>CM053585.1:255596487-255615003 GCA_028646515.1 Pseudochirops corinnae | reverse complement strand
TTCCCTTGTTCTCTCCTCACCCACCCCCATGTAATGGTAATTAATTTAAATTTGAAGACCCCTTTTTGTTATGTCAAGTAAGCAGGTACTTAGCCCTTAGTCAAGCCTCTGTGAAAGAGGTAGAGGGTATGAACTCTGTCTCCTGTTGCTAACAGAACAGGAAGGGTTTGGCTGAAACAGGAAGCCAATGCTGTGTGTGTATATAAGAAAAGCCCCAGAGAGGCAGAATCAGAATTTTTCTCCTGGCAGGCTCCTAGTGAAGGAAACAGAATTTTCTCCTGACAAGATCCTGGTGGAAGAATCATGGAGACTGAAGCCAGCTGAGAGAGAGAGAGAGAGAGAGAGAGAGAGAGAGAGAGAGAGAGAGAGTTAGTTTTTCTTGGCAGCATATGGAAGCTGGGCTACTACAGCTGACTGAGAACTGAGTTGGAGTTTTCTTGAGACCAGAATCTGGTGAAGGCTTAAGTTGCGGTTGGGAGGGCTGCCTGGAAGGCTGTTGCTGATGCCTGGAAGGCTGAGATTTCTTCTGGGTCCTAGGGCCAGCCAAACTGCCTGAGGACTGAAGGAGCATGACCAGGATGCTAATACTTTGTTTGTTTGTGACTTGGTTGATCCTTAAGTTCCCAGGAACAGAAGTTGTGAAGGTTTTAAGATGTACTGGACCTTGTGAACTTCAGTGTGTAGGAGGAACTGCTGGAGGACTGGACAAGGACCTGGGAGCTGTCTGCCTCTGAATCCAGGTGACTGTTTGGTGCATTCAGGTAGGTGCTGGGACCATGCAAGGAGATCCAGGAAATCTGAGAGACCACCCTGAGTCAAGATGAAGAAAAGGCCTCTCCTTGGATATAGAATGCTGTGATGAAATTGAAGTTTACAAGAGACCTAGGGGTAGAGGGTTTGTGTATTTTCTAATGATTGTAATTAGTTATTAGTGATTCTTAGCAATTGATTGCTACATAAGTGACTGATTAAGTTAATCCAGCTGCCGCTTGAGTGGAAGACTGACTTGTATTCTGAAACGATTAAATGATTAAGTAAGGAGGCAAACCTCCTTAGGGATACCAGATGATTGTTCTTTTGTTCTTTGTTCTAAATACTGTGACCACTTTGGTGAAAACTATGCAGCCATTTTAGTGATAAGCTGCTATGAACACTATATTGTTATTTTTGTGATAAGATGTAATGTTGTATATATTGTATCTTGATTTGTTGTGAATGTTTTCTCTTGATTTGTTCTTGAATAAATAGAGCATTCACTATACTGCTAATCAGAATCTTAAAAGCTGTTCACGGTAGCATTCTTTTAGGAAGCTGCTCATGCATGGCATTACATCCCACTAGGAAGATAAGCAATTCAATATAGATTGTCCATGTGTAGTTATCCAAATCATTTACGTAGTAGTTAAATCTTGAAAAACTAACTATATTTCCTTCCATCCTATCCCACCCCCCACATATTCTATTTCCTCCTTTGACCCTATCCCTTTTCAAAAATATTTGCTTCTAACTACCCTCTCCTCCAATCTGCCCTCCCTTCAATCCTCCTCCCTCTTATCCCCTACCCCTCTATTTTTCTGTAGGGTAAGATACCCAATTCAGTGCACGTTATTCCCTCCTCAGGCCAAATTTGATGAAAATCAGGTTGTCCCATTCCCTTTCACCTTCCTGCTCTTCCCCTCCACTGTAACAGTTTTCTCTTGCCTCTTTTTTATGAGTTAATTTACCCTAACCTATAGCTCCTTTTCTTCTTCTCCCAATAAATTCCTCTTTCACCTCTTAATTTTATTTTTTTAGATATCATCCCTTCATATTCAATTCATCCTATGCCTTCTGTCTATGTATACATGAACACACATATGCCCAGACTCACATATATATTTATATACACATATATCCTCCTATACACACGTGTGTGTGTGTGTGTATACATATATATTCTCTTCAGCTATCCTCATACTGAGAAAAGTCTTATTAGTTACAATTATTGTTTTTCCATGTAGGAATATAAATAGTTCAACTTTAATAAGTTCTAGTCTTTATGATTTCTTTTTCCTACTTACCATCTCATGCTTTTCTTGCTTCTCATATTTGAGAGTCAAATTTTCTGTTCAGCTCAGGTTTTTTCATCAAGAATGTTTGAAAGTCCTCTATTTCATTGAATGACCATATTTTTCCCTGTAGCACTATACTCAGTTTTGCTGGGTAGGTGATTCTTGGTTTTAGCTCTAGCTCCTTTGATCTCCAGAATATCATATGCCAAGACCTTTGATCTCTTAATGTAGAAGCTGCTAGATCTTGTGTTATCCTGATTGTGTTTTCACAATACTCAAATTGTTTCTTCCTGGTTGCTTGCAGTATTTTATCCTTGACCTGGGAACTCTGGAATTGGGCTATAATATTCCTAGGAGTTTTCTTTTTGGGATCTTTTTCAAGAGGTGATCAGTGAATTCTTTCAATTTCTATTTTGCCCTCTGGTTTTAAAATATCAGGGCAATTTTGCTTGATAATTTCTTGAAAGATGGTATCTAGGCTCTTTTTTTATCATGGCTTCCAAGTAGTCCAATAATTTTTAAATTGTCTCTCCTGGATCTATTTTCCAGGTCAGTGGTTTTTCCAATGAGACATTTCATATTGCAGTCTATTTTTTCATTTGTTTGGATCTGTTTTATAGTATCTTAATTTCTCATAAAGTCATTAGCTTCCAATTGCTCCAGTCTAATTTTGAAGGAGTTATTCCCTTCAGTGTGTTTTTGAAGTTCTTTTTCCATCTGGTAAATTCAGCTTTTTAAAGCCTCATTGGCTTTTTGTTCCATTTAAGTTATTCTATTTTTTAAGGTACTAATTTCTTCAGTGTATTATTGGGTCTCCTTTAGCAGGGTGTTGACTTGCTTTTCATGATTTTCTTGAATCATTCTCATTTCTCTTCCCAATTTTTCCTCCACTTCTTTTACTTGATTTTCAAAATCCTTCTTGAGCTCCTCCATGGCCTGTAACCAGTTCAAATTTTTCTTGGAGGCTTTTGATGCAGGAGTTCTGATTGTGTTGTCTTCCTCCTGCTCCATGCCTTGATCCTTTTTGTCCCCAAAAGAGGATTCTATCACCCATTTGTGCTTCCTCTGCTTGCTCATATTGGCAACCAATTGCTTGACTTTTGAGCTCTTTGCCATGGTAGAACTCTGCTTCCAGAATGGAGAGAACTATGTCCCAAATCGCTGGGGTTTTTCGGCTGCCAGAGCTATTAGATGGGCACCCTCTCTACAGCCCCCATACACTCTGGCTCCACTGGTCATGCACCCCAGGACCACCACCCAAGACTATGATCCAGATCCAAGCAGGTCACAGCATGAGTGCTTAGCCTCCGAATGGTTGCTTGGTCCCCCTACAATCTGCAAGCCAGGAGCTCTGAAGCAGCCATGCAGCAGCAGCTGTAGCCACCACGCCTCCTCCACTTCTCACTCCAGGAGTAGCAGCCAGACTACACTCTTCTACCTCCCTCTGGACCAACCACATTCCACACTGACCTTTTACTTTATCTTTGCCATTTATGGATTAAGAAGTCTGGAAACCATTACAGCTGCTGGTGATTTACTCTCCTAAAGTGCTTCAGCTGTAGCTGGTCGGGACTGCCCTGGGGCTAAAACTGTGGCTCAGGTGGAACTGCCCTTGGCTCCCAGCATGCTGTGATAGACCCTTGTTGCTGGCCTGCCAGGCTTCCTTCTGGGGGAGCTTTGTTTCTCTCTGTCACTTTGTGGGTTCTATAGCTCTAAAGTTTGGAGGAGGTGGAAGCCAGAGCAGCACAGAAGTCCTGTTTCTACTCCACCATTTACAACGACTATTTATGAAGTCCTAGGCATTATAGTAGATGTAGGGGATACAAAGCCAAAGATGAAATATGCCCTTGAAGGTATTATATTCTACTGGGGACAAATATGAGCATGGGTAAGTATAGAAAATACACACAGATGTTATCCACATCCAGAGAAAGAACTGATAAACAGATGTTAGGTAGAGTATGGTTTTATATATATGTGTGTGTGTGTGTGTGTGTGTGTACATGTGTGTGCACATATATACATATATTTGTGTCTGATGGTAGCCTTCTCAAGTGCCAGGAAGGGAGGGAGAGAGAAAAAAATGTGTAAAGTACACAGCAAAAAGCAAGAAAACTTAGAAGAAAGCACAGAAAAGCAGGGTATTTTACCCCAAATAATAGTATTCTACTTTTTCCAATTATATGTAAAAATAGTTTTCAACATTAATTTTGGTAAGATTTGGGGTTCCAAATTTTTCTCACTCGCTCCCTCCTATTTTCCTCCCCAAGACAGCAAGCAATCTGATAGAGGTTATACATGTACAACCGTATTAAACATATTTCCACATTAGTCCACATTTGAAAGAAGAATCAGAACAAAAGGGGAAAACCACAAGAAAGAAAAAAACAAAAAAGGTGAAAATAGTGAAAGCAGGGTAATTTTGAAAACAATCTGTAGTATTTATTACAAAACGTTTTTCAGAAAAAGTAAACAGTCTGAAATGGAAATTCATGGTTTTGTATTGAATCATCTTTTTGTGTTATGCTGTGACATGGATTTTTTTTTGTCTTTTTGTATTTAAGTTCAAAATAAATTAAAAATTTTAAAAGAAAAAACAGAAAATACATTCAAAGTAATTTCATGAGAATGGGGAGATGGCATTTGAGCTAAGCCTTAAAAGAAGGTAGGGAGTCTAAGAGGTGGAGAAGGAAGCCTAACTCGTTCTATGGCCTTGGGCAAATTAGGTCTTCTTTCCAGGCCTGCATGCTCCCAAGCATTTCAGGTATGGGAGACAGATTTTGTAAAGGGATAGAGATAGAATGGGAAATCAACCGTGTGGGAAATATCAACAAAGAGAGTTTGTCTGGAACACAGAAATTGTAAAAGGGAATAATTTGAAATCAACTTGCAAAGGTAGAACAGAGCCAGACTTTGAAGAGCTTTAAATAACAAACACAAACATTTGCATTTTATTGTAGAGGCCATGCTTCTTGAGCAAAAGAGACATTCATTCAAAGCCCTTCACAGTCTTAGCCCCCTGCCACCCTCCCCCCCCCCTCGCTTAAACCTTACTCCCTGACAAATACTCTTGGACCCAGTGGCACTGGCCTCTTGGCTGTTCCACAAACAAAACACTCCATCTCTCAGCTCTGGCCATTCTCTCTGACTTTCCCCCATACCTGGGATGTTCTCCCTCCTCTACTCTGACTACTGACCTCCCTGGCCACCTTTAAGTCCCAACCAAAAGCCCAACTAACTCCTACAGGAAACCTTCCCCAACCCCTCTTAATTCCAGCACTTTCCTCTGTTAATTATTTCCTATTCATCCTGTATATAACTTGCTTTGTATATGTTTGTTTGCATGTCATCTCTCCCATTAGTTTGTAAGTTCTTTGTGGGTAAGGACTGTCTTTTGCTTCTTTCTGCATCCCCAGTGCTTGCCACAGTGCCTGGTGCATAGCAGGTACTTAATAAATGTTTATTGAATTATGATTGGGGGACAGTCTGTGCAAAGATGGGTAGGATGGAGGAGCAGCTCATGGGAGGTGACTAGGTTGGAGAGCTGAATGATCAGGGTATTTGAAGGAGAGTAATTTTCCTAAACCTCAGGTCACTCCCCCACTCAATAAATTCCAGTGACTCCCTATCACCTCTAAGATCAAATACAAAATTCTCCATTTGGTGTTCAAAGCCCTTCATAACATAGCCCTGCTCCTTCTTTTCCAATCTTCTTCCACTCTACTATTCTCCCCAGTACTCATCCAGCCAGTGAGATTATCCTCTTTGCTGTTGCACAAACAAGATCTCCTACCTTGACCAATTTTGCTGGATGTCCTCCCCACCTGGAATGCTCTCTTTCCTCATCTCCATCTCCAGGCTTCCCTGGCTTCCTTCAAGCTTCAGCTAAAATCCCACTATCTACAGGAAGCCTTTCTCAATCATTCTTAATTCTAGTACCTTTGCTCTCTTAATTATTCCTATTTATTCCGTGTTTATACCTTGTTTGTCCATATTTTTTTGTTGTTGTCTCCCCTCCATGAGATTGTGAGCTCCTTGAGGGCAGAGACTGTCTTTTGCTTCTTTTTGTAGCCCCAGAACTTAGCACAATGCCTGACATATAGTAGGCACTTAATAAATGCTTGTTTACTTCCTGATTAACTATGTGATTCTCCCTCCCTAGGCCATCTAGGCACCGAACTCCTACAGTATCTGATGAAGGAAGCATGCGTGAGAGTCCTGAAGACTCCTGCTTGGTCACCCGGAACAGTGAGCAGAGCACCGGTAAGTAGGGAGATGAAGAAGCAGGGAAGACTTGAGGGAGGAGGGAGGAAAGAATTGTATTCTGTAGGACCATGTTGTTCAGTGGTGGTGGTAGTGGTGGTAATTGGTGGTGGTGGTGGTTTTTGGTGGTGGTGGTGATGGTGGTAGTGGTGGTAATTGGTGGTGGTGGTAACTGGTGGTGGTGATGGTGGTGGTGGTGGTGATTGCTGGTGGTGATGGTGGTGGTGGTGGTGATTGGTGGTGAGTGGTAGTGGTGATAGGTAGTGGTGGTGGTGGTCTTTTACTGTCAAAGAGGACACGTTGTCTTTGATGTCCTTTTCCTTTCTCCCAGTGTTCTGATAACCCCACCAAAGCACTCTGTTACCATTCTCTCTCTTCCCCTCCCTCCCAAGTGAGAAACAGAGAAATCTCAATATTCGATGATCAGTGACCGATAAAAAAGTCACATTTACATAAGTTTTGTAATCACAAGGAGCTTTTTAAATTTAAACCTCACAAAAACAAAATCTGCAATGGAGGCAAGGCAAGTATTATTTTCCCCATTTATAGAAGAGGAAACTGAGGCTCAGGGAAGATGAGTTGCTGTATTAACATGCTAGTAAATGGTAGAGCCAGGATTAGAATCCAGGTCTTATGACTGTGCCTCAAGGACTCTTTATTCTTATCTGAAGGGGGGAGGAGCAGGGAGGTATATTTGCATTTTAAGCAATAACAAAATCTCAAAGTAAAGGAATAAAGGAGATCCAATAGTGAGATTTCAGGTGTGCATAAGGGAATAGGACATGAGTTTTTTGGACAAAGGATGATCTTGTCACCTTGGAAACTGAATCAATAGGCAATACCTCCTCATAGCCCTGGTTCTCTGTCTCTCTGAGGCTGGGTACCATCGGGGATGGAATGCTGGACTTGGAATCGAAAAGACCTAAGTTCCAAGACTACCTCAGATGTTTTATAGCTGTGTTACTCTGTGAAATTCATTCAGCCTCTTTGAAGCCTCAGTTTCCTCGTCTATAAAATGGGTTTAATAATAGCACCTACTTCATGTTATTTCATTTGGTAACAAATCTTAAAGTACTATGTAATTTCAGCTATTATTATCTATATTTGGAAAATGCATGTATGTTTCTATCTATGTTGAACTGTGAATCTGTGGGCATACATGTTTGTGAATATATGCGTACATTTATGTGTCTCTCTGTACCTATGGATCTCTTTTTTTTGCTTTTTGGAGGTGGGAGGGCGGGGCAATTGGGGTTAAGTGATTTGCCCAAGGTCACACGGCTAGTAAGTGTTAAGTGTCTGAGGCTGAATTTGAACTCAGGTCCTCCTGACTCTAGGGCCAGTGCTCTATTCACTGCACCACCTAACTGCTCCACCATGGATCTCTTTCAAAATCTGTGGTTGGGTGTGCCTGTGTGTGGGTTTGTACAAATGTGTGTCTCCACTATCTATCTTAACCTTCCTATTGAACAAACAGCCAGGACAACCCAGAACTATCTTGGAACATTTGGAGTTTGGGGAAAACCCCATGCCCCCAGCACAAAGAGTTAGACTCTAGTAGCCAACACCCTGAAGGGTTCTCCCTTCCAGAATCATCCAGCCCTCTACCCGCTCAAGGAATCATGGGGATGGTGGCAGTACATCTTTGTGACTTCAAGGGGTCTTAGCTGTCTTCCTCAGCTGTCTTCAAATCATCCAAATCCAACTTCTTTCTCCCAGGGTTAACCACATTGAAACTTGCATACACACGTCTAACTCCATGACTCTCTTCCCAGTCCCCTCCCTTAGATCAGATAGACAAAACCTTAGGTAATAATTTACAGGTTGCTCAAAGATGACAGATAAGGATATTTGACCAAATGGGTGATGCAATAGAAAGAACAATGGATTGGGGGGGGGGGGGGGGATTTGCGGGAATTATGTGTGTTTTGGTTTGATAGATAAATGGATGGATGGATAGATAGATAGATAATGTATTTGTGCGAGGGGCTGTGCTAAACCTTGAAGAGGTAAATTGAAGCAAGAAAGATAATCTCTGCCCTCAGAGAGCTAACCTCCTTCCTGAAGCCTTTCTATAGTGCCATAATAAGCAATAAATGTTTGGTGACTGTTGATTGACTTTCATATCACAAACAAAGAGGAATTGGAAATTGGAGAGAACTACAGAGCATCATGGTTGGCCAGGAAGTGAGGTAGAAGCCTAGCTCTGGGCAAGACCAGGCAAAAACTTAGCTAGCTCTTGGGACCCAGATTGTTCCAGGGGTAGAGTCCAAAGTTCCAGTGGGAAAGAGGCGGGAGTGATGGCAGGAGTGGATGTGACATGATTCCAACTTGGTGATAATAATGTAACTCTGGGGGTCTTCTCAATTCACACTCTCATTGATGAATGAGGTGGGGCTGCCATAAGGCAATTCTGGCTAGCCCCATTTTCTCCTCTGGATTCCTAGGGGTTCTCCTTAGGGACAGTGGAGGCCTTCTCTATAATACTAATAATGGATTTGAAGTCAGAAGACCTGAGTTCAAAACCTAGTTCTACTTACTATCTGCATGACTTTGGGCAAGTCACTTTTTTTGCTAGACTTCAATTTTTTTCCTCTGTAAATTAAGATGGTTGAATTAGATGATTTTTGGGTGTCCTTCCAGCCTGAAATCCTGTTATCTCTCTGTCCTTCAGTTTCTTTCTTTATTAAAAGAAAAAGGAAGGATATACTAGATGAATGATCTCTAAAATACCTCACAATTCTCTAAGTCTATGAGTTTAGTCATAGAACTGAGATAAGATTCCTTTGAGTGTTTCTGTGATTTCATTAAGGTAATTATTTGTGTCCTCAAACAGGTGAAGAAGATACACCCCAAATACCCTCCACTGTCATCTCTTCCTCTGGCAGAAGTTTGCTAAACTGGCTGAGTACGTACGTATGTATGAAAGGTGAACTTTTTGCCATCTGTTTGGCATGGCCTGATGTTAATGGCCCAAAGAATCAAGAGAACTTGACTTGTACCCACTATCAACCTGTCCCAATGGCAAGGTCCCTTGGGAAGACTTTGTTAGTACTCTTTCATCCCCACCAGAGAACTCAAGGGCACTAGTGAGGGTACCTTTACTCTGAGAGTACCCATAACACTGCTCTGACCTTGACCAATTTCCTTCCTCCAAAAGGGGAACACATAATGTAACACACTCCTCAACCCTCACTAGAAACACACCTCAAAGTTTCAGATTTGAGTGGGCTTGGATATCATCTCCATATATAGTGTGCCACTATATCATAATGGCATAATAGAAGTTATCACTTATGGTGAGCCGTTACTAGTCATTGTCTATGATTAATGACTGATAATTGTCCAATAGTTATTACATAATGTTATTAACTAGTAATTTTTAACAATAACAAATGCTCATAGCTGAACTCCAAGTCCAGCACTCTTTCTGACAAATGGATGGAAAATTATGAAGAGAAACAGGATGGTGCTATAGAAAGACCATTGGACATGAAGTCAGGAGAGATTTCAATTTGAATCCTGCTTCTGATGCCTTTTTGAGCTATGTGACCCTGGGCAAGTCTTATATTTCTCCTGCCTTTTGTGGCTAAACTCCTCAAAAAAGCTGTTTGCTACAGATAACTCTGCTTCATCTCCTCTTATTCTCTTCTTAACTCTAATCTGTCTTCTGACCTCATCAGTCAATTGAAACTGCTTTTTCCAAAGTTACCAATGATTTTGTAATTGACAAATCCAATGGCCTTTTCTCAATTCTCATACTTCTTGATCTCTCTGGAGCATTTGACACTGCCGATAACCTTTTTCTCCTTGATACTCTCTCCTCTCTAGGATTTCAGGATGCTAATCTCTTCTGATTTCCCTCCTATTTGATTGTTCTTTCTTGGTGTCCTTGGTTGGAACTTCATTGAGGTCATGCTTATTAACTTGTTCCACAGGGTACTGTCCTGGGTCCTCTTCCTTTTTCTCTCCATACTGCTTCACTTGTGATCTCATCAGCTCCCATAGATCAATTATCATCTTTACAATGATGATTCTCTTTTTTATTATATAATATTTTAATTTTCCCCAAATACATGTTAAAGCAAATTTTTAAACTTTGTTTGTGGTTTTGAGTTCCAAATTCTGTCCTTCCCTTCCCTACCTCCTTCCTGAGATGATAAATAATCCAATACAGTTTGTACATGTGCAGTCATATAAAACATTTCAATATTGGTCATTCTGTACAAGAAGACTTGAGTAAAAAAAAAGAGTAAAAGGAAGTAAATGAAAAATAGCATGCTTCAGTATGTATTGAGAGTATGTTTCTCTAGAGGCAGATGGCATGCTTCATCCTTAGTCCTTCAGGATTATCCTAGATAATTGTATTGCTGAGAATAGCTAAATCATTCACAGTTCTTCATCATACAATATTGTTATTATTATGTACAATGTTCTCCTGGTTCTGCTTACTTCACTTTGCATCAGTGCATGTAAGTCTTTCCAATTTTCCTGAAATCATGCTGCTTGTCATTTCTTATAGCACAATCATATTCCATCACAATCACATACCACAGCTTGTTTAGTCATTCCCCAAGTGATGGGCATCTTCTTGATTTCCCATTCTTAGCCACCACAAAAAGAACTGCTATAAATATTTTTGTACAAATAGGTCCTTTTCCCTTTTTTGGATGACTTTGGGATATAAACCTAGCAGTGGTATTGCTAGATCAAAGGGTATGCAAGATTTTATAGCCCTTTGGGCCTAGTTCCAAATTACTTTCCAGAATGGTTGGATCAATCAGTACGCAAATCTACCAACAGTGCATTAGTGTCCCGGTTTTAACACACCCTCTCCAACATTTATCATTTTCCTTTTTTATATTAGCCAGTCTGATAGGTGTGAGGTAGCACCTCAGAGTAGCCTTAATTTGCATTTCTCTGATCAATAGTAATTTACAGCATTTTTCCAAATGACTATAGATAGCTTTGATTTCTTTGTCTGAAAACTGCCTGTTCATATCTTTTGACCATTTATCAATTGGGGAATGGCTTGTATTTTCATAAATTTTACTGAGTTCTTTATATGTCTGAGAAAAGAGGCTTTTATCATAAATACTTGTTGCAAAAAATTTTCCCAGTTTTCTGCTTTCCTTTTAATCTTGGTTGCATTGGTTTTGCTTGTGCAAAAATAAAATTCTAATTTTATTTAATGAAAATTATCTACTTTACATCTTATAACACTCTCTATATTTTCTCTGGTCCTAAATTCTTCCCTTCTCCATAGATCTGACAAATAGATTATCCCATGCTCTGCTGATTTGCTTATGGCATTACTCTTTATGTGTAAATCATGTACCCATTTTGACTTTATCTTGGTATATAGTGTAAGATGTTGATCTATACCTAGTTTCTGTCATACTGCTTTCCAGTTTTCCCAGCTATGATGATGATTCCCAAATCTATTTATCCAACCCTAACACCATGGTTGACCTCCAAACTATTATTCCCATCTTCAATGATTTTTTCAGACATCTGGATATCCAGTAGACATTTTAACTCAATGTGTCCAAAACTGAATTCATTATCTTTCCCTCTAACCTTTTGCCCTTCCAAATTTCCCTTTCACTTTTAACAGCGCCACCATCCTCCTATTCTCCTAGACTCAAAACCTAAGCATCATCCTTGGTTGCTCACTCTCTCATTCTCCCATATACAATATGTTGCCAAGTCCTCAGGATTTCACCTTTGCAACATTCCCTCACATACACCCTCCCTTTCTACCTCAACCCTAGCGCATGTCATTATCTCTTCATATCTGGACTATTTTAATAGACTTCTGGTTGATCTTTCTGCCACAAGTCTCTCCCTACTCAAGTCCATCCTTCACTAAGCCACCAAAGTGATTTTCTTAAACTGCGGGTCTGACTATGTCACCTCCATACTTAATAAACTCTAACGGTTCCTTATCACCTCTAGGATCAAACAAAAAAATCCTCTGTTTGGCCTTCCATAACCTAGCAAACATCCCACCTTTCTTATCTTCTTACACCTTACACCCCTCAACAGACTCTTTGATCCACTGGTCTCCTTGCAACAAGACCCTTCAATATCTCAACTCTGGGTATTTTCTCTGGCTGTCTCCCATGTATGGAATGCTTTCTCTCTCCTCATCTCTAATTCCTGGCTTCCTGGTCTTCCTTCAAGTCCCACCTAAAATCCCACCTTCTACAGGAATCCTTTTCCAATCCTTCTTAATTTTAGGACCTTCTCTCTGTTAATTATTCCTATTTATCCTGTATATGGCTTGTTTGTACAGTTCGCATGCTTTCTCCCCCCATTTCACTATGAGTTCCTTCAGAGAAGGGGCTGCCTTTTGTCTCTTCTTACATCTTCAACATTTAGCACAATTCCTGGTAGAGGGTAGGTACATAAGACCTCTTAACAGCTGCTCCTCAGTTTCCTCATCTTTGAAATGAAGATAAACATATTTGCACTATCTGTCTCACAGGCTTCTTGTTAGAAAAGCCCTTTGTAGATATTGAAATATTTTATAAATGTAAGCTATTGCTCTTTTTTCTATAGCACTTCCTGATCCCAAAGAGTTTTCAGATGGAGTATCTCCTTTGATCCTCACAACACTTCAATGAGGAAGGAATGGCAATGATTATTAACCCCCCTTACAGATGAAGAAAGAGAAATTAACTTCCCCAGGGTGACATAGGCTAGTAAGTGGCAGAGCCATAACTCTCAACCTAATCTTCTAGCTCCGTAAAAATTATATTTTCCTGGGGCAGCTAGGTAGCACAGTGAATAGAGCACCAGCTCTGGAGTCAAGAGGACCTGAGTTCAAATCCAGACTCAGACACTTGGCATATGTACTAATTATGTGACCTTGGGCAAGTCACTTAACCCCAATTGCCTTGCCTTCCCCCTCCAAAAAAAAAATCAAAGTTATACTTTTCAATAAATTGTGGATAAAGTAGAGAGAACCCAAGGCTTGAAATCAGAAGATTCTTGTTCAATTCTGTTCTATTCAATCTCTATCACTGAGAAATTGTACAAATGGCAAGTCATTTCTCTTGGGTCTTCAGTTTCACTCACTATAAAATTATGGGTTTGGACAAGATGGTGACTGTGACCCCTACCCATTCTAATACTCTACTTTAATCTCCCTCTCAGTGCTGACATTACATGTTTTAAGGCCCTCTGAGCTCTGACATTCTATGTTTTCATGTCCTAAGCACCCATCTAACTTTATTATTCTACCCTCCATGATTTTTTTCTAAATCCTCAAGATTCCATTAACTAACATTTGCTTAATGTTCAAAATGTCTCCCTTCTTTTCTTGACCCTAGAAATTTCCTTTGAACCAGGGATGCCATTTCCCCTTTCTCCTCCTCCAGTCTTCCCAGGGGTCTTCTTTTCCCCCATAAGCCTCTGTTTCCTACTACCTACACAGTGGTGTAGCTCACAACCCTCTTGTTTCCACAGTTCAGATCATCTGCTTTACCTCCACCCTGAGAAACACTGTCTTTAAAGCTCAGCCCTGTCCCCAGTACATTGGGTGGACCCAAACAGGGACAGCAACACTGTGAGTACAAAACCCAGTCCCAGGGGAGCAAAAGAGAGGGAAGCAATAGACCAGAATGGAAAGCAGGCCACTGACAACCCAAGCCCAATGCAGGACCCCTGGAAAAGACAATAGAGTCAACTGGATAGCCTAAATAATGACCCTTTAATAATGAGGGCACAGAAAGTGGGGATGGGGTCATAACCTGGATTCCCCAGGCACAAAGTGGGACTGGCTTACATATGAGAGGGGGAAGGGAGGGAGAGAGATGGGGGATGGAGGGAGGGAGAGAGAGAGAGAGAATTCAGTGTGCCCTGGAGTAGTGAAAAACAAAGCTTCTTAGGTTCTTTACTAAGGCAAGCTTTGAGCTAAGTACTGAAGGTCAAGTAGGGTTTGGGGGAGAAAGAGGCAAGGAGGGATTAAGAGGAAGGAGGGATGTTAAGGGGAAGTGGGGAGAGAATTGTAAACAAGGGAAATCAATTGAGCCAAATTAGGTCGATGACAGGGAATCCAGGTGGTCTGTATCAAATCAGAATTTTAGCTTTCTCACCTCTTCCTTCAAAATGTCTCTTATATCCATCTCCAAAATCACCCAACTTCAGAACTAGTCACCTCTCACCTGAATTGAGGTTTGGAATCAAAGTTTTAGAGTCAAAACGAATATTCGAGAGATGACTTTATAGAGAAGGAGACTGAAGGAGGTTAAGTGGGCTCGCCCCCAGTCACACAGTTAATAAGCAGGAAGGACAGAATTTGAACCCAGGTCCTGTGACTCCAAATCCAGTTCTTTTTCCATTATACCACACTGGCTATTGTAACATCGTCCTAGCTAGATTACCAAGCTTGAGTCTTCATGCCAATCTGTCCTCCACGTGTAGCCTGCCATGCTCTTTTTCTTCAAATCCAGTGATAAGGCAGCCAGGAAAAAAACTATTCTGCATTAGCACTTATTCTGCCTTAGAAGAGAAGCATCATATCCAGAGCTACAGAGGTAATAGTCCCAGTGTATAAATATTCCTTCCACATCACAGGGGTTAGGAATATGGTGCTCCCACAATCTGGAAAATCCATGTAAAATTATTTGGCCCTCCCTTCATACCAGAGAAGAAATCTGAATTTTTTTCTTTCTCTTTTATTTGGTATTTACAGTACCTTATTATAAAATTTGAGTTAAATATTTGGTCATTGGCTATATTATGTATTATATATATATATATATTTTATATATATATATATATATATATATGCATTTCTAAACTTTTTCTGTGTCATCTGCAGCTTCTGCAAAACTCTCCGAAGTTCCCATTTAATTTCTTATACCAACCCATGATATATCAAAACCATGATGGAGAAAATCAAGATGTGGAAGGGATAACTGTACTCTTCCATGTCAGACCATCCCATGGGGAGTAGTATGTTGTTGTTGTTCAGTTGCTTTTCAGTCATGTCTGACACTTCACGACCCCATTTGTTGTTTTCCTGGTAAAGATACTGGAGTGGTTTGCCATTTTCTTCTCCAGCTCATTTTATAGAAGAGGGAACTGAGGCAAACAGTTAAGTGACTTGCCCAGGGTCACACAGCTAGTCAGTGTCTGAGGCCAGATTAGAATTCAGAAAGAGGGGTCTTCCTGACCCAGCACTCTACCCACTCACTCATCACCTGACCCAGGATGAAGGTGGGTCTTGAGATCATGCCCTGTAAAGATCAGCTGAAAGAAGCGGAAATATTTAGTCTAAAGAAAAGACTTAAGAGAAAGGGAGGAGTTGCCTTCAAGTTAGAGCTAGCATTAATGGGTAGAAGATACAAAGAGGCAAATTAAGACAACATGAGGGGAAACTTCTGAACAATTACAGCCATCCAAAAATGCCATGGCCTCCCATGGGGAGGGAGTTGGTTTCCCTTGCTGGGCATATTCAAGCATGGATTTGTTGAGTGAGTTGTAGAGTGGCTTCTCCTTGAGGTGTGGATTGGCCTAGATGGCATCTGAGGTCTCTTCTAAATCTATGATTCTATGATTCTAATCATAACACTCCTCTGCCCAGTAACTTTCAATGGCTACCTATCATCTACAGTAGAGGTGTAAAACTCTGACTTGTGGCTGCCCGGGGCCTGCAGAACTGTCCAGTGATTAGAAAACAAGATTAAAATGTAATTGAGAATTGTTTAAGAAACAATAAAAATACAATGTAGATAATGTTAGTTTTATGGTTTTCTAAGTCATTATGTGACTTGCAGGGATTCATTTCTACTTGAATTTGATTCTCATTTTGGCATTCAAGGTACTCCATAATCTGCCTATCTCCCCACACTTTATTTCCTCTTCTCTATAGAATTATAACTGGCATGGGGCAAATGAACCTTTTTCCCTGGTCACTGAGCCTAGTGGTAACTGCCTGGTCCACTTGCCTGCACTCCTTCACTCTACCTTCTGCAATGGGATACACCAGAACCATTCCAGGTCCCCAAGTCACCACCCTAGTGGTCTGTCTTCATGCTCATTTGCCTGCTGCTTCTCTCTAAAATGAATCTTCTTGAGACATTAGTAAATCTAGTTGACCCCCACACACACATTACTCCTCAAATCCTGCTAGGCCAGTCACCTCATGGGTCCCAAATGTACCATAAACATTACCATTTCTAGATACCCTCATTGTCCTCCCTACCAATACCTCTCTCCAATCCTACTCCCAAGATATTCCAACCCACAGGGAAACTTCCTCCTCTGAGACCCTGCAATAAGCATTGTTCATTGGATGCAAATTTTTTTCTGCAGTATTATCTCATTTCTATATATGCATTAGTCTTCACTCCCCATGGGAAAGGTTTCCTTCTCCCCATGGTCAGACACTAGGTGGCCTAATTCTGTCTCCTCTGTAGCACCAAGCAAAGACCCAAGAGCAAACACCTTCTGTAAATACCAGTTGACTTGATATACTCAAACAGCTACAGACACTCTCAAAGCAACCCTAGCTGGCATCCAGTACAGAATTTATTCCCAGTTATAGACTTCAAAAGAAGCAGCCCAAAGCACAGATCATCTAAAACTATGGTTAATCCAGAAATTATTCTGTTTAATTTTAATACCTAGGTTCTAAAAAGAAAAATTTATCTTCCCAACTGTGCTTTGCTTAAGTACATTTTTCCTGAATATTTATCCTCCATGAAGTGACCCAGGAGGCTGACCAAGACATCTTGGGATACAGCAGGGTGGGATGATTGGGCCTGAAAGTGCAGTAATGGAGGTTAATAAACCAATATGGGAGGAAGAGACCTCTTACCATTTATTTGTGGTCAGCAGAAAGGCAAAGTGAGCAAAGTGAGGCCCCCATGGAAGGGGGTCCCCATCTCCCTGATAACTTCAGGATACTTGTCCTGAAGCTTTGCTTCCTTCCTCTTATCTCCTTCCCTAATCATCCCTCCTCCACCTCATATCCAAGTCTGCTCAAAGGAAGGACTGCTCAGTTTCCTCACTGAGAGGTGCCAGTACCTAATGACAACTTAGACCATGACCCCCTCCCAGAGGCACTTTTTTTGTAATAGAGTGATTCATGTCAGATGGATGAAAGAGAATGAAGCAAAGACTTCTTTTTTATTACTTAATTTAATTATTTTTTTCTACAAATCTAACTAGCATGCAATTGATTTTGTCTCCCTCCCATTCCAACCTGCTCCCATTGAACTCAATGAAAAAGAAAAGCCTCACAATAAATATGATGTGCACCAATCGGCAAAACAAATTCCCTCACTGGCCACATCCAAAAACATACATCTCATTCTGAATTTTAAATCCAATTTTTCTCTGGGAGAAAGTGAGTGGCAGGATTTATTGTCAGTCAATCAGAATTGTGGTTTGTCGTTGCACTGATCAGAGCACTAAAGTTTTTCAAAGTTATTTTTTTCTTTATAACGTTGTTGTCATTGTTTAAATTGTTCTCCTGGTTCTGTTTGTTTTACTCTGCATCTGTTCATAGAGGTTTTAACACTTTCCTCTGAAACTCTCCACTTCTTTTCTTATGGCACAATAATATTCATTATTGTCATAGATCATAATTTGTCCAACTATTCCCCAATCAGTGAGCACCCCCTTAGTTTCCAGGTTTTAAAACAATATGTTCTAATGGTCGCGCATGAACATCATGGCCAAGGGAAAGACTTAAGTCTTAGAGGCACAGGGGCCTTCCACAACCCCTGAAATCATAACCTCTGGGTGCTCACATCACTTATTTGGAAAATCAGCCCTGCAGCAATACCTGAACCAGGCAAGAAATGACCTGGATGGGTCTTGACTTGAGCCAGCATGGGTTTAAGGTCAAAGGAGTAAGCTTGAATTCCAGGTATTCCACAAGACCAAGTCCAGAATTAATTAGGGGTGACAGTTGTCAGGAAACACACCTCAGCCAAACAGGAAGGAAGCAACCTTAATATTCAGTATATGTCTTCACTTCCACCATTCTTGTTCCTTGTCCCATCTCTAATTATATTTGTGCAGCCCCTACCATAGATTTCTACCCCTATCCACTCACCATTACCCATTTATTTCTCAAATTAGCACAGTGTCTAGCACAGCATAAGTGTTTGTTGTCTTGATGACTTCATTTAATGCTACCTTTTACAGGAAGCCTTTCCTAACCCTTCTTAATTTCAGTGTT
>CM053585.1:255536102-255586328 GCA_028646515.1 Pseudochirops corinnae | reverse complement strand
ACAAAGCTGTCAATCATAAGTTCATTAAGCTAATGAGGTGTACAAAGATGGAGTTAGGGAGGAACCTGGGAGGAGCCAGGGCGTGACTAATACTTAAACGAACATGCACCCTTGACATCAACTGCGCATGTGTTTTACCCATAATACACTGGGACAAACAGCAGGAGGGAAGGGGCAGGGGGTGTGGTTTGAGCCCTGTAACGTCATAAGGTCACCAGTGGTCACAGATTTGAGGTCTGGTCAGTGAGATGTTCCCATCCTGATTTGCAAGTGGATGGGTTTGGTGTGCTAGGACAAAAGGAGGTAGTACCTTGAATGAAGAGTTAATGGTTTGAGAGAAAATAGCTCTAGGCTGGGGCTGGGAAAGACAAGTACAGCTGGGGGAAGGGGAGAAACAGTTAAGAAATGTGGCTTTTACAACTTAAAGCTGAATTACAGTTACCCCAAAATATACTACATAGGCCACCCAGCACCTCTTGAGATTCACAGCATAAAGGGCAAAAAAAACCCTTGGTTTTCCTTGCTCAGATTACCAAGGGTGGTATCTCATATTACCTCCTCCCTTCCTAAAAGTATAAAGAACCTTTCATGGGAATTTGGGAAAACCACCGTGCTCTGCTCTTATGGGACATCCCCCGGGTAGCAGGTTTGCTACCCTGTTATCTCAATTAAAGATGCCTTAGTTCTCAATTCATAGCTTTGATTTATTTCAGGACTTGACATCACCCGTCCTCATCAAAATGTTGTAGAGAAAAAATGAGGCAAGAACTAAGAAAGATTGTGATTACCCTATTTCACAGCTGAAGAAACTAAGTCACACAAGGCTAAATGACTAATCTTCCATGTCCTTAGGATGATTAGAGCCCATTTAGGAAAACTTATCAGTAAAATTTTCACAACAGAACCCACCATCTTGATCCCCATCAGGCAGATACCAGGAACCAGGCAACCCGGAAATAATAAAGTATAATTAGGTAAGCTAGAGAAAAGATACCTGATAGAGAGAAAATCATTACAGAGCCATCTGTGACTTTGCTGGAAACCCAACACAAGTTCACATCTCAAACTGGGAAAATCAATTAACAAACGTATTCATTAGAACCCACATTCATCAACAAGGTTGAGGATCAAGGGAAATCATTTGTTTACTCAACTAAGATGTTCTTCCATGAATGGAACCATTGGTGCCCACACAAAGACGGTTATGTGTTTGAATTTCATGCAGTCAGCTAATATTTCCTCTATTAACACACATAGTGAAGGAACAGGCCACTATGTAACACATGATTACCCTCTTACAATAGAAGTATAAACAGGACCCTGATTCAAAGGCTGGTTACTTATTCTTCTCTTCTACCAATTACCAATTTTTATGCCCAGGATAATTGAGAAGGGTGGTGAAAAATGGGACAAAATTAGTCTTCAAATATATGGACTGTCAGGTGGAAGGATTGGATTGATTCTGTTTGACCCCCCAGAGGGGAGAATGAAAGTTAAATGTGACTCAGTCTATGAAAGAAATATGAGAGTTGTGCAATCATTTACCTTAAAAGCATTCAAAATATGCAAATAAAGACTGAGAACTTACTTGTCAGGAAGGCTTTGAGAATTGTTTCTCTGGGTGTAAGGTCAGACCAGATGATTTCTAAGTCTCCTTCTAGCATGGTCTTATAGGAAACCACGTCTTAGCTCTGACTAGAACTAAGCCCACTGGGGCACTGTAAATGTTTAACTGATTGATGCTTCTGAATGAATGTTCAATCCATTATCCAGAGGCTGTGAAATGGCACAGTAGACAGAGCACTGAGCTTGGAGTCTTGAAGAACTAAATTTGAATCCTGCCTCAGACACTTACTAGCTGTGTGACCCTGGGCAAGTCACTTGATCTCTTTGTGACTCCATTTCCTCAAGTGCAAAATGGGGATAATAACAGTGTCTACTTCCTGGAACCCTTGTGAGGATCATATGAGATACCATATGCAGAGGTGCATTGGAAAACCTGAGAGTGCTAGGTAAACACTAGCTATCATCACTATCATTATTACTGCCATCTTCTGTTTTTCTAAATTTGAAACTTCAAATTCAGGAATTCTGTCACTGACCCGCGGTGCCCAGAAAGTCATGCAGCCTTCAGACTGCAGGGGCATCTGCGGCAGGGAGCCTCAAGGGTCAGGTTTGCTGCTAATGACCTCCAGCTCCCTCCCATTGCACTCAGGTCAGTTGACTTCACTCTGTCAGCTCAAATTGGCAGAGCCACTTGACAATCGGTCCCAGGGATGAGACAACAAGAGAGTACAAAGAGTTTGATACCATCCTTCCCTGAAAATCAGCCTGGAGCCCAAGCCCTGCTGTGGCTGAGTCTTCATTGAGGATGAGATAATGCAGTGACTTTCTTTTTGTCATAAAACCGCAACTGAGCACACCAAAGAAAATATAGTACAGGGGAAAGAACCCTGGGCTAAGAATTAAAAGATCAGAGGTCTAATCCTGCCTCCTTGGGAAAATAATCACCCCTATCTCAGTCTCAGTTTCCCCATCTTTAAAATTAGAGGATTAAATCAGACAGTCTTCTAGGTCCTTCCCAGTGCTGGTATACTATGTTCCATATTCTAAGATCTCTCCCAGCTGTGAAGTTCTATAACTATCGGAATTAGTGCTGCACAGGGTGGGTCAGAGGGATGTGTGTGTGTGTGTGTGTGTGTGTGTGTGTGTGTGTGTGTGTGTATTTTGCATGGGGTCAAAATTTAAGACTAGGCACAATACCTATCTTCCTATAACAAGGGAGATTCAGGGACCACCATCTCAAGGAGGATCAAAGAAAACTGCCCTTTGAGTTGGACTTCAGTTTCCTTATCTATAAAATTAGATTTTTGAATTATAAGACCTCTGATGTCCCTTAAAACTCTTGATCTATGATCCTTTGAATTGCACTTTATCCCCAGTTTCTTATTTCTGGCCCAATGAAGTCGTGGTAGAGGTATGCCAGAGGGAAAGGAGGAGAGAGGAAGGAGGTAGTACTGAGAGGCCAGGAACTCTAAAACACAAAGATAAACAAGACAGTGGGGCCCACACAGCAAACCAAGTAGTTGAACCAAGAACCTACTGGGCCATGGCACTCCTAGATTAAATGGACAGGGAGGGAGGAGGCCAGCATGTGCCTATTCTCCTGCAGTTGGCACCAAGGCCAACAAATCCCTCACCATTGATGCTGGGGACAAAAAGATCTTCCAGAAGCTTGCTAATCACTGGATTGAGACCTGATATCTAGGGAGGAAGAAGTGGAGTTGAGTTGCTCTTATTTCCCTCCTCCCTCAGTGTCAACCACAGATCCTTTGAATACCCTTCCTATCCACTCCATGAGCTTCCCCCCGTTTTCTTACCACTGCCTACCATTATATCCATAGCCTATGCTCCTACCTCACTGTGACTTCTTTCCCTGACTCCCTTTACCATCCTAACTTGTGCCCTTCACCCTCTCCCATCTCGAGTTCTCTTATACCCCTCATGCTCCTGGTCTTCTAGACTTTCCTAAAGCTATACCCTGATTCCTGCTTCCCACACTCTTACCCCCTCTATTCTAAACCCTTTATATATGGCCTCTACCTTCTACCCCATCAATGATCTTACTCTCGTCCCTACCATCAACTCATGATCCTACTCAGGGGTCTGCTGAACACAATTTTAAGTTTATTCTACATTATTAGTAACATTTTCTCCATTACTTTCTTAGGTCTAGATGATTAAAACATCCTAATAAATCAAGCCATGATTTGTAGATTTTGCTGATTTCTAAGGTGTATGTAAATGTTCGCATTGAAAATTTAACAATCAGTTTTCTGGGGAGCTAGTTAGGACTGACTGCAGCACCCCTATGAATTTTTACCCCATGCAAAACACACACACACATGCACACTCGCACCTCTGTCCCACCCTGTGTACTAATTCCGAGGTCTGAGGACCTGAGTTCAAATCCCACCTCTGATGATCACTATGTGACCTTAGACAAGTCATCTAACTTCTTTGGGTTTCCTCATCCATAAAATTAGAGATTTGAATTAAAAGTTATCTTAAGTCCCTTAAAGCTCTCAATCAATGATCCTTTGAACTGCACCTTTATCCTCTCACTCCTTCCTGGCCCTTATCCTGACTCCCCCCACCCAAAACATCAAAAGACTTGAGATATCCCTTTAGATTAGTAGTTCTCAAACTTTTGTCTCAGAACTCCCCTCCCCCAAAAAAGAGCTTTTGTTTATGAGCATTTTATTGATAGATATTTAGCATGTTAGAAGTTAAAATGAAAAATTTAACAATTAGTGTTCTGGGGAGCTGGTTAGGGCTGCCTCCAGTATACCTTTGAACTCTTACCCCCTATACCGTACCCCATACACACGCACACTTCTGTCCCACCCTAATAGAGGCAGTACTGATTCTGGAAACAGAGGATCTATGTTCAAATATTACCTCTAATGTTCACTAGTGATCCTTAGTATTTTTATGAAAATAGTTTTGACCTCATAGACTCCTAGGAAAGAGTCTCAAGGACCCTCAAGGTCTCTAGACCATATTCTGAGAACCATTGTCTTAGACATCCTCAAAATCTCAGGCCCAAGGGAAGGTGACCCAGAGTAATCTGAAGCAGAGACCTTGCCAGAAGCCCTTCCCCAGGGAGAGAGAATGAGGCACCAAAAGTCCAGGCCATACACAGATCCTTTACTCCAGATGACCTGGACAGCTAGGAGAGGACTACCAGCCCCAAATGCCATAACTTCAACTGTCTTCCCTACAATCTCCTCCCACATAAAGAAAAGGTCTGGCTACCACCTGAACCCTGAACCCTGGTCCAAAGGCATGAGGATCTGGTGAGGAAAGATAACACAGTAAGGGGCTCATCCAAGCTCTGGCTCTTCTTCTCCACCCCCTCCACATACATACTTCTCCAAATTAAATATTTACTTGATTGCTTCCCACTGATGAAGATGATAGGGAGAGGGAGATGCTACCAAGAATAATGTTAAAATAAAAGACAGAAAATCCTCTGTCTGACCTGGATCCCCATTTCCTAACCCCCAAGTAGTCCCTGGCTCTCAACTTCTCAGAAGAGTCCCTTAGCCTAGGGGGTGGGGACCAAGAAATAGATGGGAGGCAAATTTCCTGGCATCTCATAACCTTTTCTAAGGATGGAGAGTGGGGAGCAAGCACTGGATCTTCTCTCCTTGCCAAGGCAAACCCCTCTATCTAGACATGCAATCCCATTCCATACTATCTTTTCCAGCAGATTGTCCCCTCTACCATTTCTACTTTCACTAATCTTCAATCTCTCCCTCTCTACTGGCTCCTTCCCTGCTGCCTACAAACACACACCAATCTCCCATCTTTAAAAACCCTTGCTTGTTCCAATCTGTGGTCCCAGAAATTTCCTCCATAGTCCTATATAAAGTCTCCACCCTTTTATTGCTAAATTCTTTGAGAAAGTCATCTATACTCAATGCCTCAACTTTCTCTCCTTTTCCTCTCTTCTAAACTTTCTGAAGTCTGGATTCCAACCACACCACTCATCTAAAACTGCTCTCATCAGAGTTGCCAATGATCTTTTAATCACCATATGTAATGGCCTTTCCTCATTCTTCATCCTTCTTGACAGAGAGGTGCAACTTTGGACTCTGTGGATCATGATCTTCTCCTGTTTACTCTCTCTTCTCTAGGTCTTTGTGACATTACTTTCTCCTGGTTCTTCTGTCTGACTACTTCTGGTTTCCTTTGTTGGATCTTCCTCCAGGTCATACCCACTAATGGTGAGAGTCCCTCCCCCCCAAAGGTCTCCCATGGACCCTCTTTTCTTCTGTCACCATACTATCTTGTTTGGTGATCGCTTCAGCTCCCATGGGTTCATGATTCCTCAATCTAGCTTTAACTTCTCTCCTGAGCTCTAATTCTCTAACCATGAACTGCCCAACTGGGGGAATCAGATATCCCCAACTGGATATTCCATATCATTTTCATTCCTTTGAACCATCTTATCATAGAAATATCCACCTGGGAAGGGTACACATGTTAAACTGTTGTCAGTTCCATATGCCTTAGATGGACATCTCAAACTCAACACGTCTAAAACTGAACTCATTATCTTTTCTCCAGAATTCTTCTCTCTTCTAAACTTCCCCATTAATGTTGATGGTACCATCATCCTTCTAGACACCCAGGTTTGCAACCTTGGTGTCATGCTCTATTCCTCTCTCCACATATCCAATACATTGCCAAGTCTTGTCATTTTTACCTTCACAGCCACTCTTCTATAGGTCCCCTTCTCTCTGCTCACATAGCTGTGGGCCACCCTGGTACAGGCCTCATCAGCTCATGCCTGGCCTATTAAATAGCCGCTGATAGGTCTCCCTGCTTCAAGTCTCTCTCTGCTCCAGGCCATCCTTCAGCTGCCAAAGTGACCTTCCTAAAGCCCAAGTCTGAGCATGTCACTCTGCTACTTAGTAAACTCTAGTGGCTCCCTATTACCTCCAGGATAAATGTGGAATCCTCTCTTTGTCATTGCAAGCTGTTCACAACCTGGCACTTTTCTTCTTTCCATACTCTACCCTCCTTTATGCACTCCACTACAATCCAGCAACACTGGCCTTTTTGCTATTCCTAATACACAACGTTCCATCTCCAAATGCTATGGGCTTTTTCACTGACTATTCCCCATGCCTGGAAAGGTCTTCTTTACCTCCAGTACCTGGTTTGCTGGATTTTCTTCAAGTCTCAGCTCAAATCACCCCTTCTACAGAAGGCCTTTCCTGGTCCTTCCCCAACTCCTCAGTCCCCAGCCCCAGGGCCTTCTCTCTGAGATTACTTCCCATTTTCATTAGATACATATATCTTGTATATACATAATTTCTTCATGTTGTCTCACCATTAGATAGCAGGGACATGGTTTTGTCTCCTTTTGTATTCTCGTGCTTGGCACATAATAGGCATGCGATAAATGCTTGTTGACTGACTGATTGATTGACTGCCATCCTAGATCTGACTGATCCCTTTGTCAAAGTTTTCCTTCTGGGGACCTATCGGCTTGTCTCAGTTCAAACCCCCAAATCCCATAACCATTCCCACCCCCACTATCTCAGTTTCTCCTATGGCATGACTTCTAGGAAGAGTCTTAAAGGGAATTTTCTCCTAGAATTTGTGTCTGAGGTGGAATGATAGACTTGGGGTTAGGAGGTGGAAAGGAGGAGGCTTCTTTCAGGAAGCAATAGCAGAGAGAAGGGCCTAATCTAAAGAATGCTATGTGGATTTGACCGTTCCTAGCTGGGTCACTAGTCAGAGCCTCTCTGTGATGTTTCCCCCAGTGAAGGACAGGGATAATAATCCCTGATCTACCTTCCTCACAGCATGGTTATGGATAAAGTGTTTTTTATAAACCTCAAAGTGATATGAAAATGGTAGTCATTATTAATTACTGTTAAGGCAAGAGAGGGGCAGAAGGATCTAATAGAATGGATAGATCTTCTATTTGGGATCAGGTTAACCTGGGATAGAAGTATTGTTCTAGAATGTCAGTCAAACTCCCTCCTCTCTCAATGGACAGGGACAGATTCCAGGTACCATGGTGCCCTGAGGATGTTCCAGCCCCAGTACTCAGTACCTTTCTAGAGAAAGAGAAATCATCAGTTTGTATCCAGAAATCACAAACTTGGCTTCAGGAAGATATCTGGCAACATCAAAGCAAAGGGCCTAGAGTCAAGAAGAGTTATCTCCCTGAGTTCAAATATGGCCTCAGATATGACTAGCTATGTGACCCTGGGCAAGTCACTTAACCCCATTTTCCTAAGTTTCCTCATTTGTAAAATGAACTGGAGAAAGAAATGGCAAACTACTCCAGTATCTTTGCCAAGAAAACCCCAAATGGGGTCACAGAATCAGACATGACTGAAATGACTGAACAACAACCTATGGATAAATCTTGTGTTCCTAATATACCCCTCTACCTTATCCTTCTACTCTGCCTCACCAACACTGGTGTTACTCATAAGCAGAGCCAGAGCCACCTAAAAAAACATAATTTCATTAGCAGTACAAGGCTGACTACTCAACCTATCACTGAGCTGCCTTTAAGATTTCCATTCCCTTGAACCCTCTTATAATAGAAATATCTACCTAGGAAGGGACCACATGCTAAACCGCTGTCAGTTTCATATGCCTTAGAGTGAATGAATTTGTCAGCTCCTTTCATTAAGGCAGTTTTGGATATAGGTTTCAAGGGTCTTTGCCCTACTAAACCATAAGTTTCATGATGACAGGGACTGAGTCTTCTCTAATCTTTGTACCAACCCCAGACCCTGGCACAGTACTAGTAGAAATTTAATAAACATTTGTTATATTCTATTGAATATAGCTGGGGGAGTGTTGGGGGATTGGGGAAAGGTAGAGGGAGGCATGGAAGGAGAAAGTAAAATTAAGGGCACTGAAGGCAAATTTCAACAACTTCAAAACAATTGTGTCCTCCCTGTCTGTCCTCCCTCTGTCCATCCTCTCCCACTTCCCTCCAGAATAAGAAAAGATTGTTTAGAGTGAGGTTAGTCTGGGAAAGGTGAAAGCTTTTGGGTCTTGAAAAATTATTTATCACTAACTCCCCTTGCTTCACTATTCCCTTAGCATTGGATTGGTGACCCCTACATACCTCCCCCCCGCCAGCGAATAATCACTGCCCACCTGCCAGACCACCTTGATTTTAGTCTCACACCCTCACAATACCACCCTCCCCTCTCCCTCACTCACTGAGACCTACAAGCCTCCTTCCAGCTTGTTATGTTCTGGCCTTACCACCTTCAGTACCATCAGGGGAAAGAAAGTGCTATCTGCCTTTTGGAGGGAGCACTGGATGATGAGACACAGTTTGACCATGGCCTTGCATCCAAACAGAATGGAGGACAGACCCAGCTTCACAATGAGCAGTGAGGATGAGGGACATGAGGAACACTGAAAAGATATTTAAAGGTCCATCTGAAGCCTCTCAGAGTGATGAACTATATATAAGCCATCATTAGTCTGATATTTGAGCATGAGTTAACTAAGATCCTTTCCAGCTCAACAGCTGCTAGGATCACCCCACTGAAGGGATGAGACAAAGGGCTATTAATCAGGCATTCTGATCAGAGGAGACCAGCTCAGGGCTGACCTGAGTTGGAGCCCAGAGAGGCTGAGTCATGGAAACGGTTGCCACAACCAACTTCAGCAGGCCAAGACGAAGGAGAGGCAGGTAACCCTGTACAACTCAGGCCCCATTTGGCAGTGAAATAGCCAGGAATGTGCTGGAATCTACCAGCTCAAGAGACATAACAGATAAGTTTTCAACATGAGCATTTACACCTCAGAAACTGGCAAACACAACCAATCAGCATTTGATTCGTTGTCTTGTTCATTTTCTAAACTTCAGAAAGTGATGAAGAAATGTCAGTGATGCAGATTAAGCTTAAAAGTATGCCATGGGCACATTTTGGGGGAGGGAGAGCCAGTTGTTAAACGTTTACCAGAACAACCCCGAAAATAATCCAGTTTCTTGAGGTCCATCTTCCTACAAAGTACCATAACAGTGAGGAAGTTGCTTACCAAGAATGGAATCACTGGCAAGATTGCATTCTTTAGCTGGTTACACTTAGAAAACTGAAAACAGAAGGGAGAAAAAAAACTAAATGAGAGGCATGAAAGCTCTGATATGTTCTGTCTCCCCATACCTCCTCAACTATAAGCCCAGGCCCTTCATTGGTCATCAGAAGAAATAAAAGTAACCAGCCCAGGAGCCTCCTCACCCAGAAGGAAGCACTCATCCCCAAGCTCCTCCCATCCCTTCTCACAGAGCTGACTTCTTAGTGACATATCTCAAGCCTTACCTTATTTCCATCTTAGGTAGGAGAAAAGATAGATTCCCTTGGTCCCACCTTCCCCAGCAGTTACCTTCCATGCACCCACTCCATCACCCTAAAAGTCACCTACAAAACTCCAACTTGAACCCTTTGGGGAGGGGCTTGACCATCTTTGCTAAAAGTAGGAATAAGTCCCAAAATGAAAGATCAAGTAAGCTCAGAAACTACAAAGGAAAGAGCACTAGATGTAGAATCGGCAGGCCAGGATTCAAATCTTGGCTCTGCTACTTACAACTTTTGGGACTTTGATCTCATTGGGCCTCAGCCTCTTCATCTGAAGGGATGGAGAGGAAGGGCCTAGGTGGTGCAGTGAATAGAGCACAGCCCTGGAGTCAGGAGGATCTGAGTTCAAATCCAGCCTCAGACACTTAACACTTAACTAGCCATGTGACCTTTGGCAAGTCACAACCCCAATGGCCATCCTTTCCCCCTCCAAAAAGCAAAAAAAAAAAAAAAGAAAACCAAAATGAAGGGACTGGCCAAGATGATCTCTGGTCCTTCCGATCCTTAAGTTTACAGTACTAATGTAACGTCTATGGCTACCTAGAAAAATGGAACTGGAAGGGACCATAGAGATGACCAACCATTGTCTCATTTTAGACAATTCATATTCCCTCTCTGAGCTTGTTTCTTCACCTGTAAAACAAAGTCAGTAAGTTCAACCACTGAGAAACAGTGTAGGATGGAGGCAGAAAGCCAGCCTTAGCTGACTGAGGAACTCATGCCAGCAAGACCCAAGTTCAAGTCCAGTCTTTGACACATATTGGTGGCTTGACCTCTAGGAAAGTCACTTAACTTCTCAATCTCCCAAGCAACTCTCTAGGACTATGGGCTGCAAAGAAGATGCAAAACTACAATCATAGAGGAAGTTTCCCCAGCTAAGAGCTCCCCATGCCAATGAAACTTGAGGTCCAGTCTCCATTCTTGTCCCTAACGTTCACTGTGCTTCCCTCACAGAACTGCAAAGCTCTATGTGGATGGAAGGTGGAGAAGGTCCCAGTCACACCTGATTTATTGACATTTTCAAGGAATGGAATAGCCCATGTACATAAACATATATGCACATATATTCATTAATGTGCACACATATACATATATGTATATATACACATGGGCCTGAGGGTGGGGGTGGTGCATGCGTGTGGGGGGGTGGGGGTGGGGATATGTGCTGCAGTAGAAACTACCCTGAACTTGGAGTCAGAAGAAGTGAGCTCCCTTCCTGGCCCCAACATTTAACTAGATCTATGATGACAAATTCCTTTTCTTCTATGCACCTATTTCCTTATCTGTAGAATGGGAATACTACTCAAAATGACTACAGGTCAGTTTGTAAGGAAAGACCAGATGGCCCCAGAGGTTTCAATGGAACCAATGTGAGAATAAGGGCTACAGTCCAAATCCTGGCTCTTACACTTGCCTCCTCTGTGACCATGGGCAAGACACAATGCCTTAGTCTCAGTTTCTTTAGTGGTAAAGCAGAGATGATAATACATGAACTACCAACCTCAAAATTTCTATGAGAAATGCAACATGGAAATGTGAGGTCTGTGTGTGTGTGCATTCATGCGTGTATCTGTGTGCGTTCATACCCTTTGATTCATGAATACCATTATGAGATCTGTGTCCCAAAGAGATTTTTCTAAAAGGGGAAAGGACTCATTTGTGCAAAAATATTTATAGCAGCTTTTTTTGTGATGGCTAACAATTAGAAATTGAAGGGATGTCCATCAATTGGGGAATAGCTGACAAGTTGGTATATGATTGTAATGGAATACTATTGTGCTATAAAAAATGATGAGCAAGCAGATTTGAGAAAAAACTGGAAAGACTTACATGAACTGGTACAAAGTGAGCAGATCCAAGAGAACAGTGTACACAGTAATGGCAATATTGTGCGAAGAACAACTGTGAATGACTTAGCTATTCTCAACAATACAATGATCCAAGATAATTCCAAAGGACTCATGATGAAAAATGCTATGCATCTCCAAAGAAAGAACTGATGACATCTGAATACAGATCGAAACACACTATTTTTCATTTCCTTTCTCTCTTTTTTTTTAGTTTGAGTTTTCTTTTATAAAATGATTAATATGGAAATATTTTACATGATTGCACATGTATAACATATATCAGATTCCTTAAAATCTCAGGGAGAGGGGAGGGGAGAAAAATAGAATTTGGAACTCAAAACTTAAAAAAAAAAGAATGTTAAAAATTGTTTTTACATGTAATTGGGGAGAAATAAAATATTATTTTTAAAAAGTGCATATAAAGTAAGAATAAGTAGGCTCTCAGTAAGAACTTCCCCTACAATGATAATAATAACAATAATGAACAACAACAATAATAAAAAAGTGACTATTTCAGGAGTTCAGAAGCCTTTGATGCTTACTTCTGAGGGGTAATTTTTTCCCCAGAAGGCTTAATTTACTGACAGACAGACCACCAGATATAATACTATTCTATTTTCATTGAAATGAAGGTTGATGGTAGAATTAAGGGTAGCAATTGCTTTTGCAGCTTTTCAATTTCAGCTTTCAATCCAGACTGAAATCAGAACTTGCAGGCGCGGAAATGTTATCCCTGTCAGGGGAGGGTGCCAGGCTCACCATTCCCTGACTGCAGGTAAACACAGGTGGGCAGTGTCAATGAGAATGGAAAGGATAATAGATAAGAAGGAATGACGGATGCCCAAGGAGATTGTGTATACACCCAGTTTCAGAAGGGCAACTTGAAGGGGGGCAAAGGAGAAGGAGATATAACCAGACAGAGCCAGCAGTACCTGAGCACAGCAGACTCTACCACTTCCTCTGCAAGTCCCTCGAGGTATGGCCTCAAGGAAGGGACATCCAACAGCGTTTACAATGATTGCAGTGAGCAAGAGAACATGAGCAACCACATTCCCACATATAGAGATTTTGCCTGGACTCCTGCAGGTTCCTGGGGAGTAGCATCATCAGAAGGGGGATGGGGGTGGAAACTCTCCTTCCATGCCCCTACCACAATCCTAGGACAAACATCTGTGAAATCAACAAGCTTGGAGTGTATATGGGGGAGGGAGGTTCCAGTTACCCAAAGCCCCTTGTGCCATGGAAGTAAAGAGACCTGAGGGAAGTTAAGCTTGAAAGAAGGGCTCCTAGTATCCCCCTTCTTCTGCAAACTCCAAAAAATCCATACTCACATTGATGTTAATGATGTGGATACAAAGGTGCCCCAAAGGTTGAGTTGCCCTTTCACTAGTTTATTCTCTAGAGGCACCCTAAAATATAGAAGTGCCCTAAAGGTTGAGTTGCTCATTCCCTGGTGTCCTAAAGTTTCTCCTTATCTTGAAATACCACAAAACTTCACCTTATCCTAAAATTCCTTGTCTCCTCCCATCCTGTTATAAATTCCTTGATCTCAGCCTGTATCCCCATCTTGCAAGACTTATCTTTACCTTAAAATTCACCTTATCCTAAATTTCCTTGTCTCTTCCCATCCTGTCATAAAGATTCTCTTGCCCCCCTTATCTTGTGTCATTCATCATCCTCATCCCATGTCCTTATCTTGCAAGATTTATCTTTTCCCTAAATCTCCAACCACCTTTAGAAACCCTAAAACTTACATCACCATCCTATGGACTGTATAGCTTTCTGGATATATAAGCCTGGTCCTTGTCCTAAATCATTGCCTTTGTTTAGCTCCTTGCTAAGTCTTAGGCCTGCATGCTTTTGCATTAATAAAGCTCCCTTTGGCTAAAGAGAAGGTCTGATTGAATTCTTTCAAAAATCTGAACCACCTCTCCCAACCCTGAACCCCAACATTAAGACCCACAGTCTGATCTGTAATGGTAGGGCATCCAGCAAGTGTGTACTGAGTTGTTCCCAATGTGCCCAGGGGAACCAGGGCTACAGGAGCACAGGGAGATAGGTATAGAGTGGGAAGGAGGGGAAGAGGAAGAGAGACAAGATTGGTTAAAGGCCTAAGGAGAAGGACTTGGGAATCTCCAAGCAGGGGTGGGCTGATAAATTTTTAAGCTCCCTAGGGAAAAAATGATGTATATACAACACACTTTTAAATTTAATCTGCATAATTAGGGCACTTTTCCATAGCTTTATTAAGACAAACAACAAAACAATAAATCAAGCCCTGGCTGGTATTTGTCATTATTTCCTGATTTAAGAAGTATAGATGCTCACACTGACAGTTTAACAATTCACTTTCTGAGCTACCCCCAGCAAACTTCTGGCCTGAGAAGGGAAGGGACAAGCTTAGGCAAAGGTCATAGAATCTGGTAGATTGCCTGAGAAGTCTCAAGAAAGGGTGGGATAGGGAGAGGAGGGAGAGGAGGGAGAGGAGGGAAGAAAGGTAAAAGGGGAGGACAGGGAAGAGAGAGAAGAAGGGAATGAAGAGAAAGAAAGGAAGAGGAGGGGAGGGGAAGGGAGAAGAAAGAGGAAGGGAGGAGAGGGGGGGAGAGGATGGATGGAGGAGAATGCCTTTTTAGGACATCAGGCCCAGAGGTTGTCAAGAGTAGGAAGGAACTAAGCCAATACCCAGCACCTAACACTGTGCAGGGGCAATGAACTTTTGTAGGAATTGATGGAAGAGTGAGTGAATTAACAAATAAATTAATAAACTCCAACAGTCCTGGGATAGACAGGACCCTTGGGCTCAACCCATGGCTAATTCTGAGTCCTTGGCTATGCTGGCTCTTATGGATGATGGTGGCAATTAGAGAATGCCCCTAGCCTGGTCCACTCCTCTCCCTACTCACCCCCAAACTTAGCATGAGTAACTGAACAATGGCTGGGTAATCACAGAGCCAGCAACATTATGGTAAGAAAGTGTGGATCCCAGCAATACAAGGATCTAAGACAATTCTAAAAGGCTCATGATGGCAAATGCTATCCACATTCAGAGAAAGAACTATGGAGTCTGAATACAGATCGAAGCATACTGTTTTCTCTTTTTTTGTTTCTTTTTCTTCATGGTTTTCCCTTTGGTTCCAATTTTTCTTTACAACATGACTAATGTGGAAATATGTTCCATATGATTGTACATGTATAGCCTATATCAGCTTGCATGTTATCTTGGGGAAGGGGGAGCAGAGGGAGGGAAGAAAATTTAAAACTCAAAATATCATAGAATTGATTGCTGAAAACTAAAAACAAATAAATAATTTTTTTTTTAAATAGAATGAATGAGTGGGTCTTGCTAAATGGTGGTTTCATCATATAGAGAAAATAGTGCTGGTCTGGAAGATAGAAGATACACCAAAAGTTACTGCAAGAACTTTTCCCTGTTGGGCTTTTTTATCTATAAAATGGAGGTGACAATACTTAACTAGATACCTCATGGGATTGTTGCAAAAAAAAAAGGCATTTTTTAAATATTAAAGCAATATAGAAATGTGAACTGTCATTAAGAAAATGTAAGATTCTTGGCTCTGAGGATTTGGCAACACAATACAAGAGGGAGCCACTGAATGAGAATCCAGGGCTAGAGAAGCTTGAGCCCAGCTAATCTGGCACCATTTTGCTGTGTAACCCTGGAGAAATTATTCAGCGTTTCTGGGGATCTATATATTTGATTGTGAACCTAAGGATATGAAACTAATTTTAGGTAGATAGCATATGGTGCCTCCCTGGCCCTGATTCTGGAATCAAAAGACCTGGGCTGTAGTCTCAGATCCAACACTTACTAGCTATCCAACCTTGATCAATACTCAGAGCCTCGGTTTCCTCGATTCTAAAATTAGGGCAATAATATTTTCATTTCCTCCTTCACAGGGCCATTGTGAGGATCAAAATCAGCACAGTGCTTTGCACACAGTAAGCATTTAATAATCGCTTGCTGACAAGACATTCAGTCTCTTGGCTCTAGTCATTCTTCGAGCTGGCCCCGATGCCTGGAACGCTCTCCCTCCTCCACTCCAACGACCGATCTTCCTGGTTTCTTCCAGGTCCCAACTAAAATCCCACCTCCTACAGGAAGCCTTCCCCAAGCCCTCTTAATTCCAGTGCCTTCCCTCTATTACTTATTTCCTATTTATCTTATGTGTAGTTTGTTCTTTTAAATAATTATTTGCATATTGTCTCCATCATTAAATTATAAACTCCTTGAGAGGAGGGACTGTCTTTTGCCTCTTTTTGTATCCCCAGCACTTAGCACAGTGCCTAGCACATATAATAAATGTTCGTTCAATTACTGAATTGAATTGACTTGAAATTAAGCTGAGAGTGTAAGATGTTTTGTAAATACTATTGCTCTAGATAAGTCAATTATTGTTGTTGTTGATATTATTATTATTATTATTATTATTATTATTATTATTATTATTATTGATAACCAAGTTCTCTTGGGATCATAGAGTCAATTGGCCAGTAGGAGGGGGAGAGGGAGAAGCAGTGAGATGAGGAAAGAACTCCTGGGGCAGTCTGGGATTTACCAGGCATGGTTGCATTCCCCCTTAGGCTGTTCTCAATTAACACTTGAGCTTGGATTAGAGAGCAGGCTGGAAAAAAAAAAGAAGAAACAAGATTACAGAAGAACTAGGCAGATTGCCGTAAACCAGGTAGGCTGTGCCCAGAAAGCTAAGGTATGAGCAGAGTGTGGGAGGCCCAGGCCCACAGAGCAGGGTCCAGCAAAAGATGACATACTCCTCCTAGGGAAACTATCTCTCTCTCTTCACACACACACATACAAATATGTACATACATGCACATATACACATGTGTATATTGTCATGGAAGGGCAACTATTTGAAGCAGTGGGTAGAGAGCCAGGCTTGGAATCAGGAAGACTTACCTTTCTCAATTCAAATCTGTCCACAGACACTTACTAGTTCAGTGATTCTGGGCAAGTCATTTAATCCTGTTTGTCTCAATTTCTTCATCTGTAAAATGAATAGGAGAAGGAAATGACAAACCACTCCAGTATCTATACCAAGAAAACCCCAAACAGGGTCATGAAGAGTCAGACATGACTGAAAATGACTGAACACTAAAATGGTCATGGAGCTGGAGAGACAGTCAGAACAATCAAGGCATTTACCATTGGTATTGGGGTATGAGGTAGTACATCACAGGGGCTTTAGAGATCATTTTGTGCAATCTCCATATTTTACAGATGTGAAAGCTTGGGGCCAATAACATGTAATGGTAATGGAGTTTGAACCCCACAATGGGATGGACTTGTTGACGTGATGAGAGGGGGCTGAACTGGGAGGAGCTGGCGCCATGGATAGAGAGAGACCCGAGCAGAGAGAGGCTAGAAGAACTTCTGGGAGCCAGCATCTGGAGGCTCCTGCTACTGCTAGAGAGAGAGAAATGAGAACTGAGGACTGAACTGGGAGGAAGCATGACTGTGGTGCCAGTACTTAGTCTGTCTGTTTTGATGTTACTTTGTCAGATTTGTCTGCTGATAGAAGATGTTGCTGTTGTTGCAGAAGTCCTGGGACCTTGCTGTTGGTTCAGAAGCACTGAAAGAGGATTTTCTTGTTGTATGTTTACAGAAATCCTGAAGGAGGGTCTTGTTGATGTTTTCAGGAGTCCTGGGACTGTACTGATGATTTGTGCTGACTACTCAGACCTTGTTGTTGGATGTAGGTTGATTTCACAGGCAGAGAGTGAATTGATGAGGGTGCTGGCAATATGTATCTATGTTGTGTCTTTGTTAAGCCTTGTCTTCCCAGGAACAGAAACTGCTGAGAACTTGCCTCAGGTCAAGGTGAAGAAAAGACCTCTCCTCGGGTATTGAATGCTGTGATATTGTAACCTAGTTGTTATCTAGAGTTGGGTGGCCTTTGTGTCTTGTGACCGACAAAATGAATGTACTTTGTTTATGATTGGAAACTAATCTCCAATTGAAACTACCCAGGGGTGGAGTACTTTGACTTTTATGTTTTGTGACTGAACTGAGAACTTACTAAATGATTGAGTTACTCTGTATTTTGATTTTCTCTTTTCCGTGAATGTTTTGCCTTCATCCATCACTGAATAAATGAAGAGTTACTATGCTCATAATCAGAACCTGGAAGTTGCTCTTGCTTGGCGTTACATAACGGTAAATGACTTTCCCAATATCACAGAGGTAGCAAGTAATAAGACCCAGAACTAGAACCCAAGTCCTCTTATTCATCCAGTGCTTTTTCCTACATTTTCATGGACTAAGAACAAAAAATCCTAATAAGCTACTTCAAAGAACATAATATCAGTGAGAAAGGCTTAGATTTGCAATCTGAGAACTTGTTTGAACCCTACCTCTGCTACTTTTTACTCAGATGACCTTGAGCAAGTCCCTTCCCAGCAGACAAGTAGGTCTCCATTTTCTTCTTTGCAAAATAAGGAACCTGTACTGAATTATCACTAAGGTTCCAATGAGGCTATTAAATCCATTTCCTTAGTCTGAAGGAAGACTGGGCAAGAATGTAAGTCACTTGCAGTAGTCAATCTCCATTCCCAGAGATATGTCTCAAAGATAGGCCCTTAAAAGAAAAGATGAAACATTTCATCACCATAATAGATATACGTTAAGTTGAACCACTGGACTCTATAGGTAGCCCTTAGCACCAAGAGGGTCATAGGCTTTTATCCCGATTTTTCACATAAACAATTAAAATTCCTGAGCTAAGAAGAATTCAATTTAGCCAAGAATTGCCTGTAGAGTATAACTGAAATAAAGACCATTCCTCAGTTCACTCAACAGTTGCCAGGACTTCTTCCCAATGTTCAGGGGGCAGCCCCACAGGGTGACAAAGCCCTTACCCTGACAGGAGGTTGCTGTTCATGGCACCCTGAGTTGTGGAACAGTTGTCAGGGACAAACTGTACTATTCCTTCTGAAAAAGTGCTTAGGTGGACGTCCACATTCAGACACAGGTCCACAGAGATGCTGATCAGTCCAGAGAGAATACTGAGCAAGCTGTGGAAAAGGAGTTATGTGTGAAAGACACAGACTCTGTTTTCAATTATTCAATCAACAAACATCTCCTTCCCTTCTTTACAGAGGTGAGGCATGGCACATGTAGAACATTATACATCCTAACAGACTGGGATGATCTCTCTCTCCTTTTTCTTCTTTGTCATAAGATTGGCCTTAAAGAAAGGCTATATTGACCCCTATCGTCCCTTCTAGTTCTAAAGTCTATATTCTAATTTTCTATGTTTTGTGGTCCCTTCTCACTCTGACATTCCATAACCCAAGATTCTATGATTTTATAACTCTGCTATGAACCAAACAATTCAAGGAGACTAGACATCATCAGGCCTGACTCTTATGTTGACTATTCCTTTTCAGACCTTTGGAGTTCTTAGGAAGGAAGTCATTGTGCCTGATAAAGGACCCTAGTGGTCCCATTGACTGTGCAGGGTCACCAACCCATCCTATTTACTAGGGATCTCCAGAAACCTTCCACCCAAATAGGTTCCTTCCCCTCTTCCATTTCTCCAGGGAGCAATCACCCAGCCCAGGCCGTGCATGCCAGTTGCCACCCACCTTGAGCTGGAGAACAATAATAAGCTGGCTCCCTAGATTGACCTGGAGTTTGACTGAGATCTCAAAAAATTGCATGGAGAGAATTCTCAGGTTGCAAGAGGTTAAGACTTTGAATTGTGTGGTGTGATGGAGGAGAAGGATCAGACAGAGCAACCTGTGCATAGTCAGAAGGTACCAATTCCCTCCCCCAAATCCTCTCTTCTGCCCCCAGTGGGAAAGCCTATGGAAAAGACACAGTCCTAGGCCTCAGGACCTATTGCTCCCAGTCTAACCAGAGAGACAAGGCTAGCAGGAGTGAGATGATGACAAAGTACAAGACCACAGGGGACTAGGTGTGAGGCTATGCACTCCAGACTCTAAGTGGTCTATGAGAGTCTAGAGCTCACTATGGACCAGGCCAGGGGTAGGGAACCTGTGACCCTGAGGCCACATATGGCCTTCTGGGTCCTTGGGTGCAGCCTTTTGACTGAGTCCAAGTTTTACAGAACAAATCTTTTTATTAAGGACATTTGTTCTATGAAGTTTGGACTCAGTCAAAGGACTGCTCTTAAGGACCTAGAGGATCATATGTGGCTTTGAGGTCACAGGTTCCCCACTCCTGGGCCAGGTATTAAAAAAAAAAGGCATCTTTAGACAAGTTTGACCTTGAGCTGGGCCATGAAGGGTAGATAGCACCTGGAAAGGAGGGAAGAGAGAGAGATTTCCAGAGATTAGAAAAGGTGTAATCCAAAACCTAGAAATGGGAATGTGTAAGAAGCTGATAATCTCCCTTAATTCATTTTACCAACTTGGTAACAGACAAGAGAGAGCCAAGGACGCCACCCCTATGCCCCGGGTTGGGCAGCTGCACCAATCTCAGTTGCTTCTCCAGAATTCCACCTCCAATAATCCTGTCCCTACATGCTGAAAAAGGGAGGGATTGGGAGAGGGGGAAGGAAGTCAAGGTCAAGGAGGTTTCTGGAACAAGAGATCGCCAGGGAACTCCAAGGAGAGGTAGACCAGTGTGCCCCATACCTCCTGCCACCTGAGGTAGGGCAGGTCTTTGTCTGACCCTCCTTCAAACTCAATGGGTCTCCTTAAGGAAATTGCTTCCTTCCCTAGGTTTCAGTTTTCTAGTCTGCAAAATGGAGGTAACATCACTTGCTTTGTCAAACTCACTGGATGACTATGAGAAGTAAATGTGATAAAAGATAACACTTTGAGAATTTAAAAGTAGAGGGTACATGTATCAAGGGGCAACAGAAAGAGTGAAAAGAGCAGAGCCTCTGGAGTCAGAGGATGTGGGTTTAAGCCCTGCTTCTGTCGCTTCCTTAATGTCTCTTGGCATCCATTTCCTCAGTGAGCAGACTGGACTAGAGAGTCTCTTGGGCCCCTTCCAGTTCAAGCACTTGGATCCCACAATCCCACGATCCTACATATATGTTGGGATAGAATGTAAGCTCCTTGAGGGCAGGAACTATTGCATATTTGTCATCGCATCTCTAGTGCCTAACACAATGCCTGACACTTAATCAGGGTTGACTGATTGGTTGGTTGGTTGTTCAGTGGCAAAGGCATCCACCCAAGAAATGAGATAAGAGAGACCCAGGAAGAAACAAACTCTATTCTCCCATCTCAATCAAAAATCTGCCCCTCTTCTGCCTACCTGCCATTGCATTACATGAATCCTTCCAGAACTAAATCTATGATTTCATGATTCTCTGACCTCCCCCTCATTCCTCTGGGTGAAAGTGATTAAATCCTTCCTTGGAAAGAGGGAAAGAAAGAATAGACCACGTGTCTTATATCTAGAATGAATTAATCAGATTTTTCTAGCTATGCAAAATTTTGGGCAGTGGGGAAGAAGTGATCCCGAGGGCCAGGATCCCAAGCTCATTACTCCCTTTCTAGGGTTGATGACCTTTAAAGAGCTCTTTATGACCTTTTGCTAAAAGAGTTTTGAAAAGGTTACAAGATGGCAAAGAACTGGAAAACAAGGGAATGCCTATCAATTGGGGAGTGGCTAAACAAGTTGTGGTACATGAATGTAATGGAATACTACTGTGCTATAAGAAATGAGGAGCAGACGGACTTCATAATAACCTGGAGAGACTTTTATAAACTGATGCTGAGCGAGAAGAGCAAAACCAGGAGAAATCTGTTCACAATCACAGATACAACATACGTGTGACGACTAACTTCAACAGACTGGGCTCCTCTCAGCAGTGTAAGGTTACAAGACAACTCCAAAAGACTCATGATCGAAAGAGATATCCACATCCAGAGAAAGAGATGCGGAGTCTGAATGCAGATTGAAACAAACTACTGGCTCTGTTTCTTTTTCTTGTTATGTTTTGTTTCCTCTTTCCCACTGATCATCCCATCAATTATAATCCTTCTTTACAACCTGACTAATGATTAATGTGAAGATATTTGTAGATCCCGTATCCCAGTGCATGCCACCATGATGGGGGGGGAAGGGAGGGGGAGAAAATCCGAAACTCAAGGGACTGTGGAACTGAATGTTGTAAACTAAAAGTAAACAAACCAATTTAATTTTTAAAAAAATCAGGAAAAAAAAGAAAAGGTTACAAGAAAATTGGCTAGAAGGTCAGATAGAATGCCCAATTCTGTCCAATCCTGTGAGGAGCAGAGGAAGGTAAGAGCAATGAGTCATAAGAGCTTAAGTTTAGAGCTTAAAGGACCATCAAAGGTCATCTAGAGAGCAGCCAGGTGATAAAGTGGATAGAATGCTGCACCTGGAGTAAGAAAGACCTGAATTAGGGGTAGCTAGGTGGTCCAGTGAATAGAGCACCAGCCCTGGAGTCAGGAAGACCTGAGTTCAAATCTGACCTCAGACACTTAACACTTACTAGCTGTGTGACCTTGAACAAGTCACTTAACCCCAATTGCCCTGCCTTCCCCCCTCCAAAAAGCAAAAAAAAAAAAAAAAAGACCTGAATTCAAATCCAGACTGACATTAGCTGTGTGATCCTGGGCAAGTCACTTAACCTCTGTCTTCCCCAATTTCCTCATCTGTAAAATGGGGATAATTCTAGTACCTTCTAAGGTTGTCACAAGGATAAAATGAAGTAACATTTATACAAAGTTTTACAAACCTGAAAGGGCCATATAAATGCTAATTATCATCATCTAGTCCAACCTACTCATCTTATACTTCAGAAAACAGAGGCACAGCGTGGTTAAGTGACTTCACCCTTGATCAGACAGGTGGTAGCTGAGCCAAGAATTGAGCCTGGATCCTCTATCTGCCTCCAACCAAGTCTTCTTTCCACTACACCCTGGGGGTCCTTTCCCAGGAGACACAACAGAGAGAACAAGTGGGGTGTGAGCCTCCACACCCCAGGGGAGAGCCTCCTGGTAACTAGTCTAAGTGGCTCACAAAATCACAAAACCTCAGAGCTGGAAGGAAATTCAGGGGCTGTCAAGTCCAGACTATGCCTTACCAGATGTCATAGTTAGATAACCTCTGAAGATAAAAATGACTTTCATTCTAACTCTGAATCTATGATCTCCTCAACAGCATTTCCAACCAGTGGTCACCCAGCTTCCAACTGAAGACCTACAGTGATGGACTCCTATGATCTCCTAAGTCAGCCTACCTCTACTTCTGGACAGCTCTAATGGCCAAGCTGATATGGAATAGCTCAAGCCAAACTCTGTCTCTCCACTTCTATTCATTGTTGCTAACTCTGGTACCCAAACAGAATAAATCTAATGCTTCTTTTAAATAATAGCCCTTCAAATATTTGAAGACAGTCTTCATGACCACCACTACCTACCACCCCCAACCAAGTCTTCTCTACTCCAGGATAAATATCTCTAGTTCTTCTCCAAAGTATCACCAATTGGTTTTTTTTGGTCAATCCTTATCCAGTCCTCTTGTGAATCCTCATCTTTCTTCTGTAGATACAAGGGACTGAGGAGACAGAGAAAATACGGGACATCCCAGTGTTGGTCTGGGGTCTGGAAAAGTTGCGAAGCATTATGCTTCATCTCTATGGCCTCCACTTATCTCCTTTGACTCTGGTCCCCAGGACCCAGACAGGAAAGGCTGAGTGATGACTCACCATTCTGAATCTCCTATTCACTGCCAGAGCATAAGATGCACAGGTCTCTATTTCCCTGGACACAGCTCAGCAGACTACAGACCCCCAGGAACCCAAGCAACAGCTACATCCTTGTTGTGCCCATAAGAAACCCTGTGAGGCAGGTAAGCCTATAGGTCAGGGAAGGAGAAAGAGTCCACTATCATCTCAAAGGCAGACCCCTTTGCACATTCTCCTCCTGCCCCTCACAGACTAAGAGAGCAAAGTAGCATGGCACAAACCCTGGATTTGGGATCCCAGGGTGCTAGCCTGCCCCTGCCCTCGACTCACTGGATGATAATTGGGTGTCTTCCTTTCTCTGGGCTTCAGTTCTCTGAACTCTAAAAAGAACTGAGAAACCATTCTTCAAAGTTTAGCCTAGGTCAAGGTCACCATAATCTGTCAGATTTAATAGCCCAAAGATAAGGTGGTTTCAAAGATAGCCAGAAGGTTCAGACTTTGGCTCTGCCACTTTCTAAAATCCTCTACGGGAGTGTTGGTGGTGGTGGTCCTTTGTTCACGATGAGGACCAATAACATCAGGAAGGCTGATGAAGTCTTGAGTTGCAAGTAAATTGGATTTAAGTGAGGCAGAGCTGTGCAAAGTCATCAACCTCATTCTCTCCTCCAGAGTTATCAGAGTCCAGAGGTAAGACACAGGTCAGGACAACTGGCGACGGCCCAGGATGCAGTGGGAGACCTTGACCTTTTTAAGCTAAGGTCTTTCCCAGTTCTCAGTTTGTCTGTTTGGTATTCAAAGCCCTTCATAACCCAGGCCCCTCTCCTCCTACCTTTCCAATGTTCTCACACCTTACTCTCCACCACTATCTGATGACACTGGCTTCTTTGCTGTTCATTTCACAAGACATTCCAATTCCTGAGGCCAGACACTTTTGCTGACTATTCCCCCATATCTGGAATTCTCTCCTCATCTCCTGCTCCTGGCTTCCCTGGCTCCTTCCAGGTCTTAATTAAAATCCCACCTTCTACAAGAAACCTGTCCCAATCCCTTTTAATGCTAGTGTCTTCCCTCTGTTGATTATCTCCAATTCATCCTGTATAAGATAAATAGCTAAGTGGCACCATGACCTGGAGTCAAGCAGACTCATCTTCCCATGTTCAAATGTCATGCATTTACTAGCTTTATGACCCTGGGCAAGTCATTTAACCCTGTTTGCCTCAGTTTCCTCATCTATAAAATGAGCTAGAGAAGGAAATGGCAAATTAGCCCAGTATCTTTTGCCAAGAAAACCCCAAATGAGATCATAAAGATTTGGATATGCCTGCAAAACAACTAAACAATACATACACACACATGCACACACACACACACACACACAGATGCAGAGGCCAGTTTGAATAAAAGGCATCTACTTTCTTACAGGAATCTAGGAGCTGCCTCTGGGCCTCTCAGTCCCAAGGCCGTTCTGTGAATTCTTTAGAGATAAGGGGGTGCTGAGACCCGCACAGAGGTTGTTTTCAAGGATATTTTTAAAGAAACCTCTCGCTTGTCGGACAGCTGCTGACATCACTGGTCTGGAGTCTCCTCATTGGCCTTCCCCCGCTGTGCACGAGGCGGTCATGCATGAATCATGCTAACCTTATAATAATATAGTAGTTTGCCTGCTTTCTGTGAGTGGCCATGATGGAATAAACTACGAGTTGCAAATATCTCCTGTCTCTGGTCTCTTCAATCCCTCTCAAAGGGAACCCAGGGAGGGCCCCGGGTTGCAAGGTGTGTGCGGCCACTTCATCCATTAGACTGAGCTCCTTAAAGGGAGGGACCATCTTTTGTTTTTCTTTGTGTCCCCAGAGCTTAGCACTGTGCCTTAGCACTCAATAAATGCTTATTGACTGACTCATACTACCTACCTGTGTGACCTTAGCCAAGACACCCTTTCTGATCCCTGGTTTCCTCATTTGTAAGACTAGGTGAGCTCCAAGATCCATTACAGTTCTAAAACCCTACAATGAGGTAAAATTTAAACGCCCTCCCCTCCAAAGCTTTCATTTCCCCCGCCAGAGATCCTCCCATCTCCCCTGCCACTCTGCCTCCCACCACCACCACCACCACCACCACCACCATCACCAGCACTAGTACCGTTACTTACAACTAAGCCCTAACCACTCCCCTACCACAGATAGCTCTAATCCCCTTACAGCTCCACATCTGCTCTATCCCCATGGCCCTGACATCTGCCAGTCCCACTTCTGCCCCTACAATGCCCCCAACTCTACTCTATACTCCATCCCCCACAACTATGCCCACTCTGGCCTTTGTACTTACAGATCCATACCCTGTGAGGGGTCCAGAGAATTATTTGAGGTTCATGTAACTTACCTTTTTTTTTTTTTTGTAAACACCTTAAGGGAAAAATGAGGATTTGCTATGCCTAAAGCCAAGTAAAGGGAGGGTCTTGGCAGAAGAATTTTTGGCAAGAATGGCAAAGGCTTCAAACAACCAATGTTACTGACCAGTTGTATCTATAAACCACAACCATAATCTCCACCCTCACCTTAGAGCCCATGACAGAGGCATGGAGACTACATAGATGCACCGGTTGGCTTCTTCAGGACAAGAAGGATTTTAGGATCATACAAGTCAGAGCTAGAGGGGACTTCGGAGGCCATCAAGTCCATTTTACAGATGAGAAAACTGAGGCCCAAGGAAGTTATGTAACTTGCCCAAGATCACACAGAAAGTATGGGAGCTCTGAATCTAGGCTCCATAAATCTAGAACTGGATTACAATAATCCACAGACAGCCAGATGCCCCCCAAAAACACCTTTAGCCCAGGAGTGGGTCGTGAGTCCAGGAAGCCTACCTAGGATAGAGGAAATCTGTTGCAATATGAAACAACAGACTTCCCTGAATGTCTCCACCAGGTGACAGGAGTTTCTGGAACTATACCTTCCCTTTGTTCAGTCAAGCCTAGGTATTTCCCTTATCAGTATTTAGAATCACGAATTATTCTCAGTATCTATAAAGGCTTTAGGGGATTTATAGACACAGTGATGCCCAAGGTTTCCTAAGCCTCTAAGTTCCCATCTCACTAGAGTTGGATTTGCTCTGGGTATCCCTAGAAGATCATCTATGACCAGTTTGAGGGGTAACAAAGAGGTAGCCTTAGGTTCAATGTGAGTAAAAATTTCCTAACTCTCAGAGCCATCTATCAGTGGAATGGAATGTCTAGAAGGGTAATGAGTTCCCCATTGCTGGGAATGTTTAAAGCTAGAGGAACATCATTAGAGACAATACGGTGCAGATTCCTACAATATGTAGTTAAATGGGATCTAGGATGCTTTTCAACCCAGTTTCTATAAGCCTTTCACATTGTATGGCAAACATACATAATTGATATAACCCATGACTACTGGGCAAGACCGTGGAAGACCCCAAATAAAGTAAATTAGGATGAAATCATCCCCACCTACTCGCATGTGGTACTTAAAAACAAAAAGAATGTCTGAGAATCATGCATATGCCATCAATCTACATGCCCCTTGTCCCTCCCCATCAACATTGAACAAACAGGAATTACCATCTGCCTTCTACCACCAATCCCCCCTCAGGCTATTCCTCTGTCACATCTAAAACATACATGTGTAGAACATATGTGTGAGTTTCAAGAGAATTGCAGGATCATTGAGTCCAGCCCTCTTAATTTTCCACATGAGAAAACTGAGACCAAAACTGAGGAAATTACTTGCCCAAGATCTATAACCCAAAACCAGGATTTCTGACTCTAAGCCCAGTGCCTTTTCCTCCCCCATAATATTTTCCCTGACTGTTCCATCCCACACTGACCTTGCCCCTCCCTTGAATAGCCCTTATACTATAGCCTCATCCCACCCCCCACCTCCAGGCCAGGGATACTTTAAAATCAATCAATCACTCACTCAATAAAATTTATTAAGCTCCTGCTCCACGCAAAACACTCTTCTAAATGTTGCGGATACAAAAAGAGGCAAAAGACAGTCTTCTGCCCTCAAGGGGCTTACAATTTAATGGGGGAGACAACATGGAAACAAATACATACAAAGCAAGCTTTATACAGGATAAACATAAAATAATTAACAGACGAAAAGTGCTAGATTTAAGAGGGGATGGTTAAGGCTTCCAGTAAAAGATGGAATCTTAGTTGGGACTTAAAAGAAGCCAGGGAATATCAATAGACATAACAGAGGAGGGAGAACATTCCAGAAATGGGGGATAGCCAGAGAAAATGCCCAGAGCTGAGAGATGGAGTGTCTTGTTTGTGGAATAGCCAGGAGACCAGTGTCAAAATATTCTTGATTAACAGAGGACTCAAAAACAATCTGACCAAATTTTTAAAGACTCTGGCACACAGCTATACCCTCTGCCCTTAGACCATGTACGTAGTCACATCAGACATACCCTCAACATGGCCCCATTAGTGAGTTATGTGAGAATTCTAGGACCAGGATAAATGGGCCTAGAAGATGAGACTGTGGTCCATCCCTCACCAAAAAGGCTCCTCCCTCTCCCCATACCTCCTGGGATAATACAATCTAATCTGAGAGCATGAAGGAACCCCAAAACAAAATTTATTTCTCTCTCCTGAAGAAGTGACATGTAGGTAGCAATAGGAGAGGGGAATAATTTGGGGAAGGGTTTATGGCATAGAGTGGGGCAACCAAGTCCACACTTTGAGTGGTCTGGTAAAGTAAGCAAAGAGTCCCTCCATCTCTTACATTCATCTCAATGGGCTGGCAACATCACTGAGAGAAGGGGCCTGGGCTGGCAGCCTGACCAAGTCACCCTTTGAGGATTGACTTCAAAGGCTTTAAGGCTGGGGTTGAGGCCCCAGAAGGCACTGAACTGATCGTGATGGATGACTTAGTGGCTGTGGATGAAGAAGAATTTGAAGGTGCCTTTTTCTTGGAAGATACTGAGGAAGAACGAGGCAGTTTCTTTGCAAGAAATGATGCTGAAGACAGTGATGATTGCTTTAAAGAAGAAAGGGAAGAGACTGAAGACAGCTTCAAAGAAGATATTGAGGTGACCGAGGAAGTCTTGGATGACAGTGAGCTGGAGAAAGAGAGGCTCTGTGACTGGATGGGTGTATCTATGGACATCTGCTGGACCAAAGAGAGGCTCCTGATCATCTGCTGGGTAACTAACCAGACGTGTTTTTTCCCAGTCTGCACTGCTTTCAAGATGGCCATGTTGGATCGGGTCAAATCTTGGAGGTCTTTGAAAGGGAGGTTCCTATAGATCCAAGGTGAGATCTAACCACAAAACCAGAGAAAGACAAAAAATCAGCATGGGGGCCTAGGGTGCAGGGGGACCAGTGTTGGGCAATTCTCTTGACCTCTGGACAGAGGCATACTCTTCATCAGATGTGGGGCAAATATAGGAGACCAAACTGCAAACAAAGAGATTATTGTGCTAAAACATACATGTGTAGGACATATGTGTGAGTTTCAAGAGAATTGCAGGATCATTGAGTCCAGCCCTCTTAATTTTCCACATGAGAAAACTGAAACCAAAACTGAGGAAATTACTTGCCCAAGATCTATAACCCAAAACCAGGATTTCTGACTCTAAGCCCAGTGCCTTTTCCTCCCCCATAATATTTTCCCTGACTGTTCCATCCCACACTGACCTTGCCCCTCTCTTGAATAGCCCTTATACTATAGCCTCATCCCACCCCCCACCTCCAGGCTGTGCTGTGCTCACTGATAGCTGATTCAGTTTCCTAGGGTACAGATTTGGCTTTTATAACCTTTCAGTGTACCACCAATCAATTGCATTCTACAGCAACTTAGGATAGATAAGTAAAGTGTTTTATAGGACAAGGGGAATCATTCAAGGGAGAAAAGGGGAATATTTGGAATGCAATTGGAAGGATTTATTATCAGAGTTGGGCAGGAGACAAGGAGAAATGACCAAATACTTTTACAATTGTGAAAGTCCTTTTAGACAAAACTGCAGGGTGTCTTATCCAAGGACAACAAAGTAGTTGTTACAATAGTGGGACGAGTATCCACTTTACCATATCCTTGCATACTTTGTTAGTATTTTATTTCTCTAATAGGAGTTGGGGACTTTCTAGTATTAGGGAATAATAGATCTCTGACTCAGAATTTATTATGGCAGCAAAATTTGATAGGAAAACCCTGGATTTAGATGCTAAGGATTTCAGCTCAAGTCCCAGCTTTGCCACTTATTTGCTGTGTGATCTTAGACAAGTTATTTAGTTTCATCATCTATAAATGAGAGAACTGGACAAAGTGATTTCTAAGTCCATTCCAGGTCTCCATTCTATGTTCCAGTGACTTATTTTGCATGCAGTTCTAACAAGCTGGAAATCTAGTTTCCAAACCCAGAGTAGATTTTTTAAAGCAAATTATAAGGAAGCATTAGGGCTATTAAAGTTTACTGTGCAATTCCCTGAGATCAATGAGAAATGATAGATGACAATCAGACAATGAGGAAAAGACAATTATAACAGAAAAAAAGAAGAAATGAACAAAGTCCAGCAGTCAGTTCCCATTAAGAGTCAGGACAAGCAACCACACACACACACACATCAGTAGCCCATGAGGATAGTACAACCCAGCATAAGAATTGGTATTCACAATTACTACTCAGAGCAAGCAAGAAACGGTAAATGTATCCTCTGCTTAAGAAAAGGTGTGTCCTGTATAATCAATACCATATTGCTTGCCTTCCCAAGCAGTGTGGGAGGGGCAAGAGGGAGGGAATTTGAAACCCAAAAAAATTTTTAATGGTAAAAAAAAATCTTTAGTATAATTAGGAAATATTTAACGAAATAAAAATGTACTTTAAAAAAAGAAAACATATGATACATTTTAAAAGTTTTCTTTTAGAACTTTGAGGTTATATTCAACTCTTCCCTTTCCCTCACTTCTAATCTCCAACAAGTTAACAAATCCTGATGATTCTGCCTCTGTCTCATCTCTCATCCCTCCTCTCTATTCCTACTGCCACAACTCAGGTCCAGGCCCTCATTATCACCTACTTTGGACTACTATAATACCTTCATAACAAGTCTGCCCACGTGCACTTTCTTCCTTTTCCAAGTCATATCAAAAAATTTTTTCATGTCCTTCACTCTACTCATGTCATTCCTTCACTCAAAAAACTTGAATGGCTTCCTATTACCCATAAAGTCCAAACTCCTTTGCCTAACATTCAAGGCCTCCTACAACATAATACCACCCTAACTTTATATTTCATCTTATATTCTCTGGCCAAATTGATCTAGTCTCTATGCCCAGAAAATATCCTGAATTCTCTTGCCTCCATGCTTTTGCTCACATTATTTATTCCCTGTGTTCCACCCCTGGAATTTTGGGCTCTCATAGGTGAGCTTTTTGTGTCACCTTCCCCAGAAGCAGGTCCCCATTCCACTTTCTAGACACCTCCACGCCATGCTGCCACTCCACCCTCTCTTTCCAGCTTCTCTTTATGAGTTAAATTAGAATGCATTTCTCATAAGCAAAAATCATCTCACTCACTTATATTTGTATTCCCAAGGCCTAAGACTAAGTGATTTTAAAATGTTTTACCTATCCATCTACCTTCAATACCTATAGAATTTCTCTCTACCCTTCGAGCCCAACTCAAATGCCTTCTTCTCCTTGAAGCCCTCCCAGATGCTCCTGGTGGATGATGACCACACCCCTACAGATCTCACATATGCCCAAAGTCTTGGTAAGTCCAAGACCTGATTCTGACAGTCACTAATTGTACAAGTCACTTTCCACCTCTGGGACTGAGTTCTCAATTTTTTAAGTAAGAATAAAAATAAAAATAAAATCTTAATGGGATTATGGTGAGGAAAATATTTTGTTAAACTTAAAGGTCTAAAGAAATGGGAGTTATCTTCATGATGTATTAATTATATACTAACGCACAATGATTAAGTCAGACTTGCTCAGTCGACACCAGAGGAAGTGGGACCACATCCTGAGATGAAGCTAGATTAAGTAATGGATATTCATGAAAGCAGCCCAGCTCCTAAAGAATTCTACCCTCTCCTCTGTTTAACCTTCTCTGACCTTCTTCATGATTGGTATCTGGGGTTTCCTTTCCTCAAGTTGGTACATTTGCAAACAGTTTCAGCTCTATTTGACTTAGTAAAAAAAAAAAAACTACATAGACCCCAACATCTTTGGTTCATCCAAAACCAACCAATTTTCTGGACGATATTAGTTTCCTGGGTTGCAGGTATAGGTTGCAGCTTTATTTTCTAAAGCCACACCAATACAGAGTCCCAATACAGCAATGAAGTATGTCTTATTCAAGTGAGTACACTCACTAAATTGATATTTACATACACATATGTATGTGCATATATGTATATTGCACACATACATATATTATATATGTTAGTATTTTTTTTTTTAACCCATAAGTATTTCAACTTGGTGTCAGGCTTTGCCTGCATTCCTTAAAATCTCTGATGTGAGCAAAATAGTGATGTGTTTATGTCTCCAACAGTCTATAAGGGCAAGAATTATCCTACCTAAATTTTTCTATTTCACACAGCATCTAGTACAAAGCTCTGCAAACCAGTCACCTAGCTAATGCTTATCGAATAAATAAATGAAGCTCACTAAACCTCGCTAAAGTATGAAAAGTTTCCGTGTTCAAAGAGGCAAGTTTCAATCATCTGGAGCTATTGGTATACTGAATTCTCTAACTAGGGCACATAAAAAGAGCTCTCGCTGTACTCTCATTAACTCTAGTTTTCTCAATGAGGCTGGAAGCAGGAACTAGAATGGTACATGAGACAAATAGGACTGAGAGTCCATAGTGCTCATGGAAGGTAGATCCAACTCATGATACTCCCTTAGTACTTCCTCTCTTACACTGTAGCCTGACCAACTAACTCAATTGGCCAAAGGCCACATTTGCCCTTCTTTCTTCCAATTCTTCGAGTCCCCATAAAATACTTCCCTGACCTTTCCCACCACATCACTTTTATCATCATCAGATCTCCACTCATTTTTAAGGATAGATACACAGTCATCCCAGCATTACAGTTTTGCCACTGTTCTCAATTAATCCTACTTTAATAATTCAGCAGGAATATAACCTGAGCTGTAGCATTTGTTTAAATTCCTATTCATTGGTGGAGGAAATAATGACTCAATGCTCCATGCCTGTGAGGCTACTTGTCTGTTCCCAAAATATTTCTCTCTCTTTCTTCTCTTTCTCTATCTCTCCCTCTCTTGGTCTCTTTCTCTCCCCCTGCATCTCTTCCTCTTCCATAACTCTCCCTCTGTGTCTTACTTCAGTCTCTCTCTCTCTCTCTCTCTCTCTCTCTCTCTCTCTCTCTCTCTCTCTCCCCCTCCTTCCCTCCCTCCCTCTGGCACTTTTCTTCCATCCTTCTGTGTGTGTGTGTGTGTCTCCTCAGTTTCTCTCTCCTTCCCTCCCTCTTCCATCTCTCTCTCTCTCTCTCTCTCTCTCTCTCCCCCCACCCCTTCCTCCCTCTCTCTTTCTCTCTCACTCTTTCTCTTTCTCCTTTTCTCCATCTCTCTCCCTCCTTAATCATATGAATATCTGAATATAGTTCTGCCAGGAAAAAGAGAGAAAAGACCTGATGAAATCTGAAAGTTATCTCTAATCTTGGGAAGGGATTTACCTAAGAAAACAGAGTCAGCCAGTGATAGAATCCCACTCACATCCAGGTCAGACATCAGATATAATGCTCTTTTTACTCTACTCTTAGAAACTCCTCTCTCCATTGCCCAGTCCCAGAAAACACCTCCCACATTGGTGAGCTAGGATTCTGACCTCTTTCTCTGTCACAAACTTCAGTGGTAATATGGAAGTCTCTGGTGCCCGTTGCCGTTCCTTTGGTTTATATGCCTTTCCAACGATGTCACTTCTCTGAAACAATTACAGGTACATGTGAAGATTTAAAAGAGTATCAGGGTTCCCAAACAGCCCTGAGACCTAGCCCCCTTCTCACCAGCGTCCCAGATGTCTTCCACTTTCTCCAAGTGTCCTCAATCCCCTTGCCAGCTTTGACAGACCCCAGTATGCTCTGCTCAGCCAACTGCCTCAGTCTGGCCATGGCCTCTGGAGACTTGCTGTGCAGTAGGGACATCAGTTCCATCTGATCCCTGTGCTGCTGCATCAGGACCCTAGTGTACTCGTCCTCTTCACTAGGGAAGAAATGACTCAGGCTCAGTACCCAACCCCTCCTACTACCCCTCCCCAGGCCAAGCTTGCAGGAAAAGCCTGGAAAAGGAGAGCAGTCCTTTAAAATATGTCCTAGAGGTCTCCTGGGGGGAAGGAAGGGGGACTTCCCTCACATCACTCCATTTATCCAAATCTTGCCACCTGACTTCCAAGGTTCACCTTACCTCCTCCTCAAAAACTTCCCAGTTCAGCCCACTATGATCTCTCCCTCATCTAAGCTCCTACAGCCTTTACTCTCTGTACCATATTTTGAGATCAATACTGTGCAGGGAAGGATATGACATTAAGTTCCCATGGCTGGTGGTCTTGTTTAGCTAAGTGGCAAATCCCAGGGACAAGAAGCAAATGTACACATACAAGGTGCATGATTCCAATACTGGTAGTTACGTCACTTGGTGGTGGATGGAGAGCTGGACTTGGAACCAGGAAGGCCTGATTTTAAGTCCCATCTCTGTCCGACACATGGTGGCTGTGTAACCCTGAAAAGTCACTAACTTCTCAGTGTCCTGGGCAACACCAAGAGTATAAATTGTAGAGAAGGTACCATCCTGCCTTGGTGAGGGGGGGGGTTTCTCATCCAGGAATTCCCTATACCCAGGAAGTCACAGACTCAGTCTTTATCCCTATTCACTTTGCAGGGAGTTTCTTTGCCCCTACCCCACCTCAGTGTCTTTATTAAGTGAGAGGATTCAGCAAAACAGTCTCTAGGAACTCCTCCAAGTCTGTCTGACTAACTGACTGACTGACTGTCAGTCTCTCCATATAGATGTGTATGTGTGTATATATGTGTGTGTGTGTGTGTGCGTGTATGTGTGTATGACATATCTATACATACACACACACACACACACACGCATACACATATATTTTTCCCCCCTTAGGCCTTGCTCCAAATCTGACATTCCCTGTTCTAAAGGACCTTCTGACTAAGATATTCTGTGTTTCAACATTGGAATATTGGAACATGTATCTCAGCTCACCTCCAAATCAAATTAAAGGTCCTACAGTTTTGGAAAAGGTAACCTGTGTGCCATACCAAGTTTGGGAATTTTTCCCAGCACCACCCTCCCTCCTTGTTAAGTCTACAGAAGTTTGGAGTTGATCTACTCACTCCCACTCAGGGTCTTTCTTTATTGTAGATACTTCTATCGGTTCTGTGAGGGATGGTTTTTGGTAGGTGTCAGTCTTCCCCACAGGCACAAGCCTTCTCCAAAGGCATAAGCCAAAGGTTCCTGGGATTTAACTCAAATTAGTTCAGTAACTAGAACTGACAACTATCCATCTTCCTTCAACCCCTCTCTGCCTCTGAAGAGCATTCCCCATCAGTCTTTCTTCTCTCAACCCTTATACCTGCTTCCTCATCCCCTCTCTACTTGGCTATCCCCAGAGTGGACACCAGGCTCTCATCTGAGGCCTCAAAGCTCTGAAAGAGTTAGATTAGAAGTCAGATGACTCCAGCTTTGCTGTGAATCTTTAGACAAGTCATATAACCATTCTGGGCTTCAATTTAACATCTGGAAAAAAGGGGTGGGTTGATCAAACCAAGACAGCAGAGTATAAGGAAACAACACAACACAGCTCCTACCACAACAACTCCAACAGTGACCTAGGAAGAACACCAAACCAGCAACAATTAGGAAACTGAAAGAGAAACTATAGTGAGTGACCTTTTCCCACCAAGCTGAAATTCAACCTACAGGCAAATGACCAGAATAGAAAATATGAAACATGGTTGGATTACAATTCTGGACCCAATGCCCAGAGCTCTCAGATAGGCCAGTATCATATGGATGAACAGATCTAATCATAGATAGCACATGGCCCAGGGTCCATAGCAGTAGCACGGGGCCTCTCTCAGAGTGGCTGAGAGCAGGGACACAGCACACCAGAGCTCAGAGCTAGGGCAGCAGTATGCAGATGTCCAGAGCTATTTATAAATCAACTCTGAGTCCATGCCACCAGCTCAGGGTCTCTCAGATGGACTAGGAGCATAGTCTCAGTGCCCATAGCCCCATGTTATATGGTCACCCAGGGCAGATCATGAACTTAACGTCCTGCTGGGGACATTTGGGGGAAGGTGGATGGATGCCAGTGGGGCCGGGATTGCAGACTAAGACCAGAGCTCCCAACTAAGCCAACACCACCAGGGTGCCTGAGAATGAATAAATAAAAAAGGCAAAGAGCTATTATGATAGCAGGGATGCCCAAGACACAAACTTAAAAGAGGAAAATAACCCCAACACACCTAAAAGCAAAGCCTCCAAGAAAACCACAGCTTGCCCAACAAATCAATGCTAATTTCTAGAAGAAATTATGCAAGAGGTTTTAAAATTATATTACGAATGAAATGAGAGTTGTAGAGGAAAAAATTGGGAAAAGGAAGTAGAATTGTGGAGGAAAGACTTGGAAAGAGAATTAACAAATTACCATAAAAGGTTCAAAACTTGGCTCAGGTAAAAATACTTTATAAAAATCAGAATGGATCAAAAAAGAAATTATTGATTCCAGGAAACAAAAACAAAGTCAAAAGATTTTAAAATGGAAGGAAACGCAAGGTATTTCATATAAAAAAAAAAACAACTGACCTAGAAAACAGATCAAGAAGGACTTAGGAATCATAGGACTACCCAAAATCCATGACCAGAAATAAAGCTGGATATTTTATTTAAAGAAATGATCGAGGGGTGGCTAGGTGGCACAGTGAATAGAGCACCAGCCCTGGAGTCAGGAGGACCTGAGTTCAAATACGGCCTCAGACACTAGACACACTTACTAGCTGTGTGATCTTGGGTGAGTCACCTAACCACAATTGTCCTCCAAAAGGCTAAAAAAAAAATCAAAAGAAATCAAAGAAAATGTATTTTTAGAATACAAGGACAAAGTGAAAATAGAAAACATATGATCATCTCCTGAAAGAAACCCCAAAATGAAAATTTCCAGGAATATCATAGCAAAACCCAGAGCTTCCAGGTCAAAGAAAAAAAATATGGCAAGAAAGCAAGAGTTCAAGTACCAACTCACCACAGTCAGAATCACATAAAATTTAACAGCTACCACTATAAACCAACAGAGAGAGGTAAAACAGTATTTCAAAAGGCAAAAGATAGAGGCCTACAACCAAAAATAACTTGTCCATAAAAACTGAGTATCATGCTACAAGAAAGAAAACAGACTTTTATGGAATGCACTTTAATATTTCCAAGTATTCCTGATAAAAAGAACAGAGCTCAAAAGAAACTTTGACATACAAACATAGAGAGAAGCATAAAAGGTAAATACCAATGAGCAAAGAGGTAAAGCCTTTACAAGAACAACGTGTTTGCTTTCTAACGGGGGGGAGGGGGTGTGGGGAGGATAATACAAGCATTTACTAAGAACTACAATGCCATCAGAGGTCATAGAGGGAGTCACCTGGGAGAGGATTTTGTTATATTTTGATCATCTTAAATGAAGAAATGAAAGAAGAGGGGAAGGATGCCTTAACAAAGAAAAGGGGAGGAATGAAGGAGGATCTCCTGCGGTGGTTATGATGGCACAAGTAGAAGTCTTTACAAATGAAGAAGAAGAAGAAGCATATCACGTAAAACTCAATTTCATGTGAACTCATCAAAGGAAAACAGAATACAGATACATAAAACATACACACAAATAAGGAATTTGGTATAGAAATACAATCAATAGGGAAATAGGAGGAAACAGGGAGAGAAGAAAAGTGAAAAATGAAAATAGGGTAGATCTAGGGTAAAGATTGTTATAACCAAAAAAATTCCTAAATTGGGGGACGGGGTCAGGGATAGTGAAGAGGAATTTAAAAGAAATAAAGAAAGAGTAAAAACATATAATTGAGGTCTGGATGGAGAGAAGATAAAAGGATCAGAGGAACAGATACTGTTTGTATCAAGTATAGAGCAGTGGGGCTAGTTTCACTGCTGTTCCATATCCTTCTTCTTCTATGTAAAGAGCGGCCAAGGAGTAAAGAAAGGGGGGAAAGTATAAAAGAATAGGATGGAGGCAAATATATAAAATGTAAAGTTTTTGTACAAACCAATTCAGCTAAGATTAGAAGGAGATAGTTAATTGAGAAAATTATTTATGGCATGTTTCTCTGATAAAGGTCTCATTTCCAAAATAAATAAGAAATTGATTAAAATTTATAAGAATAAAAGCCATTTCCCAATTCATAAATGGCCAAAAGATATGAACAGGCAGTTCTCAAGGGAAGAAATACAAACTTTGTTGTTCAGTCATTTTCAGTCATGTCCAATTCTTCATGACCCCCTTTTGAGGTTTTCTGGCAAAGATACTAGAGTGATTTGTCATTTCCTTCAGCAGCTCATTTTATGAATGAAGAAACTGAGGCAAATGGGGGTTAAGTGACTTGGCCAGGGTCACACAGATGGTAAGTTTCTGAGGCTGCATTTGAACACAGGTTCTCCTGACTCCAGTCCCAATACTCTATACACTGTACCACCTAAATGCATTAGAAATACAAATAAGCTATGGCTAAATGAAAATAATTAGAAATTAAAAGCAACTGTGAAAATTAAAGAAACTATGTAAATTAAAGCAACTATTAAATTCTATCTCCCACCTATGAAATTGGCAAAGTGGACAAAAAAAGTAAAAGACAAATGTTAGAGGAGCTACAGAAAAACAGGAACACAGACTCACTGTTGTCAGAGCTATGAATTGGTCTGGTCATTCTTAAAAACAATTTGAAACTATTCCCAAAAAAATTATTAAATTGTAATGCCACTACTTATTAGCACTCTACCTCAAACATATCAAAGAAAGAAGAAAGATCCTATATGAGAAAGTGTGTGTGTGTATGTGTGTGTGTGTAAGCTCTTTTTGTGACGATAAAGAACTAGAAAATAAGATAGTACGTATCATTTGGGGAACAGCTAAACAAATTATGCTATACAAATGTAATATAAAACTATTAGTTTTAATGTAATATAAGTTTTCAATAATGTTAAAACTATTAGTTTCAGAAAAACTTGAAAGTTTGTATGGACTGATACACAAAGTAAAGAGAGTAGAAACAAGAGAAAAATTGTAAGATAGTATCAAAATTGTAATAACAATTTTGAAACACTTAAGAACTCTGATCGATACAATGATCAGTCATGATTCCAGGGGAGAAATGATGAAGAATGCTATCCACCTCATGAGAGATATGTCATGATCAATATGCAGAATGAGACACACATTTTTAGATGTGACCAATATCACACTGTCTTGCTTGACTATGCAAGAGGTTTTTATTTTCTTTTTGTTTTCAATGGAAGGAGGAAGAAGTGCTAAAGAATGTTTTTGAAAAAGGAAATGAGGGTATGGTATGAAATTTCTAACAGGAAAAATAATGTGAGGAAAGGGGAAACTAGGGGTAAGAGTGAGAAAATATCTTAGTCTTTTTATCCATAGTACCTACCACATAGTGAGCAATTAATAAATGCTTGTAGACTGATTCATAGAGAAGAAACAAAGCCCCCTCCCTCCTTCCTCTCCCAGCCTGAGCATGCAAGCTGCTAGCTGCAGAGGGGTCTCCAGTGACAGTTCAGAGGTCTTCCCAATGTAAAATGCTTGGGCTGGGATCTCTCAGTCTCAGAGACCATCTTCTAGGCCATCTTAGCACAAGATGACTGTGCCAATAGAGCTCTTTCTACTATCCAAGTAATGTTCCCATCATGTCTGACCTTCACAACTATTCTTAAATGGATACCAAGGAGAGTCATTTTTAGAGAAAAAGAAGCTGAGACCCAGGAAAGATAATTTGTCTTTGCCAAGGTCACAAAATGAGTTACTAACAAAGGCAGGAGTAGAATTCAGGTCTCTCAATGCAGTATTCTATCTAAACTACATTGCTAAGTTCTAAGAATTACTTTAGGTTAGAAAGGGAAGATGGGGAATCCTCTGGGTTACAAACAGAAGTTTCTTCTCCACACCACCCCACCCCCATCAAAATCTGAAATCCTAGTCGGGGGGAAAAAAGGGAAAGAAATTGATTCTTGCTGTCTGCTACTTATTCCCCAACCTCCCAAATGCAATCCAACCCACTTTTTCAAATGTTATTCTGCTGCCATTTTGTTACAACCAAACAGGTTATGTTTAAAGGTATATAGCAGTCACACACCAATTCCCAAACTTTTGTGTGTAGAGTCACACAAAACCCCAATTATCTATGACTAAATAGCATTGGCCTCTGATATATCTGCCATCGCCTGGTAGAAATCAACAGGGACACTTTGGAAATCCCTACCTTAAAATCATCACAAAGTTGTAAGAAGCAAAATCATAAATCTAAAAGTGCTTTGAAAATGGTGAAATGCCCCGCACACGTAAAATGTTATTTAAGAGTCCCTTCAAGAGACAAAACTAAGAAGGGAAACCCCACACACATACATCCCTCGCAAAAGAGCCATACAACTCACTTCCAAGAAAAATAGAAATAACTTCTGGATCATCTAGAGTTCCTATTTGTGCTGGTTTTGTTTAGGATTATTCTTGGGAGGGGGGGCGGTTTTTCTTGTCTTGTATTTTGGCAGGATTGGCTTGTGGGGAAGGGGGAGGTAGATTACTTGTGCTAATGGTCTCCTGGTCATTGAAACTGATAACCAATAACTGAATAAATTGAGTTTGGGGGGCAGGAGCAGATTATACGGATATATGCACTACAACCTGATGATTTAGATCACATAACACTGACAGAATAGGGTTACATGTTGGGATTACACCATAGACAGTGGGTACAAAATAGCAATGATTATTCTAATAAGGACAGAGTTAAGGGAATTAACAAATACAGCTAAGGATTCCAAAGGACCCATGTGAATAGGTAAACATATTATAGTATATTAATGCAACAAAATATTATTGTGCCATAAGAAATGATGAAAGAAATGGTTTCAGACAAACCTGAAAAGACTTAAATGAACTGATGCAAATTGAAGTAGGCAGAACCAGGAGACCAATTTATAGCTGTTTAACTTTTAAATTAAGGACTCTTAATCAATGAAATGACTAACCATGATTCCAGAGGACTAATGATGAAACATAGAAGTGATAACAAAGAAGTGATAAGACTCAAATCTTGATATAAAATATGTATTTTTGAACATAACCAATGCAGGAATATGTTTTGCTTGATTATGCATATTTGTTATAAGGGTTTTATTTTTCTTCTCTTTTCTATTTTTTGAGAGGAAGGAGCGGGAGGAAGATAAAATAAAATGCTTGCAAATTGAAAAATAAAATTAAAAATCCCCCCAAAAGCATCCATACCAATAGCTTCTCCAGACATCTTCCAGGCCTTGACATTAAAGTCTGCACCAGCACTGAGGATCACATGGTAACTTTCCGAAAAGGCAACATCAGTCACACCCTGATCATGAGCCTGCCAGGAGATCAAGAGCTCTGGAGGGATTAGGGAAATGACACGGCTGCCGATGACCTATGGGAGACAGATCAGGTTCATGGTTCATAGAACATCAGTGATATAAAGGTCCTTTAAAATCACCTCACTCAAAGCCCTTGTTTTAAAGATGGGGAAAATGATAGCCCAAAGACATAAGTCCCTTTAATTAAAAAAAAATTAATGATGTTAAGTTTAGCAATGATTTAACGAAGATATCAATCAGCAATTGTAGTCTCTGATTGGCTCAACCAATTCCCTGTGTAAAGTTACATGCAAGTCATCCTTTTTGAACCTTGGTGTACTGATTTGTAAAAAGGGGAGACAACATATTCATTCACTAGGGGTCTTGTGAAGATAAAATACTAGATTATATGTTTCTTGGGAGGAGGAACACAAAGAAGAACTAGAATCCCATTCACCCCTTTCTAGTCCCATCTTTAGCACCTCGATGGGAATTAAAACACTTTACTATTAATGGAACTCAGGGGAATATTCATCTAGAAGCCCTCCTACCTCCTCAGTCTCCAGGGGTTCCTGCTGTATTTCCACTTGATTATCTGTACGAGTTAAATTCCGGTAAATATTTTCTTGAACATGTTTTTCTTCCCAGACAGGAAATGTCTTCTGTTCACTGGCCAGCCTACAGTAATCCTTGATGTCCCAGATCTAGGATCAGAGGCTGGGTTAGTAATCCTGCTTGAATTCATTTTTACTCCAGGTTTCTACTAACCAAACCTTTGCTCCTGCCCCTTTTCCCTCCTAAATCTAAGCCCTCAGAGCTCAAGCCACATTCCAGAACAAAGGATGAAGATTCCAGTTATAAGTCTCACAGCCAGGGAAGAAAGTGTTAATCAATTAGGAGAGCCAACATAAGGCAGCCTCATCTACAGTACCCATCCCTACACTGTGGATAGTTGCTGGATGAGTCTGAGATTTTCTGATGCTAAGGAATGGAAATACCTAACATCATTCAGCTCAACCTATCATGGTAGAGTTCAGCATATAGGATCTCCCTATGAACCTGAATTCCACTATCATCAATTTCTTTTCCTCTTTCCCTGCTTCTCCATCTCTTGCTTGGCTTTTTTCTGCTGCTTCTCCCCCAACTTCCCTCTCTTCCAAGGTCAGGGTAAAACAGTAATACTCTGGATAGCTTGCCTTCAGATGAAGTCTGAAACCCCTTGGAGCTAAGAGAAGGCTTGAAAAGGGGCTACCTAGCAGCAGCTCTGTTCCCTTGCTCTCTGTGCAATCCCTTTGGGAGGAATCTCTAAAAAGGCTGGTGACATTCTCCCCCAAGCCAAAACATTTTAAAGTCTCTTGGAAAATCACTCTTGATAGACGTAACCTCCTCCAAATTCCAATAAAAGCAACAAAGTAAATGTCAGCACCTGAAAGAATAATAGTAACTATCTTAGCACCTAGGGAATCATCTCAAAGGTATCATTCTCAGGAAATGTGTAGCAATAGTACATGCAACAGATTTAGCACAATGTGCAGCATCAATTGACAGGCTGTTTCAGAAACTACGCATCTAAACTACACTCAAGATATTTTACATGTGCATATCACAACAGTACATTCATATCCATTCCTATCCACAAGCAAATATGCATGAGATGCAAACCAGCAATACACTATCAACAAGCCTTTAAAAATAACAGCATGCTTAGGCAGCTAGCTAGGTGGTGCGGTAGAGAGAGTGCTGGGCCTGGAGTCAAAAAGACTTATCTCCCAGAGTTCAAATCCAGCTTATGTCACTTTTCTCAGTCCCTCATCAACCATCTGCTCTCACTGCTAATTATGCAGAGACAACTGAGGCAGAAAAGGCTGGTTTAGTAAGCATTACAGGCATGATGCCTGGTGGAAATCCCAAACTGTCAATCGTACTGCCTTTACTCGTAGCCCAGCTCTCTGGGTGCCACATTTGGCTCTCACTCCTTCCAGGTTGTTATCACATGGACTTCAGGACAGGGCATCTAAGTACTGATCAGTCTTTCCTGGCTCATAATGAATGTTGATTCATAGCTGGTAGCGCCCTTCACCATCTCTGGCAAACAGCATCTAACTTGGCACTGATCAAGATGTCGGTGGACTGTTGTCATTCCACAATGTCAGTTTAGCTCCAGAGACATGCAGTCTGAACTTCTCACTAACAGTCAGCTTCAAGGTCAGCACCCTGGCAAGTGCCCTTGGATAAATTCTAAAATCCCTCGGGACTTTAAGGACACTAGAAAAGGGGCTTACCTGTCCAAAAGGAGCTCTGTCCTCCTTGGCTCCATGTCCAAGTCCTTTTTTGAGGATCTCCAAAAAGGCCAGCTACACTTAAAAACCTTCACTTGATCCTACCATCCCCCCTCCCTATCATTTCTCTTCCATAGTCAAAATCCCAGAGTAAAAACTGTCTTTACCTCTTGCTTCCATATTTTTCTCCTCTAGATGACTTTTTAACTCCTTGATATCTTGTCTCCATACATCATCATTCATACTACTCTCTCCAAAAATGATGTTTTGATTACCAAATCCAATGGCCTGTGTTTTTCAGTCCTTTCTCTTATATTCTCTGTAGAAACTGACACTGCTGACCACTTCCTTTTCCTGAGGACTCTCCTCCCTGAATTTCCATGACCCTGCTCTCTCCGGGTTCCCCTCCCATCTATCTAGCCTCTCTTTAGTCTCCTTTGCTCGATCACATCCATACCCCTCCCACTACATGTGGGGTAAAGAGACCACAAGTTAACTGAAATAATTTCTTGTTCTCTCAGACCTAACATGAGATCTCACACTTACCTTAACATACCCTTTGGAGTCCCCAGTTATTAGGATCCAGTCCTTTTCATCACTGACCATGGCACCAACAACTGAATCCTGATATTGATTACCTGCTGGCTGGAATTTTCCCAGCAAGCCCCCTTTGTCATGAATCGACCAAGCATAAATATAGCCATTGCCAGCACTGCTCAGAAGAGTGGCTGTTTGAGGGGTTCGATGCCGGGTAGGCAGGAAAATGATCTGCAAGGGAGAACTGCTCTTAGCAGAGGGTATCTGCGGTCTCTCCCATGCCAGTCAAAGCCTCTGTGACAGTGACTCAGACATAGAGAGAGATGGACACCAACTATAGTAAGAAAGACACACACATACACAGTCATACAAGTCATAAAAGCAGCAAGACACACATACACACAGCTATACAAGCAGCAAGAAAGGTACACATATACAAACAGCTACATATGGCAAATCCATGAGAGATTCACACACACACACACACACAGAGGCACACAAATCACAAACAGTAAGAGGGGCACACAAACACAAAGCACAAACACAAACACGGGAAGAGAATCACATACATACAAACAGTCACACATGCAGCAAAAGAAACAAATACAAATACACAGTCGTACATGCAACAAGGGAAATCTAAAAGCTACCCAAGCCACAAGAGAAGTGCACACGACAAGAGCCACACACCCTGGAGGAGACGCACACACACAACTACACACGTGAGAAAGGCACACAGTGTCACACGTTCAGCAAGGAGGGTGGGCCCCATCACTCGCGCAGAAAGAGCGCCGTATCTAAACACAGCCACGTTGGCATGGAGAGAGACAGAACAGACACACACTCTCACATGCAACAAAAGAGGCACATGCAAATGCATCACATAGCCACACATGCAGCAACAGACAGACAGATATATATGTTGTGTATATCTATATATCTATACCTGTCTAGATATATAGAGATAGACAGACAGACAGATAGAGACAGATAGACAGATAGATGATAGACAGACAGACAGACAGATAGACAGAGAGAGAGAGAGACAGATATAGAGAGAGACATACAGACAGAGAGACAGACAGATAGATAGATAGACAGAGATACAGACAGACAGATAGAGAGAAAAATGATAGCTAGATAGATGATAGATAGATAGACAGATAGACAGACAGACAGAGAAATAGACAGACAGACAGAGAGACAGACAAATAGACAGAGAGAGAGAGATAGACAGACAGAGAGAGAGACATACAGACAGAGAGACAGACAGATAGATAGATAGACAGAGATACAGACAGACAGATAGACAGAGAGATGAATGATAGCTATATAGATGATAGATAGATACATAGACAGATAGACAGACAGACAGAGAGATAGACAGACAGACAGAGAGAGAGAGATAGACAGACAGATATAGAGAGAGACATACAGACAGAGAGACAGACAGATAGATAGATAGATAGATAGATAGATAGACAGATAGATAGACAGATAGATAGACAGATAGATAAATGATAGATAGATAGACAGACAGACAGATAGATAGAGACAGAGAGATAGACAGACAGACAGAGACAGATAGACAGACAGACGTAGACAGACAGATAGATAGACAGAGATACAGACAGACAGACAGATAGAGAGAGAGACATACAGACAGATAGACAGATAGACAGACAGATAGATAGACAGACAGAGAAAGACAGACAGATAGATAGACAGATAGATAAAAAATAGATAGACAGACAGACAGATAGAGACAGAGAGATAGACAGACAGAGACAGATAGACAGACAAATAGATAGACAGACATAGACAGACAGATAGATAGATAGATAGACAGACAGATAGACAGAGAGAGAGAGATAGACAGATATAGAGAGAGACACACAGACAGAGAGACAGACAGATAGATAGACAGAGATACAGACAGACAGATAGACAGATAGAGATAAATGATAGCTAGATAGATGATAGATAGACAGACAGAGAGACAGAGAGACAGATAGAGAGAGAGAGAGATAGACAGATATAGAGAGACATACAGACAGATAGATAGATAGATAGATAGATATAGACAGAGATACAGACAGACAGACAAACAGACAGATAGACAGACAGATAGACAGACAGACAGATAGAGATACAGACAGACAGATAGACAGATAGATAGATAAATGATAGCTAGATAGATGATAGATAGATAGACAGACAAATAGACAGACAGGCAGACATAGGTAGGTAGGTGTAGGTAGGTAGGTAAGTAGGTAGGTAGGTAGGTAGGTAGGTAGGTAGGTAGATACCAGCACGCAAGCAGCAAGAGAGCATACAATATACACAGTCATGCATGGAGCAAGAAAGGTATAAACAGCCACAAAGCCAAACACGCAGCATAGTCATTTGTGCCACAAGACACACACACCTAAAAGCAGTCATACCTGTAACATGAGACAAATACACACAGCACCACACAGGCAGTAAGAGACACCCCTGCATATGCATGGCCACACACATAGCAAGAAAGGTACAACTAGCAAGACAGGCACATACACACACATTCAGAGCTAACATACACTCATAAGCACTCCCTAGCTGTGTGTGTACATATTTCTTACTGCATGTGAGACTATGCACATATGGGTCTCTTGCTGTGCATGTAGCTGGGTTGGGCGTGATTCTCATATGTATCTCTTATACATGCAGCCAGAGCTATGCATAAACACAGCCAGCCATAGAGCAAGAGAGGTAGTCACATAAACAGAACCACACACATACACACACACACACACACACACATACACATACACACAGCCACACATGTAACAAGAGACACAAACACATACACACAGCCACACATGTAGAAAGATACATAAGTATAGAGCTGCACATGCAACAAGAGCTATATAGACACGAGCACAGTCACCTATAGCAAGAAAGATGCACATACATTCGAAGCCCAAAAGCAAGTGAGACACACTGCCACACATGACACGAGAGACATGCAAAAACAGTCATATGTAAGAGATGTACACACAGCCACATGTGCAGCAAAAGACACATATAAACATATTCATACAGGCAGAAAGAGACACAGTGATGACTACTGATTAAAGAAATGCAAATTAAACAACACTGAAATACCACCTCACACCTATCAGACTGGCTAATATGACAGAAAGAAAAATGATAAATGTTGGAGAAGATGTGGGAAAATTGGAACACTGATGCATTGTTGTTGGAGATCGGAACTGACCCAACCATTCTGAAGAACAATTTGGAACTATATCCAAAGGGCTACAAAACTGTGTATACCCTTTAACCCAGCAATGACACTTCCAGAGCTTTATCCCAAAGAAATCACTAAAAGGGAAAAGGACCATGTGCAGAAAAGTATTTACAGCAGCTCTTTTTGTAGTGGCCAAGAACTGGAAACTGAGAGAATGCCCATCAGCTGAGGCATGGCTGAATAAGTTGTGGTATGTGAATGTAATACAAGACTATTGTTCTATAAGAAACGATGAGCAGGCAGACTTCAAAAAAGCCTGGAAACACTTGCATGAACTGATGCTGAGTGAAGTGAGCAGAAGTGGGAGAACATTGCATATAGCAGCAGCAACGTTGTGTGATGATCAACTATGACTCACTTAGCTCTTCTCTATGACCACAATCCAAGACAATTCCAAAGGACTCATGATGGAAAATGCCATCCACATCCAGAGAAAGAACTATGGAGTCTAAAAACATATTGAAGCATCCTATCTTCACTTTTTTTAGCTTTTTGCTTTTTGTGGCTTTTCCCTTTTGTTCTGATTCTTCTTTCATGATTAATGTGGAAATACGTTTACATGATTGCACATGTATAACCTATATCACATTGCTTGCTATCTTGGGGAGTGGGAATAGGAGGGAAGGAAGGAGAATAAAACTCAAAATCTTATTTAAAAATGAATGTTGAAAATTATCTATACATGTAATTGGAAAAAATAAAATACTACTTCCAAATGCCAAAAAAGAGAGACACTTTGACAGACATGCCATGAGAGCCATGCATAAACATAACCACACATGAAACAAGACACACAGATAGCAAGAAATATAGACACATACGCAACCACACTTGCATAAAAAGAGGGACAAACATACACAACAGCTGCATATGCAGCAAGCTAGACATATAAACACAACCCACATACAGCAAGAGAAATATACACAAACACACACAGCATGAGAAACACAAACACAGCCATACAAGACACACACATATACAGAAAGCACGTATGCAGCAAGGAATACACCATCACACATTCAATAGACGCATACACACACACACACACACACATTGCCAGAAATGTGCTGAGAAGCAAACAAAAACATACAGCCACACACATAGGTTGAGAAGTATAACCACAACCACACACACGTCAAAAGACAGACGCACATATATGCAAAGCAACACATGCAACAAGAGTGGTACACACACAGCCACACAGTTAGCAAATTAGAACAGTCACATATGCAGCAAGAGAGCCATTCAAAGCCACAAAGAGAGGCATGTACATTTACACATGCATCAGGAAACACATACACAAAGCCACACAAGCAGCAGCAAGAGACTCAAACACATGAACAAAGCCACACATGCAACAAGAGGGGCCCACATATAGCCTCACAAACCACAAGGAGAATAAGACACGTACACATACACAAAGTCATACAGAGAGCAAAAGACATGCATATAAACAGAGCCACATAAATTAGACATGCAGCAAGAGACACACACATAGCACATTTGCGCACACAGCAAAGTGTCACATATTCACAATGCAGCAAGAGAGCACAAATATTTACACAGCCACGTGAGACAATATAGAAAGAGATATGCACATACACACAACGACATAACATCCAGCAAAAGGCACATGTACAGACTGCATCACAAACCACACACAGAACAAGACACACACATACGCACCTCTACACATGGAACAAGAGACACATCCATAAGCAGAGGCCCATAAATCACACATACAGCAAAAGACATAACCAGCCATGCAAGCCAGCACAGTAAGACAGGCACATAATGTGCACACAGCCATATAAGCGACACATAGAAAAAGAGAGGGATATAGCTCTACAAGCATATTGAGAGGCAAACAGCCAGAGAAAGACATGCAAACACAGAGACACACAGAGACAGACATGGCAACAATCACATCAAGAGACACTTGCAACTATACACACTTTTAGAGATATATACACCATGAGACAGCTATGCACTCATAGACACATAGTCTCAGAGGAACATATTTCTATGGACAGACATGGCCAGAGTTTCAAAGACAGGTGTATGCACACACACACACATGCACACACACAGATAACATACACTCATAAACCAGGCGCATCTATCCAGACACATTCACATCCCCAGAGTCAGATAGACACACACACAGATAGGCTCAAACCCTGAGGCAGTGACAAAGACACATTAAAAAATACCCAGACACAAAGATCTTAACTCCCACAGACAGGAAAGGATAACATACTCAGTCCCTGCCCTACAGCAGGTAAATGTGTACAAACAAGCTATGCACAGGGTAAATAGTAAATAAAAGAAAGAAGGCACTAGAATATAGAGGGATTGGGAAAGGCTCAGAAAGACAGAGACAGAAACATAGAGACCCAACCACACACCCACAAGCAGACACACACCGAGAAATATATATCCCCAGAGCTAGACATAAATCCCCAAAACAGATATGCACACACACACATACATACACAGAAAAGCAAAAACAAATCTAGAAACTCACAAAGAGAGATAAACCCCCTAGGGACAAACGCTCAGACACACTGACATCTAGAGATACTCATACACACAAAACCAGAGACAGAATTCTATACGTATCAATACATATACACACCCCAAGACAGATAGGCACACATACTCAAAAGCATATAGAGACATAGAGAAAAACGAATGGGCACAAAAATAGCAGGTTTGGGACAGGGGAATAAAACAGTGCAAAAATTTTTTTTAAACACCAGAAACAGACATACACAAAATCAAGTTCACACACAGAACCAAACATACTGAAACACCAAGAGACAGCCACACATACCTAAATGCATATTAACCCAAGGTTCAAGCCTGATCATTTGCATAAGACTCCTCTTATTGGTAGAATCATTATTCCAGAGGGGCGGAGCCAAGATGGCGGCGCAGCAGCAGCAACATATCGCAGCTCTCACATAGCCACCCTAAAATACCCATAAAATAGGACTCTAAACCAATCCTAGAACTCCAAAACGCACATAAAGATACTTCCCACTAAAGTCAGCTC
>CM053585.1:255483561-255535602 GCA_028646515.1 Pseudochirops corinnae | reverse complement strand
AGAAGAAGAAGAAGAAGAAGAAGAAGAAGAAGAAGAAGAAGACGATGACAACAATGACTGAAAAAGGAGGAAAGGCATGGGTTGGGAAGGAAGAATTTATGCCCCCAGTGGTAACATGGAAGCATGAGCATTTATTGAATGGAGGTGGGAGGTAGTAACATGGTTAGCCCTAGATGGTTCAACCTATACGTTCAGAAAATCATTTTGGCAGTTTTGTGAGAGCAGGCATGGGGGTAGGGAGAGAGCTGAGGAAGGGAGACCAGTTAGAAAGCTATTGCAATAGTCCAGGTGAGAGAATAAGAAGAGCCTGAACTAGGGAAGTGGGTGAATAGAGAGAAGCAGAAATATGAGAAAAGTTGTGGAGATAAAAATGACAAGAGTTGGTTTGAAAAAAAGTGCATTTGTGGGCTGATTGTGAGTGAGGAGTAGAAGATGGGACTGGAGTTGTAAGTCTTGGTGACAGACTTGGTGACTCAACAGTACTACAAAAGTTGAGAAGAAGGGTAGAACATGTCTTTTGGACCTGTTCGATTTGGGACAACTACATATTACCCAATTATAAATGCCCAGAAGATAGTTGATGATGAGACTGGAGCTCAAGAGAGAAAGTAGGATTGGATATATGGATCTGTGCATAATCAGATACAGATACATCTGATAGTTGAACCCATGGTAGCTGAAGAGATCACAAAGTCTAAAGAGAGGGGATGGGAGGGGAGGGGAGGGGAGGCAGGAAAGGAAGATGGGGAGGGGAGGGGTGAGAGAAGGGGAGAGGACAGGACAATACAGGAGAGGAGAAGACAGGAGAGAACAGAGCCTGGGGAGGGACCACCACTGAACAGAGTCAAAAAAGTGGAAGGAAAAACAGGAGTCAAGTAGTGAAAATCTAAGAGGAGAGGGTATTGCATAGCATCAAAGGCTGCAGAGGTGTCAAGAAAGATGAGGATTAAGAAAATACCACATTTTCACAGATACACACATACAACAACAGCAACAACAACAAAAGAACAGCCTCACACCTAAGTCTCACACAACCATAACATAGCCTCACATACATATCATCACATGCACAACCACAACCCAATCTCACAGTCACACAAAGTCAAAGATTCACACACAATCACAGAACAAACTCACAGTTATACACACACAACCATAACACATTCTCACACATATTCAAACACACAATCACAGCACAGTCTCAAACATGAAGTCTTCATATATACTGAGCATCATACATAGAGTCCCACACAATCATAACACAGTCTAATATACATATCAAGTCACACACATAACCACAGTACAATCTCACACAGTCACAACACAACAAAACACCCTCACAGAGTCATACAACAACCACAGCAAAACCTAACACACATATAAAGTCATACAGATAACCATAGTCCAACCTCACATAGTCACACATACCACAAACACAACCGTCTCACATATAGTCGTATATACAATCACACCACAGCCTCACACATAACAACATACAACCAAAGGCCCTCACACACAATCACAGCAAAATTCACACAAAGTCACACACATACAACCATAGCTCAGCCTCACATGTGGAGTCACATAAACTACCACAAAACAGCTTCATACTTACTGAGGTCGCCCAAATACAACATAATTTAACACACATCAAGTCACACACATAGCCACAGAAGAGCCTCACATATACGCTACCATTGTACAATCTCATACAAACACACAAACTCACAAAGTCACACATAATAACAGCACAGCCTCAAGTCACAAATCAAGTCACAAATATACAAGCACAGTCTGCCCTCCCACAGTCACACATACAAAGCTACAACAGTCTCACAGAGACAGAAAACAACTTCATATAGAGTCACACACACAGTCACAATACAGTCTCACACATGGAGTCACACAACCAACCGCATAGTAGCTCCAACATACTGAGTCCAACATAACCACAGCATAGCCTAATATACACATTAAGTCATTCAAATACAGCCTAGCCTAATAGTACACATATCAAGTCACATGTACAACCACAACACAGACTCACACATAGTCATATACACGATCACAGAATAGCTTTACACATATCATAATACAACCACAGAACAACTTCACACACAGCCATAGCACAACTTCACATAAAATCACACATACTATCATAGAAGTTTCACATATACTGAATCCCACACAATCATAATACAGTCTTACATAATCTTATCAAGTCATACCTATACACAACCACAGAAGAACCTCACGTACAAAAACCACAGCACAATCTCAGTCACACACACAGTCACAGAACAATCTCAAAGAATAACATGCACAACCACAAAACAACTTCACACACAAGTCACACACATAATCATAGCACAGTCTCACATAAAACATCACACAACCACAGAGGAGCCTCACACACACAAACACAAAAAAATGATCTCACATAGTCACACACAAACACAACACAGAGTCACACTCAACAACAGCACAACCTGACATACATATCAAGTCCAACACAAAACTTAACCCAACCTTACATAGTCATGCCCACAAAACCACAAAGTATTACATAACACCTTACAGCAACACACACAACCATAGCATAGCCTCACAGATAGTCATACACACAATAACAGCACAGCCTGCTACATATCATCAAACAGAAGATACTCATACACAACTATGGCACAAAGTTACACACACAACCACAGCATAGCCTCACACACAGAATCACAGAGACAAGCACAAAACAGTTTCATACATAATGACTTCCCACACAACCACAGCATAGCCTAACAGATGCATCAAGTCACATACAACCAAAAGAGTCTCATATACATACATATAACCACAGTACAATCTCACACAGTCACACAAACACATACAACCACAACAGAGTCCCACACAATTACAGCAGAACCTAACATACATATCAAGTCACACACAACCACAGAAGAGCCTTATGTACACATGCACAGATACATCATGATCTCACAGTCACACGATCAGAACACAAAGCTACATACAATCACAGCACTGTCTAACATACATATCAAGTCACACAGAAGATCGCCACACACATGACTATGGCATAATCTCACAATGACACATATATCCACAACAGAGAATCACACATAAACAAAGCACAACCTAACATAGACATCAAGTCACACACAACCGTTACAGGATAGCCTAACATACATGCATACATTACATTACATTATATACATTACCTACATACATATGCATGCATATATTCTCACAGAGTCAAACATACAACTACAACACAACTTCACACACAACATAGTTTAGACACACAACCACAGACAAGCCACACAATAACATTAAACTAAAACACAATCTCAGTCACACATATAACCACAATATATAATCACACACACGCACAGTATACCTAATATATGTTTCAAATCACACACAACCACAAGAGGCTTATATATATACATATAACCACAATACAATCTCACACAGTCACACATACACATACAACCACAACAGAGAGTCCCACACAATTACAGCAGAACCTAATATACATATCAAGTCACACACAACCACAGAAGAGCCTTATGTACACATGCACAGATACATCATGATCTCACAGTCATACAATCAGAACACAAAGCCACATACAACCATAGCACAGTCTAACATACATATCAAATTACACAGAAGAGCCTCACACACATGACCATGGCATGATCTCACAATGATGCATATAGCCACAACAGAGAATCACATATAAACAAAGCACAACCTAACATAGACATCAAGTCACACACAGGATAGCCTAGCATGCATACTTACATTACATTACATTACATACATTACCTACATACATATGCATGCATATATCCTCACAGTCAAACATACAACTACAACACAACTTCACACACAACATAGTTTAGACACAGAACCACAGACAAGCCACATAATCACATTAAACCAAAACACAATCTCAGTCACACATACAATCACAACATATAATCACACACAAGCACAATATACCTAACATATGTTTCAAATCACACACAACCACAAGAGGCTCATATACATACATATAACCATAGCATGATCTCACAAGTCACACACACAACCACAGCAGAGCTTAACATACATATCAAGTCACACAAAACCATGGAAGAGTCTCATGCACATATGTTCAACCATAGCATGATCTCACAAAGTCACACAAACAGGACTTAGAGCTGCATATAACCACAGGACATCCATACATACATATATACATACATACACACATACACACATACATGCATACATACAAACTTATATCCTCACAGAGTCAAACACACAACCACAATACAGTTTACACATAGTCATACACACAATTATAGCATAGCCTCAAACATAACATCACAAAACACACAAACCCTCACATAGTCATGCACACAAAACCACAATAGACCCTCACACACAACCATAGCACAACTTCACACAAAATCACATGCTACCACAGCATAGCCTCAAATGTTGCATCACAGACAACCACAGAACAGTTTTATACATAATGACTTCCCACACAATCATAGCCCTGTCTAACATATGTATTAAGTTTTATATCCACAGCAAAATCACACACAATCACAGAAAAGCCACACAGTCACATTAAACCATAGCACAATCTCCATCACACATACAACCACAACAGCCACATGCAAGCATAGCATAGCCTAACCTGTATCACATACGACCACAAGAGGCTCATATACATACATACAACTACAGCATAATCTCACATTAGTCACACATACAATCACAACAGAGTTACACACAACCACGGCAGAGCCCAATATACATATCAAGTCATACACAACCACAGAAGAGTCTCTCTCTCACACACACACACACACACAACTACAGCATGATTCACAGTCCCATAATAAGAACATAGTACCTCACACAACCACAACACAGCCTAATACACGTATCAATCATATAAAAGCAGAGAAGAGACTCACACGCACACATACATACATATACAACCTTATCACAATCTCACAATCATATATATAACCACAACCAACTAACACACATATCAAGTCACAACCAACCACAGAAAAAGTCTCATACATATACATACAACCGCAGCACAATTTCACTCACACACATATAACCACAACACAGCCATACTCAACCACAGTACAACCTAACATACATACATGTTATACATGCATGTATAACAACCACAACACAACCTCACACATATACATACACACACCAGTCTCACACATAACCTCACAGTTACATACATACATACATACAACCACAGTATTTCACACATTCGTAAACACAATCATAGAACAGCCCAATACATATTATCACACAATAATAGATGATCCTCACACATGACCATAGCACAACTTCATGTAAAGTCACACAAACACACCACAGCCTCAGATATGTAACTGCACAACCACAGAACAGTTTCATACATATTGAGTTGAGTCTCATACAACCATAGCAATCCTAAAAACTTAATTAAGTCACATAACCTAACATACATAACAAGTTACACCCACAACCACAGCCCAATCTTACATAGTCATACAACCACAAAACAGAGCCATATACAAGCACAGGATAGCCTAACACACATATGAAGTCACATACAACAAACAGAACAGTCTCATACATACAACCATGGCACAACTTCACATAGTCATACACACAACCACAACAGTCACACACAACCACAATACCACCTAACATACATATCAAGTCACATACACACACAGGCCACCTCACATAGATTCATACAAAAAATCACAACAATCTCACACATAACCACACAACCCCAAATAGTCACACCCAACCACAGTACAGTGTGATATGTATCATCACAGAACCACAGAAGACCCTCACACACAATCACAGCACAACTTCAGTCTCACACACATACAACTACAGCATAGCTTCATACATGGAATCACACAGATAACCACAGAACAATTTCATACATAATGAGTTCACACACAACTATAACATATCTTCACACATTAAGTCACACAACCACAGCAATCTAATATATATCAAGTCACACACAATTACAGAAGAGCTTCACATACACACAACCACATCACAGTCCCATAGTCACACATAACAACCACAATGCACTGTCTCATGCAAAAACATGGTCTAAACATATATCAAGTCACATATAACCACAAAAGAGCCTCATACACACACAACCATATCACAATCTCACAGTCATACACAACCATAAAACAGTCACACACACAAAAAAAAGCAACGCCTAACACACATACCAAGTCACATACAACCACAGAAGAGCCTCACAAACACATAAGCAAAGCACAATCACACACTGTCTCCTCACACACACACACACAATCACAACACAGAGTCATACATAAACACAAAATAGCCTAATACACATATCAAGTCACATACAACCACAGAACAATCTCAAACACACATACAAACACAGCATGGTCACACACACTCACACACACAACTACAATACAGAGTCACATCATAATAGCAGAGCCTAACTCAAATATCAAGGCACACACACAGAAGAGCCTCACACACACAATCATAGCCACAACACAGTCACACACAACCACAGTATAGTCTCATCTAGTCACACACACAGCCACAAGACAGTCACAAAAAGACAACATAACCTAACATACATATCAAGTCAAACATAACCACAGAAGAGTCTCTCTCATATACAACCACAGCATAATCTCAAACATAAAATCACAAGTTGCATGTAACCACAGAACAACCTTACATAGTTATACACAACCACAATACAGATTCACATAGTTATACATACAATCACAGCACAGCCTCTCACCTATCATCACACTACCACCAAAGAGCCACACATACAACCATAGCACAACTTCACACAGTCACACAATCACAAAACAGATTCATATACACTAAGTCCCACACAACCACAGCACAATCTACCTATTGAGTCCCACACAGCCTCACACATATATCAAGTCAAACACACACAACCACAGGAGAACTTCAGATACATACAACCACAGCATAGCTTACTATATATATATGTATGTATATATATCAAGTCACACACACAATCCTCACAGTCACACACAAAAAACCCACAATAGTCTCACACTTATATAATCACAGCATAGCCTTGCACATGGAATCAAGAGACAACCACAAAACAGTTTCATACATACTGAGTTCATACACAGCCATAACACATCCTAACACACAAATGAAATCATAGCATAGTCTAACATATCAAGTCAAGTATAATGACAGAGGAACCTCATAAACATACATACAACCACATGCAACTCAGTCACACACAACAGTAGAATAGTCTAACACATATATCAACTCAAACAGAACCACAGCCACAACACAATTACACAAACCATATGATCTTATACAATCACACATACAACCACAACTTATTCACACAAAACCACAGCATAACCTAACATATATATCAAGTCAAACACAAGCCCAGAAGAGTCTAACACAGACAACCACTGCACAATGTCACACAATCACACACAGCCTCAACAGAGTCACATAGAACCATACAACAATTTCAGAGTCACACACAAACACAACAAACCTCACACACAGTCATACACACAATCACAGCACAGCCTCATATATAATATCATACAACCACAGAAGAATCTCACACAGCCATAAGACAATTTCACACACACAACTGCAACATAGCTCACAAATAAAATCATATAGACAACCTTACAGTTAGCAAACAACCATAGCACTAACACAAGTATTAAGTCACACAACCACAGCACAGTCTAATATATGTATCAAGTTACACACAACCACAGAAGATCCTCACATACACACACAACCATGAAACTATATCAAACATAGTCAAACACACAACCACAAGTCACACAAAACCACAGCACAGCTTAAAACACATATCAAGTCACATAAGAACCTCACAAACACATGCATAATGCAATATTGTCTCACAATCACACAACAACAGCACAACCTAACATACTGTCACACACAACCACAACATGACCTCATAGTCATACACAACAACAGTCACACACAACTACAGCACAGTCTAACAAATATATCATTCACAGGCAACCACAGAAGAGCCTAACACTGACACACAACCACAATATGATTTCATATAATCACACACAACCATAACTAAGAGTCACATACAACCACAGCACAGTCTAACATACATATCAAGTCACATACACAACCCAATTTCACAGGCTCACATGTACAACACCACAGTCACACACAACCACAGAACAATTTTATCTAGTAACACACAACCACAAAACAGTCTCACAGTCATATATATATAATCATGTCAGTCTCACTCATCATCATACAACAACAGAAGACCCTCATACAACCATAACACAACTTCACTAAAAATTGCACAAAACCACAGCATAGCATCGTGCATGGAGTCACACAACCACAGAATACCTTCATTCATACTGAATCCCACACAATCACAGCAGTCTAAAAGAGGTATCAAAAGTCACACCCAACCACAACACAACGCACAGTCATAGATACAATCATAGAACAATCTCACACATATCTTCAGACAACCTCAGAAGACTCTCACACATATCGATAGCACAACTTCTCTCAGTCACATACACAACCACAGGATATCTTGGAATATATGAAATTACACAATTAGGAAGAAGTTTCATCATACTGAGACTCCACAAAACCACAGCATATTCTAACACATGTTAACTCACATACAACAATAGCAGTCTAACACACATATACACATAGAACAGAGCATAGCCTAACACACATATCAGGTCATACATACAACAGTGCAACCTCACATAGAGTCAGTCAGAGAAAACCACAACAATCTCACACAGAGCCACAGAATACTCACACAGTCATACAAACAACCACGACACAGCCTCATACATACTCATACACACAATCACAGCATAAACTCACACATATCCTAAAATGACAGATGACCCTCACATTCAACCATAGCACAACTTCACAGTCACACAATCACAGAACAGTTTCATACATACTAAGTCACACATAACTGCAGTAGTCTAACATACTGAGTTCCACATAACCATAGCACAGTCATAAATACATACCAAGTCACACACAAGACCACAGAAGAATTTCATGTACACATACACAACCATAATATGATCTGATATAGTCACACATACAACCACAGCACAGCCTAACACATATATCAAGTCACACACAACCACAGACAAGCTTTACAGATGAGCACCATTTCACATATCATCACATAACCACAGAAGACCCTTCCATATCATTATAACATAACTTCACACACACAACCATAGCATAGTCTCACACATGGAGTCACACAAACAACCACATAATAGCTTCATACATTCTGAGTTCAACATAACAACAACAGAATCTAACACACATATTAAGTCATGTAAACACAGTGAAACACAGTCGAGCCTTATATATCAAGTCACATGGACAACCATAACATAACCTCACACATAGCTATGCATACAATCACAGTATAACTTCACACATATCACACAACTGCAGAAGACTCTTCACACAATTTTAGCACAATTTCACACAAAACCACACACATAGCCACAGCATATTCTCATTCATGGAGTCACTCAGACAACCACAAAATAGCTTCATACATTCTGAGTCTCATACCACCACAGCACAAAATAAGATACCTATCAAGTCTCACACACACTCACACACACACACAACCACAGAACAACCTGAGTTACACTCCCCAAACCACAACAGTCTCACAAATTGTCATATATACAATCACAGCACAACCTCACACATACCATCATACAACCACAGCAGATCCTTACTTACAACCATAACAGCCTCACACACATACCAATTCATACACAATACCACAAAAGAACCTCAAATACACACAACCACAGTTAAATCTCACAGTGTCAGACATACAATCACAGCATAGCCTTATATACATATCAAGTCACACACAGCCATGGAAGAGCCCCACTCTCTCACACACACACACACACAACCATGACACAATCTCACACAGTCAGACACAACTACAACAAATAATCACACATAACCATAGCACAACATATAGGGTCACACACCCCAAAACACAACAGTCACATATCCACACAACAACCTCACAGTCGCACAAAACTACAACACAGCCCCACATGGTCATATCAAGAATCATAATACAACCTCACACATATTATCACACAAGCATCAAAATCCTCACACACAACCATAGCACAGCATTATACATATATCAAGTCACACACAAACACAGCCTAACCTCACATATAGTCACACACCCAAAAACAAAACAATCTCACAAATGACCACAAAACAACACAATCTAGCCTCATACATAGTAATACACAGAACCACAACACAGTCTCACACAGTTATAGCACAACTACACAGTCACATACACACCATAGCATAGTTTCATATGGAGTCACACAACCAACCACATAATAGCTTCATAAATACTAAGTCAAACATAACCACAGCAGAATTTAACACACATATTAAATCACACAAACACAACTCAGCCTAATACACATTTCAAGTTGCATACACAACCACAAAACAGCCTCACACATAGTCATTCACATAATCACATAATAACTTCACACATATCACACAACCACAGTAGACTCTTCCACACAAATTATAGCACAATTTCACACAAAATCACACATACAACCACAGCATAGCCTCATTCATGAAGTCACTCAAACAACCACAGAACAGTTTCATACATTCTGAGTCCCATGCAACCACAGTACAACCTAAAACATATATTAAGTGTGTGTGTCTCTCTCATACACACAAACATCCATAGATCAACTTCACAGTAAACACACTCCAAACTACAATAGTCTCACAAATTGTCATACACACAATCACAGCACAATCTTGCATATATCATCACACAACAACCATAGCACAACTTTACACATATCAAGTCACACACATAACCACAAAGAACCTCCCATACATACAACTATACTTCGATCTCACACAATCACACATATAACCACAGCATAGCCTAACACACATACCAAGTCACATACTACCACAAAAGACACGCACACAGCACCATGGCACAATCTCACACAGTCCCACACAGCCACAACAAATAATTATAATGGCCATAGCACAACATAAAACACATATTAAGTCACATACACAAAATATATCTCACCTTCACAAAGTGACACACCTCAAACCACAATTAATCTCACATACAACCAGAAAACAACCTCACATAGAGTCACACACATAACCACAACACAGCCTCACAAAATATCATACCACAACCAAAGCACAACTTCACAAAGTCACACAGTCACAAGAGTTTCATATATACTGAGTCCCACACAATCATGGCACAGTCTAACACACCTACTGAGTCCCACACAACCAAAGCACAGACTTATATACATATCAAGCCACTCGCACAACCACAGCACAGTCTTATATAGATACACACAAACACAACACAGAGTCACACATAGCCATGGTATAGTCTAAAACACTGCCTCAGAACTCAAGTTGCACAAACACAGCCCAACTTCACATACAGTCACACATCCAAAACCACAACAGTCTCATGAACAACTACGGAACAACCTTAGAGTCACAATACAACCACAACACAGCCTTACACAGTCATTTATACAATCACAATGCAACCTCACATATAATCATACAACCACAGAAGATCCTCATATACAACCATAGCACAACTTCACACAAAGTCACACAACCATGGAATAGTTTCCTATATACTGAGTCCCACATTATCACAACACAGTCTAACACACTGAGTCCCACATAACCATAGCACAGCCTTATACATATATCAGGTCATGCATATAACCACAGAAGAACCATACACACTCACACACAACCACAGCACAATCTCAGATCATTACCCATACAATCACAACACGGTGAAAACCATAGCACAGCATGCACAACCATAGAAAAGCACACAACTACAGCACATACAACTACAGCATCTCACAGAATCACACACATGACAACACAATCACACACATCCACAGCACTGTCTAAAACACATACCAACTCACACACAAACACAGCCCTACCTAACAATGAAGTTACTCACAAAACCACAACAGTCTCACTCAACAACAGAATAATGTCAACAGTCACACTCAACCACAACACAGCCTCACACATAGTCATACACACAACCACAGCAGAGCTTCACACATATTATCAAATCACACAGAAACACAGTAAAAGACACATCTAGAAATAGATGCAACCACACTCTGAGGCAAACACAAACCCAGAGAAAGATATACAAAGAGATTCTCACAGCTATACAGAGACCCACATAATGACATACGAAGATCCACAGCTGTAAATACATTGATAATATGATTATTAGCCTATTAACCTGCATCAGATTGCTTGCCATCTTGGGGAGCAGGAAGGGAAGGGAGGGAGAAAAAAATTGAAACTCAAAATCTTATAAAAGTGAGTGTTGAAAACTATCTTTACATGTAATTGGAAAAAATAAAATACTATTAAGTAGGAAAAAAATTAAAAAATAAAAAATCAGGTAAGGAAAATGGAGGGAGGATATTGTTATTTATTGTAATTGGACTAAAACTTTAGAACATTCAAATATACAGTGCCATGGGGAATATCATGAACCTAAATGCTATCTCGGCTAGGGAAGGGAAGAATATTTTAACATATATTTTAAAAGTATATAGTGCTAAAATAAAGAAAAAGAACTAAGTATTGGACTGGAAAATAAAGAGTTGATTACATTTTCTCTGACTTTCCATTTCTACTTAGTAAATTTTGAAAACTATGCAAAACCTATTTTCTTTGATATTAAAGAATGTTTTGCAACTTCAAAAAAATACAAAGATCCACAGTCATATGAAGAAATATTCCAAATACTTATAAACATTCACTACTGCTCAGACACAACTACAGAGTTCCACACATACAGAAACTGCCACATACACATCAAGAGACAGATACATTCCCAGAGACACACAGACACACAGAGACTCTCACTGCCACAGGGGGCATCCTTCATAACCACCCAGAGAAGCATCTACCCAGATTCTCTATTGAACAAGCAGAGAGGTTCCAGCTAAATGGAGAAGGAATGGGAGAAACAGAGCTCCCAGCCTTTATCTCAGTCAGTCTTCTCTTCCCCTGCCTTCCCATGATGCCAGGTAATGAAGGTGTGGATTTTTTCCTCAGTATCCTAGTAGCATCCCTGGAAGAGTTTGCAGAAGCATCTGCCTCAGAAGCCTAGGTCAGGTCAGACTGGGAATGAGGAAGAGAGCCAACTTGAGACCAGTAGAAAAGCCATGCCAAATTCCCAAGGGGAACATCTTGAAGATGTCCAGAAAGTACCCTGCCAGGAGTTGTGAGTTATGACATGTGTTCCAAGTTAGAGCCTAATGATGCCTTGATTCTAGTATGCACACAGAAGGAACCACATAACCACAGAAACACACAATGAACACAACACACACACACACACACACACACACACCTTCTACCCCAGTCATGCGTACATCAAGAAAGATACACAGTAACAATGAAAAAAATACACAGCAAGATAGATATATATACACAGCCATGCTGTGAATATAGATACAAAGCAAGGGAGACAGATACAAAAGCAAAGACAGAACCATACATGTGCAGACACAGAGAGATATAAAGAGAGATTCACACAGCCAAAAACAGAAATCCACACAGGGAGATGTTCATACTGCCACATAGAAATGGATCCATATAGACACAACCCAGCCACAAACACATATACAGAGACACACCCATACAGAGAGGCACAACAATACACAGAGACCCACACACGGGGAGAGACATGCTCCTAGGGGTACATATGAACACATACATACACGTTGAAATACCTAGCTATGCACACCCATCAACATAGAGATCTATGCAACCAAACACATAATCCAATGGGACATAGGCTTAACCATACAACATATCACATAAAGAAAAGTACACCCACATCCACACCCATAGCAAGACAGAGAAATGCAAAGAGCAACACAGACAATGAGAATGACACATAAGAGAAAAGACACATATATTGAGAGATTAGCATACCAAGAGACAAATACACCCACAAATACACCAAGAGACAAATACAGCTAGAAGAAGGTATACAACTACACCCAGAAACACCACCTCAGGCAGACAAAAACACACACACATACACACACCCATACCAAGATACACATATGTAAAGGCAGGAACACATAGAGACAAATATATAAGACACAAAAAGAATTGGCACGATCCAAAAACAGACACATACACAACATAAATGCAGTGACATTCAGAGGTAGACCCAGAGATATATACACTCGCCCAGAGATGCAAATCCAAACACACTCTCTCTCTCTCTCTCTCACTCACTCACTCTCTCTCTCTGACTCTCTCTCTCTCTCTCTCTCTCTCTCTCTCTCTCTCTCTCTGATTCTCTCTCTCTCTGACTCTCTCTCTCTGACTTTTTCTCTCTCTCTCTAACTCTCTGACTCTCTCTCCCTCCCTCCCTCTCTCCCTCTCTCTCTAATTCTCTCTCTCTCTCTCTCTCTCTCTCTCTCTCTCTCTCATACACACACACACTCACTCACTCACTCACACACATCTAGAGGCACACAAATACATGCCAGGAACCTATGCCTAGAAACAGACACCCAGAGACAAAAACATAGACACGCACTTGAACACATAAAAATATACATATACACACCCAAAAACATACACCAAGAGACAGAAACATATGTGGAAACACCCACACACCACACACAAACACAAATCCAGAGATACATATATACATACATCCAGAGCAGATATACACAGACTCACACAAAAATATATATACACACACCCAGATAGATATATATGTACATACTCAGAGAGATACACAGCAATACATACATAAAAGCACACACCCCAAAACACAACTACCACACACAAAGATACATATGCACACCTAAAGACATACAGTCACACCCAGAGAGAAAGACACACATATATACATACATACCCAAACACATATACACACACCCAGAGACACCCAGAAAGATACACAGAAACACAGACACACAAAGAAATACAAACACAACTGGAAACACGAAGTCAGCCACATGTCCAAAAAATCCATAGTCAATGACAAACACACAGTTGTACATCAATACAGTTACACATAGTAATCCCCACACAGTGATGGCTACAACAGACCTCACACAAACACTTGAGACCCACCTAGCCTCACACATAGTTCTACCCATAGACAGAGAAAGATAAGCATAAACATAGAGACAGAAACATGTGTGCACACCCACAGCCATGAAGGGAAAGACATGTAGTCACATACAGAAATCAGCTCAGCCATACAAAAAAAGAGATGTGCCCACACTGAAACAGAGACAAAGATATGTGTACACAGAGGTAGTTAAATGAATACCCACAGAGAGAGAGAGAAATTTGCACAACCAGAAACAGAGATGAACACAAACACAAGCACACAGAGATGTGTGTGCATCTAAAGACAATGAGGTAGGTACATACAAAAATGCACGGACACCTACTTAGAAACCCACTTAGTCTGAGACACAGTCATACACAGAAACCAGCACAGCCACAGAGACAAAATAATGCCTGCACATACAGAGACATGCCTACACTGAAATACAGAGAGACATGCTCACCCAGACAGACATGTCCCCACACACACACTCAGGGACACAACCACACACAAACACAGACACATGCACACAGAAACACATGCCCATATGCATGCACACAAAGATATGGCCACACACAGAAACAGACATAGCCACATCCAGATGTTGAGATGTACATGCAGATACAGAGAGACATGTGCACCCAAAGATGGATGCACACCAAAACAGAAAGACTAAGAGAGATATGCGCATATCCATAGAGAGAGAAATGGAACAAACACAGCCCCACCAAAGAGCATGAGGACTCATTGAATAACAGTAGAGATACACACTCAGACACAGAAGAACAGACAGAGAAAGACACAGACACACACACACACAAGTACACACCCAAAGAAAAAGATCCATACATAGAAAGACATGCCTACAACTACACAGAGATATAGCCATACAACAACCCTCCCAAACACAGAAGTCACACACCAGAAACCAATACAAACATACACAAAGATACAAAATTATTTGTATGCACACATTCACAGAAAGACATGGACACTGGACAGAGAGAGAGAGAGAGCGAGAGAGAGTGAGAGCAATGCCTGTGTACAACCAGAAACGGGAGAGATGTGTCTACATAGAGAGAGATGTCCATGGCACACACACACAGACAGTCACAGAGAGATACTACCACATGACCAAACAGACACAAACAAAAGCAACACAGCTACACACAGGGATACAGATGCACAAACATATACATAGAGATATATACATGCAGAGACATCTACAGCCTCATACAGTCCTATACAGAGACCACAAAAACACTCACACTCTGCTAGAGAAAGTCACACACAGAAACCAGCACAACTATACATAAACACAAAGATGCATATACAAACTAAAAGATAAAACACATATACAGGCATATATGAACAAAGAAAAACACTCAGAAACTGAGAGACAAAAGGACACAGGGAGAACTTAAGCACATAAAGTCACACAGAAGGGCAAAAATAGACATACACAATGGGGTATAGAGACCCAGAGACAGAGAGATTCACATGGGGACAGAGACACACAAAGACAAAGAAGCACATGGGGCAGAGAGAGTCATACACAGGGGCAGAGACACACAAGAGTCACACAGAGAGAGAATACCACATAGAGAGGGACATTCAGAGGGATATACATACATATGCGTATGCACGTGTGTGCACACACACACACACACACAAGAAGAAAGGGACACCAAGACAAGGACAGACAAAGATATGTGTTCTCACACATTGGCAGAAAAAAGCCAAGGACCAAGAAATGAACACATACATACATAGAGAGATGCATGCACACAGAAAGCAAAACTCAAGGGCACACACAGAAAGAAAGAAGAAAATTTCCATGTACACTGAAAGATAGAGATATGCTTATGCAGGAGGTGCAAGAACACCCAGAGTCACAGAGACAAAAGATGTTCATACATACAGAGATGTGCCCAGCCATCTCCAGGGATAGAAACATACCCCGAGGCAGAAATGTACTCACAAAGACATACAGAGTTACATACAAACAAACACACACACATCCTCCAAGAGACAGGCACACAGAGCCACAGAGCCATACAATCTACAGTCACATAGTCCCAGAGAAAGACACATAGTCACCCAGAGACAAATACACCCACAAAGAGACTTCCACACCTCTAGGCAGACAGACATTTCCACAAAGAAATGCACAAAGAGACACACAACCATAGAGTCCATTCAGTTTCACATACACGCACAGAGGCAAACAGCATAACACACACCCACTGGTATACACACAAACACAACCAGTCACTTGTACTCAGATACCTAAAAACAGATCTCCAAATAGGCACACACAAAAACCTACAAAGCCACACTAAATTAAGTACACATACACACAGAGGCACAGGAGATACACACAGTAGCACACACAGACAGAACCACATACAGACACCATAATAGAAATTTACCTACCCAGACACACGCTCCAAGAAACAGATACAGACTTGTAAACACCTAGAAACATTGATACTCAGAGAAAAACACCCAAAGATTCAGAGAGATGGATAGAAACCCACACATGAAGTCCCATCTAGGCATTCATTCACACACACACACACACACACACACACATATACATCAAGACAGACACCCACCCAGAAACAGACACACTCACACTCAAAGAAAGGCACACACAGATACAAACATACCCTTCAAGAGACAGACAAGCTCCCAGAAACACAGACAGACATACACACACACACACACATACACATTCTCTCTCTCTCTCTCTCTCTCTCACACACACACACACACACACACATACATACTCAGAAAGACCTACACAGAAGACAGAGATAGGTCCATACAGAAACAGACACCAAGAAGAGGCAGATACACAGAAATAGAGACAGACACATATAGACAGAAAAATAGAAACAGACATACACAGGCAGTCACAGAAAAACAGAGAAAGATGGGTACAGAGAGAGTCAGAGATCCACCCTGGGACAGAGACAGAGCAGAGACCCATAAACAGAAACATACACACAAATAGAGCTACACAAAGACAGGGACAAAAACACAGAGTAACAGAAACAGACATACAGAGAGACAGTCACGCAGAGACTGAAGTACAGCTATATACATGGAGACAAAGGTATACAGAGGCACAGACAGAGAAAACACACATATAGGAAAAGGAACACACAGAGACAGCTAGCAGTGAACAACCAACTGAACCAAGGAACAAACAAGGAGACAAAGGGGGAAATGTGTGTGAGGAAGGAAGGAAGGAAGGAAAGAAGGAAGGAAGGAATTAAAAGAGAGACAGACACAAAGAGAGAGACCCTGAGCCCAAGCCAGGGCCAGAGATCAACTTATGGAACAAGTCACAGAGAGAGCAAAAGAGAAACAAACTGAATTACAAACAGATCACACAAGACAGAGGCAGCAAGACATGAAGAGTCCATGAGGAGCTCAGCCTGGAATTACGGAATCACCTAGACAAGGGGTCCTTAACCTTTTTTTGTGTCGTGGACCCCTTTGGCAGCCTGATGAAAACTATGGACTCTTCAAAATAATGTTTTTAAATGAATAAAACAAAATACATAGTATCACAAGAGAAACTTGTTATTCTGAAATACAATGATCAAAAAAAATTTTTAAACAAAACAAGTTCATAGACCCCATGTTAAAACCCCCTGACCTAGAGTATCTAGAAGGGAAAAAAATCAAAGAATGAAGAAAGAAGAGACTATGCTGAGAAGAGGATCAGCTGAAGGAGCAAGGAATATCTGTCTCAAAGAGAAAACTAGGGGATGGTGAGAAAGCTAGGCTAGAGGGATGTGATTACCATCTTCATTTATGACAGAATCACAGGATCTCAAGAGTTAGGGATTTCAGAGACTAGTTTGTCCACATTTGTATTGGAATCTCTCTCTCTCCTTACTCTCTTTCTCTCCCAACCCCCTGTCCTCTCTTTCTCTCCCTCTCTCCCTTCCCCCTTTTCCTCATCCTCTGTCTCTCCCTCCTTCCTCATCCTCTTTCTCCCTGCCTGACTTTGTAGATCATTCTTTGGCTTTTTCAATCTACTTCTCTTGTTCCTTCAATCTATTGTACTGTGGTCTCTGTGTTACTTTTCCAGTATGCGTTGCCTTCTCTCTGTGTATTCAATATGTCCAACTGTTCGACCTGCCTTCTGCTTACTCAAATGAGAAGGAACCCTGTGATTAGGGGGGGTTATATTTGAAAGGCTATCATGTGTAAGAAAAATTATAAACTTGTTCTGCTTGAACCCAGAAGGCAGAACTATTAGAAATAGGTGAAAGCTTCAGTGAAAGAGATTTCAGTTCAATAAAAGGAAACTACAATTAAAACTGTCCCAAGGATCAAATTAGGCAATTTCTGCACAAGCACGTAGTGCAATGCCTGGTGTATAGCAGGCGCTATCTAAATGCCTATTCCCTTCTTTAAAGGTGAAGACAGCTGTCTTAGGAGACAGGAAGGTTACTCAATGGAGACCTTCAACCAGTCAGGGATGTTGTGTCTGAAATTCTTGTCCTTCTATGTACAGGTGGAAGGAAATAACTTCTAAGGTCCCTTTTCCATTCTCATCCTTGTCCTGATTCTGTTACTAACTCACTATGTGACTTTGGACAAGTCCTTTCCCCTTTCTTTTACCCAGCTGCTTCATCTGTCAAATTGGGATAATAAAGCCCCAACCTCATAGGGATTTGGTAAGGGATCAAATGTAAAAATTCTGAGGAAGCACATAAGGTACCAAACAAATATAAGGTCTAATAATAATAATGATGACAAGGTGAAGGAAGAAACACAGTCCTACAGTCCTAATAAAAGTTTGTTGAGTTGCCATCTACTATTCCCCAAGCCTCGGGCAAGGCCCTCATGGCCTCAGCCTATAAAACACACAACTATTGGAATAATTTTGTTTCCATCCCTGTGCCCTCCCCCCATGCTCCACCCACACACAAACACCTTCAAAAATAAGTCAATTCTTGATTACTTTGGATAATCTACTAGCAATGGGCAGGTAGGTGGTGCAGTGGATAGAGCACCAGGCCTGGATTAAGGAAGACCTGAGGTCAAATCTGACCTCAGACAGTTACTATCTGTGTGACCCTGGGCAAGTCATTTAACCCTGTTTGTCTCAGTTTCCTCATCTGTAAAATGAGCTGGAGAAGGAAATGGCAAACCACTACAGTACTTTTGCCAAGAAAACCCCAAATGGGGTCATGAAAAGTTGGACATGACTGAAAATCTACTAGCAAATTTTTCATTCTGGTTCTCTGAAATCCTCCAGAGGCAGTAGCAGCCCTGCAGGAAAGTACATGGTACAACATGTTTACTGCTTTGACCTGGATCTGAATCAACAGTGTGATGACTGTCCAAAAAAAGACCAACAATATTTTAGGCTACTTCGATTCATCAACCAACAAATATTTATTTTCATGCCTACTACGTGCCAGAATGCTATACCAAGTACTAGAACTAGAAAGACAAAAAATGAAACTAATCTTGCCCTCAAGGAAGGCAAGCAATTGGATGCATAAAGTCTAATATCCAGAATGAAGAAGACTAAATTCCTATTATCCTCTACCTTACTCATACTCCTTCTGGGATACTGGTCCCAATTCTAGAAACTGGATTCTAAGAAGGACTAGGATAAACTGGAACACATCCAGAAGAGACTGAAAAGGACAAAGAAAGAACTAGAAGCTATGTCATAAAAAATCAGATGAAGGTACTGGGAATAAAGAAAGAATTTAGGGTTGAGATTATAAGGAAGGAGGGAGACAAAAAAGTAGTCTTGTCTAGTGGCTAAATGGCACAGTAAATAAAGTGCTAGACTTGGATTTAAGGAAAATCCAGTTTCAAATCCTACCTTAAAAACCCACTAGTCATATGATCATGGACAAGTAACATCACCTCTCAGCCTCAGTTAGATCATCTGTAAAATGGGTATAATAGCACCTACCTCACATAGTTGTATCAAATAAGATAGCATATAAATTTTAATGCTATGCAAATGAATTATTTATTTATTATTATATGCTATATAATACATAACTATTTTATATTATATATAATTATATGCTTATATAATTATTGTAATATTCTATTTATTATTATTCTTTTATTGAATATCAAAAGGGATATAGGGAAGAAGCAGCAGGTGTTCAGATTGGCCTCTGTGGGTAGAATTTGAACTATTCAGTAAAAATGAAAAGCAGATTTAAGTTCAATATAAATCTGAGGGAGCACTCAGAAATCGAGGAATGGATCAGCAAGTCTTGGTATGTAATATGATGGAATTCTATTGTTCCAAACTCTTATCAATGTAATGACCAACCAGGATTCCAGAGAACTGAGGATGGAACATGTTGCCCACCTCCTGATAGAGAGAGGAAGGACTTAGAATGCAGAAAGATACAATTGTTTTTTGACGTGGCCAATGTGGAAATTCGTTTTGACTGACTATACATGTTTGTAATGGGGCTGTGTTTTTCTTGTATTCCCAACTGGGGGAAGTTGGAGTGGAAAGATGAGAAGGCAGATCTCAGCTGATTAAATAATTTTTTTCAGTTCAATATAAGGAAATTATTTCTAAGGATCAGAGATGTCCAAAAGAACTGGCTGCCCCAGTAAATTTCATCACTGGACATGTTCAATCACCAACTGGATGATCGTGTATCTCCCATGTAGTTTCTGTCTCTGCGTCATTTACAGGATTTATCCATCAATGAGTCTGGAGGACCTTAGGAGTCCCTTCTATATGATATTGCATTGCACAAAGTTTGAGCAGGGTATAAATACAGTTGGTGTTATTTTTCAGTGTTATAACTATGCCTATATTTTTTTTCCTTTCAAAAATTTTTGTTTGGGGAATAAAAATCAGTTCAGGGTGGCTTATATTCAGACCAATATGTTAACCTTAAGAGCAGTCATAATTCAGGAAATGTTTATTCACTAATGGGACAGCCACCAGCTATATAGCATCACCTAGTATTAGGCTCCTATGGTGGGGTATGCCTCATAATCTTTGGGGCCCCTTATCAAATATCTATCAGGCCCCTTTCCCTGAGCTTTCTTGGCCCTCTTTATCAATGCAAATCAGCAACTCAGTTATAACATCCCGTCTCAGTTGCCCAGGACATTAAGAGATTAGGTAACTTACTCATGGTTGCTTGTCAAATACCAGAGGGTGCCATAATAGGTATTTAATAAATCTATTCAATGAATTTTACTAGTCTTGGTGGAAGAAACATGATGCTGAGATATAAGTCACTGACTCATGCTATTATATTCAGATATAATAATAATAATAAATTTTCATTTCCTTAGCATTTTAATATTTACAAAGCATTATCTTCACAGCCAGCCTGCAAAGTAGGGAGTGAACACATTATTTTCCCTGTTTTACAAATAAGGAAACGGAAGCTCCAAAAGGTTAAAGTGACAGGGACCACCAGAAAAGGAGAAGTGGCTGATACCTAGGTCTGGGGACCCAAGGTCAGAGAAACTAAGGAGACTGTATTTGCAAAATTATCCAACCCAGGTGAGCCACATAGAGGCATGAAACCTGAAATGGACACTAAATAAAAGGTACCTGGGTGTGAGGTGTTGAATAATCTAAAACTAGTACAAAGATACTCAGTTGGGAGACTTTTTCCACCTCTAGGGTCTTGCCTACCAGGGACCTCTGCCCCCAGTCCTGCCCCTGCCCAGTGCCTCACCCCAGGACCTTAAGGAAGTTATACTTTGCTCAAGGAAAGGGGGTCTGAGTAGCATTCCAGAGAACCCAGGATAAGGAGGGCATCATAGCCCTCCACCCTCAAGAGTGCTGTTTCCTCCTTTGCTATATCTACAGCCAGGATGGGAATTTCAGAGAAGAGGTGCCCAAGTAACAACCTGACACAAGTGTCATAGGATCTGGACCTGGAAGGGACCTTAGAGGTCATTAAGTCCAACCTCACCAATGTACAGAAAAAGAAAATGAGGCCCTGAAGAAGTGATTTGCCCAAGGCCACAGAAGCAGTGATAGTTGAGACTGATGCCAGTCTCCTGACTCCTAATCTGGGGCTCAAGTCAAATGTGTTTCAACCTTATCCATCTTTACTTTTTCTGCCCAGACACAGATTCAACAGAACAGTACACCCCTTCTGTAGGCTAGCTAGCTCCCTAGAGACAGAGCCAATGGTTCATAGGCCCTCCTTCCTCCCTCTCAGGATAGGGGCCTGTAAGTGTTGCTCTTGCATTTCACATTTATATGTGTATGTATATGTATTTTGTATGTATGTATATGTATATATGCATATGTATATGGGCATGTTATATCCCCATTTTACTAGAAGCTCCTTGAGAGCAGGAACTCCTTCACTGCAGTCTTTATACCTTTAGCACTTAGCATAGTGTCTGGCACATATTAACTACTTAATAAATGCTTGTTGATTGATTAATCAATGCCATGCCCAAAAGTGGCTCCTCTGCTCTATCTTCTGTTTGTTAACAGTTGCTCCTAGAGTTTAACACCATGACCTACACTCATAATCACCCAAAGCATTCATAGTGACAGAGAAAACTGGTCTCTGTGGTCCCCACGACCCCAACCCCTGGGATTTAGGAATGGACACATGCCCAGGCAGATCTTGCTATGGTTTGAGTAACAGACCCCCTCGATGAGCTTAGCCAACCTTCTCCACAGCCGCCACTGAGTCTTTCCTTTCTTTCTGCCTAGCAGAATCCTCATTTTCCTTCAGTAAATTTCCGCTCCAGCTGCAAGCTTTGTTTTGACGTCTCACCAAGTTCACTGCCTTAGAGCTGACAGGGTTGATAGGTTTCTGTAAAGAAAGAGGAGCACCCTACCCCACCCCCCACACACAGGCCCAAGTTATTTCTCTAAGGCAGCGGTTTTTGGTCACGACCCCTTTGGGGGTCGAATGACCCTTTCACAGGGGTCACCTAAGACCATCAGAAAACACATATTTCCAATTGTCTTAGGAACCAAGACACTGCTCCGTCTCCAGGCGGGTCTGCCCACATGCAGATACACCCACATACGAGTATTAAAGGGTCGCGGCATTAGGAAGGTTGAGAACCACTGCTCTAAGGCAACTTGAAATCCCTGAGGGAATGATGTCTACATTCCATTCAGGGCCTACATCAACTGATGCAGATGTGGGAGGGAAAGGAATGGTAGTCACAGCCATCCCCCCATTCTCCCTCTCCCTTTCCACTGGTAGTATTCCCTCACAATGGAAAAGAGGATTGAAAGATAAAGTCAGCAGCTGGGACGGTTGTGAAAGCCTTACTGATCATGGAAAACTGCAGTCACTCCACTTAGCCCAAACACAGAAACAAATCAGGCAGGGTCTAAAAGAAACAGGTGTGTCCTAAAAGAAATTAGGTAGAGCAGACAAAATTAGGCAGCCTTCAGTAAGGAAACAGCAATGAAAACACAAGCCAGAGAACAGGTATGATATTTCAGCACTGAGTGATGGGAAGCCCTCTAAATGTGGAGTTGAAAGCCCCCCAGGGTTCCAGTCTGGACTTTACCATAAGAGTTGCATGATCTTGGGCAGGATATTTCACTGCTCTAGGCTTCAGTTTCCTCAATTACTAAATGTAGACCATCATCTGCCCTGCTTACCTCTGTCTGTCAGGACTGTTATAAGGAACACACCAGGCACTGAATGGGAAAGGACTTCGAAAAATTAACCTGCACAAGAGATTTTGATTATTCTTTCAGGGGTCCCACCTGCAATTTGGCCTGAGCTGGTGGCTCCTTTCCTTTCGTGTGTCTTGATGATTCCTTTCTTCTCGTGCATTTCATCACAGGTGGGGCAGAGGTCAGGTTCCTGTTGACCTGATCCTTGGCAGACTGTCCACTCATGGACCGCCGGAGGGCCATTTTTGTCCAGTACTTCTTGATTCTGCTAGCCCTGTTCACTAAGTCAGCAACTGTCATGCGATTCTCCTCCATGAAGACCTGCCCCCACAGGAGAGAAATCATTCTAAAATGAGGACTTGAATTTGGCTGGCTCCTCAGTCTGTATGTTTCCTAATGATTGAGTTTCTCCTAGGGAAAAAACAGGGAGGGAATGTGGTATAGTGGGAAAAGCACCATGTTTGGAGTCAGAAGATCTGAGTTCAAAATCTAGCTTGGACATATATCACCTTGGCCAATCACTTAACCTCTCTGGCCCTCAGTTTTGCCATCTGTAGTATAAATTTGTATTTTTAGGACAGGACAGGGATTAAATTGGACTAGAAGGCCTCTGAGATCCTTTCCAGCTCTAAGACTATAGAGTGAGCCTATGAAAAAAGCATCTCATACAGGTGTCAGGCCATACCCTGATAGAGAAGTAAGTTAAGTGATGGGGTGGGGTGGTGAAAGATGGGAGTTATGAGATCTGGGTTCTAAACTCAGATCATCTACTAATCAGCTATGTGACTTTATACAAGGTACTTCTTTCTAAACCTCATTTTCCACATCTATAAAATGAGAAGAGTTGATGATCTCAGATACTCTCCAGCTCTGACATATAATAAGACTGCATCTCTTGAGCTCAAAAGTCCTGAGCTGCAGTAGGGCTAAAGCCAATTCAGTGTCCACTCTAAATCCAACACCAGTATGGTGAGACCCTAGGAGCAGAGACCACCAGGTTGTCTAAGGAAGGAATGAACCAATCCAGGTCCAAAAGAGAGCAGGTCAAAGCTCTCAGGTTAATCAGGTGTGGGATCAGACCTGAGAGTACCTGCTGCACTTCCAGCCTGGGACAGATGCAAAGAACCAGTCTCTCAAAGGAAAAGGAAAAGAAAAGGGAGAAGCGGGAAGAAGAAAGAGGGAAAGATAGGAAAGGGAAGAGGAGGGAAGGGAAGAGCAAAGCTAGATTTCTAACCACTGCCCACTGGCCCATCCTCTAAATTTATCCAGTTATCCAACTTTCCCGGAACCTCACTTAAGGCCCAGTTCAGAACTGCCACCATCTCTGCACAGCCCTACTCAACACAATTAAGAAATTGAAAGGGAGGCCAAGGGCTCCCCTTGCACATACCTTTTTGGGCTTCAAGGCCAGGGGGCTCTGCGAAGCATTGAAATAAACAAGGGGTATCCCCCAGCTGACATTCCAGATGAAAATATCACCGTTATAGGAAGCTGATCCCAGGATGTGGCTATGGTACTTGGCCAGACACAGGATATCCTCAGTGTGAAAGTAAGGCCAATGGTCATACAAGGGGACTGCTTCTTTGTTTCGATACCTGGGACAAACCATCAGTCATCAGTCAGGAACAAAGGTACTTTCCTATGTCAGAGCTCCCATGGACTTTAGCAAGTTTCTGCTAACTAAAGCCACTTGGAATACAGGCCCATATAATGCTCTGCTTCTCACATCAAAATTTTCTTCCAACCTAAAATCACAGAACCTCAAGGGTTGAAAGGAATCTCCCCTAGCTCGACCACTACCTGAACCCTTGTATCACATACCCAAGTAGTCAGCGAGCATGAGAAAGTGTTCAGGCACCTTCTATGATGTAGAGGGAGCCCAAAGCCTCACCTGATCTGGCTCATTCTACTGTCAGATACCTCCAAATGTTATAAAAGTTGCCCTCTGCAGTGACTCAAATTCTGTCTCCCTGTAATTGCCACCCCCTGGTCCAAGATTCAGAGAATCTCAGAGTTAGAAGGGTCTACCTAAGGTAAGAGAGTTCAGTACCTCAATGAGAAGTTTATTGAATGACTGAATGAATGAAGCAAAAAATCAAATTAGCTCTTTTTTTTGGTCATTGTTGACATATTGAGCTTGTAATCATTAAAACCCCAGGGACTTTTTAACCAAATATTATTCTCTAGTTATGCCTCTCCTATCCTATACTTAGGCAGCTTTTAAAAAAATATAAATGCAGAACTTCACATTCATTCCTATTAAACTGAATTTTCTCTCCATTTTAAAAGGGGGGTTAACATACCAAGATCTTGAATGACTTTTCTTTCTTTCAATTTCAATGATCATTCTTTACTTATTTCATGCATCTTATACTCCAATCTGCACCACAGTCATTATACATTATTGCATCTTTTGGGATCCTTTTATATATTTCATGTCCCCCTCGCTATAGAGTATGAGCCATTTGAAGGCAGTGTGACTGTGCCTTATTGATTTCTAACTACTGTTACAATTCCTAGCACATTATTCTTTATGAAGGAAACCTCAGTATATGGCTTTTGACTGACTTGGCAAACAAGTCATTACCACAGAGGGAGTAGTGCAATGGGACAGGTCTCTGACCAGTATTATAACCATGAAGCAAGGACAGAGCAGAATAAAGAAGCAGAGTGCAGGGGTTAGTGCTCAAGGAGAACACAGTCCTTCCCATGACCAGAGACTTCCTACTTACAGGAACCAAGAGATCCTCTTACTCCACCCTGCCACGTAGAATACCCCATTCACATGAGCGATTCCACTGATCTGTCAGGGAACAAAGAAAACCAATCTAGGGGCGGGGCTAGGTGGCGCAGTGTATAGAGTACCGGCCCTGGAGTCAGGAGGATCTGAGTTCAAATCCGACCTCAGACACTTAACACACACACCCCCCCCCAAAAAAAAAAAAAACACAGCCGTGTGACCTTGGGCAAGTCACTTAACCTCAATTGCCCTATCTTCCCCCCTCAAAAAAAAAAAATCTCTCAGCCACCCCTGAGAAAAGAGTTGTGTTTTTTCCCCACAAATGTGTAGTGAAAACAGAATTAGATCAGGGTCAAAGGTAGCCTGATTTCAAGCAAAGGTTCTAAGTAAACTGTGTGACCCTGGGAAAGTCACTTGACCTATCTGAGCTTCAATTTCCTAATCTGTAAAATGGAGATAAAAACATATGCACTAACTCCCTTTGTTGGAATGTGAGGGAAGCACTTTGAGATAGTTGGGAGGAAATATTTATTTATTTATTCATTTATTTATTTATATATAATATATATTATAAATATATTTATTTATATATATATATACATATATATGTATATACACATACACATATTCCACTCCATCAAAGTGTCTTACTCCAGTATCTTAAATCGTCCTTCTCAAAATGATTAATCACTTTATCTCATTTGATGCTCCTAATACCTATGGAAGGGATGAAAAGTAGAACTTCTTATCCCTATTAACCTTGCCCATAAGAGGAGCAGTGTGGTGCGGGGGACAGGGGGGCAGTTAGGTAGCACAGTGGATAAAGCATCAGGCCTGAAGTCAGGAAGACTCATCTTCCTGAGTTCAGATCTGACCTCAGACACCTACTAGCTATGTGACCCTGGGCAAGTCACTTAATTCTGTTTGCTTTAGTTTGCTTAAATGCAAAATGAGCCAGAGAAGAAAATGACAAACCACTGCAATACTTTTGCCAAGAAAAACCCAAATGGGGTGATGGAGAGTCAGATAGGCTGAACAACAACTCAGAGTCAAGCAGACCTGGGTTCAAGTCCTGCCTCTAAGAGATACTGGCAGTATGATCCTGGGCAAGTTATTTAACTACTTACTCAATGCCCCAGGCAACTCTCCAAATTGTGAGTTAGGGTGAGTTGTTGATCTGTATCAATGGATAGAGGTTATATATTGGGAATTCCCTACATGCATGATCATTTAGATTAAGGGAAAAAAAAAAGATCCTTGCCTACAACCTCAATTCTTCCCAGGCTTTCAGCCCTTTGAGGACACTGACCTCCATTTGGTCTGGATTGGGAAAGTGTAACAGGCAGACCCCGATGTTATAATTCCACATTTTTACTGTCCCATTTCTCATGCCGGTGATGAGGCACCGCTCCAGCTCATCCAGGACCATCGCTGTGAGCTCCACATCCTCGGACTCTGATGCCACAAACTCCGTCACTTTCTTTCCTGTCACCAACTCCCACACACTCACCACGCCATCCAGGCAGCCGCTCACCACCTACTGAGAACAGATCTGGGAAGCCTAGGGGCCTTCCTTGCCAACATGGCAGGGTTAGACTCCATTAGATGGGACAAGGGCAGATTTATAATATTAGACTTCAATAAACAGGCCTCCCAATGAGCCATGCTTGAAATTAAGACATGGCTCTGTAGCTAGAGCTATCCCAGGTGAATCATCAGATTCTCACCTGGATTATCTTTAACTACAGAACATCCTATCCCCAGCTGACAAACCTGGGACACAGAAGGTTCCACACAAGAAATAACAGGTATAACATAACACATACCAGATCAGTAGGGTTCCTCTAACTACTCACTGTGTGACACTGAGTTAGTCACATTGCCCTTTCAAGGCCTCCATTTCTTCATCTTCAAAATGAGCATGTTGATAAATATGATGGAATACTACTATATTATAAGAAGTGAGGAAAGGGACAGTTTCAGAGAACCTGAGAAGATGTATATGAACTTATGCAGTGTGAAGTAAGTAGAAGCAGGAGAACAATTTATACAATAGCAACAACACTGTGAAGACAAACAATTTTGAAGGATTTCAGAACTCTGATCAATGTAATGACCAACCAAGATTCAGGAGAACTAATGAAGCATACTACCTGTCTCCCGTTGATGGACTCAGGGTTCAGAATGAGACATACATTTTTTTGGACATGGCCAATATAGAAATATGTTTTGTTTAACTATGGATATTTGTTAAAAGATTCTTTTTTTCCTTTTTTTCCCAATTTGGGGGGAGAGTGTAGGAGAGAGAGGTGAGAAGAGAAAATATATTTGTTAATCTTAAAATATACATCATTTTTAAAAATATGCATGTTGGACTAGAGAAACTCCTATGGTCCCTTTCAGCTCTTAATTTCTGTTTCAAACACTCTCCTACTGCTGGTGTTCTATAACTGCTCTATGAGAGACTATAGATAGCTCAGTGTAACCTATCCCACACTTTTAAAAAAACAACTCAAAGTACAAATCCATCCTACTGATGGGGGCAAACTGAGCCTCCAGTCCAGTGCTTTAACCACTCCATTCTCCCCTCCCCAGCTCCTTCCCATTAGGGTCTAGCTTCAGTGACCTCACTGAGAAGCATCTCTACTACACTGAGCCTTTCAGGTCTGGGATGCTTTTGTCTGTAACCTCAGTTTGTAAAATCTCACTTGTGTTTGGGTGCCTATGTATGTAACATCAGTTTGTAATAAGCCTGTGCAATTAAGTTGTAACAGTTGCACTTTTCCCCAGCCATAAAGGCATTAACTCCGCCTCTGCCCCACACCCAGCCTAAAAGTCTTTTCCCTGCAGTCTGCCTAGATACAGTACCCATGAATACATCACCCAAGTATTTTTTAGAGAAATACATAGCTCCTTTGTTCTAAGTGGCCAGCTGCACCCAAGATCCTTCAACAACATTATCAGAAGAGATAACTCCCTCCCAATATGGTACCTCCTGAATTCCTAATCAGTCTAGCTTCCAAAGTTGGACAATCAAGCCTATCCTCGCAACAGCCATATTGTCAAAGATGAGGACCTATCTCATTCAGCCTTGACCAAGAGTAACCTAGTGATATCACAAGGCAAAAACCACACCTCCTAATAGCCCCCCCAGGGGGATGTCCCAGTGAATTATGGGCAATACACCTGTGCAGTTGATATAAAAAGTACATGTCCCTTTAAGCACTGATCACTCCTAAATCCCTCCCAAACTCCTCCCTAACTCCACCCTTGCTCACCTAGTTAGCATAATCAACCTTTGACTGACAGTTTTATGGCTTTAAAAACTGCATCTCTATCCCCTGCACTTTGCAAGCTATCCTTAACCTTTTCCTGCCCACTGCAAAGCGTAAAATTTTATAACTCTGCCTTAGATCCCTATAAGCTTGCAGGTCCCCTTACCCCCCCTTCTCCTGCCTGCTACTAAGTCAGAGTAACAATAAATTTTTGCCATGTGACCTTGGGCAAGTCACTTAACCCCAACTGCCCTCCAAAAAAGCAAAAAAACAATAAACTTTTGTAACTCTGCCAAAAGATAGCTTGAGCCCTGCAAAATTCTTTCCAGATAAGAACCCTCTAGGGATTCATATGAGATCCCTCCTATACCCATCTCTTCCCTACCTCTTCAGAGGGATGCTAAGACCACCATCTAATCACTTTGTTGTCTGGGGAACAGCCATTCCTCCATGTACTCAATCTGGAATTTCTGATTATTCCTTCACCTCTCAATTCCAACCAGTCACCAAATTCTCTTAATCCATCCTCTGCAGCATCAGTTGCATGAGTCTCCTCCTCTCCTATTTCTCAGGCCACCATTGTCTATCATTTGGACTACTGCCACAGCCTCCTAATTAGCATTCTTCCCTACACGTTCTCCTTAGTCCAATCTAACTTTCATATCACTCTCAGAAGATTCATTCGGACCTAGCCATGTTATTCCTCTCTTCAAAAATTTTCAATGTCTCCTTATTTCCTAAATCCAAATTACTTTGTCCAGTTTTCAAAGTCTTTCACAATATGGAACCACCATACCTTTCCAGACTCATCTTAGACTATTAACTTCCATGCATTCTGCATACACACCTACTCTCTGATCCCACTATTGGACCATGCACACTTTCTTCCACGGTTTTGGTCGCAATATTCCCTAAGACTACAATTCTCTTCCCTGCCTCGCCCCATCTTCAAATGCTGAATTCCTATCCAACCTTTAAAACTCAGCTCGCAGGTTCATGAATTTAGAGATGAAAGGAGCCTTAGAGGTCATCTAATCCATTTTACAGATAAGAAAATTAAGGCAAAAAGAGGTGAAGTGACTTTTGATAACCTCTAAGGTCCCACCCAGCTCTGAATCTAGGATCCTATGACCCAGGTCATCCAGGTAGTAAATAGCAGAAGTAGGATTCAAATCCAGGTCCTCTTACTCCAAATCCACGTCACCTGCTGGTCCTTCCAACTCAAATGCCACCTCTCCCATGAAGCCTTTCCTGACTCTACTTGGTAAGCAACAACCTTCCTCTTAGGATTGTCACATATCTAACACAGTGTTATCACATAGCAGATGTTTACATTTCTTTAATATACTTGTAATTTAATGTTATATATTATAATTATCTGTTTGAGATTTGTCCTTCTAGTGAACTGTGATCTCCATGACCAAAAGAACCATGCCTTACTTAAAATTAACCCTTCAAACCTAGCACAACAGGCATGTTACAAACGTTGGCCAAATGAACAAATCAATCACAGTACTTGGCATGCAAGCTAAGCTTCTGGCTAAAGAGCACTAAGCAGAACTCCTCTAGCTTCTAGGAGACAGCATGATTCAAATCCCATCTCAGAAGCTATCTGTGTGACCTTGGTCAAGTCCCTTAACCTCCCTAGGTCTCAGTTTCCTCATCTGTAAAAATGAGATGGTTGGAGAAAATTATCTTGATAGTCTCTTCAAGCTCTGACTCTATGATTCTGTGATTCCTACTATGAACAAGGAAGAGCAGACAAGTGGTCTTTCCTTTGTTCATAACTACTGCAGAAAGAGAGCCATGGCTACATACCAGATGACCTAACACACGCAGCAATTCCTGGGACTGGGGAGCCAATTTTCAGGTAAGTGTGTGATCCATACTGTCAAGAGACCATTTTCTTCTTCTGGTTCTGTTATGATTCTGCAGATTTAGCTACTGTCCTTACCTGTCTGAAAGTCTTGCTATAAAGGACCCCACACACGGTTGAATGATGAGTGGTAGAGTCTTCCTCTATTTTCCCGCTGCCTACCTGAGCCTCCAAATAGCCACTAAGAATCCCAATCTGTGCATGAGGAAAGATGAGACAAACTGAAAATCAGGATGGTCTTGTCTTCTACTGGGGTCACCAATTAACAAGCATTTATTAGGTACCTATGCCAATCATCACACTAGTTGCTAAGGATACAACAAAAATAAGACAGTCTTTCCCTTCCAAGAGCTCACATTCTATCAGGGAAAATAACGTGTACCAGGATAAGAATTAACCAGAGATAAATAAAATGTATACTCTAAGAAGCTAGAACAAAGACAAGAACTACTAAAACCGACCAAATAATCAGTATTTAATGAGTGTCCATCATCTTATCTCACATTGAACCATTCACTGTTTTCCAGGGAACATGAAAGCGAGATTTAATGCACTTTCTTGAGACATAATAGGGTGAGAAGTGCTCTGGACTTGGAGTCAAAAAGAAGCACTAATTTGATCACATGCTAAGAGATGACATGTGGTATATTGGAAAGAACACTGGATTTGAAAGTCACAAGGTCTGGGAACCTAATCCTGGCTAATTCCTTAACTGCCTGTAACCACAGGAAATTCACTTTATCTCTCTAGGCCTCAGTTTCCTTATATGTAAAGTGAGGAAGTTTGACTAAATTGTTTCTAAGGTCCCTCCCTTCCAACTTTAATAACTGATGACTTCATTAACTATATAAGTTTAGCCTCTCCCTGCCTCCATCTCTCTATGCCTTTCTCATCTGTAAAATGTCAAGATGATGGAGATGTAAAATGTAAAATGTAGATAATAACACTTGGTATTACCCATCTCATGGGACGTTATGAAGGAAGTGTTCCGGTGCACCATCACGCGTTAATAGAAATAGGAGGCAGTATTTTATTATTATAACTATTATTGTTGCTGCTGCTGCCACTGCATTCTCCAGTCACCAAGGCTCAATGGTTCTCTAGCATTCAGACTTAATTTTCCCAAACTATCACTTTCCAAAATCCAGGTATCAATCTATACAATGCCCTATACCCTATCTCTGTACCTTTGTTCTGGGTACCCTCCATTCCTGGAATGCAATCCCATCTCAGCTCTTCCTCAAAGAGTCCCTCTCTTTCTTCAAGATGCTCAAACACCATCTTCTACATGAAGCCTTTCCTGACCCCCTTCCCCCAACCACTAGGGCCATCCCTCCCAAAGTGCCTTGCATCCAAGCACTGTGTATTTGTTCTTTTGATATTTATTCTGTATATACTTATATATGGAATACTTGTTTTTCCCCATTAATGTGCAAGCTCCTAGTAAGAAAGGATTATTCATTGCATTTGTATTCCTAGCACATAGCATGGTGTGCCTAATAAATGCTTGTTGATTGACCGAGCAAACAGCTTGCACCTTTCTGTTATGAAAAATATCATTTTCCACGTCTCTAAACACTTTGTAGTTCATAAAGTACTTTCTTCTCCACTACCTCACTAGATCCTCACACAAGCCAATTTAAGAAGACTAGCAATAATGGCTGCTAGAGTGTGTGTGTGTGTGTGTATACATACACATATACACACATATATGTATACATATATAATCAGATGTTTATATATAAATATATAAATGGAAATATTTATCAATAAATGTATATATTATTTATATAGAAATTGGTTTTATATGTTATATTTATAACATGATATGTTTCAGTTTGTTTTATGTTATGTGTTTCTATAGAATATATTATATATTATGATATGTTTCTGTCTATTATATTTCTATACAAATTATTTTAATATCTTCTTACATATATATGCGTATATTTGTGGTTCACAAAACACATTATCCTCATCCAACATTTACAACAATCTTATGAAATAGGCAGATTATTATCCTCATTTTACAGAGGGGTCGAGGGAGAGGAAGACTTCACTGCAAATGGGGAACTCTTTCTCCTCCTCCTGGGCTTTCAATCACTATCTATATCATTCATATAATACTACCCCCAGATGGCACCTTGGATGATTTAACTTCTCAATTATCTCTCTAGCTAGACCTTGAGCTTCTTGCAATCAAGGATCTTGTTTTGTATCCTCCAGAGTGCCTCATAAATTACCTTATAGACAGTTGGTACCCAAGAACTGTTTTGTTGCTGTACTGAATTTTTTATTTCAGATTGCTGCCTAGAACTAGGATGACATCATTGTATCCAGAAAGTAGCCCAACGGTGAGACTGAGGGAACCTAGGGAGGCCTATGAGTGTGGACCTGGTCAAAGGTTGAGAGAGAAACAGGGCCTAGAGACCTCAGTTGGTCCCCTTCACTTGCCTAGTCCATGAGACCTAGGTGCTACACCCCTCAGGAAGCTTACCCTACCTATCCCAATGGATAATTCCATTTCCATCTTCAGGTCTCACTTGGACCTTTCTTGTACCTCTCTTGTCTTTATCGTGATATTTTACTCTGCTGTGCAGATGAAAGTCAAGCTCAGACTGGGCCCCAGTCTTGTGATGCTAGAGGAGGGGCATTACAGCCCTCCAGAAGAGTCACAGCCATGAGGACTATAGAAAGTTGTTGCAAAGGATGGAAAGGTTCAGGCCATTCATTCACTCTGGAGATGGAAACCAGGTGACAGATCTTAGGGATCATTGGTGAAGATGAAGGGGTGGGCTGGCTCCCTCTGCTGACTGAGTTTTCAGTTTCTCCAACTCAGGGGTTCTCAACCTGTGGGTTGAGACCCCTTTAGGGGTTGAACGACCCTTTCACAGGGGTCACAGGAGTCGCCTAGGACCATCAGAAAACACATATTTCCGATGGTCTTAAGAATGGAGACACCACTCCTCTATCCATCTCCAGGAAGATACGCTCACATGCAGATACGCCCACATATGAGTATTAAAGGGTCGAGGCATTAGGAAGGTTGAGAACCACTGATAACATTTTTTGTCTTGAGTAGACTGAATGAGGAGCCAGACCTGTATATAACAAGTACTGAGGTCCTTAAGCCTCAGAAAACAATCTCAAGGGCTGTGAATGAGTAGCCCAGAAGACAGAAGGTGGAAAAGCCACTTTTCCATTCTCAGTGGTTTGGGCAATAATTCTCATTTGCAGGCTTATTGGCATTATGCCTTTGCACTCTTTGTGTGATCTGTCAATTTGTCTGATAGTTTTTATGAAGAATTGTTAAGAGTGAGAAACTCTTGAAAATGGACTTTATTAAAATAAATACTTATCATGTGATATTTTGTGCTATAATTATCCACATAAATGCCTTAATCCCCTACTAGATTATAAATTTCAGGAAGGGAGGAACAATGATTATCTGAACTTCAAGTCTCTCTAATGCAAGTGCTCTGCAAACAGCAGCCCCTTCTTAAGTGTCTGCCAGAACTGAGCTGCTCCTGATCAGTACCCATTATCTAACCTAGATCTGTATCTTCTTTCCTGAATCTTGCCCTAATGTTTTTGCCAAGTCAAACCCTGTGATTCAAATTCCCCAACCTGAACTTGGGATGGCTATCTGTTCAGTCCCTTGGGAAGGCAACATTGAAGATGCAAAGAGAACTGTAATTTGGAGTCCTGGATCTGGGTTCATATCCTGCCTCTGCCCTACATGACCTTGGGCAAGTGCTTTAACCTCTTATGAGCTTGTTTCTATATCTATAAGGGGGGAGGAGGTAGCAGATGAAGTGATCCCTAACATCTCTTCCAGTTCTAAATCCTATGATACAAGACTACAATTCTCCTATTAGCTTTTTAAGGAACCAGGAATCTATCAGTTGGGAAGCAATACCCAAAAAACCACCCTTTGTCTCCCAAATGTAATGCCCATTGACTAAATCCAAACAATCCCTACCACCACCTCAAAGCTGGTCACTCACAGAATAGGTGCCACAAATAAAGGTGTCATTGGCCTTGTGGAAGTAAACGCTGGTGATAGGATGATTCCCCAGGGCAAAAAATTTCCCTGAAAAGGACTGGAAACACAGAAAGTTGTACATATCCCATAGACGGATGTTCTGGAGGGGAGAAATATGCAGAAATTAGGATGAGGGCACAGATTGTTGAAAAGTTCTGAAAGGTAGGTTGGCAAGTATTCTTTATCTCTATTTTTCAGGTAAGGAAATGAGGCTCAGAAAAACTCAGGAGATCTGGAGCTAAAAGGAACCTTAGAAATCATTTAATCAAACACCCTTCATTTTGCAGAAGAGGAAATGGAGGCCCAGAAAGGTGGAGTGATTTAGCTAAAGTCATATAGCTATGAAGTGGCAGGACTGAGATTTGAACAAGTCCTCCAATTCCAAATCCAGTGTTATTTTATTTTGTCTCAGGTTGCCTCTTCAACATTAACCCAAACACGAGTCTTAGACTAGTGATGGTAAAAATGATAAGGGTGAGATACAATATCCAGCCCTCAAGCCCAAAATTGCCATAGCCATGTGCTCTCCCTATTGAGATGATGGTACAATATGACGGCACAACTGGGAGCCAGGACTCCTGATAATATCCTATGTGGCTTTGGGTAAGTACCTTCCCCTCTCAAGGCCTCAGTTTTCTCCTCTGCTATATGAAGGCGTTGAATATCTGATGGCTAAAGTCCCTTAGACCTAACTGTCTACAACTAGGACCTATGTGACATGGAGAGCTCTGCCATAAGGCAGGGCTTACCTGTTTTAGGGTAGGATTTAAGGAGGCCCTAAAAGTCCTCTCTTTCCCAAAGGAGCCATGTTCACTAGCCTGCCAGGATGTCTTTGACACCCAGTCTAATGCTATTTCCATTATACCATGATGCTTCTTCAAGAATAAGCAAGGAACCAGTAATAATGTAAATATGGTAACTGAGATAGCATTAACCCATCAGGACACCAGGTTCACACCAACCTACAATGCATTAGTCATATGGGCAGAAAGCAAAGCAGCTGTGAATCTGGGATGAGGTAAGACATAGTCAATCCTAAAATAAGAGATGGAGAGGTAGGAACCCTGTATAAGAAGTCTACTTTCAAATCCCAGGTAGACCACAAGGTCTGTGTGACTTTGAAGGCTTTATTCTATTTTACTTTTTGTTTATTATCAAATGTGATTTCATTGATGTAGAGAGTTCCTGGCAATGCATTCCCTCTACCAAGGCTGCCTGAGGCAGCAAGAGATAAAATGATTTCTCTAAGGTGGCACAGCCTGTATGTGGCACAGGCAAGACTCACACCTAGGTCTTCCTAACTCTGGGACCAGCTGCCTTCCTGCTTTACCACAATACCTCTTCCAGGGACTTATTTTTTTTCCTAAAAAAAGGATAGGGTTGGGCCCTAGGATCCCTAGGGTCTTCCTTGGCTCTAAACCTTATGATCCTATATTATACACATGGGCCCCCAAAGCTGGGGGCTCTGAATAGTTTGGTAGAAGCAGGAAAGGCCTGGATATACCACAAGAGAAGATGCCAAAGCAGAACTGAGGATGGGAGGGATCAAATGCCAACTTCACCTAAAGCAGGCTCTGCTCTTAATTCAGTATATAACCTCGAACCAGCCACTTCCTTAAGGCCACAGTTTCTGCCTCTAAAATGACAAGGACGGACTCTAGGTGGTCTCTAAGGGGTCTTTCCTAGGGAACAGGAGAGAGGGACATGGACAGAGGCTGTCATCATGGGAGATAGTACTTTGTCTTTGGAGATACTGATGATGCAGCTGCTTTTTCCATTCACAATAACGTGAGTGACTGAGGTCTGATGCCCCTTCATCCGCCACATGGGCTTCTTTATGAAGAGGGGATTCCACAGAAGAATGATCGGATCATAACCACCTGTCACTGTGATTTAAAAAAAAGAAAGAAAGAAAGAAAGGATCACGTACAGCCAGGTAGCACAGTGAATAGAGAACCAGCCCTGGAGTCAGGAGGACCTGAGTTCAGATTTGACCTCAGACACTTGTTACTTACTAGCTGTATGAGCCTGGGCAAGTCACTTAACCCTCACTGCCTTGAAAAAAAAAATCAGCTTAACCATGTATCAGATCCTGAAATAAGATCCCTTCTCCTCTAAAGGAGGTAACACCTCATTCCTCAGTCAGAGAAGGAAGGAAGGAGAGAAGGAAGGAAGGAAGGAGGGAAGGAAGAAGGAAGGAAAGAAAGAAGGAAGGAGGGAAGAGGAAAGGAAAGAAAGAGAAGGGAAGGGAGAAGGGAGGAATAAGAGAAGGAGGGAGAAAGGAAGGGGGAAATAGAGAGGAAGAAAAGGAAGTAAGGAAGCTCCTATCATGTACCACGCACTGCGCTGAGTGCTTTGTTAATGTCATCTCATTTATGCTCACAATAACCCTGGGAGGTAGGTATTATTATTATTATTCCCATTTTACAGTTAAGGAAACAATCTAAACAGATGTTAAATGACTTGCCCAGGGTCACACAGCTCATAAGTATCTGAAGCTAAATTTGAACTCAGGTCTTCCTGACTCCAGATCCATCATTCTATCCACTGAGCCACTGAGGTGACCCTAGACAATTTTATCCCTCATCTTCTCTCTCTGTCTAACCAACTTCTCAGAAAACTTGTCCAAATCCTTCTTCAGGCCACCTCCAGATGTTCTCCCAAGTCCCATGCTATGCCAAAATGTCTTTCTTACCCGCCATCTTCCCTCATATCCTCCAGGAAGCCCATCCTTTCTCCCCTTGGAAGAGAAGTAGCACATCCCCTCTTTGACTCCCTCTAAGCAAACACATCAAAGTTAAGTTTGATATCTTGTCCTCCTTCAGCAAGCACCTGGCTAAATACATCCTATCTTCTCCTATGCTTGGCTTTAAAATTACTGCTCCTTCTTAACGTGTTGTTTGTACAAAATCTGTTTATGTTACTTCTCTACTCAAAAATCTTCTGTGGCTCTTTACTGAACAAAATAATGAGTAAAAGTCTACATTCCTTTGCCTAGGATTCAAGGCACTCCACAATCTGGCTTTATCTACTATGGACTTCTTTCCATACTCCTTACACACCCCGTCCTGCCCCATGTCTTTGCCCATGCAATTCCATATGCCTGTAATACATTTTTTCCACATGTTTGCCAGTTAAATTCCTCCCCATTTTGGGTTTGAATCCATGCCTCACCCACACCTAAACTCTAATAGTTTCAGTAATCTAATTTTTTTTGTAATTTAAATTTGAATTTGTCAATTTAAAGAGTAAGAAAATAACAACATGGCTCAGCTACAGAATTGAAGGACATTATTAATTTTAAAGTAATGTTCAGAAATAAAGTCAATTGATTTGATTATATAGAAATAAAATAGTTTTACAGGACAAAAAGTATTTTCTCTAAAATTAAAGAAACAGATTCAGGAAAATGTTTGAAATATATAAGACAAGTTCATGGACCCTAACTTAAGAACCCCTGATCTACAAGAAGTGATAAAAAGTTCAATCAGCAGAACCAAAACTATATGCACATTGATTGTAAAATATACTTCCCCCCCCCAAAAAAAAAGAAGAAAGGAATGGAGGGAAGAAAGAAGTGAAGAATGAAAAGAGTGAGAGAAGGCAGGCTAGAGGGAACAGAACTCCAAATTGATCTGTAAGCACAGACTGAACAAAAGTATGTTCTTAGCTTGGTCGTGGTTCTATACATATATATGTGTGTGTCTATCTATCTATTTATAGATACATACACACACATATCATTGGGCGCTAACTTATGAAATGCTAAGGTATGTGGGGGTTTTTTTGCAAGATGCTAACCCCTTTATTTTATGTGTTTTTATTGATTCTTTTTGTTGATAGTTATTATTTATAATTTTTTTTTAAATTTAATTCCTAACAATTCTTCAAAGGCTAAGTACCTTTTCCTCCATGAAGCCTTTCCTGATCCCCATCCCTCCCCGGAAGAGAATGAACTTTTTCCCCCTTCGGACTGAAAGTTATATTGTTTTATACTTTTCTCTAATTCATTTATTTGATATTGTGCATTATAAACATCAGTGTTTGTCCCCCTACTAGAATATGAATTCCACAAAGGCAGGGAACTTGTCTTATCTAAATTCTTTCTCTTCTCCAGCACTGAACACAGGGTTCAGCACCCAGAAGGAGCTCTGATTTTAAAATGTTTAATTGAATTCCTTATTTGTGTTTTGGGGGCTCATGTTGGGGGCTTGCACCTCTGCCCAGCTGTATAAGCCTCTAAGAAGGAAGGAATAAGAATTGATCTAAAAATTGTAAGAAGGCCAGGGTACATTTTGGCTTTTTGTTCCCAAATCTAGCTTTCAAGGGAAAGTTTGAGTCCAGGGATTCCCTTCCCCCAAACACTTCCTTCTCTTTGGAGGCACCAGTGCTGGCCTCAACAGTTCTGTTCACATCCAATGACTGGCACATCACTGAGGGAGGTGGACAGTTAACAGAGAGGAAATACCAGGGAAACTCACCAAGGAAGTTCCTGTCTGGACAGTAATCGAAACACAAAATTCCCTTCCTCAGAGTCATTATGGAGGTTCTGAAGCATAAAAGAAAGAAAGACTATAGACAGAAGCACAGATGCCAGAAATTAACAATATTATTACTATTATTGCTGAGGACAATTTTTAAAAAAAGACAAGACATAGTGCCTGCCCTCATAGAGCTTACATTCTAGCAAAAGAAATGAGGTATTATACATACACAAAAATTGCACAATTTCATGATAACTATATTGCAGAATATAATGAGATATGAAGTGTCATGTGAGATCAAGGAAAAGGAAGCAAATTTAATTTCTAATTAGGAGGAACAGAGGACACTTCACAAAAGAGGTGGTATTTCACAGAGGGAGTGGGAAGAGAAAATAGCATAGGACCTTGAATACAGTAGGAACTCAGTAAACATTTACTGAATATACAAAAAATCCTTTAGCCTGACATTCAGAACTGCCCTCTTACCTTTCTAGGTTTACTTCCCATACTCTCACAGACTACACACACTTCATGTTTCAGGTAAACTGAGACACTCAGCAGTCCCTGACCTCATCCTGATCTCTCCTGCCTTCCTGCTTTTGTTCACTACATCTCTCTCTCTCTCTCTCTCTCTCTCTCTCTCTCTCTCTCTCACACACACACACACACACACACACGCACACATACACACACATGCACAAACACACACACACACACACACACACACACACACACACACACCCCTGGACTTTCCCTTCTCCCTTTTCCACCTTCTAGAATCCTTCCTTCCCATCAAGTCCCACCAGTTAAAAAGTCCATGACTCCTCCTCTACTGAATACTGAAACTTCCCTCATCAAAATGCCTGTTTCTGTGCCTACATTTCTTCTCAAATGGTATACCTCTTTTCTAAACTTAGTCCCTCTGCCTGTAAGTCCTCTATCTCATCTCCTTCCCTCTGCTTAGGCAATTTTGCCCCTCAATTATCTCCTCTCTCAAAAGAAAGAAGAAAACATCAATGAAACAGTTTTAAAATTATGCAGGAAAAAAGTGCAAAAGAAAATGGTACCGGTAGACGGGACAGCTATAAAAATATTGTATTAAATTTAACATATACCTTGGGGGAAAAAAACAAACTTCCTGGGAGTGTTCTTTCACATGCCTGTACTGGGAGGCTAAGGCTGGTAGATCACTAAAGCTCAGGAGTTCTGAGGTGCAGTAGGCTAAGCCAATCATGTGTCCACATTAAGTCTGGTATCAGTTTTGAGAGGTGAAACAAAGCTGACTAAAGAGAAGGAAGCTGACCCAGATTGGGAAAAGGAAGGTCAAAGCTCCTGTGAAAATTTGCAGGGTGATCAGGCCCATGAGTGGATACATTTCCAACCTTGGTGAGTTAGGAAGAATCAGGGTTTAAAAAAAAACCCACAACCTAAACTGTATATAATAGAGTTCCTTATAAGAATCTTCTCTTTTCTCTTCTTCTTTGTGTAAAGAAATTAGAATGTTTGTAATATTTTTCAAGTAAACAATAATAAAGACTTTTAAAAACTATTTCTCTCTCATCAATATTGTCATTCTGTCTCACCCCTCATGGGTTCTGTTAACAAATATGAACAGGTTCTTAACTCCTTTCTAAAGTCCCACAAACACTCACTTGATCCTACTAGCCTAGCTTCTAGAGTATTTTTCCTCTCATTTCCACTGTCAGACTGCAAAGTTGGATTATTGATTGCTGTGGCTCCCACCTCTGTCATCACTCACTCTTTCCTTAACTCCTTTAGGAGAGTTGCAGTAACTTCTGCTCATCTGAAACTACCTTCTCCAGACCACAGATAATTCCCCTCACTGCCGAGGATGGAGAGACCTTTCTTCAGACCTTACCTTTGGCCTATGTAGCCTTTCCCACTGAAAACAAACCCTTTCTCTTGAAAACTTTTCTCCCTTGTTTTCTCAGATACTGAAACCCTCCTGCCTCCAGGGTCGCCCCACCTCAGTGTCTTTGTTAGGTCCTCAGCTCCCCGCTCAACATTCTTTCCCTCACTGATGTCATCAGTCTTATCGCCCGCCCATGTACTACCAGCACCATCAGTCTTGTTCTCTTGAAGTCCCTCTCTTTCTCCAAGGTCCAACTCAAATGATGCCACCTAATCCATGAAGCCTTCCTTGACCTGTGCTCTAACCCAAGTCAGGAAGGGTAGGGTACATCTCTTCCTGCTCATATTTCTCATAACACTCTGCCAGGACCTCTCCCTTTACATGTATCCCATTCCCGCTTCTATCATAGTACATATGCATGTATTCTTCCCCCCATTAGACTATAAGCTTCTTGAGAGTAGGGTCTGTGTCATCAGAACTCTCTTTGCATCCCCAGCTATGTATACAGTAGGTACTTAATGATGTTTAATATTTAATTTATTAAGTAAATTAATATTCAATCAATAAATACTTGTGATTATTTATTTATTTATTATTGAATGGCATCTGTCACTTAACCTCCCTGGGTCTCAGTTTCCTCATTTATAAAATAAAGAGGTTGTACTAGATGATGTTTAAGGTCCCTTACAGCTGTGAATATATGTTCCCATGACAACTCCCAACCAGAAATGATTTCTCCCTCATCTAAATTTTGTAGCTCTTTTATCTACTCTTTATGATACCCTATTTCACATTATAGCTGTACTTGTGTCTTATTATCCCCTACTAAATTAGGGTCATTGAGGACAGAAACCATGGCATCTCCCTTCGCAAAAGAAGGGACCACAACTACTAGGCATGTGACAGTGAAGCTTCCTGCTATAACAGAAAGAGCATCAAGCTTTGGAATTAGAAGACCTGGATTTACATCTCAGCTACGTGGTCACTTCATCTTTCTGAAGTGCCTTTCTGCCAAATGGAAATAATGCTTGAGAAGCAGTGGTACATAGCAGGAAGAGAGTGGACCTCAAAGCCTAGAGGACCTCGCTCCCACCTCTGCTACGTGCCCCCAAGCACCTCAGTAAGATTAAGAGTCTATAAGCCACAGAGCAAAAGCTCAACTGAATTGAAAAAGTCTCCTTACTGGGAGTTCCCTCTACCAGTGAAATCACACATTTAGACCAGTATAATATATACCTATTATAATTAATTAATAAATTAATTATAATTAATTTTATAATTATATATTTATAATAATATATTATAAATATATAATGATAAATTAATAAATTAATTTTACTAAATTTAAATAACAAATTTTACTAAATATTTGTTGATCTGACATCTCTAGCCCTGTCGCACTCTATGCCCTTTGGAAAGCAAACTACCAGCAGGCCAAGAGGGAAGATCTAGGGTTTTTGAGTTAGCCCCACTGTATGGGGCCATGGCATTCCAACACTTTTTATTAATCTTGGCACAGCTCGCTCCAGGCCATTTAAAGTTTAACACCACCACCTACTGGCTCATACTTTATAATGCACCAATAAGTAATTATGGCACTGATTTAAAAAAAGAAGTCACCAACAAATTTTCCTTTAAATTCATTTCAACTTTGAGGTCACATGTGTATCAATATTTCTATCAGTCTAGAAATAGGAAGAGAGCTTCAGAGAGATCAATGCCCATTGACAATAATAATGACTGTCAAATGGATAAAAATCACAATCAAGAAATCAAAAATAATTTTTAAATGGTATTAGCTCACTTTGGATGATGCTTTACAGTTGAATAAGGTCTTTGCAACAATCCCACAACACAGATAGTACAATGGTTATTATTCCCTTTTTATAGGAGTAGTCTAGTGTAGTAGAAAGAACAGTGGATCTGGGTTCCTATCCCATTTCAACCTCTAATCAGCTGTGTGATCTTGGGAAAGTTGATTGGTCTCTCTGAATCTCAGTATCTGTGTGCAAAATGGGGATAATAAGGCCTACCTCCCAGGGTATTGTGAAGCCCAAATGAGTAACAGACATGAGATGATTTCTCAACATCTCCTACATATATGAGTTACTATTCATTAATGCAAACTTGATGACTGGCCATAGCTAAGTGCCATCCACAAGTTTTCCCTTTGATGAAAGGTCCCCTAGAGGATTTCATAGGATCATGTCCTGGTTTCCCTAATTCCAAGATAATAAGGAGGGCAACTTCCTTATCCAAAGAAGTATCACTTACAAAAAACAAACAGGAGAACCAATCTCACAAATTATCCCCTTTGAATCTCCTCAATCAGCTGGCTATCCCCAGTTCCCCTGCTCCTGGCTTTGTCTACAGGTTACCTATGCCCAGTCCCTTGGAATTACTGGCAAGTCAGTAGACAAAGTTCTTTTGATTGGGTGAGCATATATTCTCTGTTCCTACTATAGGGTTTAAACCTTAGGAGAGAACCCCTCCCACATACCAACACCATCTCTCTCCTTCCACAGCATTCATTTCCACAACATTACCTCACCCCCCAAGATTCACAAGACAACAGAGAAGAAGGGAGAACGTGATGAGGACCACAAACTCTCAAGATTGTCACTGAGCCAAGGGCCTAGAGGAAAGTTTCTTAACTTGTGGTTATAAACTTGCTTTTTTAATATTTTGATCACTGTACTTCATTATAAGTGGATCCCTCTGCAATTCTTTATCTTTTACTTTGTGTTTATTTAAAAACATTCTTCTGAATAGAGGTCCATAACACAAAAAAGGTTAAGAATCCTTACTCTAGAGAGAAGCAGAGTCAAATGTGATTTCCTTAGCCTGCTGGCATTTAAATCCTTCCATAATCTGACATTGGGGAGTGGTGCTGTGGATAGAGCACTAGGCTTGGGGTCTAGAAAACATCTTCCTGATTTCAAATCTGGCCTCAGACACTTACTAGATGGGTGACCTTGGGCAAGTCACTTAACTCTGTTTGCCTCAGTTTCCTCATCTGTAAAATGATCTGGAGAAGGAAATGACAAACCATTCCGGTGTCTTTACCAAGAAAACCCCAAATGGAGTCATGAAGAATTGGACATGACTGAAAATCAATATAGAAACAACAAAAATCTGATCTTTCCAGCCTTGCATCATATTATGATACTTAATTCCCCCAATATTCCAGAAAAATGAGTTACTACATCAACCTCCTTCTTTTCTCTTCTGTCTCTGTGTATTCATAGAGGCCATCCCCAAAATTCCCTCCTTATTTCCCCCATGAGAATCCTTTTCTTTTGAGACTCAGCTCAGGTGACACCTCTTCCACAAAGTTTTCCCTTATCCTCCTAAGTAAAAATAATCTCTTAAATTTTCCTAGAGGACTTTGTCCAGTTCTTTCTTTTACACCCTTCACTTCCCACCTCATATCAAACTTACTTATGTTATATGTCCTATCCCATGCCATTCAACCTCCAATAGATTATAAATTCCTTGAGGGTAAGGACATCCTAGTATCCCAGAGCCCAGAACAGTGTCCTACAGAAATAACAGAAGTTTATTAGCAGATGTTTGTGAAACTGTTAAAGGAGAGAAAGTTTGAGCTTACTTCAGATGATCCGTTCTAGTTGGCACAACTGTCAGGACCATGGCTGTATTGTCAATGGCTGAGCAAGAAGCCACCAGATTCAGCTGGGGGATGAACTTGATCTGCTGACACCAGTTGGTGTGAATTGCCTAGGGAAGAAAACAGGCAGTGGAGGAAGAGTCAGACCAGAACTAAGGTCATGCTGATCCATAGCCAGTGGAATAAGTACATGTCATTTTATGTCCTATCTATCCCTCACCCTCACAGGGTCCTTAGAGACCATCTGAGTGCAACCTCCCACAGAAAACAGCAATTCTCACTATGATAACCCTCACAGGTGGTCAGTCAGTATATGCTTTATCCAAAGGTATTTGTTCATTATTATTTTGAAGTGTTCACCTACTTTGAAAAGTACTTTCTCATTTTAGCCTCAACATAACTATTTTTTTCCCCACTCTATGGAGAGAGAAACTGAAGTCCAGAGAATTTAACTTTGACTCTTTTCTACAATATAAATTCAGCCAATGGGAAGGAAAACTCACCTTCAATCGGTAACTTCTATGTATTTTAGACTTTTTAGTTAAAAGTTGCTGCATAGAGATTTTGATGTAAGATCCACCTAAAAAAATAAGTCAAAAAACAAAGTCTGGTATTAATTACACCATCAAATCTTCCCCTTTCCATTAATTCAGAAAAGATTTTGTTAAACTTCTCCTATGTGCAAAGCCCTGTGTGGCACTGAAATACAAAGATTGAAAGTTGCATAGACTGCTGCCCTCAGAGAATTTACATTCTACCCACAGAGGGCAGAACTATGACACACATCAAGACAAAAACAAGTAAAATGTGAAGTAGGGTCAATAAGTCTATCAATGAATGTTTACTAAGTGCTTATTATATGACAGGCACTGGGCTAAGTGCTATGACTACAAATACAGTTTGGGGAAAGATGGGGACAAAGTAGTTCAGGGAAATAAGAGGTGGGGGAGAAGGCCTTCAGATTAGGGGAGAAAGGAAGGATTTACAGTCTAGGTGGCACCTAAGAGAAGCAAAATTGTGGAGTGCCTCTGCTTTGGTACCCAAGGGTTACTAATCACATTTAGTGCCTCAATACATAATTATTTGCATTCTATTGCAATAGTTATAACTAGCTGTGGAGGGTAGCTTGTCTTTTCCACAATATTAATTTGATATAACTTTTTTAAACCCTTCCAATATGTAAATTGCTGTTATATTTCTATTTCAATTCAACAAAGTTACTGTCTCAAAAAAAAGTCTTTACATCCATTTCTGCATTTGATCTTGACAATTAGTATTTCAATGTTACTACTAGTTGTATTTATTTGTTCATTGTTAATATTAGTGTTTTAATTTTTCTGATGAAGAGACATATATTCAGTGATTTATCAAAGGTCACATAGTCACAGAGTTAAAACTAAAACCCACCACTCTTAACTGTCCAATATTAAGAGCTCTACTATGCCAGTAACATTTTAAAAATGACTTGTGACTTTGAATGACTTTGTGCTAGTAGAATCCCATGATCTCCAGACACAGACAAGTCATGTCCCCTCCAAGAGTACCACTTTCTTCTTCTATAAAATGATGATGGTTGGATTTGATGGTCTCTAAGTGCCCTTCTAGCTCTGATAACAATAATAACGGCAATTCAGACTGAGAAAGGACCTCAGTGAGAAGTACCTTATCTTGCCAAGTGATCTCCAGAATCTTCCTAAGACAATTCAAATGGAAGCAATTCACTTTCCTGACAAGGTCTAGTATACTGTACCAGGTTTCACAGGCATACAACAATGATGTCAGCACAATGGCTACATAGATCTTCAGTTTGGTAGGCAGCTTAATACCTCTTCTCTCCCATACTTTCCTTCGGAACCTCCCAAACATTGAGCTAGCTTTAGCAATGCATGTATTAACTTCGTTATATGTACATCTCTGGAAACTTTACTGCTAAGGAAAATGAACTTATCTACAGTATTCAAAATTTCTCCATTGGCTATAATCAAAGTTTCCACGTATGGATGGTGTGGTGCTGGCTGGTGGAGAAACCATGTTTTCTTGGCGTTAATTGTTAAGCCAAAATTAGCACAAGCAGAAGAGAATCAATCTGTACTTTGTTGCATCTCAGCCTCAGAATCTGCATTTGAGTGTGCAGTCATTTGCAAACAAAAGAATCTCACACCAATTCTCTCTCCACTTTAGTCTTGGCTTGTAGCCTTTTCAAGTAAATAATTTACAATCAGTATGATTTCTGACCTTGATTACATTTTCATCCTTGTTGAAAGTATCTGATACCACTGCTGAAAACATCATGCTAAAAAGCATGGGAGCAAATAGACAACCTCGCTTCACTCCGTTGGTGATTGGGAAAGCCCAAAAGCATTGTCCATTATCCAGAAGCCAGGCAAGCATGTCACCATGAAATTAATATATACTACTAATGAACTTCTCCAGACAACCAAATTTTGATATAATTTTCCACACACTTTTAATCATAAGTCAAAGTATCAAAGTATCAAAGACCTTTGTTCTGCTCCTGCCATTTCTCCTGGAGCTGTCAGGCAGCACATACAATATTGACTGTTCCTCAGTCCTTTGAGAGATTCAGGATTCTTGATTCAGTAAGAAGGCAGATGAAATTCAGTTTTATCCTGATAGTAACACTAAAGCACTTTTATTCCTGAAGGCTATTCATGGGTAAAAGACCTATGGTGCATCTCAACTGATCAGCACTGATTGAGCCACACTGATGAGTGAAAAAGACATGATCCTAGAGAGATGGGTTGAACACTTCCAGATTTTCATCAATCATTGCAGAAGCCATTGATCAAATAACCCAGGTTGAAATCAATCCCTTTCTAGCCAAATTTCCAATTGAAGAAGTTTTAAATGACATTACGCTTCTTTCATATGGCAAAGCTCCTGATACTGATTCCATTCTAGTAGAGATTTACAAGGCAGGATGTCCACTCCTCATTATATAAGCTAACTGAAATCTTCCAGTTACATGGCAAAAAGAGATTATCTGCCAGGAGATCAAGGATGCCTCCATAGTTCATCTCTATAAAGGAAAAGGAAATCGTTTCTCCTTTGACAATCATAGGGGGCAGGGGAGAGGGGAGGATCCTCTCTGAGTCATTGCCAGCAAGATTCTTGCCACAAGACTGATCTTTCACCTGGAAGATGGTCATTTATCTAAAAGGTATCTCTCTAAGCTTTGCTTGCACTTTTCTTTTGATGGAGTTAAACACTGCTGGTAAATTTTGTGGAGTCCTTGTTTATCATTTAGTAGCTTCTGAATTTCCCCATCATTTTCATCAAACCAGTTCTGATGTTTGTAAGTGTTCTGACCCAGATGAGTAAATGCGGTGCTGTACATCAAATCTCTGAAAACTAACTGTCCACTCCTTTTCTGCTCCACTATTGCCAACTGTGTGTTGGCTCAACTTTCCCTCCAAGTCAGCAAGAAACTGTTCTCACACAGAGCAGTCTCTCATCTGTTGACATTAAGTCTTCTGGTAGTTGTCTTGCCTTGAAGCAGCTGCTTTTGTTCGTGTGAGTGTTTAGCTTGGAGAGAATAAGTCTAAGATTGGTCCAGCACTCAGTGCCACACATTACCTTTATCACTCTCACATCTTGCCTCTTCTCCTTACAATGACATTTGTCTATTAAACATCAGTGTTTGCTGCAAGAGTGCATTCATGAAGGATTATGTTTAAGTAAATGGAAGGCAAGGCTGGTGATGAGAAGGTTATGAGATGCACAAGCCTTAGTAGTAAGTGACAGTTGCTATTTCTGTTTCCAACTCTGTTTCTTCCAAGGACTCCCTGCCATGTCTGATAGTCTGTGACTACTCTGGCATAAAAGTCACCTAGAATTACAAGCTTGCCCTCTTTCAGCACACTGATGATAAGGGTCTTCAGGCCTTCATAAAACTTTTTCTTTGACCTCATCAGAAATTGTCATGGTGAGAGCATACACATTGATGATTGTGGCATGGTGCTTTCTTGCAAGTAGCAATTCCATTATCATGAACCTGTCATTCACTCCTTTTTGGAGGCATACAGGCTTGTTGATTAGATTATATTTGATTGTCAAGCCTACACCAGCTTCATAGCACTCCTCATCACCACAACAACTACAGATAAACATGTGTCCAGCTCTGTCTTCAGTAAGCTGGCCTTCCTTTACCAGCATTGTTTTTCTCAGGATTCTATTTCATGCAGTATCTGCAGAGTTCTCTCACAATAAGAGCTGTTCATCTTTCAGGTCTACTGGATTTCATATTGGTCATAAAAACATACACATTCTGTGTATGAAATTATCTCTGCAAAAGTTTTTGTACTTTTTGTGTTTTGACAACAAAATAAGATCCCTATCTGCCACAGCAAGCAGGTCAGGATTAGGCAAAATGAAGCAGACAATTTTTAGGGCACTTGTTCTAACCCCTTCCTCATACCAGGTGGTGAGCAATGCAGTCCTTAAAAAAAGCTGCTCAACCAAAGCTGGTGGGGGCTGCAGCAGCCTCCTAATAGCTCTGGCAGCTGCAAAAACCCCAGCAATTTGGGACAGAGCAGAGTTCCACAGAGCTAAAAAAAAGTCAAGTAATTCACTGGCAACATGAGCAGGCAAAGGAAGCAAAGTAAGAACAGGAACAAAACTCTTGAATCCTTTTTTGGGGACAAAAAGTATCAAAGTACGGAACAGGAGGAAGACAACACAGTCAGAACTCCCGCACCTAAAGCTTCCAAGAAACATGAAGACTGCCTAAAAGCCATAGATCAGTGTAAGAAGGATTTTGAAAACCAAATAAGAGAAGTGGAGGAAAAATTGGTAAGAGAAATGAGAATGATGCAAGAAAATCATGAAAAGAGAGTCAACAACCTGACTGAAGAAAATCACACCTTAAAAAATAGGTTAACTCAAATGGCAAAAGAGGCAAAAAAAGCCAATGAGGAGAAGAATGCCTTAAAAAGTCAAATTTGCCAGATGGAAAAAGAGTCTCAAAAGCTCACTGAAGAGAATAATTCCTTCAGAATTAGAGTGGAGCAAATGGAAGCAAATGACTTTATGAGAAATCAAGATATTATTAAACAGATCCAAACAAATGAAAAAAATAGAAGGCAAT
>CM053585.1:255466030-255483061 GCA_028646515.1 Pseudochirops corinnae | reverse complement strand
ACAGGAAGAGACAGAATGGGGTTAATCATCTCATATAGAAGAGGCTAGGGATAATTGTTACAGTGGAGGGAAAGAACAGGAAGGCAAAACGGAAAGGGTCAACCTTACTCTCATTGAATTTGGCTTAGGGAAGGAATGACATAAACTCTAAACTGGGTATCTTGTCACACAGGAGAGTAGGGGGGATGGGGATGAGAGATGGGATGACGGAGGGGAGAGCAGGATGGGGGAAAGGGTTGCTGGAAGCATACACTTCTATAAAGGGACAGGGACAGGGTAGAGAATAGAACAAGGAGGGGGCAGGATAGGAAGGAGGGACATATAATCAGTCTCTCACAATATGTCCACTGTGGATATGTTCTGAATAATTACATATGTACAGCCTGTATTGAATTGCTTGTCCTTCTAGTAGGGGTGAGTGATGAGGGAGGAAGGGAAAAAATCTAGAATTTAAGTTCTATAATCAAATGTTAAAAATATATATGTATATATAATATTATTATTATTAACTACATGCAACTGGGAATTAAGATATACAGGCACTGGGGTAGGGAAACCCATCCTGCCCTACCAGAAAGTCAGAGGGGTGAGGGGGAGGACATAGGAGAGAGCAGATTGGAGGAGGGGCTATACAGTGGGATCGCTGTTTTGGGGTGGTGGGTAGGCCAAAGATAGGGAGAAAATTTGTAACTCAAAATCTCGTGGAAATGAGTGATGTAAACAAGAAAATAAATTAATTATTTTTTTTTTAAAAAGCTGCTCAGATACCCAGGGGGCTGATGAATGATACTACTGCTTCAGTTCAGTGAGAAGACAACCTTATGGCTGAGCTGCCTATGTGCAGGGTTGTGACTACAGCTTCCAGTGTATCTGCATCTGCTATCTTGCCACTTTTGCATCGCCACAGGACTTTGAGTAGGAGCAAAATAATAAAAGAGTAAATAGTTAAAACGTAAAATTGAGGAGTGGCTAGGTAGCACAGTGAATCGAGCACCAGCCCTGGAGTCAGGAGGACCTGAGTTCAAATCCAGCCTCAGATGTGTAACACTTACTAGCTGTGTGACCTTGGGCAAGTAACTTAACCCCAACTGCCCTGCCTTCCCCCCTCCAAAAAGAAAAAATGTAAAACTGGGTGATGTCTTTTGACTTATGCATAAATTGAATATAAGTGAGGCAGAGTTGCACACTGGCTTCACTCTCCCTTCCAGGCATTGAGGTCCAGTGGCAGGACAGAAGTCAAGATGACTGGTGATGGCCCAGGATGCAATGGATGACTTTGGTGTCTTCAATGTCTAACCAAACTCTAAATGCTTCACAGTGCCTGCTTCCATTGCCTTCAAAGCCATTTGAACAAACTGTTCTCATTCACCCATTCCTATAGGGAAGTCTTCACATGTTTGGGGTAGACACCCCTAACTCACCAACAGTTTTGAGGCCTGTCAATTACCCTCACCCTGGTTTAGCTCATCTGCCAAGATGGTTTTACTGGTGTGTGACTACTGTGGGTGCTACAGCTTCTTGGAGCCATTTGTTGTCCTTCTGTGAAGCACGACAGACATACTGTTGAGCAAATCTAGGTATGAGGAGAAGGATATTTGCAATAGTAATAATAGTATCTCATATTTCTGTAGCCCTGTACATGTATAGCTCTAAATCTATCGCTCTGATTATCCTTATTTGACAAAAAAAAAAATGTAAGACCTTAGTAGGGCAGTGACTTGCCTGAGTCACGTGTCTAACCAGTGCTAGAACCAGAGCTGGAACCCAGGTTCCTGAGCGCAAGCCTAGGATAAATCCACCTAATTCACCATAAGCCATTAATGATGGAATGCCTTATCCATCTTAAAGGCATTTAAAGGCTCTAATGAACTCTCTGTAGCAACAAAGAAGTGGTAACAAAGCTGAAGTATATTTAATGGGTAAAGTCTAAACAAATTGTGGCACATGAATGTGATAGAACATTACTGCATTGTAAAAAATGATGACTGAAGAGAACAATGGGAAGATTTACATAAACAGATGCAAACTAAAGCCAAGAAAACTACATACATAATAACTACAACAATATGAATGGAGAGAACGAGAAAAAAATTTAAAGCTGAACATTATGTAATTATTTAACAACCAAAGAAGAGATGTGGGAATGCAGTTTCCCCCCACTCCAATCCCACCCTCACCCCTTCTTTGCAGAAGTGAGAAACATTGGTTGATATCTTGGTTAGTGTTGAATGTGGAGTGGCTTGATGATTTGGTTTTGCTGAAATGATTTTTTTCTCTTTTCTTTTTTAGCTATTACGAGGAATGATGCTGTGATGGGGAGAGATGAAGGATCTATTAGGAAAGGAAAGTGATATAAAAACAATGGCTAGCCATAAAAAAAAATTTAAATAAAAATAAAGAGAGCATTGGAGAGGGTGATGCTTGACACAAAGAAAATCATATAATGAATCATCTGATCTCACTAGAGATATTCTAAGGGCCAGAGGCTTCCTGATGCTCCTTAAATTATACCACCTAGGCCTAACCTGGTTCTGGTTTCCCAAGATCAACGTTTGCTTTGGTCTGGAAGATACATGGGTGAAACAATCCAGACTCCGCAATATCATCGGAGACAAAGATGAGGACATTGCCCTTTGTATCACCAACACAAAACACGGCTTTGTCTTGGTCTGTCCTGGGAGGAGAGAGAGGAAACAGAAGAGGAAATCAATCCCTGAGACGCTACTGCTTCTGTTTCTGCCCTGCTACTAAACATCCCCATCTCCTGGATGCAGAAGGTCACTATGAAGGCTACACTTGGCCTCTCCACCAATCATCATGGACCTAGCAACCCAAGGCCAGGAAGATGTCAACTCAGGCCTAAAGATGAAGGCTATCAGTGAAGAGTAACTTTTAACAAAAGCTTGGGGGCAGGGGGAAGAGGAAGAACAGAAGGGGTCCCTAACGAGTTTACTTCCAAATGGACAGACAACTTTAGCATGTAACATCCTCATAGAAGCATAGACAGTAGTACAGTGGCAATTGTGATGTACTGAAATCTTGTCTCTGCCACTGTGCCTGTGTAATTTGGGTCACATCACCTTCATTCTCTGGCACTGAGTTTCCTCACCTGTAAAACTGGTAACTTGTAAGGTCCCTTTTAGCTCTAAATTTATGAAGCTCTCTGGAAAGGAACTTAAATATCCCCTGGTTGGTCCCAACTTCTCAATGTGGAGATGAGGAAATAAGACCACAGACAGGGAGGGAGCAACCTGCCCAAAATCCTGAAGCAAGTTATTCCCCTTTCAACACTCACTCAGAAAGAGAACTGGACTGGAAACAAGGGTATGAGCTGGAATATCAGGTCTGCCACTTACTACTTGTATAATCTTGGACAAGTCATTTACTGGGTCTCAGTTTCCTCACATATGAAAATGAGGGATTAGACTCAATAACTTCTAAGGTCCCTTCCAACTCTAAATCTATAATTCTTTGGTGTCAAATGCACTCTATTTTGGTATCTCTCTGGTATCTGTCTCCACTTTCTACTCCACTGGGTTTCACAAACACTGATTTTATCCTTTCAGGAGGATTTCCAAAGCCATGGTGATGTTGGACAGACAAGAACAGAAGCAAGAGGCCAAAGAAGTGCTCTTCTCCTTTAGGAAAAAAAAACAACTGTCTTTGGCAGTACTTTGAATAGGAGATGGGATCTGAAACCAGTTCTAACTAACTCAAGAGCCTGTACTCTTTCCATTACACCACAGGCCCAGGGTCTTGAATACTGTGGTTGACAATAAAGCATTGCACCAAGCTATCAGAGACTTAGAAGTCAGGAATTGAGCAAATAACATTTTTTCACTCTTCCTTATCTGTCCCTTGTTACAGGAATTGGTTTTATATTTACTATTCCCTCATAAATAAATCCTAAGTAGTAATATACCTAAATAGCAAGAGGGATATAGGGGTCCTGGGAAGGAAAATAGAGACTACAGTCATAAGAGATTTAATCTAATACACTCAGGACAATCCAGAACAAGTGCTCAGCACTGCTAACTCTAAGCGCAACCTCCACTACATGTCTGAGCAGGACTCATGAGTGCAGGAACAGAAAGAAGCCAAGGAATCAACAGAGTCCTAGACTATGTTGCCATAGATACTGATGCCTTAACCAAAGAATCAAAAAAAGCAGTTATTTCACTGGTCCACTGGAGGAGATATGCAAGGCCAGGAACCACTTTTGTTGTTGTTGCTGCTCAGTCATTTTTAGTTTTGCCTGACTCTTCATGACCCCATTTGGGGTTTTCTCGGCAAAGATACTGGAATAGTTTGCCATTTCCTTCTCCAGCTCATTTTACAGATGAGGAAACAGAGGCAGACAGTGTTAAGTGACTTCCCCAGGGTCACACAGCTAGGAAGTGCTGAGGCCAAATTTGAACTCAGGAAATTAAGTCTTCCTCACTCCAGGCCCAGCTTCTATCCACTGCACCACCTGGGTGTGAGGAACCAGTTAGCCCCTTCAATAATATCCAGGATGGGCCTTTGGCCAGACTCACCAGTAATCCATGACTAAGGCACAACTGTCCAGGTCAATAAAGATAAAAGTCCTTTGGCATTTGTTTCCAGAAATGTCAAAGAATTCTGGGGAAGAATCAAGGAGAAATACTGGTGAGCAAACTCAAACCCAGTTACTGTTCATTGCTCTCAGTCTCTAGCATGGAAGTCAGGGCACAAAACTGAAAACCGGCCTCCAACCTCAGTTCTAAATTCCTCTGGTATTTTCTTCACCTGGAATCACAATATCTTAGAGCCAAGGGAGACCTTAGGGGTCATTTAGCATTCAAAGACACAGTCTAACCCTGGATTTAGAGTTGGAAAGGACCTTAGAAATCCTTCAGTCCTACCACATCATTTTAAAGATGGGGAAACTGAAGGCCTGAGACTCATCCCAGGTCCACAGCTAGCAAGCAGCAAAGCCAGCATGAACCCCAGATCTTCTGTCTCCCAATGCAGGGAACTTTCCACTACATCAGGTCCACCACAATAATGCTTTCCTGATTTATGCAAAGTACTTACCTCATATCAACACTATGAGGTAAACAGTAGAATTATTAATCAAGACCATTTCATAGCTAAGACTACTGAAATTCAGAGGCTTTTTAAGTGACTTTCAAGTACCACAGAGCTAATAAGCATCTGAATCAGAACTGGAATCCGGGTCTTTTGACAAATCCAGGGTTCTTTCCATTCACATACATTGTCTCTATTGCCATTCCTGTCCTCCCAATTAATCTCAAGGACCATGTCACCAACAAATAGTCTCGGTTTAAATACCTCTAGTGATAGGTAGCTCATTACCCAGTGGGGCAGCTGTTCTGTTTTTGAATGGCTCTGATTTTTTAGGAACATCCTCCTAAATTAAACTGAAATTTGCCTCCTTTAACTCTTGAAGCTGGGTTCCCAATTGTTCCCTCTAGGCCACACAGTTAGCAGTGAAGCATTAACTAGAACCCAGCTCTTTCTGATAACTAGTGTGCTTTTTTTTCCATTATAACTCCCCAGTAGGACCCCTACTTAACAGTTGTATAAGGATTAATTGAGATCCCTTGTTATTCATTTTAATAGGACTATATCTGTATTACTAATCCCCCAGTATAATGCTATTTATCTTGGCTGAGTCTCAAAAAATATTCAACAATATATATCTTACCTTCAAATACAAAGGGAAGACTTCTAGAGACTCTGAAGAGGCAATTAAGCCTGCTTCAACCACCTCCCCATGCCTGCTCTTACCTAACTTCTGGTCTGTGGAAGCAATGGCCATCAGGTTGATGTTATCCAGACATACCATGTCATTGACCCACATCTTCTGAGTGTGGCGGCGATGTGTCTGGTCCAGCTAAGAAAAAAGAAAGATTGATGAGCAATAGGCAACATGCCCATTAAAAAAAATCATAATCCTTGGGGTGGCTAGGTGGTGCAGTGAATAGAGCACCAGCCCTGGAGTCAGGAGGACCTGAGTTTAAATCCGGCCTCAGACACTTGACACACTTACTAGCTGTGTGACTTTGGGCAAGTCACCTAACCCCAGTTGCTCTCCAAAAAGAAAAAAAAAATTCATAATCCAACCTCCTCATTCTATAGATGAGGAATCTGCAGCCCAAAGAGGGTTATGGGTAAAGGTAGAAACAAGATCCAACTTTGTTTATAGGGTCATAGGATCACAGATAGAGCTAGAAGGGACCTTAGGGGACATCTAGTCCACCTTACTTATAGATGAGGAAACTGGTACCCAAATAACTAAAGTGACTTGCCCAAGGTCACACAGATGGAAGTTACAGAACTGACATAAAAACCCAGGACTGAGATGAATGGTCGGATAGGTTTTGGTATATGAATGTGATGGGATACTATTGTACTACAAGACATGAGAGTACAGATGATTTCAAAGAGATGTGGAAAGACATGTGTGAATTGATACCAAATGAAATGAGCAGAAACAGGAACAATTTAAAACTATAAAATGAACAATTTTAAAGATTTTTATAAAATGATGGAGAATGAAATGAGTAGAGTTAGGAAAACAATGTACACAGTAACAACAACACTGCAGAGGCAAACTTGAAAGCCATAAGAACTACAATCAATACAATGACCATCCATGATTTTACAAGATCAGTGACAAAATAGACTATCCGCCTCCTGACAGAAAAATGGCAGACTTTAGAGTGCAGAGTGAGCCATAAATATTTCTGCATGAGGGATTTTTTTTTCTGCTTGACTATGCTTATTTGTTACAAGGAATTAGTTTTTCTTTTTCCTCTTTTTTTTGTGAGGTGGGGGTAGAGGTAGGAGGGAGTAAACAGATTTCTGTCAATTTAAAAAACACTTTACCACTACTAGGTTTGTATCTCAAAGAGATGAAGGAAATAGGAAAAGGACCTATATGTACAAAAATATTCATAGCAGCTCTTTTTGTGGTGGCAAAGAACTGAAAATTGAGGAGATGCTCATTCACTGGAGAATTGCTGAACAAGATATGGCATATGATTGTGATATAGTAGTACTGTGCTATAAAAAATGACAAGGGGGGTAGTTTCAGAAAAATATGGAAAGACCTACATCAGTGGTCCTCAACCTTCCTAATACCGCGACCCTTTAATACTCACATGTGGGCATATCAGCATGTGGGAGGACCCGCATGGAGACAAATAGAGGAGCAGTGTCTTGATTCCTAAGACCATCGGAAATATGTGTTTTCCATTGGTCTTAGGTGATCCCTGTGACCCCAGTGAAAGGGTCGTTTGACCCCCAAAGAGGTCATGACCCACAAGTTGAGAACTGCTGACCTACATGAATTGATACAAAGTGAAGTGAGCAGAAGATCTTTGTACATAGCAGCAGTAATATTGTACCGATGATCAACTATGAAAAACTTAGCTGCTCTGATCAACACATTGATCCAAGACAATGTCAAAGGATTGATAATGGAACAAATGCTATCTACCTCTAGAGAGAGAACTGATGAACTCTGAGTGTAAATTGAAGTATACTTTTTCACTTTATTTTTCTTGCTTTTTTATAATACAGAAACATGCTTTGTATGATTTCTCATGCATAACTGATATATTACTTGCCTTCTCAGCGGTTTGGGGGAAGAGCGGGAGGAAGGAGGAGAACTCAAAATTTTAAGAAAAAAGAATATTTAAAAGCACTTTAAAAATAGGCAAGAGGCACTTAAAAAGAGGAAGGGCATGGAGGGAAGGTGGAGCTGCCTACTAATGTGGGATGCTATATACTTTCAGATGAGGAAACTTTTCTCTAGTTTTACTTAATTGTTTTGTTTTGTTATAAGAAACTTCTCACAGAGTGGAGAACAACTTATAAATGCTCGTAATGTAAAGTCAAAACTCATCAATAGAAACTTTTCAAAAAATAAAAACCTAGTTCCTCTGACTCCAAAACCAGTATTCTTTCCACAACACCATTTTGTCTCCTTTGGTCACTCAGAAAAGTCCATTTAATTTTAATCACACTCTTCCTATTACCAAGCAATACACAAGAGCCTCATTATACCTCATTGACCTTGGCATCTTGACCACAAGACAACTGTGTAATAAGGTTCTTTTGGTTATCCTGTAGGATAATGAGGAAGAACACTTGAGGAGCCTGTTTTATAACTTTTAAAGAACCATTCCTATGAAGCAAATTTTGCCACTAGAAGCAGACTTTTATTAAATACACGATGGTAGGGGCAGCTAGGTGGCACAGTGAATAGTGCACCAGCCCTGGAGTCAGGAGGACCTGAGTTCAAATTTGACCTCAAACACTTAACACTTACTAGCCGTGTGACCTTGGGCAAGTCACTTAATCCCAATTGCCCTACCTTCCCCTCTCCAAAAAAAAAAAAGCAAAAAAAAAAGAGGGAGGGAAAGTAGAGTATAGCCTAAAATGCTTGATGAAGATGTGTTGTTAATACAATTACTTTATTTTTAATCCAATGAGTAATAGAAAGCCAATATAAGCCCTGGAACAGAAGAACTTCATAAGAAAAGCCGTTTTTTAAGAAACCTGGAGGTGTTATATTAAGTGGATGGGGTGGGGATAAAAGGTAGTTAAGGGAGATAAAAAGTGGCATGTGATAAGCAGGGGAGCAAGCTATCTCATCTGCTTGTGACTGCCCTCTCTTCAACCAGGTGAAAAGCATCCTGAGGGCAGGGAATCATAATTTTTTATTTCTTTTGTAACCTGATCTTCAGTATCTACTACAATGCTAGGTACATAAGTGAATGCTGAATAAATGCTTGTTGGTTAACTAAAAAAAAATGTTTCTTACTTTTGAAAAGGCCAAAAAAGTACCACCAGGAAGAATCCCAAGGCCTGGCCTTGGACCAGTACTCACTCACCATCCTCTCTGTGCCCAAGGCGTGCTGTGAGAGTTCCAGGAAAGGCCATAAAGGAGGGAAGGCCTGACCTAGAGTTCCTTCTTCCCAGAACCCTCCACTGAAAGAAGGGAAGCCCAAGACAAGCTCCCTCAGCACACTCAGATTTTGGGGACTGCCCATGCTAATCCCAACTCTGTCTTGACAGGTCACAAAAATTTAGACTGGCTCCTACAGACCTTGGTTTCCTCCCTAAATATGGGATGATGTTATTCATTCCCTCCCAGTCCTGAAGGGATATGCCCAGAAATACTTAACAGAAATCATTGTAAAAACTCTTCTCAATTATTCAAGGCCTCTGAAAGCAATTATGTTCACAACACATTTAAAATAAATGTTCCATGTCTAGAGAATCATTGGTTTTCTTCCCATACTCCTTTATGTTTGCCATTGCCAAACATCTCCATTTCCCTAAATGTTTGCCTCTGTTGCCACTGACTGAAATTGAGGAAAAAAAGAACTAGAAAGCTGAGTGTTGAACATACTGGTCTGTGTCATTTTTATATTAGCTCTTCAGCTCCTTCAGGACAGGAGCTATGACTATGGACTGCGTTATTTTAAACAGTCAGATTCTATTATTGTGACTATGAATGAATCACAGAACTATGAATATGATTCATTCATTCATGATTCTATGCCCAAATAGAAGTTATCTTCCCCACCTCAAAATTTCTCCTCCTTCAACCTTCCTTCAAAGTGAGGCTGACAACTTTGTGAAATTCTGCCTTGCTTAAATCCAATTCACAAGCAAGTCAAGACATCACCCCATGATGTAATTGGTCCTCTTCCACAGCACAGGACAAACAACAACAATTTCTTTAGAGGGCACCACTATCAAGGAGCAGAACGGTGCAATGAGGAAAACACTGGCCTTGGAGTCAGAAGGTCTGGGCTTAAATCCTGCCTACTAACAATGGCAAACCTTGAGCAAGTCACTTAACTAGACCTCAGTTTCCACATTTGTAAAAAGAGGGAGTTAAACTTGATAGTCTCAGGGCCCTGCCAGCTCTTAAATTTATGATTCTACGATCCTTAAAGGCATTCAGGTTCATAACCTTGGAATCATCCCTGAACCTTACTCATCTTCCCATTGCCAAATCTTGCTGATTCTACCTCTAAGGCAACTCTACTCTCAAATCTATGTCTTTCAATATGAACAGTCCTCATACTAGTTCAGGCCATCCTCACCTCTCTCTATTAATTATCTACATATATGCTATATCTGCCCCTTCCTTGAAGGCAGGGACTGTCTTGTTTTTGCCTTTGTAACACCAAATGCTGAATACAGGGCTTTATGAGTCACTTAATAAGAAAGGGAAGGAAAAGGAATAAGCATTTTTATATAGTCTAGTATGGGTTAGGGGTGGGGAACCTGCAGCATGGAGTCCACACATGGCCCTCTAGGTCCTCAAGTGAGGCCCTTTGACTGAATCCAAACCTCACAAAACAAATTCCCTCAATAAAAGGGTTTGTTTTGTAAAACTTAGACTTAGTCAAAAAGCCACACCCAAGGACCTAGGCCACATGTGGCCCTGAGGCTGTAGGTTCCCCACCCCTGCCAAGCACTGTGGTAGGCACTTTATAAATATTATCTCATTTGATCTTCACAACAACTCTGTGAGGTAGGTACTCACAGGCTTATTATTATCCCCATTTTATAGTTGAGGAAACTAGGGTAAACAAAGAGGTTAAGTGACTTGTGTTGGGATCACAATCCTTCCTCCTTGACTTCTCTGTAGTCTTTGACATTCTTGACCTCTCCAAACTTCTAGGTCGCTAGGTGGCACAGTGGATAGTGTGATGCACCTGGAATCAGGATGATCTGAGTTCAAATCCACCCTCAGATACTGGACAAGTTAGTTCATTTCTGTCTGCCTTAGTTTCCTCACCAGTAAAATGGGGATTATAATAGTACCTACTCTCCAGGGTTGCTGTGATGATCAAATGAGACAATATTTGTAAAACACTTTATAAATGCTAACTATAGTCATTATGGGCAGCTAGGTGGCACAGTGGATAGAGAGCTGAGCCTGAAGTTAGGAAGATTCATCTTCATGAGTTTAATTCCGACCTTGGATACATAGTAGCTGTGTGACCCTGGGGAAGTCACTTCACCCTGTTTGCCTGAGTTTCCTCACCTGTAAAATGAGCTGGAGAAGGAAAAACTGAACCATTCCAGTATCTTTCCCAAGAAAACCCCAAATATGGTCAGAAAGAATTGGACATGACCAAAAGGACTGAACAACAACATCATTATTATAGCCTCTTCTTTCTTGGCTTCTCTGAAATTTATTCTCCATTTTCTTCCTTCAGGTATTGTACCAAGATATCCCCTACGTTTGGAAATTTTTCTGTCCCTGTCCTCCACTCTTGTCCTTCTCTTCTCCCAAGAATCAGCTCAGGAGCCACCTTCCCTGATCTTCCCAGTTGTAAGTGCCCTCTCCCTCCTTAAATTTATCTTGTTTTGTGCCTACTTGTGTTCATGTTGGCTCTCCCTGCCCATACCCTCAAACAGGATGCAAGCTCCTTCAGAGAAAGGGATGTTTCAGTTTTGTTCCTGTGTCCCAAGCACAATGACTTCCTCATTATAGACATTTAATAAAAGTACTGAATTGAATTACATGGACTGTCCGGAGCAGCTTGAAGGATTCATCCCAAAATTGAAGGATGCCATCTTTGGTAACAGTAAGGAAGCGACCAGTTGATCCCTGAAACTGACTGGCTAAAAATTGCAACTTCACAATCTCATGTCCATGATTCCTGAATGAGAAAATAGATTTAAAAAAAGAAAGAAGATGGAATGAAAAAAAAAGAGGATTCTTATGAGAGGAGAGAAAAAAGAAATTCAACTGGTTTTGTAATGGTCCTTCACAGCCCCCTCTTCCCTCCTTCCCCATCCCTCCCTTAGCTTTATTTAATTGAGGTTTATAAGTCTATGGATTATACACATTGGAGAGGGAAAAACAGAACCCACGGTCTTAGCCGGAAAGGAATCTAGAGACAGCAGCAAGTTTGTCATGTAACCACTTTGGAACATAATGGGTTGTAGTAACAAAGGAATGAACGATTTTATAAACCCCTTTCCACTGGAAATGAGACCCTAAACATGGAAAAATACAGTGTAATGAACACCAAATGGGCTATGAAATAATATTCCAATTACTAGGCCTGTTGCAAAGATATTGGGAATGGAAATGTGTCAGGGTGATAGGCAGTAAAAGGGTAGAGGTAAGGGAAGGTATAGGAATTGGGGCAATCTCATCACAATAGAAAAATAAAAATAGAGAATGAGGAATTTAGGAAAAATTCCAATTCCCCTACAACCTGCTTAGGAAAGCTAACTATAGATTTAGATGAATGAGGGGAAAGGTAAATAAGGGAATCCTCAAATTGGAAGAAACTCATAGATTATCTCATCCAGCCCCTAAGTTAAGAATGAATCCCTTCTAAAACATTCAAAGTCAGCAGGCATCTATCCTCTGCTTAAAGCACTCTACTGACAAGGAACTCACTGTCTTACAAGGAGGGGTGTTCCATCAGTAGCCATCCTTGACTTAGCTTAACATTAGAGTAACTACTCTAGTAACTACTCCTCAAAGTAATCTCATTCTTAAGAACGAACTCACTAGAGAACTTCCTAGAGTGAACCGATACTTTAGGATCACAGACTGGTCCTTGTTATTCCCCCAAGAAGACAAAGTCAAATCCATCTCCCATATTGACAGCCTTTCAGGTATTTGGAGGACTTGGCAAAGCCTTCTTCTATTCTCTGTGCCCACCATTTTCAAACTTCTTGGTCTCAGATCCTCTTTACACTCTTAAAAATTATTGAGGTCCCTTTTACACACCCTTAAAAACTGAGGACCCCAAAGAGCTTTTGTTATCTATATTTATCATACTAGAAATTAAAACTCTTAAATTTTAAAGTATCTGTTTAAAAATCATTACGACTGGATAAAACAAAGAAATCAATAAAAACACATTTTTAAAAAAATTTTAAGAGGTTCCTGTCTTCTTTGATATGTATGCTAAGTAGGGCATGAGACCTTTCCATCTAATTTGTAATTGGAAGCTTCCATACAGGCTGTTTCCTTGCAAATTCCTTGAGAATAGGGACTCTTACCTTTCAATTTATATACCCAGTGCTTACTACAGTGTTTTACACATAGTAAAAATGCTTAACAAATGCTTTTTTTATTTTTAAAAAAAAAAAGGCTTTACCTCAAGGACCCCCTGAAAGTTAGTCTCAAAGACCATCAGGGGTCTGTGGGCCACACTTTGAGAACCACTGCTCTGGGCTAAACATTTTTAATTCCTACTGGTGATTTTCTTTGTTCCCAAGTCCTCTCACCGTCCTATTCTTCCTTCCCTTAACAAACACTAGCTTGTGAATGTCCCACTTAAAAGGCGGCACCCAGAATAGAACACAATATTCTTTCCAGACATGGCCTAACCAAAAACATAGTCCAGTGAGACCACTACCTCCCACATTTGGGACACTCCACTTCTATGTCACCCAAAATTTAATTAATTTTTCTAGCTCACACATATTGAGTCACCTAAAATTCTCAAGGCTCTTTCATACAAACTGCTCCCTAGCAACATCTCTCCAACTTGTATTTGTGCTGTTGATTGTTGTGAATCTCAATACAGGACTTTGCACTTAATCCCATTATGTTTCATTTTGTTGGAAGTAGTCCATCTTTCCAGCCTGTCAGGCTCTTTCTAGAGGCTGATTCTGTCCTCACCTGGGTAACAACAGTAATGTGACTAGAACTTGTGTCTCCCAACTCCTACTCCTGTGTTCTTATACATCAGTAGGGAGAGATTTGAGGGGATTAGGACAACAAGTAATTAATTGTGGAAATTGAGTGAACCACACTGACTCCATCTTGTAACTCAATTCTGGAGCTAGTTCAGTTCCCTATCTATTCAATTATGGGTCTAGTCCAACTTCTGCCTTGTGAGAAACCTTTATTCAACTGTGGGAATTGGGAGAAAACCCTATTGCATTATTTAAACTTAGCTCTGCATGACTGGGAAGCTGGACCATCCCTACCTGCTGTTTAGAGACTCTTAACTAAGGACCTAGGTTGTTATGCTGACCAAAAACCCAGTCAAAATCCAGGCTGACACAAGGAGTTTTCTCACAATTATATATCTCAAGCAACTCATATGTCTTAATTGAAAATTGGTCCCATACTGATTCATCAGTGATTGATTCCATGTTCCTCTGATTGTTCACAGATACTTGGAGGGAGTGGGACACCTCTTTTTTCTGATTTCAAGGAATTACAGCCATTCACTCTCACACCTCCAACTTGGAAAGTCATTAATCTTTCGTCCAAGAAATGAGATTACTTAATGTTATATCCTGGTTAATTGCTTCCTTGTAATTAATGGGCCGTATTTGATTATTGTTTTCAATGTATAAAAGTCTGTCTTCCCCTGTATCTGGGGTCCAGGCCTACACTGAGGAGGTCTGATGCCAGTTTGTTGGGCAACCGCCATGCATTGCTTAACAAATCAATATGCTTGGAAGACTGAACATTTATTTCCTTAATCATTTCATATCTCACACACCACAGTAGAAGACTAAGGTATAACAACTCATGGATTCTAACTGTAAAGCACTTTGCAAGCTTTAGAGTGCTATATAAAAGCTACTGATTATATTATTAGACTCTCTTCTTCCTCAACTTTCATGTCAATTTTTTTCCTGAAGTTGACTCTCCATTTCTTGTCTTCATGTACTTTAATAATACATCCCTGTGTCTGGATCCATCCCTGTCCTCTCCTCTCATCCTTCTCTTCCCTCAAGGATCAGCTCAGGAGCCACCTTCCCTGAGCCAGCTAGTTGTGAGAGCTCACTCTCTCTCTCTTTGCTTATATTACCTTGAATTTCTATTGAGAAAAAGATTTGTCCGGTCATTTTGTTCTATTTAAATAGAACTACTCCTCTGCATCAGCCCATAGCTTCTAGTTGCTAAAAACAAATTGTGGTAACTACACCTGCTCTCAATTGTGAACCTTCACCTGGCCTATCCTATGCCAAAATTATCACTGTAGAGATGCCTCTGTTTCTTCATCAAGTGGGGATAATGAAGAAAGAGCTTTGTATACCTTGCAAGGTGGGTAATGAAAATGGCATCATGCTCATTGGATGAGAATGAAAATAAAATTCAGTGAAGTTATAACTTGTGCAACATCTCACACTGAGGAAACAATGGAAATTGGATATCTGACCAGGCTCATCGTTCCTTCCACTTTATCATGATTCCTCAGTACAAAAGCTGCTATTTTCTAAACCGATAGAGGGAGGACTTAAGATTTCTTACAGTGGGACAATCCTCATAGGAGGTTGGAGACGCAGTCGATACTGGCTCTTCCTCATCTCTTCCTTCCCTTTGAACTCCCGCATCAGGTGATCTAGATACTTGCGCTGAATCAAGGGGAAAGCATAAGAGAAGACAACATTATCATCTTAGAACTCTTTTTAATTTTTCTTTAAAGACGGAGTGTCCCTTTCTCACCCTGCTGGAGGTGCAGGGGCTACTCATGGCCCTGCTTCCACTTTTTTTGATTAGCATGGAACTTTTGACCTGTGCCTGGGCTGGTTAGCTCCTCCTAATGCAGCAGTTCTCAACCTGTGGGTTGTGTTCAATTTGTAACAATGAAAATACAACCTGCATATCAGATATTTATATTATATATATATATATATATCATAACAGTATCAAAATTACAGTTATGAAGTAGCAACAAAAATAATTTTATGGTTGGGGGTCACCACAACATGAGGAACTGTATTAAAGGGTCATGGCATTAGGAAGGTTGAGAACCACTGTCCTAAGGCAACATGGGAGCCCCCATTCCTGGGATCTCACTATACTGGTGTCAGACTATATGCAGTTACCCAACCAGCTTAGCCCAAGGCAGCTAAGAATTCCTAAGCCCAAGAGAACTGCCAATCTCAACATCCCCCATACCATGTGCCACTACCCTGGGAACAATAGACTCAATAATTTTTTCTTCATTCATGCATTTATATTAGCTTCTGGTAATATCAGGCAAGCTTAAAGAAGTAATCACTACTCACTTCTCACAAAACTCTGGAATTCACTGATCTCTACAATGAGTCTTCAAGGAGAATAAGCCAAGAGACAAGACATTTTGATTTAGTGTTGCTCTACATCCTGAGAGTTTTGAAAGTTCATGTTCATGGTGGCATTGGCAGCAGCAATAAAATCATAGGATCTCAGAGGAAAGGGCCTCCCTCAGAGGTCACCTAGTTCAAACTATATATCTGAAGTAGGAATCCCATTTTTATCTCCAACATAGAGATTAACCATTTTTATCTCCAACTACAAGATTAACCTGATAAAATATTTCCAGACATCATCACATCCCGAGCAGCCAATCTTGTTTTTTGCTAGCTCTCATTGCTAGAAATATCCTCATATTGGAGTGGGTCCGGCCTTCTGCTCTCAGAGCCAGAAGCAGTGGAAGTGGTGGCCCTGCAGCCACCTCCATGTGGCTGCTTTAGAGCTCATGGCCTGCAGATTTCAGGGGGGGCCAAGTGATCATTCAGAGGCTAAGTGCTCTTGCCTTAACCTTCCTGGATCAGGATCGTGGTCTTGGGTGTCCTGAGGTGTATGACCAGTGAGCAAAAGTTGATGGGAGCTGTAGAGACTGCAGCCTCCTAATAGCTCTGGCAGCTGCAAAAACCCCAGTGATTTGGGACAAAGCTCTCCCCTCTGGAAACAGAGTTCTACTGTGGCAAAGAGCTCAAAAGTAAAGTTAATTGACTGGCAACATGAGCAGGCAAAGGAAGGAAAGTAAGCACAACAATTCAACTTTAGATTTCTTTTTTGGGGACAAAAAGGATCAAAGCATGGAACAAGAGGAAGACAACACAGTCAGAACTCCTGCACCAAAAGCTTCCAAGAAAAATAGGAACTGGTTACAGGCCATAGAGGAGCTTAAGAAGGATTTTGAAAACCAAATAAGAGAAGTGGAGGAAAAATTGGGAAGAGAAATGAGAATGATGCAAGAAAATCATGAAAAGAGAGTCAACAACCTGACTGAAGAAAATAACACCTTAAAAAAT
>CM053585.1:255443148-255465530 GCA_028646515.1 Pseudochirops corinnae | reverse complement strand
CTGAATAAAAAGTTTGACATTCAAATACAAGAAGCTTGAGAAGGTAAACATGGAAAAGAAATCATAATGAACATTTCAAAGTTGAACTATTTACATGCCTACATGGAAAAACAATAATTGTAACTTATGAAACTTTTCTCAGTATGAAGATAGTTGAAGGGAATATAAATGTGTATATATATATATATATATGTATGCATACACATATGTCTACATAGGAGGGTTTATATGTGTATGAATACATATGTGAATGTGTGCATATGTGTACAGGTATACATAGACAGAGGGCACAGGATCAATTGAATATGAAGGGATGATAATTTAAAAGGTGAAATTGAGACGTGGAAGGGGAATATAATGAGAGGAGACAGGGAGAGACAAAATGGGGTTAATTGTCTCATCTGGAAGAGGCAAGGGATAACTGTTACAATGGAGGGGAAGAACAGGAAGGCAAAAGGGAATGATCAACCTTACTCTCATTGAATTTGGCTTGGGGAGGAAATGACATACATTCTAAATTGGGTATCTTTCCCTACAGGAGAGTAGGGGGGAAAGGGATGAGAGGGGGGATGATGGAGGGGAGGGCAGGTTGGGGGAGAGGGTTGTTAGAAGCCCACACTTTTGTAAAGGGACAGGGACAAAGTAGAGAATAGAACAAGTGGAGGATGGGATAGGATGTATTGAATTGCTTGTTTTTCCAATGGTAGTGGGTGATGAGGGAGGATGAGAAAGAATCTAGAATTTAAAGTTTTAAAATCAAATGTTTAAATATATATGTATATATATATTATTATAATAATTATTATTATTATATACAGGCACTGGGGTAGGGAGATCCATCTTGCCCTATTGGAAAATCAGAGGGGTGATGGGGGAGAATATAGGAGAGAGCAGATGGGGGGAGGGGGTATACAGTGGAATTGCTATTTTAGGGTGGTGGGTAGGGGAAAGACAGGGAGAAAATTTGTAACTCAAAATCATGTGGAAATGAATGAAGTAAACTAAAAATAAACAAAAGTTAATTTAAGAAGACTGAAAAAAAATATCCCCATACTTAATTGATGTTTACCTACCTGTAACTTCTCTTGATTATTAACTTGTCCTAATGATAATCTGATCCTACACTGATGTAAAATGAAATAAACAGAACCAGGAAAACAACAACAACAACAACAACAACATCATAATAATCATGTAAAAAGGAAAAGTAGCAACAACAAAACTGAATGCTATAAAATTACAATAACTAAAGTTGGCCACAAGGAATAGTTATGAAAAGGCATCACGCACCTCCTCATCTTTGCAGAAGTGAAAGAGTAAAGTCGTGGTAAACTGCATATAATGTCAGACTTTCTTGATATGTTGGATGCTTTTGCTAGGCTGTATTTTTTTTTATTCTCTGTTACAGGGCATTCCTTGGGAAGGAGGAGGGGAATACATTAGAAAATGAAGGAAATGTAAAAACGAATCATTAAAAATTATTTTTAAAAACAAAAGGAACAATAATCTCTCTGGGAGTCAAGATGGTAGAGTAAGGAGTAAGCAGTAAATTGCCATAACTCTGCCATATTGACCTCCAAAAAAACCATACAATATTGCCCCAAAACAAATCCTGGAACAGCAGAACCAGCAAAAAGATGGGGTGAAACAATCTTTGAGCCCAAGAGACTTGGAGGATCAGTAGGAAAGGTCCACTTCACTTGGGTAAAAGGGGAGCACAGTCCAGGCCAGTAAGTGCCCCACAAGCCAGCAAAGCAGTGGTAGATCTTGAGCCCCAGTGTGGCGGAACAGGCAAACAGGACCACCAGGACCCCCCACATGCCTAAGCACAGCCAAGAGAATGGCAGATGCCAGTTCCAAAAATAGCCTCATGCTTCAATGTAGCCCAGGGCAAACAGGTAAACACCAACACTGCCAGGGTGTTGGCAGCCACCAGTGGTCAGACCACTGTGTGCTTCAGTGTATTTTCAGGGAAACACCAAAACACCCCACTGGCCTCAGCACACCACAGACCTCAGCAGCAGGACCCCAGCTCAGCACCAGGTAAACTGCCAGACCCCCGCACATCAGCGACCCCCCACCAGACCCCCTCAGTTTAACACAGGATCCCCTATGGGCCTCAGGGCAACATGAGTGTAGCACCAAGTAAACAGCTAGCACCTGCAGCCCCTGACATAAGAAGCCTGAGACATGATATTCCAAAAGCTCAAGGCACTTAAGCTTAAGTGCCCCTTCTACCCTGGGAGCAGAGTTCAAATTTAAAAGAAAGAAAAAAAAAAACAGAAAAGATAGCAAAAAAAAGCAACAGCAACAACAACAACAACACAAAGGTCTGACCATAGAAAGTTATTATGGTAGGGGTGGCTAGGTGACCCAGTAAATAGAGCACCAGCCCTGGAGTCAGGAGGATCTGAGTTCAAATCTGGACTCAGACACTTAAGACAAAAAACTAGCCTTGTGACTTTGGGCAAGTCACTTAACCCCAACTGCCCTACCTTCCCCCCTCCAAAAAGCAAAAAACAAATAAAGTTATTAAGGTGACAGGGAAGATCAAGACACAAACCCAGAAGAGGAAAACAATGTCAAAACACCTATGGGAAAACCCCGAAGAAAAATGGGAAGTTGTCTCAAGCCCAGAGAGAACTCATGGAAGAGCTCAAAAAGGTGCTTTAAAATCATGTAAGAAAGCTAGAAGAAAAATTGGGAAAACAAATGAAAATGATGAATTATGAAAAAAGGGTCAACAGCTTGGGAAAAGAAAACAACTACTTAAAATGTAGAATTGGCCAAATGGAAAAGGAGATACAAAAGCTAATTGAGGAAAACAAGTCCTTAAAAGCTACAACTGGGCAAGTGGAAACTAATGATTCTATGAGACATCAAGAATCGATCAAATTCAAAAGAATGAAAAAATAGAAGAAAATGTAAAATACTTCATGGGAAAAACAACAGACCTGAAAAACAGATCCAGGAGAGACAATGACAGAATCATTGGACTACCTGAAAGCCACAATCAAAACCTGGATGGCATCTTTCAAGAAATTATCAAGGAAAATTGCCCTGATATTCTTGAACTAGAGGGCAAAATAGGCATTGAAAGAATCCACCAATCACCTCAGGAAAGAGATCCCAAAATAAAAATTTCAAGGAACATTATAGCCAAATTTCAGAGCTATCAGGTCAAGGGAAAAATACTGCAAGTGACCAGAAAGAAACAATTCAAATATCAGGGAGCCATAATCAGGATTACACAAGATTTAGCAGTGTAACATTAAAAGATTGGAGATCATGTAACATGATATTCAAAAAAGCAAAGGAGCCAGGACTACAATCAAGAATCACTTACCCAGAAAAAATTAAGCACAGTACATCAAAGAAAAAATAGTAATTGAATAAAATAGAAGGATTTCAAGCTTTCATAAGGAGGCTAAGATTAAAACAAAAAACTGATCTCCAATTTCAAAACCCAAGAGAAACACAAACAGGTTTAAAAAAAAAACAGTTAAAGAAAACATAATGACCATTATAATTCTTAAAAATTGTATCACTAATAGTACAGCTAGAAGGAATATACATAGAGAGAGGGTAGGGATATAAGGTGATTTTGAGGGAATGACCTAAAAAAATTAAGGGATGAGAAAAAGGAGTACACTACGTACAAATGAAGAGGAGAGGTAGAAAAGGGTAAATTATTGTATATGAAGAGCCACAAAAGACCTATTACAGTGGAGGCAAAGATGGGAGGATGGGCAATGGGTATCACGTCAAACTTATTCTCATTGGTATTTACCAAAAGTGAGAATAATTTACACAAGCAGTTGAATATAGAAATTTATGTTATACAACAGGGAAGTAGGAGGGGAGGAAATTAAGTGGGGGGGGGGGGCGGAGTATGACAGAAAGGAGAGCAGATTGGGGAAGGTGGTAAACAGAAGCAAAACACCACTGAGGAGGAAAAGGGTAAAAGGAGAGAAAGGATAAACGGGAGAAAAAATAGGATAGAGTGAAATACACCATAATCATAACTGTGAATGTGAATGGGATGAATTCTCTCATAAAGCAGAAGAAGGTAGCAGAGTGGATAAAAAAAACAGAATTCTACAATATATTGTTTATAATAAAGACACTTGAAGCAGAGAGACACACACCAAGTAAAGGTAAGAGGCTGGAGCAGAATCTATCATGCTTCAGCTGAAGTTAAAAAAAAAAGCAGGGGTAACAATCCTGACCTCAGACAAAGTAAAAGCAAAAATAAACCTAATTAAAAGATATAAGGAAGGAAACTACATTTTGCTAAAAGGTACCATAGACAATAAAGCATTATCAATACTAAACATAAATGCATCAAGTAGTATAGCATCCAAATTCTTAAAGGAGAAATTAAGTGAATTATAGGAAGAAATAGCAAAACTATACTAATAGGGGCACTCTACTGTCTCCTCTCAGACCTCAATAAATCCAACCAAAAACAAAAAAAGGAGGTAAATAGAATATTAGAAAAGTTAGATATGACGGATCTTTGGAGAAAGCTGGATGGGAACAGAAAAGAATATATGTTTTTATTTTTCCTATTCTTTTTTCCAATTTATTAGTTTGTTATCTTTAGTTTTCAAAATTCACTTTCATAAATTTTAAATTTCCCCCCGCTCCTTCCCCCCTCCCTCCCCAAGACAGCATGCAATCTGATATAAACTCTATACAAACATTCCTATTAAACACATTTTCACATTACTCATGTTGTATAGAAGAGTTATATCAAATGGGAGAAACCATGAGAAAGAAAAAACAACAAAACAAAAAAGAAAATAGTTTGCTCCATTCTGCATTCTGATTTCACAGTTCTTTTTCTGAATGTGGATGGCATTTTCCATCATGAGACCTTTGGAATTATTTTAGGTCCTTGCATTGCTGAGAAGGGCTAAGTCTATCAAAATCAGTCATTGCGCACTATGGTTGTTACTGTGTACGATGAATGTTCTGGTTCAAGAATACACCTTTTTCTCAGCAGCACATGGTACCTATACAAAAACTGACCATGTATTAGGGCATAAAAACCTCAAAAATCAAATGTAAAAGGCAGAACTATTAAATGCATTCTTATCAGATCATCACATGAAACTTATTCTCATTGGTATTTACCCAAAGTGAGAATCATTTACACAAGCAGTTGAACATAGAAATTTATGTTACACAACAGGGAAGTAGGAGGGGAGGAAATTAAGGGGGTGGGGGAGTATGTCAGAAGGGAGAGCAGATTGGGGAAGGAATTGGAGAAACCATGAGAAAGAAAAAACAACAAAACAAAACAAAAAAGAAAATAGTCTGCTTCATTCTGCATTTCGACTCCATAGTCAAAATAAAAATTACATTCAACAAAGGATAATGGAAAGATGGACTAAAAATTAACTGGAAACTAAATAATCTACTCCTAAAGAATAGGTGGATCAAAGAACAAATCATAAAAGCAATCAATAATTTCATTAAAGAGAATGACAACAATGAGATAACATACCAAATTTATGGGACACAGCAAAGCAGTACTTAGGGGAAAATGTATTTCTCTAAATTCTTATATCAACAAAATAGAAAAAGAACAGATCAATGAATTGGGCATGCAACTAAAAAATCTAGGAAAAGGACAAATTAAAAATCCCAATTGAGCACCAAATTAGAAATCCTGAAAATCAAAGGTAAGATTAATAAGGTTGAAAGTTTAAAAAAAAAAAAAAGCCAATTGAGCCAATAAGTAAATCTAGGAGCTGGGTTGAGGTGGGGGGAGGGGAATGAATAAGACAGATAAGCCATTGGTTAATTTGATTTTAAAAAAAAAGAAAAAACCAAATATCCAGTATCAAAAATGAAAAGGGTGAAATCATCACCAATAAAGAAGAAATTAAAGCAATCATTAGGAAATATTTTGCCTAATTATATGTCAATAAATCTGAGAATCTGAGCAAAATCAGTGAATATTTATGAAAATATAAATTACCTAGATTAGCAGATCATAAAATAGAATACCTAACTACCCACATCTTAGAAAAAGAAATTGAACAAGCCATTAATGAATTCCCTAAGAAAAAATGCCCAGGGCCAGATAGGTTCACAAGTGAATTCAAAAAACAACATTCAAAAAACAATTAATTCTGGGGCAGCTAGGTGGCACAGTGAATAGGGCAGTGGCCCTGGAGTCAGGAGGACCTGAGTTCAAATCTGGCCTCAGACACTTAATACTTATTAGCCATGTGACCTTGGGCAAATCACTTAACCCCAATTGCCCTACCTTCCCTCCAAAAATGGCAAAAAAAAAAAAAAAAACAATTAATTCCAATACTATATGAACTATTTGGGAAAACAGGCAAAGAAGGAGTTCTGCCAAAACCCTTTTATGACACAAATATGGTACTGATACCTAAACCAGGAAGAACTAAAACAGAGAAAGAAAATTATAGACCAATTTCCCTAACAAATATTGACGCAAAAATTTTTTAACAAAATACTAGCAAGGCAATTACAGCAACATATCAAAAGGATTATACATGATGATCAGGTGGCATTTATACCAGAAATGCAGGGTTGGTTCAATATTAGGAAAAACTATCAACGTAACTGACCATTATCAATAACAAAGTCAACAGAAATCATGTGATTATTTCAATGAATGCTGAAAAAGCTTTTGACAAATTCAGCATCCATTTCTATTTAAAACAATAGAAAGCATAGGAATAAAGAGAGCATTTCTTAAAATAATGAGAAATGTCTATCTAAAGATATAGATATAGATATGTACATATATATATATGTATATATAAGCTAGAAGCCTTCCCAATAAGATCAGGGGTGAAGCAAGGATGCCCATTATCATCACTATTATTCAATATAGATGTTAACTATAGCAATAAGAGAAGAAAAAGAAATTGAAGGAATTAGAATAGGCAATAAGGAAACAAAACTATCACTCTTTGCAGATATGAGGGTATACTTGGAGAACTCTAGAAAATCAACTAAAAAACTACTTGAAATAATTAGTAACTTTAGCAAAATTGCAGAATATAAGATAAACCCACATAAATCATCAGCATTTCTTTATATGACCAACAAAGGTCAGCAGCAAGAGATAGAAGGAGAAATTCCATTTAAAATCACTACAAACAATATAAAATACTTGGGAGTCTAACTGCCAAGACAAACCCAGAAATATATGAACACAATTATAAAACACTTATCACACAAATAAAATCAGATCTAAAAAATTGCAAAAATATCAATTGCTCATGGGTAGGCCAAGTCAATATAACAACAACGATTATTCTGCCTAAACTAATTTATTTAGTCAGTGCCATACCAATCAAACTACCAAAAAATTATCTGATAGAGCTAGAAAAACTAATAACAAAATTCACCTGGAAAAACAAAATGTCAAGAATGTCAAGGGAATTAATGAAAAAAGATATAAATGAAGGTGGCCTAGTAATACCAGATCTCAAACTATATCATAATGCAATAATCATCAAAACTATCTAGTACTGGCTAAGAAATAGAATGGTGGATCAGTGGAATAAATTACGTACACAAGATGCAGTAGTCAATGACCATAGTAACCTAATGTTTGATAAACCCAAAGGCCCCAGCTTTTGAGATAAGAACTCACTATTTGACAAAAACTGCTAGGAAAACTGGAAAATAATAGCGCACAAACTAGGTACAGACCAACATCTCACCCTGTGTACCAAGACAAGGTCAAAATGGGTACATGATTTAGACAAAAAGGGTGATACCATAGGTAAATCAGAAGAGCAAGGAATAGTCTACCTCTCAGATCTATGGGGTAGGGAGGAATTCATGACCAAAAAGGAGACAGAGAAAATTACAAAATGTAAAATAAATTATTTTGATTTTAAGATAAAAGGCTTTTGTACAAATAAAACCAATGCAACCAAGATCAGAAAGAAAGCAGAAAGCTAGAAAACAATCTTTACAGCAAGTATCTCTGATGATGGCCTCATTTCTCATATATAGAGAGAACTGAGTCAAATTTATAAGAATACAAGCCATTCCTCAATTGATAAATGGTCAAAGGATATGAACAGGCAGTTTTCAAATGCAGAAATCAAAGCTCTCTCTAGGCAAATAAAGAAGTGTTCTAAATCACTTCTGATTACAGAAATGTACATTAAAACAACTCTGAAGTACCACCTCACACCTATCAGATTGATTAATATAACAAAAAAGGAAAATGATGAATATTGAAGAGGATGTGGAAAAATTGGGACACTGATGGTGGAGTTGTGAACTGATCCAATCATTCAAGAGAGTAATTTGAAACCATACCCAAAAGGCAACCAAACTGTGTATACCCTTTGATCTAGCAACACCATTACTAGGTCTCTGTCCCAAAGAGATCATAAAAAAGGGGAAAGGATCTACATGTGCAAAAATATTTATAGCAGCCCTTTTTGTGGTGGCCAAATATTGAAGTTGAGGGGATGCCTATCAATTGGGGAATGATTGAACAAGCTGTGGTATATGAATGCAATGGAATACTCTTGTGCAATAAGAAATGATGAGCAGGGAGATTTCAGAAAAACTTGGAAAGTTTTTCTTATACAAATTGACACAAAGTGAGATGAGCAGAACCAGGAAAACATTGTACATAGTATCAGCAACATTGTGTGACAATCAATTATGAATGACTCAGTTCTTCTAAGTAAGACAATGATATAAGACAAGTATAAAGGAAAAAATGCTATACATATTCAAATAAAGAACTGATGGGTTCTGAAAGCAGATTGAAGCATATTTTTTCACTTACTTTATTCTGTTTCGTGGTTTTTTTCCTTCTGATCTGTTCCTTCTTTCACAACTGTGACTAATATGGAAATGTGCTTTACATGATAGCACATGTATTATCTATATCAAACTGCCTACCATTTTTGGAAGGAGGAGAAAAATTTGAAACAAATTCTTATAAAAATGAATGCTAAAAATTGTCTTGGCATGTAATTGGGAAAAAATAAAATACTATTAAAAAATAAAATAAAACATACAACAATAAAAAAGATAGCAGGAGGTAAAGAAAGAAGAAATGGGAAAATAAAATAAGCAATAATTATAATAATGTCAACCAAAAGAATAAAAAAATGAAATTGAATGTTTTAAATAAAAAAGAAGAGGTAATGACAAGAGAATCTGCTATTCTTGACATGATTCTTATCAACAAGGAACAACCATTTACTAAAGTAGAAAAGAGAAGAAACTTGGAAGCAAATAACCAATCCATCACAAAACAGCATAGAGAAGAATAAAGCTAAGAATAGTCTGACAAGCATGCCTAAAATTAGATAAAGCAGTGAACTCCATATGAAATCAAGGTCCTGCTGTTCTGGAGCTGCAAGTTGCTTTGCTGATATGTGATCCCTATATATGTGCCTCACTACAACTGTTCCTTAGATTTGTGCCCACTAAATTCTATATATGTTTTTTGGAGAGTATGCTCCAGGTTTGTGGGAAAAATGCTTTTTAACTACTGTTCTTGCTATGCCGTTTCAGTCAACATCTTTGAGAAGAGCTGAGTCTACTAGCTGACTATTCATGAAAAGCACACCAGTAGGGGCTAAGGAGCTAGAAATAGGCATCCGCAGGATTGCCCCTAGAACCTGAGGTAGTAACCACCCTCTGGGGACTAAATCTGCCAGTGCAAGTACAAGTGTGAATTGGGATAGTGAGCCCACAGGGTATGCTACACATAGTATTCATAGTACAGTCTGTGAGCACTTAGAAAGAGGAGCAATGATCACTAAAAGCTGGCATGGCTTCATCAAGAACAGGTCATGATAGATTAAGCTCTTTTTCTTTTTTTTTTTTTTTTGGACAAGTTAACTCATCAACTAAATGATAGTATAATTCAGTGTATTTGGAATTGGAAGAACCGAATTCAAAAAGTAATTATTAATGGGTTGGTGTCAACTTGGAGAGAGCGCTCTAGTGATAAGCCCAAAGGAATTTTTGCTTCTCATTTCTCATTACTTCTCATTTCTCACTTAACTGCATTACTCTGGGACTTCTCTGAATTTTCCACCCTGAGTCAGGTATCTTCCTCCCCACTCCCTGCTTTTTGTGTGCTTTCTTCATTAGATTCTAAGATGCTTGAAGGGAGAAACTGTCTTTCTCTTTTTATATTTGTATTCTCAGTGCTTAGCACAGTATCTGGTAGAGAGTAGGTGTTTAATAAATGTTTATTGACCGTTCATAGTTCTATAATGAGATAACAAAATGCTTAGCACAGTGTCTGGCACATAGTAAGCATTCTATAAAAGCTTATCCCTTTCTTCTTCCCTTCCCTTCCACTTTATATTGTCATCTGTGACTTAGATGAAGGCATATATGTCATACTTGTCAGATCTACAGATGGCACGAAACCTAGAGAGACAGCTAACATGCTGGATGACAAAATTAGAATCTACAAGAATCTCAACAAACTAGAACAGCAGGCAAAAATCTAAAATGATTAAATGCAATAAGGACAAATACTCAATTCTATATTTTGGATTCAGAATATCATTCTCACAAGTCCAGGATGGGAAAGACAGGAAGACAACAGTTCTTATGGGGGTGTGGGGGTCCCCAGAAGTTTTTAAGGTTTTAGTAACCTGAAAGCTTGACATGAGTCAGTGCCATGACATGAAAGTGATGGAGGTAGCAATGTTAGCACCAAATGTGTCAGCAATAATTGCTAGACAACAAGGAACCACCTGTCACCCTAGATAAACATATTTTAACCAATGAATGCATTACCCATATAGGATGTTGGTCATAAAACCACAGAAGGGACTTTCCCTAGAGTAACAACTGCTCATTATCCAACTTGGTTAACCTTGAGGTGACCCTGAGTTTATTATAATATCATTTGCATTATGGTTTTTCCCCCCTTAGTGGACTTTTCTGTATGCATTGTGGGCAGCCACATACACAGCTCCACTTTGCCCTTATGACCAGGTGATCATGGTTTGGACCAAATTCAGGATGCTTGTTAGTATTTTCTGTTCCATATAAACTTCATGCTCCACTCCAGTGGGGCACCTATGTCCCTTAAAGAATAGGGCCTGCTGGGGGCCTTATGCTGAATGAAATACCCTTGCTTGGTTGGAGTCAGTCTGAGTCTGAATTCTTTTGAGACGACACTGTAACACATGCCTATTACACCTCAACAAAGGTAAAAAACTAATGCTATCCTGCATTGCATTGGGAGGCATGATATCCTCAACAAAGGAGGTAATAGTGTCATTATAACTCAAATCCACAGAACTGCCTTTAGTTCTGGGTCACATTTTAGCTGTATCCAGAAGAGGAGCACAAGAAGACATGCCTTACGAGGATGGGTTGAAGGAATTAGCAATTAAAAGCCTGAAGAAGAAAAAAATTAGAGGGAGTAGGGGAAGAACATAATAGTAATCTTCAAGCCTTTTGAGAACTATCATGTGAAAAAGGAATTAGATTTGTTCTGTTAAGTCCCAGATGGAAGATTTAGCAACTATAATTGGAAGTTACAAAAAGCTGAAGGAAAAACTCCCTTAAAATTAGAGCTGTCCAAAGGACAATGAGCTTTCTTAGGATAGTCATGGGCTTTGCTTCATCAAAGTTTCAATTAGAAGCTGGGACTTCTGGGGATGAAGACAAGATAATATAGTAGAAAAGTACTCAGCTGAGCTCTCACAACATTCCCCTCCAAACAACTTTAAAATAGTACCTCAAGTCCAGTTCTAGAGTGGATGAACCAAAAGGCCCAAGTGAGATATTTTTCCGGCCCAAGATGATATAGGAGGTCAGAAAGAGAGATCTGACACATGGGGGAAGAGGTTGGCCCAGAGCCCATGTGGATGAACTACCAGTGGTAGGACTAGGTGGTGGTAATAGAAGCAGCAGAAACTTTAGAAGCTCTCAAGCCAGAGACAGGGAACCTGAAATATGTCAGAAAAAGATTACAGGGGGTGCCCTGTGCTAGCCCTTGATGCAGGAGCAAATACTGTACAGCAACTCCATTGCCTATACCCACTTCTGTTCAAGGGCAGAAAGGAATATTTTCAGTCAAGAGGGAGTGGAAGCCCGGAGAAGAAGAATCACCTCCAGTCCCAAGGGATCAGGGACCTTTCCTAGGTAAGGACCAGTGTGCATACCGATAGAGCAGTGACCACTGTCCCCAGATCACGCCCTGGAAGCACCAAAAACTTCTTAAACCACAGAACTACCTCTGAAAACAACAGTGCAAAAAAGTATGACTTTGAGACAGATCCCCTCCACTGGACTAGAACAGAGTCCAACATTAACATAAAGTTCCAAATCAAGAAATAGGGTAGAAAAATGAACAAACAATAAAAAAAAAAAAAAGAACCTGACTACAAGAAGGTACTTGTGACAACTGACAGGAATGGTGACAGGAAAGATCAAGACACAAGCTCAGAAGAAAACAGTGAAGTCAAAATAGCTACAAGCAAATCCTCAAAGGAAAAAATGTGAACTGAACACAATACCAAAAGAATTCCTGGAAGAGCTAAAAAAAAAAAAAAAGTTAAATATCAAATATCAAAAAAAGTCAAAATCAAATAAGAGTGATAGAGGACAAATTAGACAAAGAAATGAAGGCAAGAGAAGAAAATTATATAGAAATTATTAACAGCTTGGCAAAAGAGACACAAAAACTACTGAAGAAAATAACACCTCAAAAAACAGAATTGGTTAAATGGAAAAAGAGATAAAAAAGCTAAATGAAGAAAATAATTCCTTAAAAATTAGAACTGTGCAAGTAGAAGCTAGTGACTCCATGAGACATCAAGAAGCAATAAAACAATAAAACAAAGTCAAAATAATGAAAAAACTAGAATAGATGAGATATCTCATAGGAAAAAATAACTGACCTGAAAAATAAATCAAGAGAAATAATTTAAGAATTATTGGATTACCTGAAAGCCTTGATCAGAGAAAGAATTTAGGGACACCAAGAAACCATCAGGGAAAGCTGCCTATATATTCTAGAACCAGAGGGTAAAATAGAAATTGAAAGAATCTACTAATAACCACCTGTAAGAGTACCCAAAATGAAAACTCCCTGGAATATTATAGTCAAATTCCAGAGCTTACACGTCAAAGAGAGAATAGTTCAAGCAGCAAGAAAGAACCCATTCAAATACCACGGAGCCACATAGGATTTAGCAGGGACCATTTTAAAGAAACAGAGAGCCTGGAATATGATATTCTAGAAGGCAAAAGAGCTGGGATTACAAGCAAGAATAATCTACCCAGAAAAACTAAGCATAATCCTTCAAGGAAAAAAAATAAATATTTAATAAAATAGGGGACTTTCAACCATTCCTAATGAAAAGACCAGAGCTGAATAGAAAATCTGACTTTAAAACAATAAGATTTAAGCATAAAAAAGTAAATGTGAAAAAAAATCATAAAGGACTCAATAATGGTAAATTGTGGGAATATGACACATATTTCTTCTAAAAACTTTATCATTATTAGGGGAAGTAGAAGGTTTCTACATAGAAAGAGGGTATAGGAATGAATCAATTAAGTTGGGATGATGTAAAAAAAAAATGGATAGGCAAGAAAGAAGGACACCTACCTAGGAGAAGGTGGAAGGGAGAAGAATGGGAGAAATTATCTCATATAAAAGTGGTACACAAGGAAAAGTTTCTACAGTGGAAGGGAAAATGAGGTAGGGGGTTGAGGAATGTTTGCCACAGGTGTCTGGGGGATTTGGAGCTTGAAAAGACCACTCATCTTCTCTCAGGAGGGAGGTAGAGCTAGAACTCTTGGGGGCAACTGGTACCTATGGGAGAGGGGAGGATACGGACCCAGGGAGAAGATTTTGAGAAAAAATGGTAAAAGAAAGTAACTGGGGGACAGTAAAGATCAGTGATGGGCTGCACAATCAGTAACATGGTGGGGACAGGGAGAGTATGTCACTTCCAAGAAATAGCATTGTCCTGATAGTGAGGAACAGCGGAAAAGGGATAAGCATTTTACCTTGGGGTAAGCTCTACAAGGAAGTGGCAGAAACAGTCTGGAATTGAGAGCCCAGAGTGGATGTATACCTTGGAAGTTTTAATTCTATGAGGAATATATAGAATAGAGATAATTATAGAAATCATGAACCAGAAAAATGAAGATCTAAAATATACAGAGAGGGTGGATAACAAAGAGAGCAAGAGAAATCCTCTGACAAGGGGTGCAAAAATAAAATTTTAAAAACTAATGAACAGAACTAATTGAAGGGGAGGAAGGAAAGGGGGAATCTACTTGATTAACTGAGAAGAAAAAAGAGGAGAAGAATTAGACACATAAAAGAAGGAAAGGAAAAGGAACTTACAAGCAAAATCCCAAAGGGAAAGAAATAACAAATGGCAAGGGAGATAGGGACTAAGGGGAAGACAGTGGGAATAAGTCTCCCTTAAAAAAGAATAAGCTAAAGTACCTGAAGAAACATAATACTCTGTATACAATTGAAAGGGGGGAGGGGGAGGCAGATAACCTTTAAAAATATTAGAGATACGGGCGGCTAGGTGGCACAGTGAATAATAAGAGCACCAGCCCTGGAGTCAGGAGGACCTGAGTTCAAATGTGACCTCAGACACTTAACGCAAACACAAAACTAGCTGTGTGACCTTGGGCAAGTCACTTAACCCCAATTGCCCTACCTTCTCCCCCTCCAAAAAGCGCCAAAAAATAAAAATTAAAAAAAAATCAAAATATTAGAGACAAATGGAGGAAAATATAAACCTAATTCTCATAACTTGAAATGTGATTGAATTATACAATCCAATAAAAAAAAAAGAATGACAGATTGGATAAGAAAACAAAAGCCTACCATCTGATAATTATGAGAAACATTTTTTAAAGAAAGATATACACAAAATAAAAACCAAGGGGGCAGGAAAAAATTTACTAATGTATCAAGTGAATCCAAAAAAGCAAGAGCTATAATCATATATGACAAAGCAAAAACAAGAATTCAAAAATAAAAAGGGATAAACAGGGAAATCACATTACCCTGAAAGGAACCATAGAAAGCAAATCAATTATCAGTAACAAGTTTCTATGTTCCAAATGCCTTGGCACCCAAATTCATCAAGAAAACATTAACTGGGGGCAGCGAGGTGGCACAGTGGATAAAGCATTGGCCCTGGAGTCAAGAGGACCTGAGTTCAAATTCAGTTCAAATCCGGCCTCAGACACTTAACACTTACTAGCTGTGTGACCTTGGGCAAGTCACTTAACCCCAATTGCCCAGACTTCCCCCTCTAAAAAGAAAAAAAAAATTTAACTGAGCTACAAGATGGCACAGACAGTGACACAAAAGTGAGAGCAGACTTCACTATCCCTTTCTCAGTTTTGGATAAGTCTAACAGAAAGATAAAAAGGAAAATTTGGAACTGAATAAATTGCTAGAAAACCTAGAGCTAAAAGATTTGTGGTGTCTTCTAAATGAGTTTGCAAAAGAATATAAGTATCTCTTAGCACCACATGAAACTTTTACAAAAATTGACCAAATATTATGGCAAAGAGATATTGCAAACAAATGTAAAAAGGCAGAAATCATTAATACATCCTCTATAGACTACAACATAATAAAAACAGTCATCGGTTCAGGTACTACAAACAAAAGACATAGACTCAAGTAAAGACTTAAAACAAAATCCTAAATAATGAATGATTCAAAAATCAAATCACAGAAATATGTGTTATGTAACGGAAAGTTATAATGATAAACTACATAAAAAATTTCTGAGATGCAACTACAGTGGTCCTCAGGGGGAAAAAAAATCATATGCCTGTAAACATACATCAACGATATAGAAAAAAGTAGATTGATGAACTAAATATGTATATTTTAATTAGAAAGCAAACAAAATAACAAAACTAAAAGAAGCACAAAACTAAAGGAGAAACAGATAAATTAGAAACAAAAAAGAAAAGAAATAAAACTAAAAGTTGAGGTTTTTAAAGACTAATAAAATTTATAAACTATTAGTTAATCTGATTTTAAAGAACAATGCAAAAATTAAATCAATAAAATAGCTGACAAGCAAGGTGAAATCATAACAAAATCAGAAGAAATGAAAATAATTGGAACAATAAGCTCACAAAACTGAGAACCCAAAAGAAAATGGCAAACCGCTCCAGTATCCTTGCCAAGAAAAACCCAAACTGGGTCACAAAGAGTTGAACGTGACTGAAACAACTCAAGGCCAACAAGAAAACTTGTTGATGAGTTCAATGATTTGCCCAAGGTTACCACGGACTAAGTGAGATGCCAAATAAAGAAAAGCAGCGTCAGAATAGCAGTTTACATATCGACAATTACTATACATATTGACTGTTACTTTACCATATAAAAGGAAAATATGTATGGCTAGGTAGCCCAGTGAATAGTGTTGGACCTATAGTCTGAAAGACCTGAGTTCAAATCCAGTGCCAGTCACTTACTAGCTACGTGACCACGTGATCCTGAGCAAGTCACTCAACCTATGTCTGTCTCAATTTCATCAGCTGTAAAATGAAGAATAATAGCACCTACCTCCCCCCAAGGGTCATTATGAGGATCCAATGAGATAATATTTGTAAAGCACTTATTACAGTGCCTAGTACATAGTAGGTGCTTATTAAATGCTTGCCTCCTTCCTCCAAAAATACGGGGATAAATGGACCAAGATCATGAAAGGGAATGGGGGAAGAAATAGTTGATAAGTTGTTCTAAATATTTATATGATGCTCATTTTCTTCTTCCTTTTTTTTTTTTGTGCTTTTTGGAGGGCAATTGGAGTTAAGTGACTTGCCCAAGGTCACATGGCTAGTGTTAAGTGTCTGAGGCCAGATTTGAACTCAGGTCCTCCTGATTTCAGGGCTGGTGCTCTGTTCACTGTGCCACCTAGCTGCCTTTTATGATGCTCGTTTTAAGAAAAACTTAGTTGCAAGTTTAATTGGATGGTATTACTCAAATGGATCTGTGACCTCAATTTAGTTCTTTCCTCAAAAGATACACATTGCAGCCCATCCATGCCTGCCTATTCTGTGTGACTCTTGACTATGTCCTGGATCCAGCTGATTTACTATAGATTATCAATCCAACACTTTAAAGACCTTCCTCAATTTCTCCTAACATTGTGAGAGTACCAGTGGAACATGGCTGTCCATCTGTCATTCCTCATTCTTACCAGGTAAGCATCTTCTTACCATCTTCTTTTCAAATCATAGAATTCCTCCATGGGTATATGTTGCAGCCTACTCACACCTGTCCTCTTCTCTATTGCCCTCCCTATGATACTCATTTAAAGTTAAATTCATCACAAATCTCTTACTTAAAAAATGAAAGCCATCCCCATTGCTGCAAGAACTACTTGCCATCCACTGATGCCCATGGCCAAGGATAGCTAAAGACTCACCCAAGTCACCAATCCATCACAATCTGCATCCACCTTCCAGAACAGGGATTCCAGGACTTCATCAGTCACAGAGGAAAATGTCTCCTTCATCACCTTTTGAAAACCTTCCATGTTCAAAGCTGAAAATAGGAGATTAATCTATTCAACATACATTTATAAACATCTACTATATTGGAGGCCACATCCATCTAGAGTTTGATACTCTAGAAGGGCAAAGTAGCCAGGAAAAGACATTTGCTACCAAAGGGATAGTTTCATCTGGGAGAAGCAGCGGGAGACAACAGATGCTATAAAACATCGGAGTCTCCAACCATATTTGGAAGATAATTTACTCTTCATGAGAACATGGACGATTAGAGTTGGAATAGGCAGTGTGATTATAGAAACAGTGAAAAGTGGTAGAAAGAGTACCAACTCCAAGTCCAGATGACCTAGAGTCCAGACCACTCTCTGCTACTAGCTGAATATGTGACCTTGGACAATGGGCAATGATTCTCATTTATACAGTACTCAAAGGTTTAAAAAGAGTTTTCCTGACAAAAAACCTGTGAGAAAGATAATGCCATGGTAACCTACCTCTTCTCTCTGGGCCTCCATTTTTACCTTTACAGAAATGGTGGTAGAGTAGAAAAGGAGAAATAAAGAGGGTTAAGTGGGCCCAGAGTTGAGCTAGAACAGGAGTTCTTTATGTTTTTTGAGTCATAAATTCCTCTTTGGCAGTCTGGTGAAGCCTATGGACCTCTTCTCAAAATAATGCTTTTAAATATACAAAATAAAATGCATAAGATTTCAAAAGAAACCAAATATTAGGAAAAATAAAGGGTTTTTTTTTTTTCCCTCATCCAACCTCACAGACTGTTTTAAATCTAACCATGAATTCTCTGGGGGAATCTGTGGACCCCAGGTTAAGAAACCTGGACCAGAGAATCCTAGACCTACAGTTAAAAGAGACTACAGAACCCATCTCGTTTAACTCCATCTCATTTTACAGATGAAGAAATTGAGGTCCAAGAAAGTTAAGTGACTTGCCCAAGGTCATGGAAATAAAAAGTATCAGGTGAAATTTGAACCTAGGTCCTCTGTCCACAGACCCAGTGCTCATTCTCCTGTATCATCATCTCTAACGTCCTTTCAAGCTCTAAAGTTCTGTGATTTTAATCACAATACACAAAGTTGACTGCTTTGATCTTAGATTGTAGGCTCCCTGAGGGCAGAGACTGTCTTTTACCTCTTTTTGTATCCTTAGGATGTGACTATCACATAGAAGGTGCTTAATAAATGTGTATTGAACCGGAGAAGCTGTTATGTTGGGTTTTTTTTTTTTTTACTGGACCTGTGAATGCATTGATATGGGTGATTCCCAGCAAGGAAATTCTCCACCAATATAGATCAGTGCCTGCTTTGCAACTTAATAGTCTGAGGGAGTCACCTGGGGCAAGAAGAGTTTAAGTTACTTATGCTGGGTAACATAACCAATATGTGTCAGAAAGACTTCAGCCTAGATATTCTTGACTCTGAGGCTAGTAGGCTTATTAAATTTCATGGAAAAGTTGATTTCTATCCCCTCAATTAACCAACACCATCACCAATCCTCCTATCTCTTATTCTTCTCTCTGTGTCTCTCTCTCACATACACAAACACACACACACACACACACACACACACACACAGAAACTGAGTCAAAGTAGTCTTACCTCCAGTGTGATCTGCAGTCTTTTCAAACATTTTCTCCAATGTCTGTAGTATCTCCTGGTTAATACATGTTTCTGTATCTGGCTGGGAGCAGATAGACTGGCTAGTTGTGGTTGTCTCAGATTTAGCTCGGACCTTCCTTCGTCCACCTGACTTTAATGACTAGAACAGAAAAGTGTTCCATTTTTAAGCATACTCAATTTAAAGAGAGGTTTGAAGACATCCTCTTGAGAGGAGAACTTGAGTGCCTCTGATGTTATAGGCTGATATACAGAGAATTAAATCAAAGCCCTTAGAACTGAATGGGTAGAGTTGTGAATTGATCCAACCACCCTGGAAAAAAATTTGGAACTATGCTCAAAGGGCTATAAAACTGTGCATACCCTTTGATACAGCAATACAACTACTAGTTCTATATCCTAAACAGATTTTTTTTTTAAGGGGTGAGGGGAAGGACCAATTTGTATAAAAGTATAGCAGCTCTTTTTGTGGTGGCAAAGAATTGGGAATTGATGCCCATCAATTGAGGAACAAGTTGTGGTATACGATTGTAATAGAATACTATAGTGCTATAAGAAATGACAAACAGGATGATTTCAGAAAAACATGGAAAGATTTATACAAACTGATATAAGGTGAAGTGAGCAGAACCAGGAGAACACTGTATAGTAACAGAAACACTAAATGATAATCAATTGTGAATGACTTAGCTATTCTCAGCAATATAATGACCCAAGACAGTTACAAAGGATTCATGATAAAAAATGCTATCCACCTCCAGAGAAAGAACTGATGGAGTCTGAATGCAGATTGAAGTATATTATTTTTCACTTTATTTTTTGTGGGTTTTTTTCTTTTTAAGTCTGTGTCTTCTTTCACAACATGATTAATATAGAAATATTTTTTGCATAAAATTGCACATCCATAACCTATATCAAATTGCTTACTGTCTCAGGGAGGGAGGAGAGGAGGGAGATAAGGAGAGAATTTGGAACTCAAAATTTTAAAAAATTAATGTAAAAAATAATTTGTACATGTAATTGCGGGAAAAGTAAATTTTTTTTTAAAAAAGAACTGAATAATCAATGAATGCAGGGACCATTTGGTCTAGGTCCCTGTCTTCAGTCACTCATAGTTCTCCTTCCTTATCTCTACCTCTTGAAATTCGTGGTTTCTTTCAAAACTCAAAGTGCTGTGTCCTCCTGCAGAAAATCTTTCCTTCCCAACCCCACTGCCACCCCAAGGGCTTTTCCACCCAAGTTTACCTTGTGCATCTGCTTTGCATGAGTTTCATATGTACTATGAGATGTATATGTGGTCTCCTCGACACTAGAAATATAAGCTCTTTGAAAACATAGATCATTCCATTTCTATTTTTGTATCTCCAGAACTTAGACAAGAACCTGGCTCAATTGATTTGTCATCCCTATTGTCCAGATGGCGCAAAGGAGATCCAGAAAAATTACTTGTCCAAAGTCAGGCTTGACGAGAATTAAATGCTAAAATCAGAAAAATCACACTCAGAACTGGAAGCCACCTTAGAAGTCAACCACTGTAATCTCTGCTCAAGTCTAAAGGAATATACTTGCAAATGTGTTAAGTCCTCTCTACCTTCACTCAAGCACTTGAGATAAATGTTCAGTGGAAGAAGGCCAAGTGATTCCAAATTAACTGAGGATTAAATTCTATACTATTTCAGATCTTTAAGATGTCAAGTCCAAGTCCAAACCATTTCATAGTATAGTGGAAAAAACACTGGAATTGGGCTCAGGTCCTGACTCTGCCTTATAAGCTATGTAAACATAAGCAAGTTTTGTAACTTCTTAGATGCTGTTTCCTCTGCAATAAAATGAAGAGGCTGGAATAGATGGTTTCTAAGGTTTCATTTCAGCTCTAACATTCTAAAATTTGGCCCCTTCATACCTAACTGTTATTCTCCCACAACTGCCCTTGCTCAAGCCCGTCTCCTCATGTTCCCCAAGAAACTCTCAAGAAGCAGCTCATTCCTACCTCCTCTTCTTAGAATGATAGATTTAGAGATAAAAAGGCCCTTAGAAACTAACTAATCCAACCTCCTCATTTTACAAATAGAAGCAGTGAAGAGAGGTAGAATTTGAACCCAGTTCCTTTGACATCACCTATGAACTTTTCCATTCTGCCTTCCTTGTCTCTTAATGTTCCCTATAGCTGGAATGGCCTCCCCCTACCTAAAACCAATTCATAATTTAAAGATCCATACCCCTCCCCAATAGCTTCAAGATTAGTTGACACCTGGAAGAGTGCTGCCAGTAAAAAAAGAAGAAAAAGGAAACATGGCACAAAGAAACTTTATAGGTTTACAGCTTCCCAGCTGTTCCTCACATACAAAATTCCAGATCTCATGTCCCCTATGCCTGGAATGTGTTCCTTCCCCACCTCTGCCTCTTAGAGTCATCAAGTTTCTTTCTAAGTTTAGTTCAACGTTCTTATATCTAAACCAGAGAGAATAATATAGAGAAAGAAAACTATAAACCAATTTCTCTGTATATTGGTAATGGAATTGGGAGATGCCCCTGTATTGGCTTGGTTTTTGGGTTGAGTGTTACAACCCAGAGCTTGTGAATCCCACTTGTGGGACGGACTTGTTGACGTGAAAAGAAAGGGCTGAACTGGGAGGAGTGGTGAATTGGGAGAGAGGCCCAAGCCTAGAGAAAGCCAGAAGGACTTTGGGAGAGCAGTATCCAGTATCATGGAGCCTGAGTTGCTGAGAGAAAGACAGCTGAGAGCCCGAGGGAGCTGCCCAGGACTTTGAGAACTGCCACCTGGAACTGCCAAGGACTGAGGAGGCATGGCTGTGATGCCAGTATTTTGTCTGTCTGTTTTGATGTTGTTTTGCCAGATTCACCTGCTGGTGAAGGACAGTACTGCTGTTGTAGAGGTCCTGGAAGCTGGCTGTTGGTTCAGAAGCACTGAAGAAGGATTTTCCTGTTGTATGTTTACAGAAATCCTGGAAGAGGGCCTTGCTGATGTTTTCAGGCTGAGAGTGACTTGATGAGGACACTGGCTATGGCTTTGTTGAGCCTTGCCTCCCCAGGAACTGAGATTGCTGAGGGCTTGCCTCAGGTGAAGATGAAAGAAGGACCTTTCCTTGGGTATTCTATGCTGAGTTTAATCTTGTTAACTTAAGGGAGGATGGCCTTTTGCGTTCTCCTGCCCCTTTTGAGATTCAGGGGTGGGAAGCCTTTGAGTGATTGACCAAATGAATGTAC
>CM053585.1:255427402-255442648 GCA_028646515.1 Pseudochirops corinnae | reverse complement strand
TCTCTCCTAACCTTCACAGAGAGCAATCCCTTACAACAGAAGATTAAAAAAGGGGAAAAAATAGCTTAGCAGAACCAACATTGAAAACTTGTAGCCTGACAATGTATATGTTGTTCTATATCTGTAATTTCCTACTTCTGAAAAAAGATTAAGGAGAAATGCCCTTTCATATCTCTTCTTTGGTTCTAAGCTTGCTCATCACAATTTGGAAACAATTTTGATTGTTTTGTTCTTGTTCCATTTATGTTGTGTCATTGTTTTCCTTAAGCCTCAGTTCATTTGTCTTCCCATTTTCCCCTGTATTCATCATATTCGTGTGCCATAACTTGTTTAGTTGTTCCCTAATTGATAGATATCTACCTTGTTTCCAGTTCTTTGATAACTACAAAAAGTGCTGGCCTAAATATTTTAGTATTTCTTTTTTTTTTTTTTTAATTACTAATCAAGAGGGAAGAGTTGGTCAGCAGTGGAATAGGAAACTATTTCCTCAGGAATTAGTAAGTTCTGTTACTGGGGGCAGGGCAAGAGCAGGTCTGTAATTTTAGACTGGATGACCATTTAAGAAGAATATTATTGTGGTGATTCCATTAATGAAGCATTTATTAAGGACCTACTCTGTGCTTTTTTTGCATTGTGTCAGGCAGTGGGGATACAGTGACAAAACAACCCTTACTTTAAAGGGCTATATATTTTTAACATTCTCGAATTGAGGTATGAGTTGGACTAGTTGAACTAGTTGACCAATGGGGTTCTTTCCAACTCTTAAGATTCTGTGATATTTCAGTCACTTCTGAATACTTTTTATTCTTTAAGTTTATCAAAAAACACCAGGATTGCTTAGAGGTATTAATTTGCATTGTTGCCTTTTAGGTTGTGTAGTAATGTTATCTACATCATCCTGTGACTGAGCAATTGATGAATGCTTATTTTGTTCAAGTTCCTTTCTATTCTCTGTCTCCTTTCCACCCTTCCCCCACTCTGTGTGTGTGTGTGTGTGTGTGTGTGTGTGTGTATGTGTATGTGTGTGTGCTTGTATATTTAATAGGAGCAGCAGCAGGAAGATCCTGATTAAAAAATTGATGTCTTTTTTTGGTACATCACTTCCCTTTCTGCATCAGTCCTTCTCCCCCTCTTCCCTTTCCCAGAAGGCTATCCTTGGGAACAAAAGATAATTAAAGAAAGGGGGAAAGAACTTCAACATAACTAGCCAGTTTGTCAACTGAATTGTATGGCATCTGCAATATACTAAGACCTATAATCCTTCATACTGGGAGAGAAAGAAGGGAGGTGCATTTTCTCAACTCTCCAGGACCAAGTAAATTATTGTTATACTTCTTTTTGGTCCTTGTTCTTTTCATTTATGTTGTTGTAGTCATTGTATATATTGTTTTTCTGGTTCTTCTTTACTCTGAGTTTAGTTCTTACAAATCTTCCTCTGTTTCTCTGAATTCTTTGTATTCATCATTTCTTAAAGTGCAGTAATATTGAATTACATTCACGTACCCCAATTTGTTTAGCCATTTTTTAGTCCATGGAACCTCTCTTTGTTTCCATTTCTTTGGTTTTTTTGGGGGGGAGGTCAGTTGGCGTTAAGTGATTTGCCCAAGGTCACACGGCTAGTAAGTATTAAGTGTCTGAGACCAGATTTGAACTCAGGTCCTCCTGACTCCAGGGCCAGCGCTCTATTCACTACAACACCTAGCCGCCCCTCCATTTCTTTGTTACAACAACAGTGCTTCTATTAATATTTTGGTGTATATGAAACCTCTTTGTCTTTGACTTTTTTGTGTCTTTGTCTAGTAGACCACTGGGTTAATGGGTATAGATATTTTGGTCACTTTTTAGCATGATTCCAAATTACTTTCTAGAACAATTGGATGAATTCCCAGCTTTACCAACAGTGTAGTAATGTTCCTGTCTTATAGCCCTTGCAATGTGAAATCAATAAATCTTTTGTCATCTTTGCTAGTTTGCTCTTTGTGAGGTCAAACCATATATGATTTTTTCATAGAGTTGTTAATTGTTTTCAGTTCTTCATTTGAGCTGTTCCTATCCTTTGGGAAAAATTGAACATTTATGTTAATTCCTTAAATATCTCAGATATCAGATTCATTTCAGAGATAATTAATATGACTTTTTTTCCCCCCATTTGACAGTTTAAGGACCTTGATGATTAAAATCCTTCTGTAAGTATCCAGTCTAGTAATAATTCTTTTGGTAACTGGCAGTTAGATACCTCTTATTTTTTAAGATATGGCAAAATTTTATATATATTTTAAAGTATTGTGACATAGTGGATAAAAGATTGGCCTTTGAATTAGGGAGACTTGGGTTCATATATTACCTTTACTACATACCAGCTGTATGACTACGGACAGGTTAAAAAACATTTCAGCAGGCAGCTCTCCCACATTAAGTTACATAGGACTTACTGATCTATACTGGAGTCAGGAGTTTTAAAATGGGAATTCCCAACTGCCTAGAACTTTCTCCCACGTCTTCAACATTATCTTTTTTTTTTTTTACTTGACAGATGGAAGTGTTTGGTGTTCCATGTGTTACAATCAAGATTATTTTCACTCTGATTGTTGGGTTTTAGATATTTTGGGTGAGATAGAGTTTTGCTAGATTATTCATTAATGATTTGATCAGGAACATCACTCATTGTGATTTAGTTTGGCACTCTTTTATTTATTTACTTTTTACTGATTTGTCCTTGTTGAAGTGCTGTGGTGCACCATGAATTATAATGAGACGGTCTCTGAGTAACACACTGCTTTGGGTTGTCAGGGACTAAATGGTACGAAGGCATAAGTTTCTAAAATTGTCTACTTCTACTTTGCTTTCTCTCACTAAGTGCTGTTACTTCCCAATTCTAAGGCAGGATTGGGACATATACGAAAGGGAGTAGAAGTGTTGTCTTAGCTTTTGATGATTAGTTTGGGTAAGCTCTACATACTTGGACCCTTTGTCATTTTCCACTTGTTGCACGAGTGTTTTGTTTGTACACATACTGTCTTATAGGATTATTTGTATTCATTTTTCCTTGAGATGATGTCCTGTAATTCTGATAGTCATCTTTGTGAATCTGTAAGCTCACACGTCTCATATCATCAATAAAAGGCAGATTGCTAAAATGTAATGAAAAAGTTGCTGTGAGTGTGCTTTGTAGCATTCTCTTCCAGTTTTGGCCTGTGGAATCCTTTTTATATTTGCCCTAATGTTCCTCCAAATGTAACGAGTCTGCTATGGCCAAGTGATAGCTAACAGAATTCCATGGTGACCTCATAGAAGGGCTGCTTGGGATTGAGAGAGGGAGTTGCTATGATGTCTTTTGCTCAGAAGGACACTTGACCCTCAAATGAACAAACCTCTTTCTGCAGGGTCCAGCGGGGTTAGCTGGTGAGAGTCACTGAACATATGGTGAGTAGAGAAATTGGATTGGAAACATTTAAAATGAAAGGAATATAGTATCCTGAACACTTTTGTTTGTCCATGATAGGAGATCAGAGGTTGAATGGCAGCTAAATAAGCCTCTGAATAAACTTTGTCCTCCTATGTATCCCAGATTGATGTCTCAGTTCTCTGCTACAGATATCCACTTTTTAATTTCAGCTGAGCTCTCATTGCTACTTGGCAATTCTATTTATCTCTTTTTTCCTAGCCCAGTCACCCTTTAATACTTGTGTTCCTATTAAAAACCTCACTCAAAAGTCCTTAGTCCTGTTCACTTGTTCTCTTTAATGAGAAGATTGAAACATTTTTCATGTATCTTTTTTTTTTAAATTTAAAATTTCTGTACTTGTACTTACCCTTTCTTCCTTTCCAGCTATATCAGAAGTAGTGGTATTCATTTTTATCTGGGACTGATCCCTCCTACTTCTCATTTTATCCCCTTTCATCTCCTCAGGGACCTTGTTCCTTTAATTATTCTTGCCCATATCATCAGTCTCTAACCCCACCAGATCTACTTACAAAGATGTACAGGTTTCCCACTTTCCCAAATCCCACTAGCTTTCACTTTATTCCACTTTTTCAGGTGTTACCATATTCACTTATTTTTACTCTCAAACTTCTGGAGTGAATTATCTGCAATTATTACCTCTGCTTTTACATTGCTCACTCTCTCTTTAGGTCCCTGTCATCTGAGTCAACTCTTTTCTACTATTCTGAAATTGTATTTATTAATAAAAATTCCCAGTTGCCAAATTCAGTGACATTTTCTTAGGCCTTGTCTTTGTGTAGGCTTTGACATTGTTAATAAGCCCTTTATACTTGAAAATCTTTCTACCCTTGGTTTCTGGGATACTATATTGTTCTCCCTCACTGGCTCCTCCTTTTTCTGTGTCTTTGTTAGTTTCTCTCCTCTCTCTACACATACTCTCCCTTATCTATCCATGTTACTTCAGCTGTCACTGGAATAAACTCTGCTTCCTCTCCCTGGTCCTTTCCCATGCCCTTTAGATCTTCCGGTGAAAGCCCTTCCCTTTGAGGCCTGTCTCTGCTGCTAATCTTTGACTTGTGGGATGACTTTGAAGAACTCCTTATTCCTTTACCACCACCATCCCTGCCACCCTTCTTTATTCTCTGTTCTCAGATTTATTCATAGCACTTTAAGGCCTCCTTTACTTTTATATCACTCTAGTGTATCATAGTTTATTTGTCCTTCTCTTCTGTCCTGCCACTATGTCACTTTAGATTAAAAGCTCCTTCAGTGTTAGGACCTGTGTGTTCATATGCTTGATGCATAGCGCAGTGCCTTGTACATAGTAGGCATATTACTTGTGTTTATTGAATTGAATGGAAATGACTTACACTGCCTTCCACTCAACAGGTGCTCAAACATTTCAGCGAGTCTGAAATCCATACTTCCCTGAGTTCTCCCTCAAGCTTCAGTCCCACATTAAAATTATTTGTTGGATATTTGTGTTTGGGTTATTTCACTGTCACCTCAAACATGAGGGCTCTAAAATCAACTTAATTTTTCCTAAAAACTAGTTCCTCTTCTTGACCACATTTTTCTGTTTATGGTAATTTCATTCTAACTCTCAGCTTACACAGGGTCCCGGCTTCCATTGTTCAGTCAAGTTGCCAGGTTCTGTCAATTTATTCCTTAAAATATACATCTAGAATCCGTTTCCTTACCATTCCCACTGTTACTAACTTATTTTGAAATCTTAATTTTTGCTTGGAATACTGCAATGGACTTCCTAATTGATTTCTCTTCTTTCCTCCTTTGTTCTCTCTTCTTCCCTTATCAGTTCTGCACAGTCCTGTCAACTTAACCTCAAAACCTTCTGTGATTCTTTCCTACAAAATAAAATTCAATTAAAAAAAAATCTGACATTTGGGGTGGCTAGATGGTACAGTAAATAGAGCACTGGCTCTGGAATCAGGAGCACCTGAGTTCAAATATGGCCTCAGACTCTTAACATACTAGCAGTGTGACCTTGGGCAAGTCACTTAACCCTAATTGCTCTGCTTTCCCTCTTCCAAAAAGCAAAAAAAAAAAAAAAAATCCGACATTTATTCAAAATCTGGCCCCTAGTTGCCTTTCTAGCCTACTTTCCTGATATTATTTCTATTAGAATCCTCTGTAGGAGACAAACCAGTTTATTCTTTCTTCCCCGAATATACCTTTATTTTCCTGTCTTTGTACTTTTGCTCAGCTCTGTACCACCTGTCTGGACAACTTTTCACTTTAATCCTATTCAGACTCCAAGACGCAACTAACATTTTACCCCCTTTAGGAATTATTGTTGATATATCCTTAATGTACAGCCCTGAGAATAATTTGGTTGACTTGAACAGTTATTTAAATTTAAATCTTCAATTACTTAACTCCATGTTTGGTCTTCCCAGAAAGATTGTAAGCTCTAGGAGGGCAGACACTAGGTCCTATTCTCACTTGCATTCTGTCTATGGCAGTACATATAGGAGGTGCTCAATATTTGTCTATTTGTTAATTCTAGTAAAAATGCTGTCATTTGAAATTGCCATTTTTGTCCATAGGTGCATGTAATTTGATTATTGTTTCCTAACAATGAGAATGGATGTCCCTCATTTATCCGTTTGTTCTCAAACTGATCTTTATTGGGATGTAGTATGGAACAGAGCAATATGAATTAGATGTGGAGTTCAGATCCTGGTTTCAAATCCTTATTCTAGCACCTGAGTGTGACCCCTTGTTCAGATTCCTTATGTGGTCCTCAGTTTCTTCATCTATAAAATGAAGTTGTTGTACTTCTCCTTTGAGAAACCTTCCATTTCTTCTTCTATGATCCTGGTAATCAGTGGCACTGTAAAGAAACCACTTTGTTTTTGTTTAAAACTTGTTTTCAGGTGTTTCAAAAATACTCCAGACATGAGAAAAGGTTTGACCCCTTTTAAAAAAGCCAAATTTAAGAGAACCGCAGGAGCTGGAGAACCTAGACTAGGACCACTTATATTCCATGGCTGTGATCAAGATACTGACTGTATAAACAGACTGCCTGAGAAGTTCCTGACCAGAAAGATAAGTCTCTGAATGGATGATGTGTGTGGCTAGGGAGGAGTTATGGACTTTTTCCATTTCTAGCCACGGGAAAATGAAGATGCATTAATTACTGCTAGGTGGTACAATGGATAGAATGCTAGGCTTGGAATCAGGAAGACCTTGATTTCAAATGCAGCCTCAGAAATGTACTACCCGTATGACTTGGGCAAGTCATTTAACCTATTTGCCTCAGTTTCCTTATCTTTAAAATGGGGATAATAATAGCACCTACCTTGTAGGACTGGTATGAGGGTAATCCTTGTAAAGATTCTATTGAGGAAGACAGCTTGTAAGCAGCTATGTACAGAGATCTCTACAGGATCAATCTGAGATATTCAAGAGAGGGAAATCACTAGAAGTAAGGGGAATCCATAATGATTTCTTAGAAAAGGCAAGTTTTTATTTGGGGTTTGAAGGAAGTCAGGGAGTAGAGATGAGGAAGAGATAGCATTCCAGCAATAGGATACAATCAGTGAAAATGCCCGTGGTCCTCAGATGGAGAGTTATGTGAGGAATGGCAAGCAAGGACAACAGGATTACTCAGTTATGGAGTACACAGGATGATGGTAGTATAAAGTTTAAAAAAAAAACACAGGAATGGTGTTGTGTGTATGTGAGTGTGTGTGTGTTCAGAGCATTTTATGAAGGGCTTTGAGTGCCCTTCATAAACAGGACTTTCCTGTTGGATAGTGGAGGTGAAAGGGAGCCAGTGGAGTTTATTGAGTTGAAGGTGACATGGTCAGACCTATGTTTCAGTAAACTCACTTTGGCAGTTGAGTGGAAGATGGACTGGATTGGGGAGAGACTTGTGGTAGGAAGACCAAGCAGCAATATCTTTTCCCCAAACCCTGCTATTGTAATAGTCCAGGCATGAGGTGATGAGGGCTTAGACCAGGGTGGTGCACCCAACAAATCAAGAAAGCCATTTGTTAAGGTGTGGAAAAGCTGCAATCTAAATCAGTTTAGGGAGCTTCTGCACCCATGAAATCATGGATCTAAAGACTATGCTTTTAGTTGAGGTAGCTGTGAGCAAGAAATCTTCCCCAAAGTTAGTTAGTCTGTTCCTTAAACAACAGCATACACAGTCTTTCTAACCATGATCAAAGCCTTTCCAGCGTGGTGGTGTTAATAGTGATTTTATATTTTCTTCTAGATTCCTTTACAATTTTTAGGATACTTCCACATACATAGGTGTCAAATAGCATAACTTTTCAGTTCCTAAAAATAATCAGAAACTGCTCTATTATATTTCAGCAAAACTAAATTTGAAAGAAACTATGTTAGTACCTATAGGACACTTCAATAAAGCTTTATAAAAGCTTAGGAGGAATAATAAAGAGTAGTAAAAGAATGAACTAAACTGCTCTACCCTGGCCAGGACTGACTGCACAAAAACATGGTAAGAATCCTGTGGAAGCCCTGAATAGAGACAAATTAGGGTAGGTATGTGGCTTATGGGAAACAAATTGGTCCCCCACATAGGGAAGTCCTTTAGACCCTATAGGAAAAAGCCTTTGAGCAATACCTCTCAGGCACTTTGTTCCTGAATCACAACAGGAGACAAGACTAGGTAATTACTGCAAGAGACAGGAGGGTCTAATCTTAGTCACCACACTCTGGATGAAACTGGGTCTACCTGTGCCATCCATAAGTACAACCCCACCTCCTAATACAGACACTGAGGCTGGTAATATGAGTAAACCAAAGAAAATGCCAAACAATAAAGAAATAACCTTGGATTGAGATGCCCAATGGGTAAACCCAGAAGAGAGTAATTCCATAACAAGTCTGCATAGAGCCTCTGAGGAAAAAATGGCCTGGCTGCAAAGACTACATAAAATGCCTGAAGAAAATCAAGCAAGTAGTATAAAATGTTAGGGAGGAAAAATGGCAAGGAGAATTAATACCTTAGAGCAGATGGTAGGAAATCTTCCTGAGAATGCCCTATAAATTAGGGTGGACCAAATAGAAAACAGTGACCCAATGAGATGACAAGAAATAATATTAAAGTCAGAAGCTTTTTAAAAAAAAATAATAAAATGTACAGAATATAATATAAAAAGTAACTGATCTAGGAAGTAGTTCAAGAAGAGAGAATATAAGAATCATCAGACTGAGTGAAAAATATGATACCCCCCCACCCTGGGTGGGAAAAAAACTTGGATATCATATTTTAAGAAGTCATATATGAAATCTACTCATAATCTCTTAGAACAGGAGGGCATAGTGAAAACAGAATCTAATGGTTACCTTCTGAAAAAAACACCCAAATGAAAAATTTCAAGAATATCATAGCCAATATCCAGAGTTTTCAAGTCAAAGAAAAAATAATGCAAAGGGTGAAGAAGAAAAAGTTCAAGTACTAACAGACCTCAGGCTTGCTTACACAAGACTTGGCAACTCACTATAAAGAAAGGGAGAACTTGGAAAATGATAATACAAAAAAGAAAAAGGGATTACAACCAAGAAAGGTAAATAAGAAAGGTAGAGAACCTGTGGTTGATGTTCTGTTTTGAATTACTTAGGAGATGACAGAAATAGAATGGATAAGGAACTGTACAGGGGAGGGAGCTCACTGTCTTACATAATGGGTGAATGAGATGGAAAGCAAGCATGGATGAGGAGGTTGGGGAAAATAAGTGTTCCATCTGAGCTGGGCAAAGGAAGGATGAACACAGTTTTTACACATGCATATTTTGGTATGAAAATAGATTAAACTTAAGGAGATCAGAGATGGACAGAATGAGGTTTAAGAGGGAAGGCAGGATAGGTAAGAATAGTCATAAAACACTGCAATGTCAAGGGGAACCATGAAGGAGATATTAAAAAGAAGAAAGTAAGGCCCTAGAATCAGGGATGGGACAAGGGAAAGAGAAGAGGCATAAAAGAATGGAAACATTACCTTGTTTATAGATCACAAGTATTAGGCAAATTCCTTTTACCACATTATTAAGTGTAAAGAAGGGAATGGGAGAAAGTTTGGAAAATGTACAAGATAGAGGGAAATACACAATAATGATAATTATGAAGGTGAATGAGATTAATTTATAAAATAAAAGTATAACATGATTAGAAAGCAAGGTATTATTTATAAGAAGTCCACATAAAGTTAAAATGAGGAAGAGTATCTGTTTTACTTAATATGAACTAAAAAAGGCAAGAATGGAAATCTTTTCTGATAAAGTTAAATATAGATAATAAAATGATACAGTAACCAGGGAAACAATATTTTGCTTAAAGGTACCATTGCTTATGAATCAATATCTATGTCAATATTTATATGCACTGAACATCATAGCATCTTAATACTTAATTGTGGTTGTTCAGTCATGTCTGACTCTGTGTTTTCTTGGCAAAGATACTAGAGTGGTTTGCCATTTCTTTCTCCAGCTCAGATGAGGAACTGAAGCAAATAGGATTAAGTGACTTGCTTAGGATCACAGAGCCAGTATATATCTGAAGCCAGATTTGAACTCAAGAAGATGAGTTTTCCTGACTTTAGGCGCAGCGCTCTTATCTAATGCCACCAAGCTGCCCTAAAATGAGCATTTTTTTTTTCTTTTTGGAGGGAGGAGGGCAGGGCAATTGGCGTTAAGTGACTTGCTCAAGGTCACACAGCTAGTAAGTGTTAAGTGTCTGAGGCCAAATTTGAACTCGGGTACTCTTGACTCCAGAGCCGGTGCTCTATTCACTGCGCCACTTAGCTGCCCCATAAAATGAGTATTTTTGTTTTGTTTTAATCATGTCTGACTCTTTGTGACTCCATTTGGACTTTTCTTGGCAAAAACACTGTAGTGGTCTGCTGTTTCTTTTCTCCAGTTTATTAAGGCAAACGAGTTAAGTCACACTACTAGTAACTGTCTGAGGCTGAATTTGAACTCAGGTCTTCCTGACCCTGAGCTCAACATGCTATACACCATACTCCACCTAGCTGCCCTAATAATATTAATCAAATTGTAGGGGAAAGTAGACAACCAAAGTACAGTTTAATAGTGGCAAGATCTTACTAAAAGATAACACTTTCAGACTTGGAGAAATCTAACAAAAAGCTAAACAAGAAAGAAGCTAAGGAGGGACCTGAATAGAACTTTAGAAAAATTAGACATAATATCCCTCTGGTGATTTCTAAATGGGAATAGTTTATATTCTTTTCAATTATGCATGTAAACTTTGTAAAAATTAAACCTGTATTAGGAGATAAAAACCTTGCCAAAAGCAGAAATACTAAACACATTCTTGCTGATCACAGTACAATAGAATTGTATTCAATAAAAGACCTTTGAAAAAAGAATTAAAATGAATTGAAGACTAACAGTTCTAAAGAAGAATGGATCAAAGAACAAATCATAGAAACAACAGAATACTTCATCAAGGAAAATGATAATAATGAGACAGCATGCAAAAGTTTATGGGATATAGCTAAAGCAACCTTTAAGGGGGAAGTTTTTATATATCTAAACACTGTTATCAGTAGACAAGAAAAAACAAAGCAATAATTGGACATTCAACAAAAAACCCCAGAAAGACAATTCAAAAACCTTGAAGTAAACAACAAAGTAGAAATTCTGAAAATCAAGAAATTAACAAAATTGAAATACAAAAATGCCATTATAATAAAACTAGGAGTCAATCTTTTTGAAAAAAGCCTAATAAAAATAAATAGCTAATCTGACATCTAAAAAGAGAACTATATTCTGCATATCAAAAATTAAAAACTTCACATTTGAAGATGAAATGAAAATATAAAATTATTTTGTTCAATTATGTACCAACAAAATAAATGAAATGGGTAAATTCTTGAAAAATAGAAAATATCCAGACTAATGAAGAAGCAGATTATTTAAATAATCCAGTATCAGAAAAAGAAGTTGAATAAGCCATAAATAAAATCCCAAAGAGGTGTGTACGTGTGCATGAGAGTGTGTGTGAGGAATACTAGGACCAGATGGATTTACTCGTGAATTTCAACAAACATTCAAAAATTAATTACAAATTAATCTTGGAAAAAGAGGAAAAAAAAAGAACTCTTCCAAAAACTTTCCATGATGCAAAATCTTTTTTATTTTTATAGTATTTAAATTTTCCCCCCAGTAATATGTCGACAATTTCTTTTTGCCTTTTTTTTTTTGGAGGGGGAGAAAGTAGGGCAATTGGGGTCAAGTGACTTGCCCAAGGTCACGTGGCTAGTTTTGTGTTAAGTGTCTGAAGTTGAATTTGAACTCAGGTCCTCCTGACTCCATTGCTGGTGTTCTATTCACTGTACCATCTAGCCACCCCTCAAGTCAATTTTTTAGCATTCACTTTCACAAGATTTTGATTTCCAAATTTTTCTCCTTCCCACTCTCCCATCTTCCTAAAATGGTAGGCAATTTGATAAAGGTTATATATGTGCAATTATGTGCAAGGTAGTTTCCTATTAATCACAATTATGAAAGAAGAAATAGATCAAAAGGAAAAAAATGGAAAAAATAAAGTGAAAAAAGTGTGCTTTGATTTGCACTCAGAGTCGATCAGTTGTTTGTCTGAATGTGTATAGCATTTCCCATTATGGGTCCTTTATACTCATCTTGGATCATGGTGTTGCTGAGAAGAGCTGAGTCATTCATACTTGATCATCACACAATGTTGCTGGTACTTTGTACAATATTTTCCTGGTTCTGCTCATTTCACTTTGCATCAGTTTGTACAAATCTTTCCAATTTTTTCTGAAACCTATCTACTTATCATTTCTTATTGCATAATAATATTCCATTATACTCATATAATACAGTTCAGTCATTCTCCATCAATTTCCAGTATTTTCCACCATGAAAAGGGCTGCTAGAAATCTTTTTGCACATGTAGTCCTTTCCCCTAATTTATTATCTCTTTGGGATACAGACCTAGAAGTGATATTCTTAGATTTAAGGGTATGCACAGTTTGGTTGCCTTTTGGGCATAGTTCCAAATTGCTCTCCACAATAGTCGTATCATTTCACAACTCCACCAACAGTGTATCAGTGTCCCAATTTTTGCCATGTCCTCTCTGACAGCAAATATGTTTTTGATATATAAACTAAGGAGAGATAAAGTAAGAGAAAGAAAACTATAGGCCAATATCCCTAATGACTACTGATGTAAAAATTTTAAATAAAATGTAACAAATAGGCTACAATAACATTTTAAAAACAATTTTTAGTTTTCAGCATTCACTTTTATTGGATTTTGAGTTATAGTAACATTTTTGAAAGATATGTTATGGGCAGTTTGGATTTATACTGGGAAAGTAGGTTTGGTTTAATATAAAGACTGTAAACTTAAACTGTATTAGTTATATAAATATAATTACATGATTATAACCAATACTTGTTGAAAAGACTTTTGACAAAATCCAACACTCATTTCTGTTAATTGCTAAAAAGCAGAGGAATAAATGTATTTTCCCTCACCATAGTAAATAGTACCTATTTTAAAACCAAGAGCAAACATTTTATGTAATCGAGAAAAGTTAGGGGCCTTTCCAGTAAAATCATGGATAAAACAAGGATACCCGTTATTGTCACTACTATTTAACTTTGTTCTAGAAACACTAAGTATAGTATTAAGACAAGAAAAAGAAATCTGAGAAATAAGCATAGGCAAAGAAAAAACACAATTATTGCTTTTTGTAGAAAATATGGTTTACTTAGAAAACACAAGAAAGTAAGTTTAAAAGTTAGTTGGAATAACTTTAGCAAAGTAGCAAGATATAAAATAAATCGAGATAAATCATCAGCATTCCTGTATATAATCAATTAAAACTCAGTAGGAAGGGATACAAAAAGAAATTCCATTTAAAATAGCTAAAGAACATATAGGCTGGGGTGGCTAGGTGGCACAGTGAATAGAGCACTGGCCCTGGAGTCAGGAGGACCTGAGTTCAGATCCAGCCACAGACACTTGACATACTAGCCATGTGACCTTGGGCAAGTCACTTAACCCCAATTGCCCTGCCCTCTCCCCTCCAAAAAGAAAAAAGAATATATAGGCTATAGAATGTATAAAATATTTGGGAGTCTACCTTAAAACATTTAGAAATTTTATGAATGTAATCACAAAACACTCAACAGAGATACAGATTTAACAACTGGAGGAATATGAAATGCTCATGAGTAGTTTGTGGTAATATAATAAAAATGAGAAATCTAAATTATTTTCTTATTCAGTCCTGTTCCAATCAAATTACCAAAGAATTATTTTATAGACGTAGAAAAAATAATAAAATTCATGTGAATGAATTAAAGGTCAAGAATCTCAAGAGAACTGATGAAAAAGAGGGAACTAAGGGGGTTAGCAATACAAGATTTTAAACTATTTTACAAAGCAATTATCAAAATGATTTGGTACTGGTTAAAAAATTGATTAGTGGAACAGATAAAGTACATACATAAAAAGACAAAGCCCAGAAGTCAAAGGGAATTTCTGAAAATAAATACCAATATTACAAATAACAACAACAATCATAGAGATCTTAATGCAGTTTCAGAAAATGAATTTGAGCAAAGGTAAAACTCCTAAGCCAGATGAATGTACAAGTGAATTCTATCATTTGTTGCTGTTCAGTCTTTTCAGTTATATCCTACTCTTTGTGATTTCTTTTGTTTTTTTTTTGGCAATACTGGAGCGGTTTGCCATTTCCTTCCCCAGTTTAGATGAAGAAATGGAGGCAAACAAGATTAGCTGATTTGCCTAGGTTCACATAGTAAGCGTCTGAGACCAGATTTGAATTCAGGAAGATGAGTCTTCCCGACTTTAGGCCAGCATGCTATCCACTGCACCATCTTGCCACATTTAAAGAGCAACTAATAACTAGGCTACAAAAATTATTCTCAAAAATAAAGTACAGTTTACCAAACTTCTTTTGTAAGATATAATCCTAATACCCAAACCAAGGAGAGAAAAATCACGGAATAGAACTATAGACCATTCTCACTAATGAATATTGTTGCAAAATTTTTTACCTAAAATCCTCACAAGGAGAGGATTTTACCAGCAATTGTCCAGAAAGCTATTCACTGAGACAAGTTGGATTCCATAGGAGTAAGCTCAAGTTGGTCCAGCATTGGGAAAACAATCAGCACATTCATGGAAACAATAAAAATGAGAACCATACAATTATTTCATTAGAGAAGGGAAGGGAATAAGCATTTATATAATGCCTACTATGTGCCAGCACTGTCCTAAGGCTTTACAGATACAATCATTTGATATTTCACAACAGTCTCGAAAGGTTGGTACTATCATTTTTCTCTATTTTATAGTTGAAGGAACTTGAGGCAAGCAGAGATTGTGACATTCCCAGGTCACACAGCTAAGCGTCTGAGGCTAGATTTGAACTCAGGTCTTCCTGACTCAAAGTACAGTGCTCTAATGCCACCTAGTTGATTCAAGATAAAGCTTTTGACAAAACATAGCATTCATTTTGAAAACCCTAACGAGCATAGGTGCAGAAAAGCTCTTTAATATGGTCAAAAGATATATTTGAATTCAATACTTACTGATACTCGTAAGGAAGGAGCATTTCATTTGGTCTTCTAATACCTTCATGACTTCTTTTTATTTTTTAAAATATATTTTATTTTATTTATTTTAGTTTACATCATTCATTTCCATGAGATTTTGAGTTACAAATTTTCTCCCCATCTTTCCCCTACCCCCCCTCAAAACAGCCATCCCCTTGTATGATCCCTCCC
>CM053585.1:255404768-255426902 GCA_028646515.1 Pseudochirops corinnae | reverse complement strand
AGTCCTCTAAAAATAATAAAAGGGAGTATTTTACAGTTAAGCACATGATTTGGGGTGAAGAATTCGGATGGTGCTGCTCTACTGGTACAGTACATGGGTTATTAATACTCTTCTTGCTCCTCTTGTGGTCCTCCTTCATCAGGTATCACAAAGCCTTCCTAAAAGAGGAGAAAGAGATGGCTTTACTCATAATGCTATATAATCATTCACATATAACTGCACTTTATAAAGTTATTTTCCCACAGCCCTGTGTGGTAGAGATTGCAAGAATTATTACTATACCCATTTTAAAGGAAAAAGAGGCTTAGAGAGACGGAATACAATTTGCTAAAGATGACAAACATTTAAGTTATGCCAGAGTCAGACCATGAACTTGATTCTTCTGAATCCAAGTTCAAAATATGTGCACCAACATTTGAAAACTGTGCCATGCTAACAGTTCTACTGGTTGCCAACATTAACAGTAATTGTAGGTCACATTTCTAAATCTATGTACAGAACATCAAAATTTGGTAAATGCTTTACATCAATCATCTCACTTGAGCCTCACGACTCCTATAAAGTGCGTGCTATTATTTCCATTTTACACACACAAAAAAAAAATGGTACCTGTAATGTGCTTGGGGGCCCAAGCTTATAAGTATCAGGGACAGGATTTGAACCCAAGTCTTCCTAACTAAATCTTGGGTTATGTCTTTCACACAATGGCTCCCATTAAAGCATTCTTTAACTTCCCAATACCAAGCAATTTGTTGGGAGGAAGGGAGCAAGGGGAAGGGGAGAGGTGGGAAAGGGGAGCACTGGTAAAGAAAAATTTTAAAAAAAAAAAATCATCCCTGACTAAAAATTTACAGTCTAGCTGGTAACTGTCTATAGAAATTGAAGGATAAATAAGTGGTGGACTATGGTGTTAAACACTACACATAGGATCTCTAGGAAGGAAAGAAGGTAGGACTTCTACATAAGATTGCTCAATTTTCTTATATTCTGTGAAAGAAAAACTAGGGCATAACAAGTTCTGATGTTGAGCTTGCCTAAACCATACTATACTCAGTATCTATTTTCCCCTTCAAAACTGGAAAAAAGGAAAGAAAAAAGAAAAACCAAAGATAACCAAATTCTAGAAAAGAAATGAGATGATTAAAAATCTTTCTTCATTCAACAACCATTAACAGACACTCACATCTGTGGCATAGAGAATTTCCACAATCCTCTGCAACACTGGATCACTTTCCCCTTCATTTTCCTGACAGATCAATTCAATATTCCTTAGCTTTCCAAAGTAGAAGTCTCTCTCTTTCTCCAAGTCTTCAACAGTGAGTTTCAATACATTGATCTGTATAAGAGATAATACATGACATTAGTCGGACAGTAATAGATCTGGTAAAAACCCTAAAATGCCTCCCATCTATATTAAGTACTCCCTCCCATACCTATGTTGGAGAGAGAGATGGTACTGGAGTTAAGAAAACCACAACTGTATTTTTTCCAATTAACAAAAAAATCTACATTCTCTCCCTCCCACCCTCCCATTGAAAAAGAAAAATGAAGTCCTTGCAAAAACACAGTTATTATCAACAAAATTCTCTCATTGGTCATGTCCAAAAAATATGTCTCAATCTGTACTGAGTCCATCGCCACTCTGTCAGCAGGTAGTTACCATGTTTAATCTTGAGTCTTCTAGAATGATGATTAGTCATTTTGTTGATTAGTTCTTAAGTCCTTGAAAGCTGTCTGTTTTTATAATTTTGTTACAGTATAAACTGTTCTGCTTTTATTGTGAGTTAAGTTATAGAGTTAAGTTGTGATCTGTTCCGTTGAAGGAATGCCCATGCCAATGAGATCAGAGGACCATACATACTGACCCTTTACTTATCTATTTACATGCTATTTCTCCCCTTTAGAATGTAAGCCTGAGGACAGGGATGATTTTTATTTTTTAGCCTATGTATTCTCAATGCATTCTTGCACATAGGAGATATTTAGTCATGTTTGTTGAATTTAATTGAGATAAGGTACTATCATTTACACAAATCTGACAGACACATAATGCTACTTCAGTATAGTATGGGTTCCTAGATGTGAGCTAGTTGACTACGGTTATATGAAAACACATGGCCTTTCTTCCTGTTTAAATAAGGCACTATGACAATAAGCCTCTACTTCAGGGAAGAGTCGCCCTGCTTAAACAGCTTCACAACCTTCAGCAATAACATTAAAGTAGAAAGTAGAAAAAGAGAAGCATTCATTCTATGAACAATTACTTATCCAAAGTACAAAACAGTGTACAAAGATAATTAGAACAAAGTTCCTACCCTAATGCTGCTAACAAGATAGCATTTATATACACAAATACACAATGCAAAATGCTACCACTGCTGAGAGACATCAAGAAATGTAAAAATTGGTCAAATGTATTGACCAATCATAACTCTAAAAGTCTGAGGATGAGACACATCTCCCATCTCTGGGCACAAAAGTAGTAGTCTATCTCCTTATTGCCTATGAAATACAAATCCTTCAGCTCATGATATAAGATGTTCAACAATCTGGCTTTACTCCACAAACTCTCTGTTGCAGTCAAATGGCCACCAACAGTGCCCAATCTTATCCTAGCCCCTCCCAGTCTTCATGCATTAGCAAAGACTGATGGCCAGAACATAGAATACAATCCATCTTATAAAATTTTTTTCAACTAAAAAAAACTGAAGATGATTTTTTAATAGACATTTTCAATACAATGAAGGCCCAGTCATCATCACCATAAATCATTTTAAATTTTCTATTAAAAAAAACCTGAAGCTGGTCATCAAATCCAAATCTCTCATTTTTGATGCTTAATTCCCCAAATGCTAATTCATTCCTCCCTTTAAACCTTTCTATCTCCATTATCACACTACTCCTCATCTGCCCCATGCAGTGATTCAGTAAGAGAAACAAACGGGCACCATCCAAACTCTCTCACCACATACCAGTCAAGTTTTATTTAAGGGTGTGAGAGTAGGAGGAAGCTTTGTGTTTGCTTTTCTCAAAAAAAGTCATAGGTGTCACTGGAATGAATGAATGAAAATAGCAATTAAGTGCTTACCATGTGAAAAGCACTGTATTCTTCACAGATAAGATTCAAAGAGCCATCATAATATTAAATAAATTCCTGTGTAATCAGATCTGGGTCCGGCTCATCTACGTATGTCTGTCTAGGACAGTGATTCTCAAACTTCCTAATGCCTCGCGACCCTTTAATACAGTTCCTTACGTTGTGGGGACCCCCAAGCACAAAATTATTTTCGTTGCTACTTCATAACTATAATTTGCTACTGTTATAAATCGTAATGTAAATATCTGATATGCAAGATGTATTTTCATTGTTACAAATTGAACATAAGCCCCAGGTTGAGAACCACTGGTCTAGGACATATGTACTGATAGACCACCTTCATAGGTCATCTTTCCAACTACCTAAATAGTACAATATAAGCTCCTTAAGGGCAGGGGCTCTTCAGTTCTATCTTTGTAATCCAGCCATTTTCACTTTTTTCTAGTCCAAATTTGTTATTTTATCAATAAAAGAAGCTCCCGTTAGGGATATGCCTTCTACCAATGAGGCTGGGCAACTTTTCTGCAACTTACTACAGTGCTGGGGCTGACTGGGACATTTGAGTTAGAGTACTTAAAACAAGTTCGTCCTGACATAAAAGTCAACCCTCAATTTCCTACATAACTCTTTCTCAAAATTTCCTTGCATATAATAGAAACAATAAATGTTTGCTGAACTGAAATAAGCATAATAGAATCTGAAATGGTAAGAGTACTATTTGTCCACTTGGCTTTTTTCTGTGTAGATAGGACAAATTACATATGGCTTGGGTGCTGATACAATGTTTCAGAGGTTGAAGAAATCAACATAAAGTAGGTCACCTACAAACAGGAGCACCTGCAAAACACTGTCTATAGGGAATTCTCTTCCATTAGAGTCTATAGTGGACATTTTCCATGGCAGTGGCAAACACCTTTGACAAGTACACATATACACAGTTGTGCTATGCCTTACTCGATATTATTACCAGCTAGTATTTAGATAGAACTTTAAGGTTTGCAAAGTATTTTATACATATAATCTCAACTGATCTCAACACCCCTGGCAAGGTAGGAGTCAGGTCAACTGTACAAACAGTACAAGAATATTCAAGAGACGGGTAAGCATTCAAACTTCTATTCAAAGTCTAAGAAAGAAAAGAACTCCAAACTGGAACGACGAGTTTGGAGAAGAAAAATAAATTCCAGTTCAAGAAGGTGGGGGGGGATGTATTGAGCCTTCTCTCCTGACTTCAGGATAGTACTCTTTCCACAATTTCATGCTACAAACATTCCTTAATATGGTTATAGGTTCAAGAGCACATTCTCTGTCATTAACGTCTATGTCCTATACTGATTATTACAGTGCAAAGCATGTAAAAAGCACTCAATAGGGCGGCTAGGTGGCAGTGAATAGAGCACCAACCCTGCAGTCAAAAGGACCTGAGTTCAAATCCAGCCTCAGATACCTGACACACTTACTAGCCATGTGACCTTGGGCAAGTCACTTAACCCCAACTGCCCTGCCTTTCCCCCTGCAAAACCGAAAAAAAAAAAAAATTAAGACTCTCATCACTCCTTGCCTGGGTTACTGCAACAATGTCCTAATTCGTTTCCTCAAGTCTCTCCTCACTCCTATCTATATTCTACACACTTATACCACAGTGTTTTCCTTAAGTATAGATCAGACCATGAGCCTTTTCTACTCAGCCAACCCCAGGGGTTGCCAATTGTCTCCAAGACCAAATGTAAGCCTTTCTATATGGGTGTAAAGCTTCACAATCTTTAAGGGTTGACTTATTCATTTTATTTATATGCTCAGAGCCTAGCACAAGGCTTGGTTCATTGTGGGTGCTTAAATATTTGTTGAAGGATTGAACTGAGGCAGAGTGCATAAGTACAACTAACAAAACAATATATCTAATGACTATAAAACAATATAAATGGGAAAAACAAAACTGAATCCTGTGTAGTTATAATAACCAAGACATTTGGTCCTGGAGAAGAGTTGAGAAAATATTTCTCTCTTCTTTATTTGTAGAGATCAAGAACTAAGAGTGTAGAATGCTGCATAAAATGTCACACTTGGCTAACATGTAGACTGATTTTGCTAAACTGCTTGTTATAAACGTGGCTCACTGGGGGTGGGGGGTGGGAGGGGAGAACACAGAGGAAAGGGAAGAACAGATTCAGAAATTATGGTGATATAAAAAGATATCAATAAAAATAAGATTTTTTTCCCCCTTAAATTAAAAAAAATGAGTTTGAGTTTGGAAGGTACCTACCTGTTGGATTAATTCTGCTGATTCATCATCTCCATTTCCCATACCTGGATTCTTTCTGACCATGCCAGGGCCTGTCTTGGAAGGTGCCGTATTTCTCTGTGTAGAAATGGGCCTCTGTGGAGCTGAGAGAAAATTTAACTTTTAAATGGAATAACGGAAGAAAAATATAATGAAAACAATATCAAGGAGGGGGTATGATGGTAACCAATTCACTGATACAGGCACTTGGGGAACAAAACTCAAAGCATCAAGAAAGTTTCTCCCTAGGAGCGGCTAGGTGGTGCGGTGAATAGAGCACCAGCCCTGGAGTCAGGCAGACCTGAGTTCAAATGTGGCCTCAGACACTTAACATTTACTAGCCATGCGACCTTGGGCAAGTCACTTAACCCCAAATGCCCTCCAAAAAAAAGTAAAAAAAAAAAGTTGCCATAATGACAACTTTATTTTTTTTTCCACCTCACTTCTCAGTTTATTTTCTCCCTTCAAACATGATAATATGGTACCCAAATTTGGTTTTCACTGAGGGATCTGTGTACACAGGCTTGTCCAGGCCACTGACAGGCAAGGCAAATACTGCTTCTTAGAACGGGCCTACCATGGACCTCTTGTCATCCAGCCCAAATCTTCCCCCTGTGGAGATTTATCTTCACTGTCCTGTGAGGCAACTTCATTGAATCTCACTCCAGACCAGTTTTTCCATGGCCTCCATGATTCTTACCAGGCTTTTCCCACAGAATATATTGGACCTTTACTGCATTTCCACCACCTTTGGGACCCTGAGCCTTCTTATCTGCACCCTCACTCCCAGAAGCTGCTCCCCCTTTCCCTCTTTTGCTAGAACCACTCTTCCCTTTGGGCACCATCTTTCCACTTTGTTGCCACCACCTCCATTTGTACTTCCATAATGACAACTTTAGAGCCTTTACTATGTGAAAAGGAGTTATAATCCTGAACTAAAGAACCTCATTTAATAACAGACATACCAGATACATCATTCCTGTGAAGCATAGTAAATTTGCTGCCTCAAAGCAGCACCAACAGTAGATAGGCCAGTTTTTGCTTAGAACACTTCCCTTACCTGCACCACTGGAACCAAGAGGTTTTTTTGGCTTATTCAAAACTGGAGTCATGAGGGAGGGGGCTACTGCTGTTTCTTGGCCTTGTCGAGCCGCTACAGGATCATAGTCTTTCCCATCATAGTTCGCATCAAAAAATTTCTTGAACCATTGAACAAATTCAAAATTGTCCTGGAATTTTCCTTTCACTAATTTGTCTACAGGAATTATCTAAAGGAAAAAAATCAAAATAGCTTAGTCCAAAATCAGAGACACTAGGCAACTTCAAGAATCAGTATATGGAATCTATTAAAAAAAAAAAGTTCTAAGAGATAAGAACTGCCTATCTCTATAAGCCTATAAAGCTGGCTTTGAAAAAACATTTTCCCAGGAAAAAACAGCAGCCAGCTTGTAAGGTTTAGTTTATGTTTATAAAAAGTAGTAAGAAATAAAAAGAATCAGAAATCAAAAATGAATATGAAATTCAATGAAATGAAATCACATTTAAACACTCATCTGTTAAATTCCTATAAAAGTGGGAACTATGATACTTACGTGTTTTCTAGCATCTAACATGTATAATACTCATCAGATTTAAGTAACATCTATTAAAAAAACCTGAGTCAAACAAACCTATTACAGCAAATCTATGCTTCCCTCTTTAATTCCAGTCCACCCTTCCTGAACCCACTGGGGTAACCAGATGTGAAGAAAAGCATGGTTTTTCATACCACTTAGGTAAAGTAGGAGTTACCAACTACCAGCCTTCTAATGACATGGACGACCATCATATCTTACCATCTGGCCTGCTACTACTGCCTCCTGACCTGGGCACTGTTATCAGACCCGCTGATACAAAGGCCCCCAGGGCCTTGCCAGACACCCCATCACTACCCTTACAACTTCTGGGCTATTCCATCTGCCTGTGAGATGTATGACCTCTTTTTTTATGTATTATCTGTCCAAATTAGAACGTGAGCACGTTGAGGGCTGGCACTGCTTGTGTTCTTTCTACTTGTATTGGTGCTTCACATACTGCTAGGAACATGGTAAACACTTAATAAATGTGTTTACATTCATTCATCCATTCATTACAGGAGTTAAGGGTTACAGCCCTAATATTACAAAACAAGTCATTTATCACAAAAGTTAAATCCAATTAAATATATTTAAGTACAAGTTATTTCATTAAGCTGGAATCTGATCATCAAAAACTGCTTGAAATAAGTAGTGCCTTTGCTAGAGTTTGTTAAATTTTTTTGCCACATAAAGAGTTTTATATAATCTCAGAGCTGAAAGGAACCTCAAAACGTCATTTAGCCCAGCACCTGTTAGAAGCATCCTCTCTATAACATTCCTAAGTGTTCATCTAGTTTGTTCTTTAAATACCTTCAATGACAGAGAACACATTACCTACCAAAAGCCATTTCATTGTCGGACAACTCTAAATATTAGCAGTTCCTTCCTTATATTGAAAAAGATATATTCCCCTGTAATCGTTCACGCACAAATCCTGGTCCTACCCTACATCTGAAAGTGTCAGAAATTTTATGACCATAAACTTGTCCCCTCTGAGTTTTCTTTCAATGGCTTAAACATTGTTTTTATGATATGTAATAAACAGAATCTGACGCATATCTGAATTGGAGGTAAGTTGTCAATTTAAAAGAATTTTTCTTCTTCCTTCCCAGCAACTAATTGGTATCTCCACTATGTAGATGCTTAATTTATACTGTCTGTCACAATGATGCCTTCAAATTTATAAAATAGATAATGATTTTACAAAAGGAATTACCGTAAGATTGTTTAAAAAGGTAGGTTTCCCTGGTACATTTCTCTACCTTCTGTCTCCATAAGTGAACATCACCCCACTGATCCAAATCCTACTCATCCTCCATGTTACAATTCAAATGAAAGCTCCTCCATGTCATCTTCCCCATTTGCCACCCTGAAGTAATCTAACTTCTCTAATTATCAAAAGTACCTATACTATCCTTACTGCACTTACCTGTAACAGATGAAATGTGGTTAACTGTATATGTGTTTTAGCTCTCCTACTAAATCGTAAGCTTCTTGAAACAAAGAATTATATTCATTTTGTATACAGAAAGCATAATGCTATAGCTGATTAAGAGTAAACACACCCTACTTAGTGCTTACTGAATGAACAAATCTATTGAATAAGAGAAAGACATATACTCCTTCTATAAAGCCTACAAGAAGGGGTTTTTATCCTAGAAATCAGCAACTTGGATTTTTTGTTGGGTTATTTTTTTTCTATTTTGATAAATGTATTTCAATACATAGCTTCCTTTGTTATCCCAAGTATTTTACTTAATGCACTTAATAACATTATTCTGAGTCCATAGATTTCACCAGACTGCCATGAAACCTATGGTTCAGAGATACAACATCATAGCGAATCAAGGGCCATCCTTATAATCATCCTCCCTGAGACATACTAGCTTTGTAACCATAGGGAGGTGACTTAGGCTCTCAGTGCCCTAGGCAATTCTCTAACACTAAGTTATAGACTTGCCAATATAGAGTTTCCATAATGGAAGTTCCCTATACTGATGAAATCACAGGTCAGGACTATAAAAAAATAATACACCTAGCAGAATCTGTTTCTGACAGACTTAAGTATACTAGCAAGAAAGCAGCCTGAATATGCACTTTATTCTATGGGAGCTATGACTCTAATGATTCTCCTAAGGTTCCCTGGTCCCCTTCACCTTTCAGAAAAGCATCTACAGCAGCAATGATGAAGAAAATGACATACACACCAGCTGGGCTGCCTTTTCCAACATTCCCAGAAGCAACATGACACATCTAACTTAAGTAAAATGGGAATCTGCCAGATTTGAGGGCAATCTCATAATTAAAATTAGTAATTTTTTAATATCACAATGACTTCTGTGAATTTGTTAAATCAAATGTTTGCAAATTTCGCTTCTGCAATGAATACTTACAATGAAGTTGATAATTCCATTTGAAAATAATGGACCTTGGAAACAAGAGAAATTGTGACCTTAGAGCTAAATTTTTCTACGTTTCCATAGCACTATAGCTTACCTCAGCCAAGACAACAGATGAATATTTGTACTGTACAGTGCTAATAAAAACAACAAGCACACACTCAAAGGAAAGCATATAATTCCAACTTACTTTGTCAACACCCATTCTCTTAAAACCTGCTTGTAGGATCTTGAAGTTCTGAATGTATTCATGTTCCAGTTTTGCTTGAAACTTCACTTTCTTTAGAGCAATGGAACCAGGGAAAAGCATATCCATAAACTGACAATAGGCAGCACCTGACCCAAAAGAAGAGTGCATTCACTCAGTCATGTCAATCGCTTGATAAATCTTATAAAATTCAAAGGAATCTTGGAGGTTACTAAATAGCACCTTCTCTTTAACGCATCTTCCTTCTCCCAAACAATAGTTTCAAGTGATCTCTCTCTCAGCTTCTTTTTGAGCCCTTTCAGTGAGGTGGAGCTCACTAACTGACAACACAGTCCATTTCATTTTTGAACTGTACTCCTGAGTGGAAAATTCTTTCTTATATTCAGCTAAAATTTGCCTCTGTGAAGATTTCACGGATGAATCTTAATTTTCCCACTGAACGCACATAACAAAAGAAAGACTACGGAAAGTTTCCCTCACAGTTCAGGAAAACTGAGTTTTTTCCATAATCAGAAGTGTTAACTAGTTATTAACTTATTATTGAAAGGTTTATACCAAGTAGAACATAGAAATAAAATCCAAAAGGAAAATAAAAGCAAGTTGATGAAGGATATAAATACCAAGCAGACAAATTAAAGGTTTATTCAAATGAACCCTCCTAAGAGAAGACTGGAAGAAAAAAAAAGTATCAGAAACCATGAACTGACTATCCCACTGTTTTTATTTTTGAAAGGACAATGACACAAAAGGATTTCACTGAGAAAAGTGACCTCTTGAAGTAAGTTAAGAGACCAAGAAATAAAAAGGTAAGAAATGTCATCAGAATAGGGTGGCTAGGTGATGCAGTGAATAGAGCACTGGCCCTGGAGTCAGGAGGACCTGAATTCAAATCTGGCCTCAGACACTTTACACTTACTAGCTGTGTGACCTTGGGCAAGTCATTTAACTCCAATTGCCCTGCCCTCCCCCTTCCAAAAAGCCCCCCCAAAAAAATGTCATAAAAAGAGAAGTCACAGAAAGCAACTGTACAATTCTATTTAAGGTTTTCACTGCATAAGGAACACAGCAAAAACTATCTTTATTCTCCTTTTTTGGAAATAATGTTGTCGTTCAGTCATTTCAGTTGTATCTGACTCTTTGTGACCCCTTGTTGGGTTTTCTTGACAAAGATCCTAGAGTGGTGTGCCATTTATTTCTTCAGCTTATTTTACAGACGAGGAAACTGAAATAAACAAGGTTGCTCAGGGTCACACAGCTAGTAAGCGTCTGAGGTCAGATTTAAACTTAGGAAGATGAGTTGGCCTGACTCCAGGCCTGGCACTCTATCCACTTCACAACCTAGCTGCCCTTTGGAAATACTAACAAAAATAATAGTAGCAGCTAGCATTTAGATAGTGCATACTTTAGGGGCGGCTAGGTGGCACAGTGAATAGAACACTGGCCCTGGAGTCAGGAGGACCTGAGTTCAAATATGACCCTCAGACACTTAACACAAAACTAGCTGTGTGACCTTGGGCAAGTCACTTAACCCCAATTGCCCTGCCCTCCTCCCTCCAAAGAGCAAAAATAAAATAAAATAAAATAAAATAAAGATAGTGCATACTTTGTTCCAGGTACTGCACCTTACAAATATTATGCAAACATGAGACAACTAGGTGGTGCAGTGAATAGAGTGCTGGGCCTGAAATCAGAAAACTCTAAGTTCAAACTGGCCTTCAGACACTTACTAACTGTATGACCCCAGGAAAGTCACTTAAGCACTGTCTGCCTCAGTTTCCACAACTGTAAAATGGGAATAATAATAGCTTCTCCCTCCCAGGGTTGTTGTGACGCTCAAATAATAATTGTAAGTCACTGAGCACAGGGCTTGGTACATAATCAGCACTATACAAATGCTCGTTATTATCACTTTCACCTCATTTGATCCTCTCAACAATCCTGGGAAGTAGATGCCATTATCATCCTCATTTCACAGTTACGGAAATTGAAGTGGAGTGACTTGCCCAGGATCACACAACTAGTTGACTATGAATCTGGGTCTTCCTGACTCCAGGCCCAGGGCTCTATGCACTATCCCACCCAGTTTCCCCTCTCAATGAACATCTCATAATCTAAACCAGAAACTCCAAACCTACTGCCTGAAGAGTGAGGTGAGTGATGTTCCTTTGGGACAAAAATGCTGAGAACCACTGAAACAAACTAGGAGGGATGCCAAGGAAAGGGATAAGCATTTATACAGTGCCTACCATGTTCCAGGCATTGTGCTAAGCACTTTATATAAATATTAATCTCATTTGATCCTCACAACAAACCCAAAGAGGTAGGTGCTGTTATTATACCCATTTTACAGCTGAGGAAACTAAAGCAAACAGAAGTTAAGTGACTTGCCCAGGGCCACACAGTCAGTAAGTGTCTGACGGCAAATCTGAACCAGGTGTTCCTGACTCCAGGCCCAGGGCTCTATCCACTGCTCCACCTAGCCGCTTCCAAAAAAATAAATTGGGCAAGCATCTACCATATGCAAAGTACTTGAGCACCTCAGTACACAACAGGAGAGAACAAAAGACAGATAAATCACATTTTTGAACTATTAAAATTATAGTCTATCAGTACAAATGTAAAAAGAGAACATAAACAGAAATAAAGTTCAAGTATAGAGGCACTTATAAATGATAGCATAATATTCTCAAATACGTCTCAGTTATTCCATTAGTTTTTTATAAATATATACATATGTATGCATGTAGGTATGTATGTATAAATTAATTCATGGCCCAAGTATAGTCTACAAAACTATAAAACATAAACAACTAAAATAACCAACAAATTATAATATAAGCTATCAGAAAACAAACGCTTAAAGAGCCAGGGAGTAAAATGTTAGTCTCAGAAATCATCTAGTCCAATATTCACTGTAATGAAGAAACTCAGACCCAGGAATGTTATGAAATCTTCCCTGACTCAAACCCTCAATTACTTAGCATGTAAGTGGAAGAGCCAGGTCTCCAGACTGCTAGTACAATATACCTTCTGATACCAGTGGTTCCCAAGCTGTTCAAATATGAGGATTCCTATTTAACCTTATAAGAATTTCTCAACCACCTCCCCCAATAATAGTGGCTATAATTATATTAACTATTTCTGTCATTTGAGAAAATACATGACAAAAAACAAAACAATCGGTAATACTTTTAAATGTGGATTTTATTATAATAGTATTTATGCCTATCAAAAATATTAATATATACAAATACCTGACATTTATTCAATCTACAAAAAGGCATGGTTATACAAATGAATGCACAATTCACAATCCCTTTGAGATAACTCTACAGTCAGTAGATTGAAAAACACTCAACTAAGCCACACTGCGTAACTCTAATAGGATGGAGATGGCTAACTAGTTCCATGAAGGAATTGAAACTTGAGCTGGTGCAACAGCAATCAATTTAGCAGATACTTAGCACTTACTAACTTAGGGCTAAGTACAGAGGTGTAAGCTCTTTTCCTGTCCCGACCTGGCAGGAGGGGGTTAGCTAAGACTAGAGGCCAGTGTGTATATATAAGAAGAATTCTAGAGACAGAGAGACAGAATCGGAATGTTCCTCCTGGTGGCTTCTGTTAGAAGAAGCAAGACTGTCCTGGGGGAGGGAGGGAGGGAGAGACAGAGAGGAAGAGGGAGAGAGAGGGAGAGGGAGAAAGAGAGAGACAGAGACAGAGACAGAGACAGAGAGAGAGGGAGAGAGAGAGAGAGAGAGAGAGAGAGAGAGAGAGAGAGAGAGAGAGAGAGTTTCTCTCCCAGCATCTGGAAGCTAACTGAGAACTGAGTCTGAGTTTTTCTTGAGACCAGAATCTGGTGAAGGCAGAAGTGGCTGTTGCTGCCACCTGGAAGGCCAGTGTTGCTGCTGCTGCCTAGAAAGCAAAGTTTTCTACTGGGTCCTAGGGCCAGCTGAACTGCTGGAAGACTGAAGATGCATGACCAGGATAACACTTTGTTTGTTCGTGGCCTGACTGATCCTTGAGTTGCCAACAACAGAAGTGGTGAAGGGTCTGAGATGTGCTGGACCCTGTGAACTTCGGTGTGTACCAGGGATTGCCTGGAGGACTGGACAAGGACCTGCGAGCTGTCTACGTCTGAGGACTGGACAAGAACCTGGGAGCTGTCTGCCCCTGAAGCCAGGTGACTGTTTGGTGGATTCAGGAAGGAGCTGGGACCATGGAAGGGGATCCAGGGAATCAGAGAGACCACCCCGAGTCAAGATGAAGAAAAGGCCTCCCCTTGGATGAAACCGAGGTTTGCTGGACACCAAGAGGTGGAAGATTTGTATGGTTTTCTAATGACTGTATTTAATGACTGATTGCTAGATTAATGATTGATTAAGTTAAGATTGCCCCATGAGTGGAAGATTGATTATTGTATTGTGAAATGATTGAATGATTAAGTGAGAAGGGTTTCCCCCTTAGGGAAACCAGATGATTATTCTTTTGTTCCTTGTTTTAAATATTGGGACCACTGTAGTGAAAACCATGTGGCCATTCTAATGTTAAGCTGTTATGAACACTATATCATGATTTTCTGTGATAAGATGTAATGTTGTGAATACTATATTATGATTTGTTGTGAATGTTTGCCTTGATTTGTAATGGAATAAATGGAGTGCTCACTATACTGTGTAATCCAAACCTTAAAAGCTGTTCACAGCAGCATTCTTTTGGGAACCTGCTTGTGGATGGTGTTACAGTTGGGCCTTAAAGAATGAGTAGAATTTAGATAAAGAGGTCATTCCAGTAAGAAATAAAAATGTGAACAAAAACATCAAGACAACAATAAGTTCTATATTCAGAGAGATCTGCCTAAATGAAGTTTGACTTCCCATGCTTATTAGCAAAGAAGGATGAAGCCAAATTGTGGAGAATCTTGAAAGCTAAACAAAGGAATTTGACCTTGATGAAGCTGGCACTCAAGTCACTATATATTCTTCAAGAGGGAGTGACATGATGAGAGCATTTAAAAAAAACTTTTAATATCACTATCAAATGAGAATATAAAGAGGAAAAGACTCAAAAGATGTAGGCTACCCAGGGAATTTTTCAGTAATCCAGGTATGGAAAATGAGTAACTGATTTAAGATACTACCAGTGAAAATGGAAACCAAATGACAGGACAGACTTCAAAAGAATTACTGACAAGAATAAATAAGCAAAATAAGAGAAAAAGAAAAAATGTATCTAAGATTTCTAACCTGAAAAACAGAAAAGCGAAAGGAAGGAGGAACAAGTTAAGGGAGAAGATGCTGTTAGGATTCTGATGTATTTAATTTATGATGACTAAAGGGGAGGGTCAATCACACAGAGTTGGAATTACAAGGCAGGAGACCAGATTAAAAATTGGAAATACTCTTGGTACTCACCCCTCATAAAAAAAAAAAAAAAAAAAGAAGAAGATCCAGAAGATCTACATCTGAGGACTGGATTTCATTAGTTTGTGTGGGGACTTCCAGTATGAGAGTTCTTTCCATCAAGGCAGATCTGTAACTTATGGTTTAGAGAGTTGTACTAAGAGGTTAAATGACTTGCCCTTGGTCACACAGCTAGCATCCAAAGCAGTACTATGAAAGTGATTTCATAGTATAGACCTCTATGCACGAAGTCATACAGTTTTTGAAATATCAACAATGCAATTCTAACAGAAAGGAAATTAATACATGAACAAAAATAGGACAGACTCCCTAAGGTTTGATATAACAAAGTCAAGTCTTCTTCTGAAACTAGCAGGTGAGATGAGAGGCCCCAGATCTGTCTAGAGATAACAAACACCTTCCTCCATGACACAGTCATGAAGTAAATCAGATTTTAATCATTTGGGAAAGAGTTAGAAATTTTCCAGAATCATCAAAATAAAGAAGAGTTAGTGGAAGTGGATGACCAAGATCTATAAAAAGCAACGAGAACCAAGTATTTAAAATTTGGTGCCAGGTGGATATTTATGATTTTGTACACAATCATTTTTCACCCTTGCTTTTGGGTGTACATGTCTATATGTGATACACACACACACGTATATACAAACACATGTGTACATGCACAGATATAACACACACATTACATGTATGTAATATGTGACACATATAATTTTATTTGTGGTTAACTAAGTTTGGAATAAAGCAAGTAAGTAAACCTTGGTGTCAGAAATGAATTTTCCAGTACCTATCCTTCGTCCTTCAAATTCCTCACAAAAATCCATTCCATTAACAGGATTTTCTGATGACACACTCTAAAATATTACAACTTGGAAACTGTGGACTGTAATAATGAATACTGGACTTGCCAACTATGTTACTGCAATTTATCTTCTCCTCCTTCACTCTTCATATCCCATCTAATTAGAAGAAATGAGTAGACGCTATCTATGTTCGTTGGTGTTTTCAGAGAGGCCTCCCTCTGAACCAACCAGAGGTGAGTCTAGATTTGAGTGCTATCAACACTCAAATGCTTAACTCACCAACAAAAAACACAAAAGGTCACTGTCATTCATATGCTTTTCTTTTCAAGAGGAGTCTATACTTAGTACTGATAGCTTTTATTTGAGGGGAAGAATCTAGTTTCCTTGAATTTATACTTATCTTTGAAATGTTAAAGATATATTTATGGCTGTGAATCAACAAACACCCAGGCACTAGAAAGCATTCAATTCACTAGTTTTCCCTATTATTTTATTTATGCCTATTTATAGGCAACCTATTAGTCCTTTAGCAGAATGTTTCTTTTGGGGAAACACTGTCTTATCACTGTATGGTACCATACTGGTGAGAGAGATCTAATTTTCTAAAAATTACCATAAAACACAGCAAAACTTTCTAAGCATTCCAAAATGAAGAACATACCTCAGCCTTCACAAAGTGAAATGACTGCTTATAAATTAATTAAAGTCTGTTTAGAAACTTCAATTGAGGGCACAAATGTTAACACTCTGCATTTAGACAAAACTTCCATTTTAAACACGGTTAAAAGAAATGTTAGAATTATTACCAATTTTAATATACTTCACAGATCTAAAATGTACTCCTATCCAGGACAAGACTGGGAAACCTAGTCTCCAAACTTTAAAAAAAAAAAAAAAAAGCACAATCCTATTTGAAACTCAAGAATCCTGAGAATTAAGCAGGTCAGGTATTAGTATCTTCATTTTATAAAGGAGGAAACAGAGGTCCAGAGCAACAAAGTGAACAGCCCACAGCCACACAGCTAGCCAGGTGTAGAAACCAAACTTGAACGTAGGATTCGAAATTCCTGGGGTGCAATATTCTACCTACTATACTACTGCTACATACTACAAATTCCACTACTCAAAAATCAGCTCACGACCAAGTTTGTATTTACATTTCATTTTCAATTTGCAAACCTTTCTTTTTTAACAAAATTGCAGTTATACCATTTCTACAATATCGGTCTCAGCTACACATTTCAATATACATTTGAGCACCTTAAAAGGGTGTTATAAGATTATAAAGTACCTATATGTACAGAAATATAGTATAATAGATACAGTACTGGATTTGGAGTCAGAAAAATCTGGGTTCAAATCCCACCTGAGAAACCTAGTAGGTTTGCTGTCTAACCCTGGGCAAGTCACTCAACCTCTCTAGGCTTTAGGTTTTCTTATCTGTAAAGAGACAGGATTGTACTCGATGGTCTTTAAAGACTTCTCTGGCCCCAAATCTATGATTCTGTAACAGGGCTAGTTTTAATCAATATATTTTAAGAAGCCTGAGTTTCCCAAAAAACTATGATCCTAAAAGGCCTACACTCTGGTGCAGCTAGGTAGTGCAGTGAATAGAGCACCGGCCCTGGAGTCAGGAGGACCTGAGTTCAAATCTGCTGTCAGACACTTAATACTTGACTAGCCATGTGACCTTAGGCAAGTCACTTAACCCCAACTGCCCAGCCTTACCCCCTCCGAAAAAAAAAAAGATAAAAGGCCTACACTCTAGCCATTTAATTATTTCCTGGCATTGGAGAGGTGTGGAATTGGAAGGGTGGCACAGTGGATGGATAGAGCACCTGAGTTCAAATCCAGTGTCAGACACTTACTAGCTATGTGATCCTGGGCAAGTCACCTAACCCTGTTTGCCTCAGTTCCTCATCTGTAAAATGAGGTGGAGAAGAAAATGGCAAGCCACTCAAGTATCCTTGCCAAGAAAACTCCAAATAGGGCCATGAGGTGTCAGATATGATTGAAATGACTAAACAACAACTGGGATTGGAAATCCACCCTTCAAAAAATCCCGACATGGAATACGAGGGCTGATGATCTCCAAGCTCCCTTCCAATACTAAGTCTACAAATGGAAAGAACCACTTTAGTTATTCACCTGTAAAACTTGAGATTAAAGCTTATAAGTATAGTAATAGGATCATGAAAATGAAGCACAAGTACTACAGACAATAAGTATTTACAAATTTATTGCACTCAGAAAACAACTCATCATAAAGATATTTTCAAAATAATTGAGATGCCTTATAAACAGTTAAAGATAATTAATAATTTTTAAAAGAACTGAAAATTAGTATTGTATATATTACACTGAAAAATGAACATCACTAATAAAGAGAAATACAAATCAAAAAATAACTCTGAGGTTTCATCTTACAGCTAGCAAGTTAGTACAAATGACAAAATACGCAAACAGCTAACATTGGAGGAGCTTTATAAAGACAGAAAGAGCTGTGAATTAGTTCAACTTTTCTTGAAGACAATCTGGAAATATGTTTTTAAAAGTGACTAAACAGTCACTACTACCAGAGATTCCACTGGTAGGCAAATACCGTAATTATATACCAAAAAACTCATAGCAGCACATTCTCTTGGAAGTAAAGGACTAGAAAACAAGTAGATTCTTATCTAGTGGGAAATAACTAAACAAACTGTGGTACATGAATGTAGAGGCACTAAGGTGGCACAGTGTATACAGAGTGGTGGAGTCAGGAAGTGGCTTCAGACCCTTGCTAGTTCTGTGACCCGGGACAAGTCATTTACCTCCTCTCTGCCTCAGTCTCCCGATCCGTAAAATGTGGACAATAATAGCATCTACCTTGCAGTGTTATTGTGAGAATCAAATGAGATAACATATAAAGAGCTTTGCAAATCTTAAAGTACTATATAAATGCTACTGGTAATAACGATAAAGAATGTAATGCAATATTACTACTTCATAAGAAACACCAACTATAAAAAATACAACGTGGTATAGGAAGACTTACATGAACTAAGGCAAAGCAGAGTTAAGTACAACCAGGAAAACAATATCAACAATTACCAAAACAACATAAACAAGTAGAACAAAAAAAAATTAACTGAACGCTGTGTAATTAGACAAGCTTGGCCCTGACAAAGAGCTAAGAAAATCTACTTCCTTCCCTTCGTTATAAGGATAAGAAACTATAGCAATAAGATACTACATGTATTATCAAATGTAGTCAACATTCCCCCCTCCTTTTTTTTTAAAATCTTTGTTACAAGAAATAGATTTCTGGGTAAGGAAAGAGGGAGAGACATGTTCTGAAATTAAAGTAATAGAAAAAGAAAAGATATCAATTTTTTTTGCTTTCTTTTGAAGGTAGGGCAATTGGGGTTAAGTGACTTGCCTAAGGTCACACGGTTAGTTTTTTGTGTTAAGTGTCTGAAGCTGGATTGGAACTCAGGTCCTTCTGAGTCCAGGTCCGCTGTTCTATTCACTGTGTCACCTAGCTGCCCCATAAGATACCAATTTTTAAAACAAATAGAGATATATATTTGAAAACACAGTCTCCGATCATGACTTGGCCTTAACAATGTGACAGAAACAGATAAAAATTAAATAGCTATAATGTACTGAGAAGAATAAAGCTAAGGATAAGAATAAACCTGGGGGTTCATAGTGGAAGAAGCTTTAAAGAAATGCAAAGTTTAAAGATGAACCTGCTGATGCCTCTCTGAAAGCCAACAAAAGGAATTATTTGGCTATAGGAATAGAGCACCTAAAGTAAAACTGAAGTGAAGTTACAAATCTGGTAGATATTTGTAATGAACTTAAGAAATAGGAACTAATGTTTTCAACATAACATTCCTAGGTGCACGGATGTATGGACTTAATTCTGCCAGTATCTCAACTGTTCCATGATAAGCAAAATAAGATGTGTCAGAGTTTGCAGCACACTAGAAAATTCATTTCACAGCACTAACAAAATGAAGCATATGATAAATTAAATTTTATTCAATTTTTCAAATAGTCTTGAGTAAAAACAACCTATGATTCTGGAAGGTATGTAGTCTAGATATCTCTCTAGGCTGAAGGATTTCCTATGTAAGGCAGGAAAATGAATATCTTCAAACTTAAGGACATTAGCCTACTTAAACCAAACTGAGAGGTGGTAAAGAGATTAAAGATTTTCAAGGAGTTTTGATCCCCACTCCAAAGGAGGCAAAAAGGTGCCTACAATTCATCTTATATCTCATATGTATTACAGTCTTGAATATTAACACTGATACCTTCCATAGCATGGACAAGGCCTAAACTCAAACTTCTAAAAGAGATGGCTATTGAACCCATTCGTATGCTTAAATGGGATTCTGATACTGTCCTTGAGTTCCTTTAACCAAAAAAGAGGAAAATCTAAACTTCAGAGTTTGAATTAATGTAAAATTACAACAGCAACACAATTAATCAAATTAAAATAAATAGAAAAAATTTTAAATGACTTATTTTATTTTGGAAGACAAATAGTATAGTGTTGGAATGTCACTGCTACAGTCTTTGGGTCAATGTACAATCACACCAAGACTAACAGTCTATGTAGGAAAACAAATTTCAGAGTTTATGCCTGAAAAGAAACTAACAGAAGTGTGGAAAAAAAACCACAGAATCACAGGTTTACAGTTGGGAAGTACTCATTACAGGATGTTAACACTTGATTGAGCTACAATAAGAAAAAGCATTTTTATTGTGTTGAATTTTGGAGACAAATACCAAACTAAGGTACTTGCTCTATACTAGTCAATTAAGATTTGTTCATGATCTACATGACTATTCTATTAATGTCATTCTTACCTGAACATAAGTGTTCAATCTTTGTCAAGGTCAACTGCAGAGATTCATTGATCCAGGCCAGCATATCATGTCGACTCAAATTATCACTAGTTACTGAAGTTGAATACACGTTAACTGCCATCTTCTATAATATGGGGAGGAAAAAAGAAAGTTTCACAATATGATAAACATATGTCAGAAAATTTGCTGGAAAATGGTCCACAATGTGTCTTGCACACAGGAAGGACTGACTAAACCAGGGGTGGGGAATCTACAGCCTCAAGGCCACATGTGGCCTTCTAGATTCTCACATGCAGCCTTTTGACCAAAACCAAGTTTTATAGAACAAATCCTTTTATTAAGGGGTTTGGATTGAAAGGGCCACACCTGAGGACCTAGAGAGCCATATGTGGCTTTGAGGATGCAGATTCCCCACCCGAGGATTAAACCATTCAACTAAGACGTCAATAATTGGGTCCCAATGAACAATTAGCTTTACACTACTTCTTAAGAGTCCAACCAAAAAGTCCAAATTCCTACTACCCATGGATAGTTAATATCCAGCATGAGAATCACAGACTCACAAATTTAGAGCTGTGATATAGTGCAAATTCCTTATTTTACAAATGAAGAAACTGAGACCCAGAAAGGTAAAGTGATTTGCTCAAGTTTACACAAGTAATGGGTGGCAAAGCTGGGATTTGAACCTAAGTGTTCTGACATCAAAAACGGCTATATTGTCTTTCGGAGTCAAGATGGCAGCATAGAAGCAGCAAAATTAAGCAGCTCCCCCAATAACCACCTCAAATACCTAATTTTAGAGCTAAACAAATTTTAGAGCTCCAGAACCCACAAAAATTACAGAAAAACACATCTCCCACTGAAGGCAGCCCAGCAGGCAGATGCAAAGAGGTTCATCACAGCATACTGGGAACCCAGACTAGCACTGCATGAACCCATGGCTTGGCTACAGGGCAGCCAGAACAAGACAGAGCTGGAGCTTTCAAGAGAGTGAATCACCAGCAGCTGTGGTGTATTCCAGAATTACCAACCCATAAGAAACAAGGAATAAGTGAAAGGTCAGCAGAACTCAGATAAATCTGAGAGAGAGGGTCCAGCCGACTGTCCCAGGGCAGGGCTAGAAGTGGCTGAAGTGGCAGCCCTGCAGCTGCCTCCACGTGGCTGCTTCAGAAGCTCCCGGCCTGCAGATTGCAGGGAGGCCAAGCGAATGTTCAGAGGCTAAGTACTCTTGTCTTGAGTGGCCTGGATCGGGATCACGGTCTTGGGTGGTAGTCCAAAGCTGGTGGGGGCTGCAGAGACGGTGACCTCCTAATAGCTCCAGCAGCTGCAAAAACCCCAGTGATTTGGGACAGAGCTCCCCTCTGAAAGCTGAGTTCTATTGAGCCCAAAAGTCAAGTAATTGACTGGCAACATGAGCAGGCAAAGGAAGCAAAGCAAACCCAGCAAT
>CM053585.1:255294903-255404268 GCA_028646515.1 Pseudochirops corinnae | reverse complement strand
GGGTGGGGGAAAGAGGGGGAGAAAATATGTAACTCAAAATCTTGTGGAAATGAATGATGCAAACTATAATAAAATTTAAAAAAAAAAGAGATAGGTACCTTAAGTATTAATATTCTTATTCTACAAAAGAAGTTTACAAAAGGCAGTACAGTAGAATGAGTGCTGTAGCTTAGTCAGAGAACCTAATTTTAAAGTCCAGCTTTGTCATCTTTAAGACTATGAGCAAGTCACTTCACTTTTCTGAGTCTGTTTCCTCATTTGTAAAATGAAAGGGGTCAAGATTACTCCTTAGGTTCATTCAGTTCAAAATCTATAATCCTATGAACAATCCTGTGAAGTAAGTAATACAAATCTTATCCCTGCTTTATAAAGTGAGACACATAGCCTCAGAGATGTTAAGTGATTTGTCCAAGGCCACAAAGCAGTTAAAGGTTTTAAGTGAGCAAATTTTGAAACTAGCTCTTTTGACTCCAAGATCAGTAATCTTTTCCACTATATCATGTTTACTTATACTACCTACTACAGAAGATAATCATAAAGACCAAATGGTATGGCTATGAAAATGCTTCCTTACCTCTAAAAAGTAGCACAGCTATTAGGAGCTAGTCACTCAAATCCAGATACTCCTCTACATGTAATTCCAATCATCTGTCTTCCCTGGGATAGTCCCTATTCTGCCCCTACAGAGCACAAGTTCAACCTATTACGTGACTCCCTCACCCACCCCTTGACCCTTAACCCAAGTCTTGAAGCTGCCATGTGGCTGAAAAAGCAGTGTGACAATACAGAGTCAGAGCACCTGGGGAAAATAATATCTGATTCTCAGCACCAGTGTCACTTTGGTCAAGTCCCTTATACTTCCTGGGTTCCATTTTTCTCATCTGTAAAATGAAGTAGTTGGTTTACCAAGAGTACTTAATTTTTTGTGTGTCATGCACCCTGCCTCTGGCAGTCTGATGAAGCCAGATTATGAACTCGTTATCAGAATGTTTTTAAACATATAAAATAGTTATCTTAATAATCCTTTACCAAGGAAACCAACTGTATTAAATATTATCTATAGCTATGTATCTATGTATCTCTCTCTTTCTCTACACACACACAAACTTCTTCAAACAACTTCAACAATCCCAGTTTGAGAATCTGCAGACTAGATTATCTCTTAAGGGCCTTCCACTTTAAAATCATGTGTGCCCATCAGCACAGCCCCTCGCCCCACTAGTAATTCCAACCATTTAGCCTCCAGGGGCAGTCCCCACCCACCCAAGTCTAGCACAGCAAAATAAGATCATATCTCATGCTTCCTGTTCCTGTCTTAACCTCCAGCAGTGATTCCCCATATCCCAGCAAATAAACTCCCTTTCACCAGGACAACAGCCTCCCATCTCTATGATATGTAACTCAATGAGGCAACAATATGGAGTCAGGCAAAAATGCTAATTAAAGTTCAGCATACAGGACTGAGGTAGCGACAGTCTCCCTGTACAATGCCCTGGTAAGACTACTTCTGAAGTTTTGTGTTCAGCTGCATTTACCACGTTTTAAGAGGAGTATTGATAAGCTAGAGAATAACTGAGAAGGGTGGTAACAGACCGTGAATCCATGCCAACAGACTCAATTGCAGGAAACGAGGATGTTTGGCCTTGGGGAAGCCACAAAAACTGTGTTTGAACATCTGAAAGGCTGCAAGTTTGATCCCAAGGGTAGAATTAGGAACAATCGTTGCTAAAAGTTGCTGAGGCAGATTCAGGATTCATACAAGAAAAAATTTACCAACAACTGAAACACTCTAAATATGGAATGGGCTGCTTCCCCAGGTAGTGGCTTCTCCCTCACCAATCGTCTTCAAGGCAAAGCTAGCTGACCACTTGTCAGATATGTAATAGAGTATGCTTGACTAAGTACTCATTCCAATGCTTATATTCTGTGATTCTAATTCCAATCATTTGACCTACCAAAAGTATTCCCTACTATCTATCCTACATTGCACAGCTCATCAGCATATGCTTCCTACAGTTATGCCACAGAGATTTCCTGCAGGGAAAATCCCTTCCCTGATTCCCCTCCCATCCTTCCCCACCCTCTTCCCCGCCATTTCCCCATTTCTCAAAGCCATTCTGTTCTGGCTACTGGCACCCACTCCACTTCTACAAAACCCATCTCAACCCTCTACCCCCGAACACATCCCTTCCTCCCAACTATCTTTCCTTTCGAAAATGCCCCCTTCTTACACCCCTCGCACACCGCTGTGAGACCCCAACTTCCGGCCAAGGGATCTTCCTCACCTTCAAGCCCTCCCCATTCACGCTCGCTGCACAGACATCCCTGCGCACGCGCACTCGCAGGGTCACGGCACGACCCCTCCCCCACTTCCCCCTTCACAGGCTCCTCCGGCGGAGCCGCCCGTAGCCCCCACAGGCCGCGGCTCCCGCCTTCTCCGACTCCCGCTCCGCAACCCAGGCACCCGCCCTCCTGAGTTTCCGCCGCCCGGCCCAGGCCGCGCCCCCAACCCGCATCCCCGTCACCCACTCCTCACCGGCTTCTCGAGGCGCCGTGTCCCCTATCCCGCCGGCCCCTCAGTTCCGTCTAGGTCTCGTTCAAACCGCCCGACCCCGCCCGCGCGATGACCTTATACGCACCCCCCCCTTTCCCCGACGCCGCGACGTAACGGTACGTCACCCCGCCCGGCCGGCTTCTGGGAGGGGGAAGAAGGAGGAGAGGGAGAAAAAGAGCCACTAAGAGAGGCGGAGCCTCAAGGATCTCCGAGCCGAAGCAAGGGCGCAGGGGGCGGGAACAAGGCTGTGGAGCTATGAAGACACGTGGCCCACGGCAGCCAATAAGATGCCGACCTCGGTGCAGAAAAGCCCAAAATTCTCACCGTGGAGCGCAAGGTGTGTCTGGGACCACAGAGTCAAAGCGGCTTAAAGAGTTATCAGCCTTAAAATAATCATAGACACACCGAAGCTCACAGCTAGAAGGGCTCCTGAATAATATCAAATTCAACGAATGATAATATAATATAATTAATATAACCAAATAATACAATGTTGATGTGATATAATAGCGGGGCAGCTACTTGGCTCACTGGATAGAGTGCAGGACCTGAAGTTGGGAAGACCTGAGTTGAAATGCAACCTCAGACACTAGCTGTATGACTCTGGGCAAGACACTAACCTGCTTGCCTCAGTTTCCTCATCTGTAAAACCAGCAATTTTAATACATCAGATAATAAATCAACAAAATCTAATAATCCTGTTCCAGCTGTTTTATCACATCAAATAGTAAAACAAAGGGAGCCAAGAGATTTGATTAGAAATCAGTGAATCAACAAATTTTCCTACTAGGTGGCCTAATACAAAATCAAAAATAAAACAATCCCTTCCCTCAAGAAATTTACACTCTCTGTCTAGAACATCTACAAATATATACAAAATAAATACAAGCTAGCTTTGGAAGGGGAAAGCACTAGTGAATGAACGGGAGAATAAAGAAAGGTTTCATGTAGAATGGAGATTAAACTGGCCTTGTAAGAAAACTAAAATAGTAGATGAGAAAGGACTAAATTCTAGGCACAAAGGACAGCCTACAAGGCAAGGAGACAGAACATAGAGTGTCTTGTGTGAAGAACAGCAAGAAATCACCTAGTACAACCACATCTTTTTATGATATAGGAAAGTGAGACCCAGTCAGGAGAAGTTACTTTACCAAGGTCATACAGCTAAGAATCAAAATATCAGTACAGAGGGCTGAGGGCAGCAGTTTCATTAAATCCTACAACCTCCAAAATAGCACCAAGGAAGAAGATGAGCACCTTTTCTTCTGGATGTTTGAGGTTGTGGCAGTCATTAAGGTGGGTGTCAAGAATATCTCACATATTGCTTGCCTTCTCAAGGGGAGGAGAGTTGTGGGAGGGAGAAAAGGAGGGAGAGAATTTGAAAATCAAAATTTTTAACAATTAAAGTTAAAAAATTTTACATGTAATTGGGAAATATTTTTAACCTGAAATTAAGGGTTTTTTATTATTTTATTTTTTCCAACTACATAAAAACTACTTTTTAAATTTTGAGTTACAAATTTTCTCCCTTTCCTCTCTTCCCTCCCCCTCCCTGACACAGCAGGTAATTTTATATAGGTTATACATGTGCATTCATGGAAAACTAATTGGGAAATATTTAACAAAATAAATAAAAATATTTTAAAAAGAAAAAAAAGGTATCTAAAGGTAGATTAGAAATGAAAGTCAACTGAAAGAGATCCTTTCTTGGTCAGAAGGCAAAATGGCCTAAGAAAGCATGTGCATCTATGGTTTGGGAATAGAAACTATTTGTGTGAACCATGTTTCAAAGAAAATGAGGGAAAATGGGAAAAGCAGATTTCAATATTTATGACCACAGCATCGCCACAAGTAAAAAAGCAAGTTGCTTCCACTAAGGAACGACAATTAAAGCTGCTTTACAGATCCTTTCCTAATTTTGATACCTATTCCAAGGTTGCACCTGATTGCAGATTGTTTGACCTCTCAATAGTAAGAAATAGATTATTTTCCTCTTAGAGCAAACAAACAAACAAACCCCCCCCAAAAAAAAACATCTTTAAAAAGTTTCCTTTTCAAAAAAGTCTCCTAGAATGATTTATGCATCCTTCCCCTTATATGGATGGTAGAATTACTCCCAGATAAGGAGTGAATTCTAACTCAGATTCTCAGATTTTCCAGGTGTTTCATTTGAGCTCCAACAGAGAATCTCCCTGGAATTAAAAGCCTATTTGATAATGCTGTTTTTCCCACACCAGTCCTGAAGGTCCCATGGAGGAATCTTTATGAACTCAACATTAAAGGTAAAAAAAAAAAACAAAAAACAAAAAAACCACTGCATTGGGAGTCATAGGACCTAGATTCAAATCCTAGCTCTGCCAGTATGACTGTAGACATGTCACTTAAACACTTTGGGCCTAAATATTCTCTTCTGCAAAATGGGGAACTGGAGGAATTTTAAGCTAACAATTCTCTTCCAATATTGATTCTATGACCTTTCATTTGTTTCCCTGATATGCTTTTAAGGGAATTTACCCATATCCTTTGTTATAAGAGAAAGCTCTCCTCTGAGTTCATGTGGTAGGTAACTGCTGCCAAATTAGTGCAGAAAATATAGAGGTAAAAACCTAGGTTCTCTTAAAGCATAATAGGTTCAGGCCTCAGAGAAAACCTGAACAATCATTAGTATACTGACAGGGCTTCTTATAAGAAAAATTACATCCAAATGAAATAGAAAAAATGCTTTTATGTATCGCAATCTTGTACATTCCTCTTAGGCCATGAAAGTTAAAGAAAAGGTGGAGCCATAATCCCAGTACTTCCCTTAGCATCTTGAAAATTGAACAAATTTAGTTAGAGTCATAATCTCATAGATAAAAGGTATCTAGTCAAACAGACTCTATAGGTAAACTAAATCAGATTACAGATTAAACTACACTTAGAGGGTTCACAGATAGGTTGATTGAGGGAGAAGATTTTATAGGTCACCAAGGAGTCAGAGACAGTTAAGAGTCTTCCTCTGCCTTAAGGAATGTTTAAGGCTTTAATTAAATTTTCACATCTCAGGGGACAGGTTTTGACCAGGTGAGGTTAATATTAACCAAAAATTGTGGAAGGAATAAAGGAAATTTAAAAATTTAAAATTCCCATTCTACCTTAAAATGCAATATAAGCCCAAGGCAGGTCCATAAATACTGGGATCAGCAAGTACATGTTTTATGGCTTAGTTCATCTTTCCTTCATTTAACATGAAGTACCCAGACCTAGTCACTGAATGGAAATTCCATAAAACTAAGGAACAAGTCTGCTCTATTTAGTGAATGTGACACAGAAGAAAAGTGTTAGACTTGAACTCAGTGGACTTTCAGTTCAAGCCCTGATGGTGACACAAACTATCTAAGTGACAATGGGCAAATCACAAGACTTAGAGCTGGTAAGGCATCATAGAGGTCATCCAGCCTAACCCCCTTCATTTTACAGATGAATAATCTGAGTGAGGCCTGGATCCAGGGAAGTGCCTTGAGCTTAAGATCACACAGACCAAAAGCAGCCAAGATTCTAAGCAAACTCTCTCCTTCCTCTGTTTCCAAGCCCATCTCTCTTTCCATTACACCACGCTGTGGAGTTCCTTAACACTGAGAAACTTAAACATAAATAATAATAATAAAATAATAAAACAGAAATAATAATAATCATACCTGCACTATCTAAACCACAGGGTTGTTATAAAGGAAGCACACTGTAATACCTTTAAAGCACTGGCTCAAAAGCCTGAACAGAATCATCTGAAAACTAGAACCTTCCTTGTTATGGAACAGCTATTGTGAAAACGTGCAGTGCATGCAAACAATACTGAGCATGCTACCTCTACCCAAATGCCCTAAAACTGCCTTAGTCCTTTGCTTCTCAGGACAACTTGGCTCTGCCAAGACTGTGAAATGGCTGACCTCAAAGCCCTTTCTCCTTAGAAAGGAGAAAAAAATGGTGATTGAGACAGAAGAGAGATTTCCTGAAAAGGAAATCCTTCTTCCATGGGCTCATAACTCATTGAATTCCACAGTGGAAAGTGCACTAGATTTGGAATCAGAAGATCTAGTTATAAAATTGAAGAAGGATTGAACAAATTGTCACGTATTAACATAATGAAATGTCACTGAACTATAAAATAATGATTAGAAGAAATTCACAGAAATATGTGAGGATTAAAAGTACCTGAAGCTGACTGATGTATACGGGAACAGGAAAAGAATGATTACATTATATACAATGATTGTAATGATAATTAAAAGGACATTAAAACGTGCCCAGGAAAAGAGATAAAGAGATACATCACACACCTTTTGTTGGTGAGGTGGGGAGGCTTTGAGCATGAAATGGTGTGCATGCTTTCAGCTGTGGTCACTATGTCAGCTGGTTTTTATTTAACCATTCTTCTGCCTAACAAGAGAAGACTCACTGAGGAGGGGCATCATGAGAGTGTGTTAGAGGAGAAATATAAGGAGGGGAGGGAAAATCCAAAAATGATTTTAATCTGAAAATAAAAAGGACTAATAAAAACCTCCAAACATAAATAAATGAACAAATGAATGAATAAAACTTTAAAACATTAATTAGAACGTGGATAAAGTTGCAGCTCTGCCTCTTGCTACATGTACCACCATGAATGAATCATTTACATTTTTTAATACTTTCTAACACTCATCTGACAAATGAAACTGCTTTTCACCAGAGATAAGGGAAAGAAAGAGCATTGGTTTGGATTCTAGAAACCTGGTTTTCAGTTCATCTCTGTAATTTACTAAATGTGTAAGTTAGTAAGTCACCTGCCCTCTCAATGTCTGTTTTCCCATTTATAAAATGCCCAGCCACATATTATACTCCTCTATCTTCTACCAGTTTTCCAATTCCCAAATCAAGATAAAATCAATAATAGCAGTTAGTGGAAAGGGCATGGAAATCTTCTCCCCTGTGGCTGCATTCACAATGCCTATAACTTTCCAAAATTTGTCTCTCTGGCCCATCACTCTGCTATAAGGGTTATCTCACCCTATAGGAATAATGGTTAATTAGGGTAGAGACTGTTTTTTGCTCTTATATTTGTATCCTTAGCACTTAGTACAGTAGTTTGCACACAGCAAGCACTCAGTAAACGTTTTTTCAATCATACAAATGATCAGAATGAAATTATGTCTAAATCCCTTCCACCAGCAATATTATGTGATCCCAGAATTTTTCATTCTCATAAACCTGACAAGTTGTTTTTGGGTTTTCTTTCTTCTCCAACTTCCCTCTCTTGTGAGCTAAAAAATTACTTGAGTCAGGACTTGGAAAAAAAAGGGGGGGGGATGGGAGAAGGGGCTTACTCCCCAAGTAATTTATCAAGGGATGAATCAATTAGCAAACATGTTTTGAGCCTTGAGCATCTACTATGTGCTCAGGCACTGTGTTGGGATGCTGGAGATTAAAAGACAAAAAAATTAAACAAGTCCTACTCTCTAAGAACTTACATTCTATCCATACATATCTTTATACAGAATATAAAACATAATCAATATTTATGTTCTTGTGTTTATTGAACAGACACGTTTAATATAAATGATTATGAACCAATTTTTCTATTTTTTAACCAGTATACCAAATAGCCTTAGGCATTACAAAAATGTTTCCTCCAAAACCATCTCTCTTCCTTGCTTCTCTCAAGGGTACCACTATTATTCCAATTCAACAAACATCATCCTTAGTTCTTTACTTTTCTTCATCTCCTTTATAGATTCTGCTCAATTCTACCTGCCAAATATCTCTACCATCCGTTCCATTCTTTCCATTCACAGAATAACCATCTTAGTACCTTAGAACCTCACCATCTTTCATCAGGACTATTACAAAAGTCTAATACTTCTCCCTGGATACAGGTTTTCCCCTCTACAATACAACCTCCACACAGCTGTCAAACTGATATTCCCAAAACATTTTTCTGTTTCAGGAGTGGAAGCTGTTACATATTGTCTCAGGGAAAAAATACAAACCCCTCTGTGTAGTATTTAAAACCCAGCACAAGCTGGCTCTTAACTATCCTGCCAGGCTTATAGGATTTTCTCCCTTTCCCACAGTATATAATCCAACCAATTGGCCTACTCTGTATTCCCAATACATCCCATCTCTCAGCTCTGTTGTTGCACAAGCTGATCCCCATGTTTGGAATGCATTCCTTCACCATACCCGCCTATCTGAATTTGTGGCTTCCTTCTAGGCTCAAGTGCTACCTTTGCTTACTATTCCACTTGCTAGTAGTACTCTTCACATTTAAAATGTTTTGTATTAACTTTGCACATATTTCACTGCTGAATTAGTTCTAACGTGTTGTTTCTTTGTTTGTTTGGGAGTGGGGAAGGCAGGACAACTGGGGTTAAGCGACTTGCCCACGGTCACACAGCTAATAAGTGTGTCAAGTGCCTGAGGTCAAATTTGAACTCGGATCCTCCTGACTCGAGGGCTGGTGCTCTATTCACTGCGCCACCTAGCTGCCCCAAACATGTAGTTTCTCAATAAAACGCAAGGTCTCTGAGCATAGGGATGGTTTCATTTTCATTTATTTATTCCCAGTCTCTAACATACAGTACTTATCACATGATAATTTTCTTAAAATCTTGCTGAATGACTGTCAGAGTAAAATCATTGTCTAGGGTTTTCTAAGTAAACCATCATACCATCTGCAAAAAACAATAATTTTGTTTCTTCTCCCCCTGTACACATTCCTTTGATTTCTTTTCTTTTTTGGTCTTACTGCTACTGATAGCATGGACATCCTTGCTTTGCCTCTGTTTTTATTGGAAAGGCCACTATCATATCCCCATTACATATAATTCTGGCTCTCGGTATTGGATAGATAATACTTACCGTATTAGGGAAGGGTCCATTTATTCCTCTTTTAACAGGGTTGTAATTTGTAAAAAAGGTTTTTCAGAATCACATGATCATGATCTTTTTGTTGTTCTTTCTTATGTTCTGTTATGTTTATAGTTTTACTAATATTAAACAAACTGAATTCTTGGTAAAAACTCAACTTGTCATTGTGTATGATATTTTTGATAAATTGCTGTGGCCTCTTTGCTATTATTTTATTTGAAAATTCTGTCTTCATTTGAGATACGGATCTGAGAATTTTCTTGTCTAGATTCACCCTGGAATTATGCCCCCAAAGTTTATAAAGTTTATCTAAATATGACACGGCATTACCACTACTAAGTCTATATACTTCAAAGAGATTCAATAAAGGACACATTTGATAACATATTTGTAGCAACTATTTTGTGGTATTAAGAACTGAAAATTAATGGCAGTGACCTTCAATTGAGGAATGGTTAAAGAAATTGTGGCAAATGAATGTAAAGGAATGCTATGGTGCTATAATGAATGGCAAAGGGGATAGGTTCAGAGAAACTTGTGAAGACTTGTATGGACTGATACAGAACAAAATGAGCAGTAATAGAATGGTTTATATAATGACAATATAAGGACAAACATTAAAAATCTTGAATTCTGATCAGTGCAGAGATCAACCTCAATTCAGGAAAACTGATGAAAACTACCCACCTTCTGACACAGCTGGTAGACTCAAGATGCACAGTGAGTATTCATTTTTGGTCAATGTAGGAAATTGTTTTGGTTTACTATGCATATTTGTTATAAAGGCCTTTTTATCCTTTTAAATTGGGTTAGAGGCAGAAAAAATACTTAATTGAAAAATAAAATAGACTAAAAGGGCCCTCCTGCCCCCTCTGATCAAAGTATTTCCAGTCTTTAAGATCCAATTCACATTCCATAAAATCACAGGGCCGTAGAGGATATGTAGTCATATAGATGAACCTGAATAATATCTACAATATTCCAGCAAGAGGCCATCAAATCTCTGCTAAAATAAACGTCTCACTATGGGAATTCATTAGCTATTAAGATATTTCATTACTCTTAGGGGCACCAGATTTTTCTTATCTTAATATGTCAAATTCTGCCCATGGCTACTAATTCTGCCTCCTGGGAACTAAACTGGTCAAAACACTTTGTTTTAGGACAGTCTTAACTGAATAATCATCTTCTCTCCTCTTAACACCTCTTGCACTGTCCATATCACACATTGGGTAATTGCCCACATATTATTTTTGTACTATATGAGTATTGCCTCTCTGTGAAGGCTTCCTTGAGGGCAAGGGCCCTCTCATTGGAATCCACTTGTGCCTTTATTTAAAATCATATCCATCATTACCTTTTTGTTTTGTTTGGGGGTTTGTTTTTGCTTTTTGGAGGGGGGAAAGTAGGGCTATTGGGTTTAAGTGACTTGCCCAAGGTCACATGGCTAGTAAGCATCTGAGGCTGGATTGAACTCAGGTCCTCCTAACTCCAGGGCCAGTGCTCTATTCACCGAGCCACCTAGCTGCTCCCATCATTACCTTTCAATGACTCCATCATCTAAGAATAGAGCTATGCCTAATGGCAGATATCTGCATGTTGCAACAGAAGGGATGGGTGTTTTAGTAGTAGTAATATTCAGATACAAAGGGATATGTGATCTTTGTGGCATAGTTCCAAATTGCTTTGCAGAACGGATGGACCAACTTGCAAATCCACCAACAGTGGTAATGTGCCCATTTCTGACACAGCACCCCTCCAACACTTGTCACCTTTCTCAATGTGATGGGTGGGAGGCAGAATCTCACAGCTGCTTTAACTTAAATCTCTAAAAGTTACCTGGGACTCTTATTTTCATATAGCTGTTAGCTTGGATTTCTGCCTTTTGATTTCCAACTGCCTATTTATATACTTTAAACATACATCAACTGGGAGATGGCTCTTGTTCTTAGGCAATTGAATTACCTCTTTTATCTATCTTCGAAATGGAGGATTTGTAAGCAATGCAGTGACAAACCAAGATTCCAGAGGACAAAAAAATTGCACGCTATGAGGGCCTGACAAAGACATCATGGAAATCGAGAAGCCAAACGGAGTATACCTGTTTGGACCTGATCAGTTCAGGAATTTGCTTTGCTTACTAATTCTTATTAGTTTGATTTCCCCTTTGTTTCTGTTGTCCAATTGGAGGAATGGAGAGGATTAAATAAAAACTTTAAAACCTTCAACAGAGAAATATGTCCCTGAGATTTTTCCCATTTAAATGATTCCTTCTAACTTTAGCTGAGACGATTCTTTTTCATAATCAAAATTGTGTTTTACCTCCTGTAAAACCTTCTTAGGTCAGGAACTATTCCTCTAACTTTATATGCAAAAGGTAATTTCTAATTTGCCCCTTTGTTTATACGATATCTATTGATTATTATTGATATCTAAGTCATGTAACTAAAGCTAATCATAGGATATAGAATGAGTTGTTGACCTAAATATAAGTTCTGCCAAAATGCTTCCCAGTTTTGCCAAGTTTTGGTCAAATAGTGAATCCTTTTCTGGCTTTATCATACTCTAGGGTTAGGCAAAGTTTAGCTAATCTGTTCCATTGATCAGGTTTTTTTTACCCTTTGGAAGGAAAAATGTGGAGGCAAAATCAACAAGGATAACTTGGTAACTGAATATATATGGTGACCCAAGAAATCAAAGAGAAATGACACATGTACAAAACTGTAGCAGCTTTTCTTCAGTGACTAAGAACAAATGGGGAAAAGCTGTTATGGCATATGAACATAATGGAACACTACTGTGCTGTGAGGCATGACAAAAGGGACGGTTTCAGAAAATCAGGTATGAACTGACGTAGAGCATGTTGAGCAAAACCAAGAATAGTTTATACAATAATAAATATATTTTAAAAATGAAAAAATTTAAGACAGTCTGAGGAATGCAATGATTCCAGAGTTTTGATTATGAAATATGCTACCCAGCCCTTGACTGAAGTGTGGGGCTCAAGCCATAAAATTACATGTCTTTGGATATGAACAATGTGTGAACTTGCATTGTTGACCATGCAGAATTGCTTCATGGGTTTGGATTTTTGTTTTTGCCAAATAGTGGGTGACGGTGTGTAAGATGGGGAAAGAAAGGTAAAAAAAGTTTTTTTAAAGGGTGGCATAGATTGTCAATGCATTGAGAGATTGGGACTCGCTTTCACAGAAGCATCTAATGACACCTCCGTCAAAATAACTGGCCTAGCCTGTTAATGCCAGGAGGATCCAGAGGCCACAATATTCATAAATTCAAAGGGAATTGGGAAGCTCAGGTATCCTTATTTACAAAGGAGAATGGTGGGGACAGGACCACAGACTAATTAAAGATCACCTTGGCAGAACATAACAAGGTAGGTGGTTTAAAAAGTCAGAAATAAATAGTATTGCAAATAGACTGGAGTTAGCAATATGTCAAAAGAATGCTAGACCAAAATGTTCAATCTAGATTCAATAATTGTCTAAATGACTTAAGTTGAGTGTCATTGGATAAGTCACTAGGTCTTTGAAAGTCAGTTTCCTATGAAAGGGAGATAATGAGTGAACTTTACATAACAGGAGTATTACACAGTGCTACAAGACTCAGCACTACCAAAGTATAAATTGTTATAAATAGCATAAATGACTGGATTACAAAATATCTGATGGAAAAAAATAAGAGGTCCTCAATTAACCCTCTTGTTTTAAAGAAACTGAAACCAACAGAGTAAAGCCAGGATTCATGGGATCAGATTGCAGATGATATATCTAACATTTTAAAGCTGAGGAAACTGAGGGCCAAAGTCATAGTATATGAAAAGAACTTCTGATTTCATTGCTGTAGAGAGCAACAGATAAAATTCCTCTACCAAGTCAGAAACTCAAGTGTGCAGATTAATGAATTATTTTAGACATGGTCAATACAGAATTCGCTTTACTTAACTATACATATTTGTAAGAGGTTTTGTTTCTTTCTTTGTCAGTGGGGATGGGGAGAAGGGGAGAGAATACAAACCTGAAAATTAAATTTTTTAAAAATCAAAAAGAAAAATTTAAAAAGTAATAATTTCTCTACCAGTGTAGGTCATCATCTTCTCTGAAACTGAATACTGAGTTTGCCTATATCAGTGTGGCTGCCTCACTTGCCTGAAATTACACATGATCAGTCAAGAACATAGAAAAAAGACAGCAAGTCTTAGATGCAGAGCTCTCATCAAGGCATTAGCCCTCCAGTAACATAGTCAGTGATTACTACGTATTAACAGGAAGGGGTTCCAAGAGTCATTAAAAACCCAATAGGAAGCAAAATAAAACATTCCTAGAGGCATTGTGAAAACCATGTCCCATGCATCCCTGGGGCAGACCACAAGAATTGTACCCTCTTCTATGAGGGATATGAATTCAACTATTAAGAATTAGACTGGGGAAAAAAAAAAAAAAAAGAATTAGACTGGGAACAATTTAGGCCAGGAACAAGGGTGTTTGACGTAATTTTTTTTAAAGGATAAAAATCTTTCCCTATAGGCAGAGTACATTATAAATATAATACCTTTTTTCCAAAGACATTACAATGAGAATGCTAACATTCTGAATCAACAGATGCAATTTAGTCGCCAGCCAATTATCTTTTCTTCATCCCTGTGTCACTAGCATACCCACTGGACCCTAGACCTCTCACCTCCAAAGTTTGTCCATGTTCCTTCTTAGGTTTTTGAGAGCGGTCTTGTTTGGTCTGTTTCATTTTATCTTGGCCTTGAAAACAGTACAGTCTATTGCCTGAGCTTGGTGTATAAGGGCAGTAAACATTTCTGATGAGCCAGGTTTGAGGCAGAGGAGAAACCTCTTTACCTGAGCTAAAGAGCTCATTTAGCTCATTAGAAAGGAGGTACTTGCTCACTGTCTCTCTTAGCAACCTCGAGCTCTCAGAGTTTCTAACTCCTAAAGGAATCCTGGCATTAGAATGCATTTTTCCACAGGCACAATCAGACTCTGGAGGATTCAGCTCTACTAGTTACCTTCATGAGCAACTATCTTCTCCCTAGAGTTCAAAATGAGGGGGTTAAAATGATGGGATCATCAGATGCCTATTAGTTCTGAAGCCTCTAAAGCAGCGATTCTCAACCTGTGGGTTATGTTCAATTTGTAACAATGAAAATACATCCTACATATCAGATATTTACATTACGATTCATAACAGTAGCAAAATTACAGTTATGAAGTAGCAATGAAAAGAATTTTATGGTTGGGGGTCACCACCACATGAGGAATTGTATTAAAGGATCGTGGAATTAGGAAGGTTGAGAATCACTGCTCTAAAGGCATCCCTCAACAGATAACCCCTACATAGCACCTAAAAGATGGAAGATGGTGGCCGCTGCATCCTCTTGAAGACCTTCATTGAGGCTGTGACAGAGATCCCACACCCGTCATTTCTTTTCATAAAAGGGGCAACACTGGATGTTCCTCCATTTGCTCATCTGTGATAAACGTATGTGCTTGTGGTTTTTAATTGTTTGGTTTTGAGGAAGGGAGTTGAAAGACACAGAGAAACAGAAGTCAGAAGCATTTCCCCAGGAGAGCCAGACACCTCATGGAAATGTATCTTGGCTTCCCAGCATTGTAGTGCCATAAGCCCTCTGTCCCTCTCATCTCATCTGAAGAGCAAGTCACCCTCAAGCATCTTCCCCTTATATGACATTTAATAAAAAGAACAAAAGGAGGACACAGAGAAGTACTGATTTTTAATTAAACCATTATAATAAGGTAAACTCTAGGCATTCATCAATTTCCATTCTAAAAACTGGGAAAACTTTAAACAAGGCAGTTTCTCATTTGTTATTTGGCTGTTACAAAAAAAAAATAATTATGAAACACAAACATAAAAAAAGGATAGAAAAACTGTCAACAGCAATGTCCTTATTCTACAAAATAGCACCAGTAAGAGTAAAAGGCCTTAAAACCATTACAATAGCATTTCTGAAATGCTGCTTCCCCAAATGCTTCCTCCCCTTAAAAAGGTTCCTACACAGAATTAAAAGACAGGTGTCATGGCAGATAAAAATTTTCTGGAGGAAGCCTCAGGGTTATTACAGACTTTCCATCTTTTAGATGAAAAAGAAAAACAAAAAAATTGTGCATTTGAACCCTAAACATGAGCACTGTCCAGAGGAAGGTGATGCAAATAAAAGACTGCGAGGTTATCATGCCATCAACCTCTGAAACTACCAACAATGCACCCAGCAGTTACTAAGCAAAGTGCCACCTGAGTAAGGAAAAGTTAAGGACTTTTTCTTCCTCCCCCACATTTTGGCAGAGGGAGTGGTGAGACCTGTAGTCACAGAGAGGTTAGCAGCCTAGAGAACCATAAAGTACACTTCAAGGCACATATTCACGTAGCTGCCTGTTCAGTCTTGGGCCTTTGACTGCAATATTCCACAGGAGACAAGGTGCCCAAAATTCTGACAAAGAATGAATGTGTCTCTTTACTATTCCAGCCCCTCTTGTCTTACCCCATCCCCCCTTTTAGGGCTATCTTGCAGTAGTGGCAGGACAATAAATAATTTGGGTTTAGTTTGTGCTGACGATTTTCTTTAAATGCACTGGAAATGTATTGAAACCAGCCCTGCTGGATTCATCATTTTCCAAAATGCCTGGAGATGTTACACAGGCATGGACTTGCACCTGAGCTTTACAAAATCATTAGTTCTTGATTTTTTTTTAGGGTGAGGGAGTTTATTATTTTTCTTTTTTTTATTTTAATGAAGTCGAAAATATTGGGCTAAAGGAGAACATACAAATTATTGTTACTAATGACTAGAAAAACCATCATATGCTGGTCAGTTTCTTTCAGTTACATCTGTATACAAGTCAGGCTGTCAGTCGTTTCATTCGGCTACATTTGCATCTTTCCCACCAGGATTATATTTCACTGAACAAGGAGCAACAAACCAAAAAAAAATTTTTTATGACAATCTTGACACCTGTGTTGTCTTGTTGCTTCAGAATATGACCTAACAAGGCTTGACACCTTATTCCTACAAACTTTAGCCATCATTTTGTAAAAAAAACACTAAAAATCTCTATTTCAAGTGTAGTTAAAAAAAAAAAAAAGACAGAAGCACCAATCTTGCCCCTCCCAGTGGCCACAATCAAGTGGTAAGACTTGTCTGTAGGCTTCAGAGAAACGGTTTGCACAGGTCTTCTGAAGGAGTGTGCCTCAAAAACAAGAGTCCCACTGAGCAAATGGGGAAAAGTCTGAGGTACATGTAATGACTGATGGTTTAGGTCTTAGTCTGACCTTATTCATCACAGCAACAAAACAGAAGAATAGCAGAGACTAGAACTTGGGAGGGGAAGTTGAGAGGGGGAGAAGAACCCAGAAGTTCTGCCATCCCTGGTCATGGTTCTTCCCCATTGTTACCCTCTTCCAATGGCCAAAATCCCCTTCCACCTGTCAGTTCCAGCCCATGTGTTATTCACAGGCAAAGTAGTCCTTCAGTGGGGCAAAAAGATGCCGGATAACAGGGACGCTCCAGGATCTGCCCAGCAACTTCTGGCGAGCACCTCGACCCATGTTTGACACGTCGGTGTAATGGACAGGAAAGCCAAAAATTCTGGGAGCAGGAACAAGGCAAAATATGGGGACATGAGAGGCAGCAAAATTTATTCCCCCAAGGCTGGAGCCAAATTTTCTTGGGGTAAGACCATAGTTAAAGTAAAGGGAGGGGTCCTTTAATGTACATCTGTACTAAAATTATCAAAATTGAACTAGCCCCATCTTGACACAAGACACAAGTTTAACACTGCACTTGGAAGCCAACTAAATTTTACAGACAACTCAGTTTGGACCTGTACCTAACTCCCCATCACACCTCTAGCCATCATTATCCTATACCAATAATAGCTAACAACTAACATTGGCCCTTTTAAGTTTTGCAAAGCACTTTACAGATAATGATGATGAAAACTAACATTTATCTAACACTTAGTATATGCCAGGCACTGTGCTGAGTGCTTTGTTTATTATCTCATTGGATCCCCATAACAGTCCTAGAAGGTAGGTACTATCACTATCCCCATTCTACACACAGCTGAGACAAACAGAGATTAAGTGACTTGTCCAGGGTCATACAACTAGTAATTATCTGAGGCTGGATTTTAACTCAGGTCTTTCTGACTCCAGGTCCAGGGTTCTACATACTATGTCACCCCAACTACCTCACCAGTAGCACACAATAGCATCCATTAAGTTGTATGGCTAGCAATACCTAAGGTCAACTTGTGATTGTGTCTCTTTAACAACACTAAAAATAAGAGAGTATCATATGGAGTCAGAGTATCTGGGCTCCAGTTGTGAAATGTATAATGCATGATGAAACACACCACCCACTTGCAGACAGAGAAATGGACTCAGTACAGAAATGTTTTGCTTAACTACACATATTTCCAATGGTTTTCATTTTTTCTAGCTTTCTCAGTGGGAGAATGAAGAAAGGTGGAGAGAACTTGGAGATGCAAAAAAAAAAAAATTGTAATGCTTATCACAGTGGGCAGGTCATTTACCCTTTGAAGGCATAAAATAATGTTGTTGGAATAAATACTTCTATAAGATCACTACCACCAGACATGGGAAGGAGATCACCTACTGCTCTAAGCCAGATCCAAGACAAGCATTATACGATCAAAAGCCTAGAGATGTGCCTACCTTGAATGTAGTAATGTGTAATGAAAATACACACCTTTCCTAGTACCTAACCCCATCTTCCCTCTGAGAAACACATAGCAAATGGTAATCAAGAAATCGGCAAAGTTGCAAAGTTGATGGTATCTTGGAAATCAGTGTTTGGTCTCTTCCAAATGGGAAGCCAGCAAACCATTTAACACATTGATCACATCTTCCATGAGATCAAATGGAGAATAGGGCTTAACATTTCTTGATACTCTCCCTTTGTATACTTGAAGCCAAAATAAAATATTACTATACCTTGATTATTGCAACATTTCCACCTCATCCTTTAAAACCTTCAAATCTACCTATCTTGCACGAGGTCTAGCTCCTAGGAAGTATTGATCTAATTAAACACATATCCCAATATGTATTGTAGTGATATGCATGGATGCCTTGTCCTCCCAGTTAGGAAAAGCTCTCCAAGACCTGAGATCCCATTATATCCCCTAAGTCAAGCATGGTCACAGAAAAAAAATATGTTGAATGAAATAGGGAGTAGGGAAATGAGAAAAGGGAAGTCCAGGAACAGACAGAGAAGAAATGTGTGGAGTGGCTGAATTTTCTTACTTTTCTTAAAACCATTGTGTTAAGCAACACAATTTGTCAGTCACAAGAGAGTGTGTCAGTCACAATTCTATCATTTCATCTGTACCTGACCCCACTCCAGCCCACCTTCTCTATTTCTCTCTGGCCCTTCTATCCGAAATCTGCTCACCTTTCTAGCTCTGTGCACCATAATATATCTTCTTTGCCATTCATGATAACAGGGAATTGCTGCTTTTTTCCCTGTTTGATGGAGTTCGACTTAGTTGTTATTGTCTGTACTTTCTTTAACTGGGGAACAAAAACATCAGGTAATGAACAAAGAAGTCTACAAGGTCATTATGTAAGTGAAAGAAGGTCTGATCCAAGTGGAAGACAAAGCTTTGATTCAGATAATGGTGAGGAGAAGGCAAAGGTATTGTCTAGACAACTCAAGGTCAGGAAGAAAAGAGGATGAAAGCCAGGCAAGTCAGTCACAAGCAAGAGAACTCTAAACTGACCCAATTTACTGGAGCAGCCAACCCCCTAAGCTATGTTGAGCCATTTCCTTTATCTTCTGGGATAGAAGAGAAAGAAAAATCCACTTAGGATTTCTGGTCTTCAGGATGGTTCCATGTGACAATTCAAAAACAGAAGTTGTTAGTATCCAGAAATTATTCATCTGGAGGCCAAAAAAAGGGGAGATCACGTGAAATATGCCTTGTAAGTCTGGCCAGACCTCTACAGGGCATAGAAAAAACAGGGAGGGCATTGGGGAAAAAAACAAGGACCTCACATTAAGGAGTCCAACGGGATATCCCTTTACTAAAGGAAAGGAACCTTACACATCAAATCCTTAGACCCTTGTGCAATGGCACACAGGTATTCAAAATGAAGAGGGCATTTGTTTCAGAACAAGCTTACCTTTGCTATCCTATTGTACTCCAGGCAGTCCTGAAGCTCGAGTTTATCGGTCTTTGATGCTATCACCGGCCTGGGAACAGCCAAAACTCATTATGTTCTACAATCCGCAAATGAATCTACTCTGATTCCAACTGCCTTCTAAGCCAGTGATCCCTTTATAGACTCAAATAGTGTTAAGAGTAGCAAGCAATGAAACAATTTGATGAGGTAGCCCTAAAGCTTCATGAATAGAAGCAGAGGCTTTGAAAGAAGATGAGAACATACCACAAGGACTGGCCTTAGTAGCAGCTTTTATAAGAGATGTGTGGAGAAAAGGGACAAGGAGTGTGACTAGAGTCATTAGGACAGGAGAATGGACTTTGGGGGAAGGGGGAAGAGTAGAGCCCCACACACGACTGATGGTTTCATTCAATCATTTTTAAGACTAAAGAGAAAAAGCAAATAATGAATATTAGAGTTGTACAGACCTAGACTAGGCTGCCTCAGTTTCATCTAAACTTTCACTATCACTTGTTACAGACAACATACTGAAATTGAGAAAAGCTCTCTGGCTACAATTTTAAGACTCTGCACTACAAGAGAACTAAGAGAAAAGAAATGTAGTGCAGTGAAAGGAATTCAGGATTTAGAATAAAAAGGAATCACACTACCTAGCTCATGAAGCAAACATCTCATGGTACAGAGAAGAAAAGCAATTTTGTCCCCATACCACAATGCAGGAGAGAGTCCTATTGACGTGCACAGATAGGTAAGGAAATGTCCAGAGTTCTTAATAAAACCCAATGCCATAGGGAATAGTTTGACATAAAAGGTCAGTTTATGAGACCCTGGTTCTCTTTCTTTCCTTTTTTTTTTTTTTTTTTGCTTTTTTGGAGGGTCTCACACCAAATCATGGTAAATAAACCATTTTCCTTACTCAGGGCCTTAGTTATTTCACCTAAATGCTGACAGGATAATAAAAAATAACCTCAAACATCTATGTATGTCCAGGAAATATAGAAGCCTGGTTATGTGATCCCAACCAAACTATGTTGCAATGACTAATTTCCAGAAAATTTTCAATCCTGGGTTGAGTATTATTAAGGAGTCAATCCCCAAAATTAGGCATTGTTTATATATAATAGAGTTTAATGGCCACATACTACTTGTTCAAAATTCTCATTGAAAAGATTCCTACTGGATAGCTACTACAAGCAAGATTTAACAGCAAGAAATCACAGACATAAGTCTAAGAAAGGGTATTCTATCAATTCAGGGATTACAGCTTCAGACATCTGTCAAGCTAGGCCTTTTCTCTACAAGGCTAGCAAAGGACTGCACCTAGTTCTCAATAGCTACATAGGTCCAAAAACAAAAATAAAGCTCACTTAACACCTTTCCCTTTTGTGGGAGCCTTCATACTATGAATGTCCTTCTCCAGAAACTCCCAAACAACAAAGGACCAGAAAGGGTCCTTCAACATTATCTCGTCTTCCAAATTCTCACTTCTGGAATTGCATCCACATGTTGGAGCTGACTATTTCTAGTGACAAGATCACTACCTCCAGAGGCAAAACCTGTGTTATATAGTGGAGTAAAAAATCTAAATCTCTCTGCATTATACCTGCTAAGTCTAGTATAGCCTTCTAGAGTTGGAAGGAATAAAGCTAATACACCACTGAAAGGGAAGCTGACTGAAGGAAGGGCTCATTTTACCTTGTGGCCAAGTACTTGGCACACAGTAGGAACTTGTTTTGTTGAATCTCAATAAATAATAGGCCTTCAGCTATAAATATCCAAAGATAATTGTTATAATGTTTAGCAGATGGTCATTTTGTTCTCTCCAACATGACCAATGTGATCCTTACAACTACCATGCTTCATACTCAGCAATATCACATTGCCAGATGAACACAGTGTACTTGAAAATCAGAGGCAGGATAGGTATTATAAGCATAAGAAATTACGCATATTCAATTTCAAATTATTGTGATCCTTGAGTCTTTCCCGTATTCAAATATTTCACTCAGACCAAGAATTATAACTTACATATTCACTGATGGTAGTAAACGAGACAAAGTTCTGTGGAGTGCCAAGAGAGACTGACTCACTTCTGAACCTATTCATCTTGGGCCATGATAGTTTGGGGTAAAATATACTCATCTGATAAATCAGTAAGGAATTCTCTGCCCATTCCCCTACCCCAAATTTTTTTTTAAAAATGCCTGAAGGAGGTAAGACAGATTTCAAGAGGTTAAGTCATATATAAGCTCATCTTACTAGTCTGTCCATGCTGCCCGCACAGAACTACATATGAAGGTAAGGAAGTCTCTCAAACTTCAAAAACAAAACCCTGCAACTGCATCTCATTGATCCAAGAAGAGAACTAGTGACCTTCATAGAGGGTCAAACTCAATCTCCTACTGGAAAAAAATCTTATTAGACTAATGAAAATCCTAAAGGCTCTACCTTGCCAGTTCACTGGAAGGTTTATTGTCATGGGTTAAAGAGTCACCAAGAAGAGCTTTTCCCATGCTGCCAAATCCAGCCAGTTAAAATCACTTATAAAATTAGGAATAGGATTCTTACTTTTCAAAAATAAGGAAAACTAGGATGTTAGAATCAAGGTAAAATGAAGCCACCAAAAAACATAAAACTCCCATCCATGGAATGCCCTAAGAAGCTCTTGGTAACCTATGCATCTCAGAAACATGGTCATACAGGAAATTTTCTAATGAGAGGACTTTGATTGTTGCATCATTAAGAGCCAACACAGTCTTATAATAAGCAGGGAAATTAAATGGATAACAGATGCAAGGTGACCCACCACCAAGAGGAAACTCTTGGTTTACTAAAGTGGGCTGAGGAATAACCATTCTTTCTACCTCTGTAAAACTCAGGACCCACACAAAGGATGTGATGTGGTCTTTCCCATGTCACTCTTGCCTGACCCATGCTACTGAAGAAGTGAAACACTCTGCACGTCACCTAAAATGGGGTGGTGAGGGGACAGAGAGAAGCACATTTGTGTATTAGTGTTCCTCAGAACACTTTCCAATCAGAGGGCCTGGTAAAAAAGTCCATTATCAGGGCCCTAGGGAGTAGATATACAAAACCTGAGAAGCCAGGAGGTGGTTTGTTACCTGTTCATCCCAGGCAGGTTGCCCCAATAATAGCGGGCTCGATGTGCAGCTGAGACTTTGATGGCATCAATCATTACTGGGTTACACTGTAGATCAGTGGAAATTAAAAAAAAGAAAGAAAGATCCAAATATCAACATAGAACTGACATAAACTAGAGTAACTAAGGATCTGACATGGAAGGGATAACATCTAATTCAAAACCTATTTGTAGGGAAAACCAAAACCCAAAGGTTAAATGGATTGTCTCTAGAAAATAAAAGCCTTAGGGTTAGGTACTGAGGCCTCAGCTGCTATCTCCAGGGCCACAACTACCCTCCAACCTGGAATCATTAATAGTGATTATTAACCATAGCACCACACAGGACAAAGGCCTGGGCAGTATTCTAAAGATTTATAGCTTTAACTATATGGCCAGGGGTAAAAAAGCTAGATTATTTTTGTCCTGCAGAGAGGGAGTGTGGTTGGAGGGATCTCAGAAAAGATCTTAAAGTAACAGCTTATTCCCCTCCCTCCACCCCACATTCCATCTGAAAAATTATGGATGTACAGTGAGGGAGAGGACAAATAAAGCCATGCTTAGAAGGGTTTTAAGCTTATATTCTCCAAGATGAAAAACACCTCTTTGAGGTAGATTCTGGTATTCTGGAAACAACCTTGGTACAACTTTAGAGTAGTAATTAACAACCAAAAGCAGCTTAGGACACATCCAGCATACTTTATGGGAAATTATGTACCTATGGTACTTTAAATATGATATGCAATCCCTTGTACCATTGCCCTGACACCAGACTGAAGATGGTTCATAATCCTATCCCATGATCCTTTCTCCTAAGTAATGAGATCACTCACCTCCAAAAATCTTGAGATGTCCCTCTTGTCATTGACCCTCATGGCTACAACATTTTCAAACATCCAGAAGAAAGGGCGCTCATCTCCTTCTTTGGGGCGAGTGTAATTAAGTAAGTGGTAGAATTCAAAGAAGAGCCTTCCCGTGCCCTCTGTTGTGGACAGATGAGACAAGATATGGAAATCAGGATAAAGTAAGTCCCTGGATGCCAATCCTTCCAACTTCAGGATGTACCCTCCATTCTTAAAAACCTGTAATTGTATACCGATGTAGCAAACTTTTCGATGCTGTCTCTTTCCCTTTACTATATAAATGTTAATAGTAAATATTTTAATAGAACACTATAAAATTTAGAACCAGAAGGGATTGTAAAACTTCTCCTACCTCTTTTGGTTAAGAAAAGACCCTTTGACTCCTGACTCTTTCATATCTAGGGTTTATCCTACTGCTCTTGTCAAAACAAATATAAATCAGATTTTGGCCAAACAGACAGTAAATAAGGCCGAAAAGGGAGAATAACCTTTGCCCAGGCTTGCCACTGATTTGCTATGTGAGTTTTAGCCTTCCTTCCTCCTAGGGACTGAGTTTCTTCACCTACAAAATAGTAAGATGAAATACATGGTTTCTTCCACTTTCAATATTCTATACGGAAGTAACTAATGTCTATTCCAAGTATTTAAAAAAGGCTATATCATTCTGTGATACCTTACGAGAATTTGTCCAATTCTATATTTTTCCTTTTTGTCAGATTAGTCCAAATCTGAGAAAGAAACATTAAAATTATTATAGTATCTATCTTCTTGCAATGTGGTATTTTTTTTCTTTAGGAATTTAAGATACTATAATACTTGTAGCATATTTAGTTTGTGGTCCACAGGTATGGGACATTGCTTAAATTTTCATATTTTTTTTAATGTATTAGTCCTTTAACTCAAGTACCATATTTTATTTAACAATTCCCCCCCATCAATGGGCCTCTACTTTCTAATTCTTTACTATCACAAAAGTGAGGCAGAGTAAATGGCCTAAGTAAGCACAGCAAAGAAAAAAATATACACCATAACTACCATAAAAATGAAAACTGAAAGACCCGCAAATCAATCAAAACCAAAAATACAGAGAACATGCATGGCTCCAAATGAGACAGAAGATGCATCTACCACTCCAGTTCTTTGCAGAGGTCCCTGGGTATGGTATATTACAAGTATTTTTAGACTTTTTTTGACATATTGATTAATTAAGCTAAGTTTTTTCTTTAAAGATGTTCCATTATATGGAGTGGCTCTCTGTTGAGTAGGGAATACTGGGGGAAATTTTGGTGACGCAAAAAAGATGATTTTTCTAAAAATATTCATTGTTATATGGAATCAATATAAAAACAAAAATCAACAAAAATGTATCTTTCTTTTAAAAAAAAAGTTTGACCTAGGGAATACAGATACCAAATCTGTTAAGGGCAATAAAATGTTATTTAAAAAAAAAAAAAGATCCTAGGGGCAGCTAGGTGGCGTAGTGAATAGAGCACCAGCCCTGGGGTCAGTAGGACCTGAGTACAAATCAATTCTCTGACATTTAACACGAAAACTAGCCGTGTGACCTTGGGCAAGTCACTTAATCCCAATTGCCCTACCTTCCCCCCTCAAAAAAAAAGATCCTCAAAGATTGCCCTTTCAGTATCTTTGCCAGGATAGGTTCAGAGGGCAGCTTTTGTAATGAATCCCAAATCAGTAGATTTTCTCTACATGAAACTCACTCCCTTGGGAAAGCTCTCAAATTCCTCAGAAAACCCAGAAATAATGTTTCTCACCATACAGGCCCTTCCTGGCAGGATTCACATTTGAAAGATCATTGCATGGACTTCCACCAATAAGCAAATCAAATGGTCCCCATTCATCAATCTGAGAAACAAACAAGTCATGTACTGCAGCTATAAGAGAATGCACTCAACAGACTGAGAAAAAGTGATAACCATAAACTCAAAAAAGCAATAAACATACAATAAAGACATTCCATTTCAGGAAGAGACATATAATGTTCTTTCCTCTAACATGACAAACAATACTATTGATGGATCAGTAAACATTAATTAAATGCCTACTATGTGCCAGGCACTGTGCAAAACATTGGAGCATAAGGCCGTCCCTACCCTCAAGGAGCTACAATCTAATGGGGGCGGGGAGTGGGAGGGAACAACCACATAAATATATACAAGCAAGCGATATTACACTATAAATAGAAATAATTGAAAGACAGAAGACCCTGTAATTAAGAGAGGTAGAGAAGGTTTCCTGTAGAGGGTGGGATTTTAGTTGAGACTTAAAGGTCAGAAATCAATGAGGAGGGGGGAAAGCATTCCAGGCATGGGGAACACATCCAGAGAAAATGCCCAGAGATGAGAGGTGGAGTGCCTTATTCATGAAACATCCAGGAGGCTAGTGACATTGGATCAGAGTACATTTTAGGGAATAAGGTGACAAAAGACTAAAAGGGGAGATGGGAGGGGTACTAGATTATGGAGGGTTTTGAATATGAAACAGCATTTTGTATTTCATTCTGGAAGCAATAAGAAGCCTCAAGAGTTTATTGGGAAAATTATTTTAGCAGCTGAAATGACAATGAATTGGAGTGGGGAGAGACTTAAGGCAGGCAGACCCCACCAGGAGGCTACCATAGTACTCAAGGCATAAGGCGATGAGGGTATGCACTAGGAGTGGTGCCAATGTTAAGGTGGGCTTATACGAGAGATGTCATACATAAGAGATACAATCTTCCTACTAGATTCCTATTCCACTGATGCACATAGATTTTAATTAAGAGATGCCTCCATGTATCCAAAAGTAAGCCTTTTGTTCCCCTAGTCAAACTACAGAGGTGGTCTTTCTACCATCAAGTAAGGTATACACATATATACCACACAGATATCAAGAAGGATGGGATACCAAAGCAATGTCCTTTCAGAAAGCCAAGAAAGAAAACTAGTCAGTTTCTACATCCAAACCATCCTCCAACTAGACCTGTAGGTACTAAAATGACCTGAGCCTAAGGGAAGGGGGGAAGGGCGGAAGAGGGGAAAGAGGAAAAAAAAAACATTCACTCACCTGGCGCTTTGTGATGTTCCTGACATCATGAACATATTTGATGATCCCTCCATGCTTGACTGTCCCAACAGCAATGGAATCTTCACAGATCTCTGAAGCAATGTACTTGTCTACCTTAATACCCAATTCTTTTAGCACTAAGTAACCTGCCAAAGGCAGAGGAAAGCAATGAGGACTCACTTTCTATTTTTGCCCCTCTAGAGAGAGGAATCTATAGCCTCACATGGCCAAGATAACGAAAAAGAGCTATGTGGGATAATATGATGGAGGGTTGGCTGATTTATACACACCTGGATGCCTCATCAAGAAGCAAGGGTGACAAGGTGTTCACTTGTCCCTCTAATAAAAAATTATGAGAGAGATCCCAGAAAAGCATAAGCTCTGTTTAAAGACTTTCACCATGAACCAAGTAACCAAGAGGCAACCCGAAACACATCTTTAATAAATAGTGAGGAGAGTCATTAGGTGACTGGTTCACATCTACAACTCAAGAAATTATCTAGTATGACACAGGTAGTGGGACGAGTAGAAGGAACAACCTTCGAAAACACAAAGTAAGTGAAGCTTTTGGGTACAAAAGATGTGAACTTTTTCATTCATGGTTTGGCTATGAACTAACTAAACGGGGGAGCTGGAAGGGCTTACAAATACGTACGTGGTCCATGCTATCTCTTTCCCAAAGAGCAGAGAAATGTGTGGCTTCCCCAAGAGCACATGGTTTTTAAGTAGGAAAGCTTGAATTCTGTTCCCCTAAAGGTCCAATATCTTATACTGGGCTCAGTAACCATCAACCCTCTAGTGCCGATTCTTTTTTCATTTCTCTAGGCTGATTCTTAAAAGATAAGAGTATTTGGTCTAGCAGGAACCAGGAATGCTAAGCCTGCAGTTTGGGAGGGTCTGGCAGAACAAATGTTCCATTACTCCCATGGAGGGGACTATGGGAGTTCAGATCAAGGTCAAATCAAAAGTAACCTTGTTTAGTGTGGGGTTAAGGTGAAAGGGGAACAAATGGTGTGAAGGGGGTATTAAATATGCACATGCATTTCCAGTAGAATTCTTGTCAAGTGTTCTAATTATGTAAGAGTTCAATTTCTATCACCTCTAAACTAAAAAGGCCTAGGTCAGGCTGTCATTACTTAATACCTGGAATCATGTGCCCTGCCTATTCACCAGTCCCCAAGCATTCCAGCTCTTACCATGCTTTGCATAAGATGTCTCTCCTCAAGCCTGAAAAGACTCCATCTCTTTGAAGCTCATGTACAACACCTACCAGACTCCATTTTAATCTCATTCCCTAAAGTATGAAGTGTTTTAAACCATAACCAAAAACTGTTTGAATCTCATCTTTTTCATTTATTTATAAGCACAAAAAAATGCCTTCAAACTAGTAAAACAAAAGTAAGGATTCTTTACCTCCAACACATGAATCTTGGATACAACATACTATGTGTTTAATAATTTTTAAAATTTTCTTAAATGTAATTAAAATTCTTATTCTTCCTTCCAGGTTAGCTAGGTACTAACTTCTCCCATCAAACCTCCTCTGACAGGCAAGTTAAAAGAGACCCCACCTATTAAGGACTCATATAAATTCCTTGAGAACAGTAATGGCCATTTTTATTACACTTCCCTGATTTGCAGCACAAAGCCATAAATAATCTCAGATAGTTCCTTCATTTTGTGGACAAAGGAAGCTTAAAAATTACAAACCTTTCTCATTTCTCCCACACCCATTAATTGTAGACTGAGATTGTGGGAAAGGACCAGAGAGGAGCCTTGCTACCACAGAAATGGAAATGGACAGGCCACCATCCTCACTGTCATCTCAGATTCAAGAGGAAATAGGTCAGGAACATTTTTAGAAGAGTCACCTGTAGCTATACCATCAAAAAGGGACAGGACTCTGATTGGCCGCCTCCTTGATGCAGGGACTGCTGGATACAGTTTTGGAACTGCCTGTCCAACAAGACAATAGCAAAATAATTAAGAAACAGGTACTGAGCAACCATTGGGATTTATTTTTCTGACTGAAACAAGCTACATTCTACATGACAAGATCCCAGTTTTTAAAAAAATTATATTCTCAGTCAGATGCTTTGTCTTTTATTCAATTACTGCCACATAAGCAAAGAAACAGGCCCTGAGATAGCACTACTGATAGTTAATTGTTTTTTTTTTTATTTGCTCATTTACTTTTTATTTACAAGATTCAGTTCCACAGTCACTTGAGTTTCAGATTTTCTCCCCTCCCTTCCCCTCCCCCCCCATGGTGGCGTGCAATCGTGTATAGGATCTGCAAATACTTTCACATTGTACAATAGTTTCGTCATATAGAAGGGCTGTAACCAATGAGTGATCACTGGGAAAAAAAAAAAAACCAGAGATAAAAGAGAACGATAACGAGTTTTGCTTCAGTCTCCATTTAAACTATAGTCTTTCTATATCTTTCTCTGAGTTTAGGTAACTGATAGTTAATTGTTAAACTCAAAAGTTTTGGGACAAGACCATTCACCAAGAAGAGCAATAACAATTTACATTCCTAGCCTGCCCTTGTTCAACATAAAAAACCCTGTTCACTGGGTATTATATACCCATTCTCCTGAACAAATATCTGTGAATAAACTACTATAACTGATCTACGCTAGGTTTTTTCCCTCTTTTCCTCAGGTGACCACAGAATTAATGACTAAACATTGTTGGTGGAGCTATGAATTGGTCCAGTCATATAAGGAGCTATTTATCTGGAACTATGCCCAAAAAGTTCAACCTTTTACCCTGATCCCAGAACATTCATCACAAAACATCACCCACTTCTGACAAAGTGATGGATCAGGGTACAAATTGAGACAAATTTTTTAGGCAAAGGCAAGGTGTAAATTTTTCTTGTCCATGCATATTTTTAGGACAGGCACTATTTTTGCCTCTTTTTGCATTCCTGGTGCTTAGCACAGTACCTGGCACATAATTGGCACTAAATTAATGTTTACTGATTGATAATATTGGTCATCATCTTAGAGTATGAAATTGGGTGTGGCAGGCAAACCCAATATACCTATTGCTTTCCAGAATTTATGGTTATTGCCTTTTCTCAGTCTATGGGATGGTGCATTCTGATACAGCTACTATACAACTTGTTTTCTCAGACTGATCAGTGGGGACCATTCAGTTTGCTTGTTGGTTCATGCAATAATCTTTCAAATGTGAAATCTGCCAGGAAAGGCCTATATGATGAGAACCAGTCAAAGGTCTGAGAGTCATTATGAAGGCTGCTTCTTAAAGCTGTTCTGGCAAAGCTATTGAGAAAGTAATGTTGTAGGGAATTTTTTTTTTTTAGTTAATTTATTTATTGCAAGTTTTCAAAATTCACTTCCCTAAGTTTTAAATTTTCTCCTCCTCCTCCCCTCCCCAAGACAGCATGCAATCAGATATAGGCTCTACATATATATTACTATTAAACATATTTTCAAATTAGTCATGTTGTATAGAAGAATCAGAACAAATGTGAGTAAGCATGAGAAAGAAAAACAGAAAAAGAAAACATTCTGCCTCACTCTGCAGAAAGACTCCTTATTTCTTTCTCTGGATGTCGATGGCATTTTCCATCATGAGTCTTCTGGATTTATTTTAGGTCCTTGCATTGCTGAAATTGTAAATTTGACTCAGTTCTCTGTATATTTTTGGAATGAGGCCTTTACATTTCTAAAATATACAGAGAACTGAGTCAAATATATAAGAATACAAGTCATTCCCCAATTGATAAATGGTCAAAGGATATGGACAGACAGTTTTCAGAGGAAGAAATTAAAGATATCTATAGGCATATGAAAAAATACTCTAAATCACTATTGATTAGAGAAGTGCAAATCAAAACAACTCTGAGGTACCACATCTCACTAGTAATATTGGCTAAGATGATAAAACAGGAAAATGATAAATGTTGGAGAGGATGTGGAAAAATTGGAACACTAATGTATTGTTGGTAGAGTTGTGAAATGATCCAACCATTCTGGAGAGCAATCTGGAACTATGCCCAAAGGGCTATAAAAAAGTGCATACCCTTTGACCCAGCAATACTACTTCCAGGGCTGTATCCCAAAGAAATCACAGAAGAAAAGGACCCATATGTATAAAAATATTTATAGCAACTCTATTTGGGGTGGCAAAGAACTGGAAATCAAGGGGATGCCCATCAACTGAGGAATGGCTAAACAAGTTGTGGTATACAAATGTAATGGAATACTATTGTGTTATAAGAAATGAAGAGCAGACGGACTTCATAATAACTTGGAGAGACTTATATAAACTAATACTGAGTGAGGAGAGCAGAACCAGGATAACTGTGTACACGATTACAGACACATTGTATGTGTGATGACTAACTTTGATAGACTGGACTCCTCTCAGCAATACAAAGTTAGAAGACAACTACAAAATACTCATAATGGAAAGGGATATCCACATCCAGAGAAAGAACTACAGTCTGCAGATTGAAGCAAACTATTTGCTCTCTCTCATTTATTTTGTTTTGTTTTGTCCCTTCTTTCTCATTGTTCAGCTTGTTGGATAAAATCCTTCTTTACAACATGACTAACATTCAATGTGAAAAAAAAAAAATTGAAGCCTTTATAAGAGACACTAGTTATAAAAATTCCTTCCCAGTTTTCTGCTTCCTTCCTAATCTTGGTTGCACTGGCTTTGTTTGTGCAAAAATTTTTAAATTTAACGTAATCAAAATTATCCATTTCACATTTCATAATGTTCTCTCTCTCTCGTTTGGTCACAAATTCCTCCGTTCTCCATAAATCTGACAGATAAACTATTATTCCTTGCTCCTCTAATTTGTTCATAGTATCAACCTTTACATCTAAATCATGTACCTATTTGGACTTTATTTTGGTATACAGTGTCAGACACTGGTCTATGCCCAGTTTCTGCCATACTATTTTCCAGTTTTCCCACTAGTTATTGTCAAATTGTGAGTTCTTATGCCAGAAGCTGGAGTCTTTGGGTTTATCAGAGAGTAGATTACTATAGCCGTTGACTGATGTGTCTCATGTACCTAATCTATTCCACTGATCTACCCCTCTATTTCTTAGCCAATACCAAGTAGTTTTGATGACTGATGCTTTATAATACAATTTAAGATCTGATATGGCTAGGCTACCTTCCTTAGCATTTCTTTTCATTAATTCCTTTAATATTCTGGACTTTTTGTTCTTAGATGAATTTTGATATTATTTTTTCTATCTCTGTAAAAGGAATTCTTAAAAAAAATTTTTTATTATTCCCCAAAGTGTCAGATGGAAATCTTTCTAGAGAGTCCTGGTTATATCTGGAAGTCTAAAATTCTGGACTCAGCACTGGAAGTGACAGTAGATCTGTGATTTTGGAGCAAGAGTCCAATGAAAGGACATGGAGTACAATTGGCTACAGGAAGCCACCCTTTTTCAGCATCCCAGATTTCTGCATGATTTTATAATCTTATATAAAATAAGGTCCTTTCTCACAAGAATTCGTCCTGAGGCAGATTCATTTTGTCAGAGGAATGCAGCTTCTGTCACTGTCATCTCTCTAAGATACCAAACTATTGGTGTGGGATTTTCCGGTTTTTTCATGACATTTAACTTTTTTTTAATTACAGAGAATGAAACTGAGCAGAAACTGAAGTGATCCAATTTCTAACCCTGTTAAAGAAACCAGTACAATTTACTAGATTACCTTGTATAAGTCACTTAACCCCTAGGTCTCTTCTATAAGTAGAGAGGGTATAATATCCTATGCCTTATCTTACAACAAAAAGTTTGTGGGTGTTCTGCTCCTACAAGCCACAATGTACTTTATCCTTTGACACTATGTCCCCAGAAAAAAACTGTTAAGGGGACTGAGTTACATTCAGTTGATTGGATTACTTTCTCCCATACACACCCATTCTTTAAATAGCTTTATGAATTCCTAGCCTTCCTTTAAAAGCTCATGAAGTTTCAGGGTCAAAGCTGGGACTTGAGGATTCAAAAACTATACTCAGCCAAATGTGTTGTGACAATTACCTTGTGTGTATGTGTGTGTGTGTGTGTGTGTGTGTGTGTGTGTGTGTGTGTGCGCACACCATGGATGAGAAATCTCATAAATGCCTTACATATTCCTGAGCTTTGTCGTTGGTGAAAAATTCCTGAAGACGAATGTTCCAGTCCTTTCGACGTTCTAAGACCCCATAGCACCGCTGAGGCTGGCACATGTAACAACTCCAGGGCTCTTGTGCTTTGGCACTGGCTGATGTCCCTGACCCAACCAGCACATCCAGGCATTCAACACAAAAACACCTGTGCCCAAGAGTGAGAGAAAAGGGTTGGTTAGCCAAAGTGTTCCTACATATTACAGCTACATTGGCTCTTAAGCATCCTCAAAGCCCAGTGGACATTAAAAGGCTGAGTAAAGTTACCATCTCTGTTTAACTAGCTCCACCCTCCCCACCCCATCCCACCCTCTCCCAGGTCTTCACCATTTTTGCCACTAGAATCACAGAACTAGACAGTTCATTATCAGATATTAGTTAAACCAGAGACCCCCTTCCATGATATCACTTCTTTATCTGTCCAAAGAGGGGGATTTTCACTTTCTATCTAAATCCACTCTAAATTTCCACCTCAAAATTACAAAATAGAAACCTATACAACATTCCTGATTCAAGTCCTCCCTTGAAGACCTCCAATGATTGGGAAGGGAGGAGTTAGGAAATCATTTTCCTTTTTACCAACTAATTAAAAAGTTAGGAGCACATATTAAAAAGCATCATATTTAACCAATAAGCTGTGTTTTAACTAGGACTAAAAGGAAAAGCCATAAATAAATCTAGGAGAGCTGGAAGAAGAAACTTAGAGAGAGATCATCTGCTCTGAAAAGTAATATCCAATGGCCTCCAGTAATTTTTTGAAAGAAATTCATATTTTAACTATCAGGTATGGGAAAACACACTGGACTGGTCTCAGAAGCCCCCTGATTCGAAGGCTATTCCTTACAGCCTCTGTAACCTTAGTTCTCATCTCTCATTTGTAAAGAGGAGATTTGACTACAAGGAGCCTTTCTAGCTCTGAATACTATTACCTAAAATGAAAAAGCTCTCTGTAGATATCCTAGTTGGTTAAACCTTTCTGAGAAACAATTTAGAATGAATGTGAGGGAAATAATTCACTCTCAAAATCCTCTGACCAAGACACTTCTTTAACTGGCTATATGCTTCCAGGACTTCTCTGGCTTTCCCACCATGCTCCAGGAAAGCTGTTATTGGGAAAATCTCAACATCCTACAAGATCCCATCAGCCTTGGCATTCTTCCTCATCATTACCTTCAGCCCCTCTAACTAAAATGTAGAGTCATGACCTCCAGGAGGCAGCTCAGCTCAGAAAATCCCATTTCTTACCTGCCTGCACTACCCTAGGCATCTGTGCCCCTCTTCCCCACTCGATCCTCTACTTTTCACCTTCTATTAGGATTGAAAACAAAGACTTTTCTTTTTTCATATTTGTATCCCCATTTCTGAGCACAGTGCCTGGTACACAGTAGGTGCTTATTTATTAGGACTTTGGTTGTTGCCATTAACCAGTCGTGTTTGGGTTTTCTTGACAAAGACAATGGAATGGTTTGCCATTTCCTTTTCCAGCTCATTTTACAGATGAGGAAACTGAGGTAAACAGGGTGAAGTGACTCAGAATCACACAGGCAAATAAGTATCTTAAGCCACATTTGAACTCAGGTCTTCCTGACTCCAGGCCTGAGCTCTATCTACTTCACCACTTAGCTGCCTGTTTATCAACTGTTATTAATAAAGGCTTCAGGCACATCCAAATATTCAAATGAGCCACAAACTGGAAACAAACTTCTGAGACATCCACATGGGAACTAGCTAAACAAGTTATAGCATATTAATGTAATGGAACATTAATACGTCAAGAATGAGGAATCCAGGGGCAGCCAGGTAGCGCAGTGAATAAGAGCACTGGCCCTGGAGTCAGGAGGACCTGAGTTCAAATACGACCTCAGATACTTACTTACTAGCCATGTGACCTTTGGCAAGTCACTTAACCCTAACTGCTCTGCCTTCCTCCCTCCAAAAAGCAAAAAAAAAAAAAAAAAAAAAAAAAAAAGAGATGAGGAATCTAGAGAAACTTGAGAACACTTAGCATAAACTGATTCAGAGTAGAGCATGAAGAAACAAGAAAATATACAGAATGCATAATGTAAATTCATAGAATAGCAATAAAGTAGCAATTTAAAATGTTGTAATTGTAATAACTAACCTTGATCTCTGCACATGAATATACCTATGATGCCACATCCCTACTCTCAGTTCAAGAGCAAAGAGCAAACATTGTACATTTGCTATTGGAAGTTCACTTGTCATCTTGCCTTGCCAGGGTCCCCTTTGAACCTCCCAAGACTTGTCCATCACCCTACCAGCACGCTCCCCCTTACATGTTGTTTCATTCTTTGATGTAAGCTCTAATAGGAGGGGCTATTTTATTTTTCTGTTTGTACACCCATAGTGTTTAGTATGAAGCTTTATAAATAGTAAATGCTTAATGTTTTTCAAAATTTGTTCACTTTTGTGTCATCCACAAAAAACTAAAGTAGTAGTGACTTCATTAAGAGTAATGGTATTTTCAGGTTGAAGTAATACCCCCATAACCATCTAGTCAAACTCAAGTACATAACAGACTGCTCTTCAGAACATAAAGGGAGAGACACAAGAAAAGGACTTACCGGCAACAGCTTGAATTGCTACACAGCAAGAGCTCTCGTCCCTCACAGCACACAGTACAGTACGATTGATATCCATCATCATCGTACATATAGAACAGCTCTAGAAATCTATCCTGGTTAAAGAAAATGAGAAGATAGAAACATGTCTGGGAAGAATTGCCTTTAGGTCCCAGAATACCGACTCGCATTCATCTACTGAATACCTGGATACAGTTAAGATGCTAGTCTATACCCATGGAATCCACTAATCCTTTGTGGGGTGGGGGGGAGAACAGAAACCCATGACCTTGGGCCTGTTCTACAGAATAGAGCAAATCAGGAACAAGTAACATGAGAATCTACACAGAAGGGAACAGGTAAACTATAAGAAGGGAAACCCATGTGTTTTCTAAGACTTACTTTACATGTATGACAGAGGCCCCCCTCAAAGAGAGGGTGAAAGGAGAGTGGGTTTTTTCTTCCACAGGCTATACAGTTATCTGTAACATACATAAGGGAGAGAGAGATGAAATGAGATTGAAACATCAAAAGAAATGACAACCATTCTACCTGAATTGCACTCATAAACTCCCGAATAAAAGAATTTAGATATATGGTACCCCCAACCCAGAGGTTAGCAGAAACAATGCCCTGATTTGGGGGAAGAGGGAAAGAGGAGAAATTAATTCACTCAGCTTTGGAACTCATGTCCTAGATCTTAGATGCTGTCTGGTGATAGAGTGCAAACTCACCCAGTCTGCTCTATGTGGTGAGTCCCAGACCAGGCTTCACTGTTAATCCGTTGGCCATGCCACCAGCTTATCTTACTCCTTCTGCCACTTTATGTTCTGAAACAGGGTCTGTCAACTGACTGTTTCATGGATCTACTTCCCATCTGTGTGAATCACCATATCTCAAACTCCATTCCCCCATCACAATCTCCGATACCACTTCCTAATATGTGATGTCTCTCCTTATTAGAATGCTCAAGGCCTTGAGGATATGGGTTTTTACCTGTATTCATAGTGCTTGGTAAATATTCCAGGCAGTACTTACCAAAAGCAGGTGATCCACAAATGGAAATTTTTAGCTCAGAACAAATATAATCTTCCAAGGAATCGTAAAAAAAATAAAACCACTCAGACACACCAAGAAAGGAATTCAAAGTCAACTATATGAACCGATGCCAAGTGAAGGAAGCAAAGATAGGAAAACAATACAGACAATGACAATGTAGACGCAAATAAGTGTTAGGAAATTAAAATGACCCAGGGATATGGAAAGCCATCTCCTCTCCTCCCATCTCTGCCCTTCAAAGGTGAGTGAGGGTGGAGTGGAAAGGGGCATGGCTACACAAGGACTGTATACAACCTCATAAGGGCTGAATCTGGGCAGGAAGGGATGTATAAAAAGGAATATCCAGGTGCTGTAAAAACAGGCAACTTCAATAATTTTTTAAAATTCATACCTATGTACCTAATTCAACAGGTCTGGGTGGGGCAAGTGGGAGAAGAACCAAACTAGTACTTCCAGTTACAGAATGACACTAATTATCTGGGCCTTGAGATATAATGTGACACTCATACAGAACAAACCTGTGGGCAATAATTTCTTTGCTTCCAAATCCCTAGGCATCTTTTTGCCCCCATTAACTTCCCCAACTAAATGAAAAAGGTCCTTTTTCTAACCATTAGAAGGAAGGGAATAGTAGATTTCAAAACTGCCATCCTTCAGTGTACAGATGTAATCCCTTCTAATAGCAACTTACAAATGGATGCTAAAAAGGTTTAGTCTTTTGAGGCTCTAAAATTTACGTCCTGAACACTAAATTAGGGTGGAGGGGAAAAAACACTAAAGATGTGGAATCAAAGAAATCTTTAACAACAACCTAAACCCCTTTTGACACATGAGGTGGCTCCCAATTGAGAATAACATTTGTATTCACTGCTTCTTAGAAATATTCACAGCTACATGTGTACCATGACTGCTTTTTCACTTTAAGAAATCTGGTCTGGCTAACCTATAACCTGCTGAAAGTCCTCTCTGATTCTCAAAGACTCTTAATATTCATTTACTGAGTCAAGCACTGAAACACCAGATGCTCCGTCCACTGTAACACCCCCAACCTTTTAAATTGCCTCCCAATACCAAATCCTCAAACTTAATGTTTTTCAACTCTACAACCAGCTCCTTGGACAAGGTCTCAACACTTCATACTTGGATCTAATGTCAGCAATTCTTGCTGTAGATCTAGTCACCTGTGATTTATGACACTCCTTATGGCTAAACTCATTACCTCTCTGCCTATCCAGTGCCTCTGTTCCATCATTACTCAAACATCATCATTACTGACAATCTATTCATTCCACGAATTTCCTGGCTCACTGCTCCTGTTCTCCTCAGTCAATACCTGACCAAAAAATAAATAATGATGAGCTCATTTCTCAATAGTGGCTGGAATTTTCTTCAGCTATAACACACCTGGGGCACATATCCCTTTCTCAAGGTAGAGTTAAGACCAAGCACATCATGTTTACCTCAGTCCATACTTAAACTTAAAAAATATGTTATCAAATATTTAAACTGTCTCTTAAGGAAGGGAATCTCCAGGAAAAGCCCTTCTGCATTATGGATCAGGGGATGAGGTCTGGATTCTAGTCCTAAATGTGGCATTAACTTTTTTTCCTATTCTTATAGTCTCTTCTTTTCTGTGCCATCCTCTGTAAAATAAGGAGGGTGAACTAAATAATCTGCAAATACTCTGGCTTCTAAGAGTCTGTTTTTGCCCCTTGTAGCCCTAAACTTGCATTAGTCTGATGACAACCAATAACACAGCTAGTAACATTCCAGCCACCATTAGCTGGAATATAGGAGTAAGACCAGAATTACAACAAAGTATACTTATTGAGAAAACCAGGTCAGTAAAGTTAAATATCTCACCTATAATCACTTAAGTACCTGAGTTAGAATTTGATACTAAGTCCTCTTCATTCTTTTTTTCAGAGTCAATACTCTTTTGGTTTGGTTTTGAGGTTAAATGACTTGCCCACGGTCACATAGCTAGTAAGTGGTTGAGGCCAAATTTGAACTCAGGTCCTCCTGGCTCTAGGGCCGTGGCTCAATCCACTGTGTCATTTTGCTGCCCCTGTTAATACTCTTTACACTGAGCCAAAATACCTCCTCCCTGTCCCCATACCTGCCTCCACCTGAATATCCAGCACTACAGAACAGCAAGAGCTTGTTCAGAGTAGACAGACACAATTGTCCAGACCTCAACCGACCCCATCAAACATTTTTATCAAAAAGGTAGGACCTCCCTCTCAAACAGGAGTTATCTGGATCCTATTATTTCTTATATCAATACCCAACAACTCACATTTCTATGGCATTGCTAAGACTTACAAAAATTTCCATCACAGCCAAGTGATGGCAGAGTCATGTCAACTTTACAAGGAGCAAACTGAGGCTCAGACAGGAAGCGATTTGTTCAGCATCCCACAGCTGAGTCCCACTGCAAGTCCTCCTGCTCCCTTCCCCTGTGCTACACAGACCGCCTGGACACAGAGAATCAGCCACTGTAGCTACCTACAACTTGTCCTTCAGAGAACGTTACGTAACCTCTTTGAGGGCAGAAACCCCGTATGGTCTTTATAACCCCAGCAGCTAACACACATGCCATAACACAAACTAGAAATGGAACCCTTGCCCACTTGAATTCAAAGATTCTAAGATACAGTGTTTTCCAGAGCAGGCATCTCATTCAATGCTTTGCCCCCCAATACAAGAAGTCCTGTAGGTAGTCAGGTGGTATAGCTAACATTTCCTAGTTGTGTAACCCTGGGCAAATCACTTAGCTTCTGCTTGCCTCAATGTCCTCACCTACAAAATGGCAGTAACTACAGCATCTACTCCCCAAGGTTGTTTCGAGAATCAAATAAGAGAAGATAAAAAGCTTAGCACAGTGATCAGCACAAAACAGTAAAAAAAAAAAAATTCTTGTTGCACACACACACACACACACACACACACACACACACACAGAATTCTGCAAGGAATCAAATCTGGACAAGACCAAGTGGAGCAGCACTGTGTGCTTATAAAAAAAAAAACTTACCATCAGGGTTGCTTTTGTTATTCATGATGTCAGAAACCATTTTTTCTGGATAAACAAGAAATTTGGGTGGGGGAGGATAAGAAATGGTTTGGTCAACATCTTACAAGTTTTTGTGACACTCAACTTATGGTCCTGTTTTTGACAAGGAATTCAGTTTCCATAAGAAGTAGTAGGTAGTAACAGCAATAATCATAATAAACTCCAATGAGTATGTTTTTGCTCTAAGATTGCTATGCCCCACAAAGACAGATATCCAAAGAAGGAAAAATCAAATTTGCCTCACCCCATTACCCTAAAATGAACTCAACCCAGAAGCTGAGTGCCAACAATAATCACCTCGGCTTTGCTCTTCCTCTACCCGCTCTTTGTTGTTATTTGTGCAGCTGGTCCTCAGGCGTTTAGGAGGAAGAGGTACACTATCTTGGACAGTGACTTCCTCTAGAGTCCTTCTTCTCTGTTTGAACTCTACAAAAGATTACTCATTTAACCTGGGAGCCTGAACTGGAAGCTAGACCAGATTTAATTAGTTAGTCCCCAATATTCCCAAAGACAATCATACCAATGCTAACTCATCTTCAAGTAAGATGCAACTTGGCATCAAACACATCTCTGAACCTACCTATGTGTAGAGTAAATGCTCAGGAAAAAAAAACCCACTGTGAAACCAAAACATGGACCACATTGACATATTTCTCTGCAAGAATGAGAGGATTATATTAATTCTTCTCTAAATCCAAGATTAAGCACCTAAATTTTCCATTGGGGCTTTAACAAAACCATCATATTCTCCTTCAATTGTGAAGGAGACCCAAGGATTACTCCCATGAGTACACAGAAAAGACTGGTAAATTGTGGCTACCAATACCATGTAACTTGCTGGTTGTGATAATACTATCTATCTGTTTCCATGAGTCTTCCTAACAACCTTCTTGCCAGACTGTCTTCAGATATCCACAGTTCTTTCTTCATACCTATTTAACACATTTTCAGGTTACTAAATGAAAAGCTTCGGGAAGAGAAAGGGAAGAAGGTCCCTCTATAGCTGCTATTCATCACAGTACAGTTGGTTAAGTCAAAGAAACCTTTTCCCCAGTTTAGAAACAAGTGTTCTATAAACAGGAGGTGCTTATTTCATAAGTCTGATAATGAAAACCACACAAATCCACATGAAACACAACTCCTTGGCTTCTACTCCTCAACTCTTAAGAAACCCTATCCAATCGTTAGATCCCATTGCAAATACCAGAGATGATCATGGAATAAGTCATATTTCCGACCTGGAATGATACGTCCATCTGATTTCTTTTTTGGTTTGAGTCCCTCTTCTCCCATTGGCTGGAAGCCTCCATGAGCCCAATCTAATAAGGGCTTGAGTTTTTCATCCCATGAGGCACCAGGAATGGCTGGCAAAGTCTTGCCAGCCCTGCTCTTGGCCATCTGCAAGGCAAAATTTTTAAAAATTAACAGCTGAGGCCAAAAAGGATGGACTCAGTTAACTACTTCATGAACAACCATCTCAATCAATCAAAAGTGAATGCTGCTGTTAATGACTTGGCTATTCTCAGCAATACAACAATCCAAGACAATTCTAAAGGACTTGTGATGAAAAATCCTATCCATATCCAGAGAAAGAACGGATGGAATCTGAATGTAGATCAAAGCATATTTTTTCTTTAATTTATTTTTCTTGGTGTGTATGTTCTTTCTTTCACAACATGAATAACATGGATATGTTTTTCATGTCTGCACACGTATAACCTCTACCAAATTGATTGCCTTCTTAATGAGAGAGGGGAAAATGAGAGGCAGAGAGGAATTTAGAACATGACAATTTTTAAAAACAAATATTAAAAATTGTTTTAACATGTAATTGATGGAACAATAAATATTTTTTTAAAAAGTAAATTTGCAAAACAATCAAAAGAACAAGAATGGGTCCCAAAGAAGAAATTAAAAGACACCAACTCCTTTTTAGAGGTGTCAGGGCTATGGATGTGGAACACTGAATATAATTTCAAACTTTTTTAATGTATTAATTTTTCTTTTTTTCCTTAAAAAGCGTTCTTTGTTATAAAAGATGGTCCTTGGAAAGTTTATAGGTAGAGATACTTAATCAAATCAAAAGATATCACAAAATATTTACTAAATGACTACAGGGAAAATTTTGGATTTGGGGGAAGATCAAATGGAACTCCAACATGAGTTCAATGAATCAATCCTAGGACAATAGGATACAATGGTAATCTCAAGACTTAAAGAGGTTTTTATATCCATAGTGAGTAAGGAGATGATCTTGATATTCCCTGACCTGGTTAGAACATTGATATATTGGAGTTCGAGGTAACACATTTTATTTTTTGGTCTTTTGCTTTTTGGAGGGGGGAAGACAGGGCAATTGGGTTTAAGTGACTTGCCCAAGGTCACACTGCTGGTAAGTGTTAAATGTCTGAGGCTGAATTTGAACTCAGGTCCTCCTGACTCCAGGGTCCATGCTCTATTCACTGTGCCACTTAGCTGCCCTGAGGTAACATATTTTAGATGAGGAAGTTGACAAGATGTAGAATGTATCCAAGAAAACAGATTAGGCTGTATTTTAAGCATGTATTAAAAGAACAAAGTAAATTTATCTGAATAAGATTGGTCACTGGATAGGGGGTAGGGTGGGAAGAGGGGGTTGGAGAAGAGAGAGAGAAATAAGAGACATGACTAATCATGATCTAAAATTTGGAAGGCTTAAACTTGTTCTACTTGGCCCCAGAACATAATGATAAAACGTGGAGAGAAATAAATACTGATTCAACGTAAGGAAAATCTTCCTAACAGACACATCTCAAAGTTGAATTAAATCCTCAGTCACTGGAAGGTCTTGAAGCAGACGCTCTGTGGATCTTTCCTACACTACACTCATGCCATTTCCCACAATGGATACTGCCTGGAGAGTCACAGCACACATTGGTATGCCTCAACTTGGAGTCAAGTTCTTACTCCACAATCTCATGTGAACACTGACTTCATTCATAGGAGCATCTTACAAGGACAGCTGCTGGCGTGGTATGTAGGGGCTGAGGGGGCTTGTTGGGCAAAGGGGAAAAGAAACATGTAAGGCTGAAGATTCCATAAGGGGGTGTGGCTAGTGAGCTTTGCCAACCAGCTGAAAAATCAGTCGGGGGTAAATGGTTAATGAGAGAAGAGAAGCCTCACACTAAGTTTTTTCTTTTTTTAATCATATGCATCAGTCAGAAATGAGGAATTTGAGGATGGGTTCAAGGTCTTCCTGACCTGAGCAGAAGTGTAAAAAAAAAAAAAAAAGGCAGCCCTTACATCATCCTGAATAAAGTTAGATACGACAAAAGCTGACCTTTGACAAACCACATCACCAGTTATAGAGGGAGATTGAATCGAATTCCCTTCCAGCTATACCCTTTTGTGTTCTAAGGTCCTTGAGGGTGGAAAAAGTGGCACAGTGGATTTAGAAAAAAGGATAAATGGATTGAGAGTCCCAAGTTTATCAGTTTAAAAACATATTAGTAAATATTTTTAAGTCCCTTAATGTCAGTGACAATTAGTTTACCAATCCATACATAGGGATAAATAACACAAAAAGCCAAGGATTACTATAAGGCAAGTTCTCTCCTAAGGCCCTCTCATCTGTGGTCCAATATCCCTCCCAGTTCTAACATTCCATGAATGTACCCTAACAGGCAAGCAGTCAGGGGAGTGACTCCTTGAGTCCCCTTGATGCCAGAAATTAAGTTCCTGTAACAGCATTAAGAAGTTAGAAAGCAGTTAGGATTAAGAGGAGAAACTTGAGATTTCTTAGCCTAACATTATGTCCAGTGAAAAGAATAAATAACGACTTTGGAGTAATTTTGCTACAAGTCAGGTCTCCCTGCTGAGACTCAAGTTTCTCCCTACTGAAAGTGAAGGTGGACTAAATAATCTCCTAGTACTGAATCCCATGATCATGACCTATAAATATTTGATTTCTCTAAGCCAGGCCTGCACAACCTCATGGGCTGCCCGAAATCCTTTGACGTATAGGCCAGGTTACACAGGCCTGCTCTAAACTAATCTTCCCTAAATACCTTTTCTGCTCCTCTTACTCACTATCAAGGAAAACTCATTATCTTCCACCTACCCTAAAACTTTACCAGTTGCAAACTCAATAACGATCTCTGAGGTCAATTAGATTTCCCTAAGAGGGTTCAACCAAATGTCTCTATGTATTCAACCATCAATGACACTCTCCCACAATTACCTCCAGGGCTTGGAATAAAGCCTTCCTGTAAGATACCAGCTTGTTAAATGTAGGTAAATTAAAGTGTTGGCTAAACAATGCAAGGCTCACTAATTTGTCTGAGGGGACCTAAAAAGAGAAAAAAAAATGTTATAGACATATATATATATATATATATATATATATAGCATGCAGATTCGCTCAAAATCCTGGATTTTCTCCTTAGCCCACTCAAAAAGAAATTGCTTCCATAAAAGAGAAGACATCTATAGACAAGGAGATAAACTCAAGTCCTTTTCTTTCACCTCTGACTTCGAACTAAGACTTCAGATCCTCCTGAATCTGAATCTACTTAAGATCATTTAGAGATTACGTAAGGGGGCAACCCATGGCTATTTAGTGAAGGTTATGCCCCATTCACTGGGTGTCACTTCCAGCAGCTTTCAAATAACTTCCACCCCCGTTCTCACCTTAAGCAGGAAGAAGGAGTTAGCAGCACCATAAGCATGTGAGCAGAGAGGAAGAGGAGAGAACAGTGTGCTAACACCAATTCTGGATGGTTCCAGAGCCTGGAAGTTACTATCTGAAATGAGGAAATTTCAATCCCCTCCATTTGGATGATTTCAACAAGGGAATGACAGCAGGGCATATAGGAAGTTGAGTGATCAAAGAACTGAGCCTTCTTTAACATTAGTCAAGTACCTTAATTTGGGCAATCTCCGTTTCTGGAATCTCTACTTATAGCTAGTTCGTTCTAAATTATTCTTAAACTATATCTTTCAGGGGACAATACATATTTGCTTCCTATGGATCCAGGCCAGCACGGCTTATTAAAAACTTCCCTTTTTAATTTATCTGAAAATATTCAATGGAAAATATTCTGGGGAAATGGACTGATCACACGGAGGAACTAATCCTGGATGGGAAGTGGCTAGGAAAATTAAGTGACTGTTTTATTAGATCAGAATAAAATGTCAACCTAAAGCCATATTTTCAAATACTATGCCCTTTTCTTCATTCCAGATTTCTTTAAATTTGAGCTCAAATTGTCTTGTGCTTGAGATTTTACCAAGAGTATGGGGGAACATCTCTCTGAGCAAGTAATGCTCAGATTTAGATGTTTTTAATGCTACCTTAATAAATTTGTTTCTGACAGACTGGTTTCTTTCTTCAATATATCCCTATAAAGCCATATGGCCATATGTGTATATAAGTATATATTTTTTTAGATTTGGAGCTAGAGGATATTTTGGCCACCTCTTCTTACATTTTACGAATTAGAAATCTAGATCCCTTACCTCTTGAAATTTCTGTACTCCCATACTTCTCAAACACATATTGAAATTCAATCTTTCTCTTTAGCAAGGGAAAAATAAGCAATTGCTATCTGAATTAGGAGAAAAGTTCTAGAACCTAGACTTGGTCCCAATTCTTTGACCCAAAGCTCCCTCTGGTGGCTCATGTAACTACAACCATGACTAATTTCTAATTTTTTTGCTCCTAGAGTTTTGATTAGAAATATTTTCAGGAAATTCCTCATGAATTTTCTTTTAGCATACAATACTCTTAGAATGTTGATATTCTTTCTATCTTCCCAGCATCCATCCACTTCTGACAGACCTCTGATCCAGCTCCACTGCTACTGTTACAGCTGTCCCTGCCCCCTATGGCCTGGAGTCCAAGAGGCCATGAACCTAAGATCAAGGCCACTTATATTTGGAATTCTTACCTAGAGACTTTGCGGACTGTTGTGTGCAAACTCACATAGCTTGAAGATTATACATTTCAGTGGCTGAAGGACTATGACCTCCTACTATGCCACAAAAGTACTGCCTCCTGATTACCATCTCTCCATGGGAAAATAGTAATCAAACCCACAGCATTACTGTTTCAGGAAAGGGCTTTGTTAGTTGTATACCTGATGGCTCCAATAATTATCCCTTATGATTTACCAGACCAAAAACCTATCAGGCATCTCCTTCATACCGTGTCTCCCAATCGAAGTTCCTTGAGGGCAGGAACTATTTCTCTTGAATTTTTATGCCCAGCGGTTGGCATGGACAAGGAATTAGGAATTAATAAATGCTTTTGCTATTCCACCATGGGATAGGCCAAGATTTTATCCTCAGGACATCTTTAAAAATCTTATCACAATATCTTTGTCCACCCCACCATACAGGCTATTAGCTGAATACACGTATCATGTTTTTTGGTTCGGGTTTGGTTTTTCTTTGGAGGGCAATTGGGGTTGAGTGACTTTCCCAAAGTCACACGGCTAGTAAAATGTGTCAAGTGTCTGAGGCCGGACTTGAACTCAGGTCCTCCTGACTACAGGGCCAGTGCTCTATTCACTGTGACACCTAGCCACCCCTCCATGTTTTTAAAATTTTTAAAGCAATTTACATCATTTCATTTTGGATTTTACAACTCACTGGGTTTGTTTAGTCCCTATATGAAAAAGGAGGCCTGGGGAGAAAATGGGATGACCAAAATAACTGAACCCTCACCCCCTCACAAGGGAGTCTCTCAGGCACCAAGTCACTGCACGGCCAAGATCAGGGACATACCTCAGAGTATTTGCCATCACCAAACCACTGTACCCATCTCATGCCAGGGATGGCCTGGCGCTTTGTGTTAGATTTCCAGGAAACCACTATAGCAGGCCACCAGGAAAAACCTTTAATCTTCCCCCAGACAAGTTCACCAATGTGAAACTCTTTTCCATCCTGAAAATCAATCACACAAAATCAGAGGGATAGCAAAACAAAGGAAGTCAAAGTCAACCAGTGGCATCTATCTTACTTGATTATCCCCATATCACTTCCTCCCACTCCCACCAGCCTGCGAGATGCTCAAGGTCATCGCTTCAAAGTCTTCTAGTTCACATGACCAAAACTCTGAGTGCAGCAGAAACCAGATTAAAATTAATGGGGATATTTTTAACAAAGTAAACAAAAATACATTATAATATATTAAATTGTGACTTTCCAATTGAATGTGCCTCCCACAGGCATCTGTTTCTATTGGTGTTTTTGACACCCCTGCCCTGGTTCACCCTCTCATTTTTTAGAAGTTGTAAGATTAAGAGATTTGCCTCAGCAAATCTCACACAGCATGAACTGAGTTAGGAGAAGAAGCCTGGATCTGAGATGCATTTGTTTCCATTATACCCTGCAGTTTACGCTGAGTAAGAAGAGAGACAGCTTCTTTCCAGAAGAAGAGCAACCTATGACTTTAAAAATGATTAGCAGACCGAGGTTTTTTAAGTAGCAACTCTACGGATAATCCCTCCTGAATCCTGATTTTCCTCACTGGCCCCATCCTATGTATAGTGTCTCAAGTATTCCCTGTCATACCTTTTTCCCGACTATCATAACATGCCTAGAATTCATTCTCTCCTTTCTACCTTTTCCAAATCCTTAGCTTGGCTCATGATTCAGCTCAAGCAACACACCTCCTCCGTGGGGCTTTCCCTGGCTGTGGCTGTCTTCTTCCCAAGGTTACTTTGTAACTATTTTGTATCTATATCATACAGAACTATGTATGTGTTGCCATTTCCTTGAGTTCAGTACACTCTGATTTTCTCTGTGTATTTCCAGGGGCTAAGACAATGCCTAGCATATAACTGGGTGTTTAATAAATGCCTAATGTTTCATTAGAGGTTAAATGGAAGGGTTGCACTTGGTGACGGATGGTCTATTTCACCTCTAACACTATTTGACATTGAGATGGCCATTTCATGTCAAGTTTCCACACCTGGTATTCCATCTGATCATGGTTCACTGAAACCACATTTTGGGAACCTAGAGAATGATGACGTCTTTCTCGAGCACTACGCCTGGTGCTTGTGTTGCTCTCAAGATCATTGGTGAGATCAATGGTGAGGCAAGAAGAGTTCAGGGAAGACTGGATAACAGCAGGCGGGGCACCAGTGGAGTGTCGATGCCTATTGCTCTAGAATGAGATGAATCAAAACAGTAGAATGAAGGGATCCAGTTTGACAAAAAATATTGTCATCAAAAAGTGATCAAAGGGGACAACACTGTCAAGATCAAAGCCAAGGTGAAGATGGTGGATCTAAAAACAAAGTTAAGGCAGTGGGAAAAGATTCCAAAGAACAGATTAGTTAAAATATACATACATACAGAAAAACTCATAAGTACTAACTTACTGGTATTTGGGCCAATTGTAGTTAGAAGGATAAGGACCAAACTTGTGAACTCCTTAATAGAGGGGACTCCCACATTCAGTCCTAACTGTAGGACTTGAAACCATATCTTCTTGGCTTTAAGACCACTTTTCTAACCAATAAACCACGGGCAGAGGTGAGGAAAAGAGGTCAAGAAAAACCCTTGAATTGACTGAAGGTCAGATGACAGGTTGAGACAAAGAATGAAGGAAGTTGAGTTTATGTAAAAGACCTGAACCTTGAACAAGATCAATGAAAAGTTCCTCAAGTGCATTGAGGAGAGAGATGACACTAGGCCCAAAGGGCAATGAACAGATGAGGGGGCATAAAATTGTTGTGGGAGATACTCAGATAGACAAATAGGTCTGGCCACTTTTCAAGGTTATTTTGTATAGTCTCAAACCTTAAAATCTTTCCAGCCTAGAACTGAGTAGCTCCACTCCTGCAGACCCACCAAAGGTAACAGGATTAACTGATCACCCACAGTATTCCACCCATAAATCAGGTAAAACACATCCACTGTCAAGAAGAGGTAGAAGATAGAAGAAAAGTCAGAGGAGAAGGAAGAAGAGAAAGTGATTGTTCTCCAAAGGCACTGACCAGATAGGATACCCTGTAGCCCAAAAGAACCAGAAGAAGAGATACATGTGCTTGCTCATTTCCATTGTTGAACCCACATGCCTAGCAGGAGAGTGAGAAAGGTACCAAATGGCAATAGCAAGAGAGGAATCTTCAAATGGAGGAACACAGGCCCAGATCTTCCTCCCCACCCTCCAGTTTAGAAATCAAATGGAAGGGGAGAGGGAAGAGAGGCCAGGGAACTGTGCCTTTGGCAGAACCAACCCTGGTCACCGGGGTTTCTTTGAACTCAGAACTGGTCTCTTCAGTTTCTTTCCTGTTTCGCTTGCTGTACTTAGTCCGTGAGGCTAGGCGTGGGGGGGGTCTACGTCTTCCCCACCTAGTGGGACTATCCTCATTTCGGGACTTGACCTGGAACCAAGAGAAGACATGTACAGGGTCTCAATAAAGGACCTGGCTGGACTAAGGGAAAAGAAGCAGGAACAACAGAATTCTATCATTAAATCTTTAAGCAACAGCAAGAGCCCGAGGTGCTTGGAGTCTCATCACTTTTCTTATTGGGAGATTAAGTACCACAAAAAGATGTAAGCAGAAGTTCGCTAAGCAGGTTTTTGGAAAGATTCTCCTACTCTCTGACAAGCTTAACTTGTCCCTTCCACAGAATATTCCCTCTTCCCCAACAACTACCCTCCCCCACACAAAATGTTCTATTTCCCAAAATAGTCAAATTCCCCAATATTAAACTGTCAAGACTGACTCAATGGTGGGTCATCAAGAGATGTGATCAATGTCCAAACCAGCTGATTATCCACTTAATACCTACAGCATAAGAATTCTTTGTGGGGTTTGGGGGAAGTCCAACTGTGGGAGTAGTCACAGGAGGCAGCAATAATTTTGCAAGCTGGTTGGACTCACAATCTTAGGAATACCAGCAGTCTTACAAGTCTACAGGAAGATTCAAAAAGTGAACCTTTTTCTAAAGGAAAAAAACAAAATCAAGGCTTCTAAGAACCTGAGGTCACATTCAAATAAAGTCTTTTAAAAAGAGGAGTTCAGTATCATTTCATTCTTTTTTCAAATCATAGGTAAAATGAAGCTAAACTGGTTGCAAATAAAGCTAAGTACCAAGTAAAACACTTGCTTAGGAACTGGTCTTGGGAATCAAGAAAACTGGGTTCATACACTGGTATCAGACTCCAAGCAAGTCCCTTCAGCTACTCTACAGATTCTCATCTATACAATGTAAATACTATTTGCACTTTCTATTTTACTCTTTTTTGTAAAAGCACTGTAAAGTTGTGTTGTTACTTAGAACAATAAAATTTAAGGCCAAGAACTCACAGATTTCAAACTTGTAAATCAATTTCTTGATTATCATTTTTCAGCTCAGATACACTGGTCTAAGTGTCCATGGGTCCAGGTACATGTCCACAGAAAATGTTCCAGTTATTTATTGATCAATCCAATCAACTTTTTTGCATCACACAACTCTTTTTTCAGGTTCAAGGGTGACTTACGTTTGAACTTTCGGGTTGAATCTTGGTTTCTCTGTACAGCTTTGGCATCACAGGGATTTCTGATACTTCTGAGTCATCAGTCAAGTCCTTTTACAGTGAGCAAATTGGCAAGTTTTCATTTTTTAAAGAAATGGGACCACCCTCCAAAAAAGCCCTTCTTTCCCCACTAATACTCCCAATGAAGTTTCATTTAAAGTGATATAACATTAAGAATTAAACTAATTTTCCTTAGTAGTCTATACCCAAATATAGATGCTATGAGAATAGACATAATCTGGACAGGTGCCTCCTCTCATAGGCACCACATCTGAATCATGCCTGGAACAGGAATTCCCCACCCCCTACAACATCCTTGTTAAGAGTTATCCAGTCTGGGGCTACAAACCTCCAGTGATGGGAATAGCATCACTATTTCCTAAGATAGCCCATACCTACTTGGACAGCTCTCACTGTTAGGAAGCTTCAATCTGCCTCCTCTTACTTCTGAGGTCAAACAAAAGAAGTCTAATCTCTCCTCTACTGGACAAGCCCTTTCCAACATCTAAAGGCGTGATTTCCAATACCCTTACCAACCTAGACACTCCTTTAAAGGGACTGGGGATGATACAGACCACACAGGGGAAGGGACTGAAGTAAGGGTTGAATTTTGGTGATTGGGCTGGGAGGGCAATGAGGAATCCTTGGGCAAGGAGGACTTTTGCTTGAAAAACAATTCCACTCTCCTGGTTCTTGAGGGCCAGAGAATAATGATGATGGATGGCATTCTGGAAGGATGTGAGCAAAGGGCAGAAAAGGCAGGAGGGAAGAAGAATCCCAGCCCTCTCTTACAACCTTCCTGGCTCCAGGAGTATAGCTGGAAATCCAATGAACAGGGAGAGAAGCTTCACCTTGGAAGTTAAAAGCCAACAAGGTCTCCTATCTCATCATCAAGAAAACATTTGCATACTGATCCAGGCCCCTGAGTTCCTCAGGAGACAGACAAAGAGATAATGGGGTAAAGGACTCATTAGATGGGTACCTCATCGAAGGCGATCAAACGAGAGAGTTCCCTTTTCGACAGTCCCCGTCGGCTTACCCTACGACCTGTGGAAGTAATAAAATGGTCACCTTGGCAAGGATAGTTACAGCATATGAATTTTTGGGGCAGACTCAGATTTCCATTTTCTTTTTTCAAAAGGCCCCCATTCCACCCCTAGGCTCTGTGCCCCATACTTATGCCCTACAATAAAAGACAAGGTCAGTGGGATTGGTTCTGCCTCTCACTTCACCTCCTCTGTTGCCTCATTTGCAAAAATGTAAATAATAAAGCTGGTAGGGAGTAGATATTGGCTCTCTAAACAAATAAAAATGAACAATTAGAGCTGTCCACAATGTAATCAAGGATCCCCGTCTGAAGGGTTTGTAAGAAAGCTTTAATATGAGCACGAAGGTAGTATGGTATAATAGAAATAATACTTGTCTTTAATATGACAAATCAAGGTCCTAATCCAAATCTGCCATTCGCCAACTCTGTATGTGTGTATATATGACCTCAAGAAAGCTTTTCACTTCTGTGGGTCCTCACCTGCCTTCTCTGTAATTTCAGTTTTTTTGAATTTTTACTAAATTAAATTTTACTTGACTATATTCAAGGGGCTTAGCTTTTAAAAGGTTCAGTCCCTCATATTATAGATATGGAAACTGAGGCAATGGGAGGTCAGCATAAGGGACTTGCCCAATATAAAAGAGGTAGTTAAGTTGTAGATTTGAACCCACACCCTCTGAATCCAAATGTTTTGTTTTCTTCTATTAATACTTCTGTAGTCTGTTCTATTCTTCATAATACCACCTACCAAGATATGTCAATTGACAAATCAACTGAATTCCTGCACTAAAGGATTCTAAATGATGACGTTTGCCAGTCCCCAATAATGTACCCCAATCCCTTAGCCTAGTTCACATAAAATATCAGGTTTCTAGGGGAGGTGTACACAATATTCTCACCCCCTCCAATCCTCCCCACACAGAATGGAAGCCTCAACACTAGAGACTAACTTTCTAAGATGCCCTACTTCCTTTGATGCAGAGTTGAGCTTTCACAGCCCACCCTTTCTGGATAATGCCTATGAGAGGAAACAGTAGTCCAGAGGAAATCCAAACAGAGCAGAGGGAAGATTCCTCCCTCATCCAAAACTTCTATTCACAGTCTGAGATAGCACTTTTTTTGCTGGCCTATTAACATATCCTGAATTTTTCATAAACAGTGGTCAACATTTTAAAGGCTTGGTAGATGCCTAACAATAATATTGCCCCAATAAGCACCAGGGAATATGGCATTCTATCAATTCCCTGATCCTAAAGTGCCCTTGCAGGATCCACTGTTTTATACCAATTAAACATGGCTGGAAAGCATAAGAAATCATCTGGAGATTCTTCACCATCACAACCCCAGGGACGCATTTAGACTATTCCCCTTCCAATTTTCTCAAATATCACGAGAACAAAAAAGAAAATTACCTTTGTTCTCCAGGCTCTCCACTGCTTCCAGGATTGGAGGAGAGAGAGTGTCATCGTCACTGCCATTGACCAAACTAAATTCTTCTTTGTTGGCCTCCTCACCATTATATCTCCGAGCTTCTCCCTTCATTGTACCCTATAAGGAATGGCAGGGGCATGGGGTGGAGAAGAGGAACATATGGTAGACAAGGCTGTAAGGCTAGGATAAAAGAATCCAACAAGACAATGACCCACCACTTCACTCCTGAAAGCATCTGATGGAGGAATTAGGATCATTCAATGGTCAGAAAGGAAACCCTGCCTTCCATGCATCATTGGTACTTGATCCATAAGGTGTCTTCACCATCCAGCAGAGAAGCCCCAGACCCAGCTCCATTGAACAGTCAAATCTCTGCCACCAAGAATGTCCAGGAGACATGGAGACAATGTAGGGAAACCAGGAATCAGTGTCTTGTGGGGTTGAGAAAGAGAAGGAAAGTGGTGGGACCTGATTCCAGCAGCTAGTGCTCCTCCCTTTGTGAAGGGACTTCCCTCTCTCAACCATGAGAAAGATCCAATCCTATTCCACAAATTTCCTCTCCTCCTCTAATCCCAATCCTGACCCTAAGCTCTGTCTCCTTGAATTTAAAGTACCCAAGTCATTTTTTTCTGTTAGTTTCAAGCCCTTCCTTTCAACTTCAGTGAATTAATTTTCTTTCCTGACCTTTTGTTTCTTCTCTCCTTTCCCCCTCATTCTCCAGGTCCTCTTCTCTTCCTTCTCTTTTCCCAAAGAACCACCTTCTCTCCTCTCCATGGAAGAAGTCCTGCCTTAGACAAATATTTGGGACCCAATTGGCTAAGATTTTTGTCTATCATTTTCCCTATCCTTCCTCACCAGTCTTCCCCAGATGGGGAATCCAAATTCCAAGAAGGAAGAGCAAGTCACCAACAGGTCGGGGGAAGAAGAATTTAAAGAGAGAAGGAGAGGTAAGAAGAAGCCTTAAGACTATCAACCATTCCTTCAGTAAATCTTAAGGACTTCTACTTTCCTGTGCCCCGAAGGACCCCAAGAGAATATACAACAGTAGTTCCCTCTTTTCCCAGCTCAGTCATATTAAAATGGGCCTTCAGCTCTAGCCACTACGATAATAGCCTCTTTAATTATCTTCCAGTCTCCAGGGTACTATTCAACAACCTTCAGTGGCTCCCAGAAGTCAAAGTGGAAAAAAACAACTTCTTATGGCATTAAAGGCCCTTCCCAATTCTGTTCCTGCTGCCTGCCCAGTCTTCTCTCTATCCTGCCTTTACTTTGCTTTGTGGTTGTTTTTCTCCCCATAATTCCTATGCCTAGATGAGCTGTGGGCATAAGCCCACCCACAACTATTTTTCTGTTTTAAGTACTTTCTCTTTCTTAGGGCCACAATTCAAATACCATGCACAGTTCTTCAGAAAACCTTTACAGACACTCCTCAACCCAAAGCAGAAAGTGATGGTTCCTTAAGCTAAAAAAAACCAAAACTTCCCTTCTCACTTTCAGAGGTGGGGGAACCACAGATAGGGCATACTACATACACTGTGAGACTTCCATTGTTACAAGAGAGGAATATACCAATAAATTAAGGTGATAAAGCCATTTTAATGTAATCTCTTCTCAAATGTCTTTGTCTGCTCTCCTTCTTTGTCTTTCTCTAATGTTCCCTTCCACAGGTTAGGTGACTAATGTTTTCCTTTTTCCAGCAATTAGACGCCAGAAAAAAAAGCTTTCTCTCATATCCATATTAGCAGTACAGGGACCATTACATAGGAGCTTAATGAATGTACGAATATAATAAATAGAAAGCAGTTAAGAGGCAATTCTTGAACCTCAACACCATCCATTCAGCCTTTCCAAGAAAAGGTCAAAACCCAGAAAATCCTTGCTTCCATACCATGGAATGGAATGGCCATTCTCTCTCGCCTGCTGACTTCCCTGTAATACTTCATGTTTAACCCAGAATTTTACCCAAAAGGACCCCAATGCAGACTTCAAACTTTAAAATATTCTTATCCCCTCATCTGAAAAAACTAAGGGTAGGTTTTGCCCAATGCCCAGAGGTCCGGACTTCCAGGACAGGGTGCTCCTTCTACCTGGCCTACTTTTTTATCTCATTCACTGGCAACTTCTCGGCAGCTTCTTTCTCACAGAAATCACTTGTTTCTTTGTTGCAGTCCAGGCTTACCTAAAGGGAAACTCTTTTTAATCTATCTCTGGGCTTCCGCCCATGGTCCATCCCCCACCAACTTTAAAACCCCAGGAAGCTAGACTAGTAATATTCAAAGTCACAATCTCCTAACACTAGCTTCAATTCAATTTGGCAATTATATCCAATTAGTTACTACAAGGATTCCCAATTACTTCACCTCTGTGGGCCTCAGTTTCCTCATTTGCAAAATGAGCCGGGTGGTAGGAATCCTTCCCAAGGGGCTGGTACCACCCTTCAGAGTTAAGGGGCTGCCACACCCTTCCCTAGGCTTGGCCCCCAGCCACTGCTCTGACTGTGTGCTTTGGGCAGAGGGAGCTTCTGTCCACCAGTGCCACCAGTGAGCTCTCTCTCCTGCCTGCCTGGGGGAGTCAGCCTAAACCAATCAACCTTATCCAGGATCTTCTACCCCCTAGCAACAGAAAGTCCAGCTTTAGTTTGAGAGTAGCCTTCCCTCCTTGCCTTAAGGGTAGAAGGTAGACGGGATGGGGGTGGGGCAAGGGGAAAGAATCAAGTTGCATTAGTGATCAAGTTCACAAGGGGGCGCTGTGTAGCACAAGCAGTAGGAGTGGCAGAGCGCCACCTGTAGGACATGCACAAGGTGGATGCTTCTGTCCTCTCCTCCCCAGTCCCCTTTTTGATTCCTACCTAGGATTCAAGAATACAAAGTTCACACAGTTCTTGCTTTACATAAGTAGACCTTTCAAGCAGACCTTTACAGCAAAGACATTTTTACATAATGCAAATTTGCCCCTACCCATACACTTTGTTTAGCCTATATAACAAAGTCATACACAAATAATATTTTAGGGTTAGGGAAATAATGCACAAGTAGTATCACACTGCTGATTCCTTTCAATGCTCTGAGTTTTGTAAGTGGTGCACAAGCACACTTTTTGATTTGCAAGTCCCAGATGCATTCTCTCCAAGCAAAAGCATAACTATTTCCTCTAAGGAGATGTAGGTCCAAGCTGTCATTCTTTGATAAAAATAGGTCAGTTTCGGCCATATTAAAGATCTTCTCCCACAAGTTGGGCCTTCAATCTATTGTTTTTTGCAGGAATTCTGGGAACTTCTTTACTACTTCAATATCTGTACCAGCACCATCTCCTGACACTTGCACATTATGAAATCCTATACGATTTTGAAATTGAGCAAGCCAACAGTTGCTTTATTGTAAATACTTGTGTTCCTCCACAGCACTTTACCTTTAAATCTTCAAAGAAGCTTCAAAAGCCTTCAATCGTGGAAAAGCTTAAAGGACTATTCTTCTGACTCTGGTCTTCTGTCCACATAATTAAGAGTTTCTCCACCTTTAGAATAGCATCTTTGTTTCAATAGACAAGTCAACTTCAGGTAAGCACTGCCTTTTGCTTACTCTTAATCAGGGCAGCATCCTTCATTAAGTTCATGTGCTATCAATTATCATTTTTGTTCTTCATATTTTCTAATTATTTTCATCTTCATTTCCAAGTTTATTGGCTTATGCTTACAAGCTTGGTTCACTTTTCCCTTGAAGAGCATGTTTGCTGCCAGCCATGGTAAACATAAAGAGATCGCTACTGAGTACAAGAGGAGGTGCAGCATCACTTACTGTCTGCATACACAGGGAAACTGACCTAGAGATGCTTCTCAGCTTCTCACTGCCCACATAGTACAGTGTCATAATTTGGGAAATGCAATTCTTTATATGTAAGTCCACATAGGTGATAAGTACATTTACACAGATATCATTTCCACTAAAACAAATGAGGCGATTCACCCCTAGATCAAGTAAAACACCTGGGTGAATTAATAAAAGTCAAATGTCACAGCTGGCAAGGATCAAATGAGCAGAATTTGAACCTGGATCTTCACCTAAAGTCCTAAGTATTCTTTATTCCTTCTATCACCATGCTCCACTTCATTGCCCAAGGTTACACAACTAGAATATATCGGAGCCAGACTGCATGGACAGGAGGTTTACTTTTATTTCACCACCACCACCACCCCACCCCCAAGCCAAGCACTTGCTAAGCAGCAAACTCCTCTCTGCTACCTCCCTCTTCTGGACATATTTGTCCCAACAAGCCATTTACGCAGGGAAACCAGCGGACCAACACAGCCTCTCCAAGGTGGTCCTGAATTAACAGACTGAGAAAAGACTAGTCAGGAGATGAGTAAAATTTACAGCAAGAAGGAACATCACCTTTATAGGTGCAGGAAATAGAACCCTGAAGAAATATGATTGCCTAAGGTCACCACACAAAAAATAGGGAGTGATGGAAGTAGGATTCCAGACCAGCTCCCATGCTCACCAGCATGCCTCAGCTCCTTGGCTATTTCAGAACTACCTTACCTTTCTGGGCTGGAAGCAGTCACATTTATTCCATGCCAGGCTCCCTCCTGCCCGGTCCCTGTGCTATCTAATCAGCTAACCCAGCTCATCCCAAGTCCCGGGCAGCAGCAACTCCTGGGTCCAGGGCTACGGCTTTCATTCTCAGCTTTAATTCTGTGTCCACAACAGGAAGGAAGCATGGCCACTTTGCCTTTTCCTCCCGTGAGGGGTGGGGGAAGGACAGGAGGGAGGGAAAGGAGGGAAAGAGAATAGTAGTAGCTGGCCCCAGCTTAATAGAGGCACTGAAGCTCCAAATCCCCCTCTTTCCCCCCCAGGCAGGCTTCATCCTCTTGCCATACATACACTCCCGAGAAAACAGGAGCTCTGATCTCCAACTCTGGTTATCTTTTCTAGAGCACATGTCTTTCTTTGGGTTACATATCAGAAGGCCTGATCCCTGATGTACCTTTTAAAGGCAAATGAAATTGGGTCTCAATCAAACCACAGATGTACCCCTCTACCATGAAGCAATCAGAATTAGAGCCGCCATTTTCTAATTCCTGACACCAGGGGCCCAGGTTATCCCAGCTTCTCCTGAAGCCTGACAATGATTAACCACCACCCTGCAATAAATAACATCTTACATTCTTCTGCAACTAACCTCAGGCCTCAAAGCTTCATCTACATTTCCTTACCCAAAAAGTCTAGCCACACAGGTAACACAGGCAAGCAGAAGTAAAACTGGAATCTAGGTCCCCTGACTCCAAAATCCATTGCTCTTTTCTTCCTACCTGCCTGCCTCTGGGCAGACACAGGACAGAGCCTGTACCGCCAGCAATTTGGCCCTCAAAAGTTAGATGTCTACATGTTTCCAATAACAGAAAGGGGAAGGGAGGAGAGGTGGGGAGAAAGAACAAGCGTTTATTAACTGCCTACTATGTGCAAGGCAATAGCACACTAAGCACTTTTCAAATAATTCATCTGAAAGGTTAAGGGAATTCTGAAAGCCTTCCAGCAATTGGTCAAACTGCTTTAAGGACAGGGAATGAGGAGGCTGAACTGGCTAGTTGACCAAGGTTAACTTAGTTCATAAGAGAGATATCACCCGCCTTACTTTCATTACAACATTCTAAAACTATATCATAAGAAAACTATGCTTTTCACAGACCTTTTACAAAAATAAAAACAAAAATCCAAAGAAATTTACTGATCACTATATAAAACAGTAAGGTTCCTCAGTTTCCTTATCTGTGGGATAGGCCTTGATTAGATCATCTCAGCAGATCAAAAAGAGGTAAAGAGACTTAGCTAAGGTCATTCAAGTGGCCAGGAGGCTTCCCAAGCCTAATTCTTCCCACTAAGCCATACCATGATACTTTATAATTTAAGCTGAAAAGTGAATTCAAGAGAGGATTCAAACCACTAACATGGATTGGCCTTTGTAGACAACAAGCTATCACTGTAGAAGTGAAGAATCGTGGTTCAGATACAGATTAGACTAGATGGCCTGAGATCCCTTTCCAACCATGAGATTCTCTTCTTCTACTGTGATCTAGAACAGTAAAAATAGGCAGTTAGGTGGCACCTAGCTGGCCAGGCCTGGAATCAAGAAGAACTAAGTTCAAATCTGGCCTCAGATACTGGCTATGTAACCTTAAAGGCACTTAACCTGCCTGCCTCAGTTTCCTCAACTGCAAAATGGGGATAATAATAGTGCCTACCTTGCAGGGTTGTTGAGGATAAAATGAGATATTTATAAAGCACTTTTAGCACAGCACCTGGCACATAGCAGACATATTAATGCTAGTTGTTATTATTATTTTTATTACTATTATTATTGCTACATGTAGGTCTTATGCTTGGAAAAGGACTTTGATAGTCTCCTCATTCTTCAGTCCCTCCAAGATGATACACTAGGAATGGTAATGGAATGGCCCAAGGAAAGCCAGGACAATATTCAGTCTGAGAAGTTTGCAGGGGAGAGACAGTTAGGACAGGCCTGCACAAACATATGGCCCACCAGCCCAGTGGATTTCAGGCAAGCTGTGAAAAATGTGGGGTTGCCACTGCTCACTCTCTATGTGTCACATAACCCACAGCAACCAACCATTGTCAGTCTGTCTCTAGTCTAACTTATCTGTGGCCCAAAGAAGTTTAGCCTATTTTAATTTTGGCCCCTACCTAATGCCAAGTTGTGCAGGTCTAGGTTAGGAGATAGTAGGTGTGATGTATGATGTTAAGAAGATTATCTCTACAAAAGCAAACAGTTCTCAAAGTCCTTGACTACCTGCCCCTCCCCCTCCCAAGTCTAACCAATTGATAACCAAAGAAATCAAGAGACAGCAGACAGGAAAGACACTTCAATGGTTAAGATCCGAGACACGGAAACTTAGATCTATTTCCACGTCTGAAATATCTCAACAGACTGGTGCTAAATCCATCCTTAACCTTCCTATGCACAGGGATGAAGACCCTAGTCAACCCAACAATTATATAAATTCTAGTAAATGAATGTGATTTATAATAATTAGGCCTCAAAGTCTGAAGTAAATCTAGTGAATTAGGTCCATTCAGTTTCCATATAGGTGGCTCCAGTTTAAGGGCATATTTGTGGTCATTTTCAGGACCAGTCCAAGAAAACTTCTTGAGAATCGACTTAAGTTCATACTGAATTTGGAGCCAGAGTAACATAGGTTCAAATGTAGACTCTAACTCCAGGCATATGATCCTAAGTGAGTGAGTCGCAGTTTCACATTTATAAAAATTCATAAAAGGCAACACCTTTGTAAGCAAGTTTTCATGATCACCATCAACTCAAAAGGCCCCTGAAACAGTTCAAGAACTGGCTAGGCCTTGAGATTGTTTCTCCACGGTTAATATGGAAGGAATACTAATTCCATTATTTATCACATGGCCACGGCAAGAAGAGGCTTTTATTAAAGCTGGCTACCTTGCATAAGTCCCTTCAAAGGTTCCTCAAAGTTTATAGGATCAGATCTAAACTCCTTAAGGCAATATTCAAAGCGCCTTCCCCCCCCCCAAAAAAAACCAGGTATCCAACTTTACCTGATACTGTTCTCCTAAAAAATCCAGTAGTTGGATTGGTCTTCACATTAAAGTCATCAATTCTCTTTTCAGGGAAGGTCCTGACCTGCCTTAATCCAGCATACTCCTAAAGCCAAATCATACTCCATTTTTTAAGGAATAGCTTCAGTGCCTATGAAATGGGTGATCTTCTCTGAACCCACAGCCCTGACTCAGTCTATACCCCTCACTGGGTCCTCATCACACATGACATAGCCTTGCTTGTCCCAAACACAGTATAGCTTTAAAATTCAGGGCAAGCCAGATTGTAGAATATATAAATATTACTTCCTGGGAGAGTTATTTAACCTCCAACATTGTTTTCTCATTTATAAAATGGGGACAAATAATCTTGTACTCAGGTTCACAGGACTGTTTTAATGATGGAATGATGAACAATAATTGTGCAGACAATTCTGAAATCCTTAAGAACTCTGATTAATGCAATGTCCAACCGCAAATTCCAGACAACTGAAAATGAGGCATGTTTTCTACCCACCAGAGAGGTGATGCGCTCAAGCGTAGAATAAGCCATATTTTTGGAAATAAACAATGTGAGAGATTTGTTTTGTTCAACTATGCATCTATTAGAAGGGTTTGTTTTTTCCTGTGAGAGAAGGAGTGGGGTGAAGTGACATGAAGAGAGAAAATGCTTGTTAACTGAAAACATAAAAAATTAGAAATAGAGAAAGATGAAATAACATAAAGCACTCTGTAAAACATATAACTGACATTTAAGGGGATACTTCTTCAAGTACACTGTTATTCTCCTAATTACTCCTGCTTTGACCTATCCTCTCTTAGTAATCTTGACCCTAAGTTAACTATAGACGATCCTTCATTCTTGTGGTTTCTCATGTCCTCCTAATCTTGTAGTCTGGGTGCCTATATCACCTGTTTTCTCAGTTCTATGTTCTGAGCTTTCTAGGTAGCAAGTAATGTGGACTATGACCACCATGTGTTATCTTTTCTCAACTGGGCCCACATGGATAAGAGACTAGATTTGTTCCACCTGGGTCCAGGAAAGACAGAACTAATGGGTAGAAGTGACAAAAAAGAAAATCTTAGGTTTACTCTAATGACAACATTCCTAAGTATTAAGATTATCCCAAAGTGGAAAGAATAGGCCACCTTTCTAAGTATGGGATTTCTCCTTCACTGAAAGTCCTCATTGGAAGAGAGGCTAGATGGATAACTAGTCTGGCCTGTTAACAAAGGTCCAATAGAGCTTGGTCCAATAGAGCTATTTTCATAGCCTTCTACATGGCTCAGGGTCCCAACTCAGAGTGGAGATTCTGTTACTCTGTGAATCTTCCAAGGTCCCAGGTGAATGTGGCTGGGGAAGATTGTGGCTGGAATAGCATCCAAGTCTCCTAACTAACAATCCATAGCTCTTTCTCAACCTGCTGCCCAGAGGCAGCCCCCTTTATCTCTTCAGAAGGAAGCAGCCAAGAGGAAAGGGAAAGAAAGGCTTTGTTCTTTGCTCCCAGAGAGTGAAGCATCCAGAATTCTTGCTACTGGCCCTAGGGGTTATTAAGGATGTCCTTGCTAGGAATCCAGGAGAGGGAGGGAAGTACCTACTTCTACCAAGCAGTGGTGTTTTGACTGTTAAAAGCGCTGTGTGTGTGTGTGTGTGTGTGTCTCTCTCTCTCTCTTACTGTAAGCTTATATCATTTTATAGTTTCACGATTACAATAATCCTATCAGGTCAAGTATTAAGGGTCAATGTCTCCATTTTGCAAATGAAGAAAGTTCAGGAAGTAGTAGCAAAGAACCAAAAGTATGCTGATTCTCTCTGTAGGCCAAAGGCAGCATCTTCTAGGGCCAGACTTCCAAAGAGGGTCAGAAGATGGGAATGTAAAGAATGTGAAATGGACATCTTAAAGGAAGGCATCTTATCATAACAGGAATTGCCAAAGACACCAAGAAACATGAGCTCCAACAATATACCAGCTCCTCTTGGAATATGAACAATTTTGTTCATGACCCTATGAAATACAGTACAAATATTATGTTCTTTTGACAGATAAGCAAGCAGGTTCAGAGAGCTCTGTCCAAGGCCATAGCTAGTAAGTACAGCATCCTTTCTACTATAAAGTGCTGCCTCTAGAAGACAACATTGAGAATAATTCCCATTTCCAAAGCAAATTAGCTTAAACTGATCCCTTCTCCCCATCCCCCTCCCCAAAATACAAGTAGGTAGGGTAAATATTATATGAGCCTCAGGTTAAGTTACTGACCCAGAAGACACAGTAGGGCAAACAAGAGCCAGGATGTCTTGAAGATAAGCTCAATGCTCTTTCCCTCTATACTACAAAGTCTATTCCAACACGATATATTTGCAAATCCATTAAAGGTACACCACTCTGCTTGTACTGGTTAAATGAATATATCCTGAGGTAGGGGGAAAGTATGGTAATGAAATGAATTCATAGTAGCCCAAACCATCACAACATATCAAGTGCACAGAACTCTATGTTGAAACCACAAAGGACCTACCCCCACCCCTACTGGCTCCTCATGACAAAGGAAAGGGAAGGGAACGGAATGAAATCACAATGTCAAGAACAGGCCCACTTAGCTTACACCCAATCCCCAACAGAAACAAGGAGTTTCTCTCCTTGGGGGTATGGAGGAGAAAGACTTTTCTACAGAGGCTAAAATGGAATCAGAACAGTCCCTTCCTGCTTCACCTCTTAGTCAAGAGAGTTGGGCATAGGCCAGGGTAGGACACCAGACTAGCACTACAAAGGCAGGGGTGGAGATTGGCTAACAAGATCCCCACGACTAGGGTCCTATGTGCTAATTGAGCAACCTTAAGACAGTGCAGAATGATAGTGAAACCAGACTATGTGAACCAAAGGTCACTCAGGACCTCAGAGTAGGAATACTCAGAGCTAAAAGTCTTGGTTGTCATGAAAAAGATCCTTAAGACTCGGACTTAGGAGATCTTGATTCTAGGCCTGGCTTTGCTACCTACTACCACGCTCTTCTAGTCCAAGTTTTCCTGGTTGTAGAAAGAGGATGCCTATGGAGGCACAGTGTCCAAAAGTATTAAAGTTATAGCCCTGCTGTAGCATAACCTGATGGTACTACTGTTCAGTTGTTGACCCAGCACTTGAGGAAGGATATATATAGGGTGGACAGAAAGGAGAGTGAAGGACTATGAAATTATGCCATAATTCAATCCAATGTGCCAAGGGATATAGGAGAAAGAAAATGTTTCAATGAGGAACTTCAGTGAGGGAGAAATCCTAGTACTTAGCAAGGTAAACTATTCTTTCCATTTGGGGATAATTAGAATAATTAGGAAAATTGTCATTTAATAATTAAGAATATTGTCAGAGTAAACTTATGATTTTCCTTTTCTAAGTTCTACTTTCCCTAGGTCTAAGTGGAACAAATCCAGTCCCTCATCAGTGAGGGCACCACTGAGAAAAGATAACATGTAGTAGCCATTGATTACATGTAGATTAACCCCAAGAACAGAAACTATGTCACTTCTTGGCTCAAGAAGGAAAAAAATAGGAAAAATGTAAAGTATGCCAAAGGGGGTAATCTTCAAGGCAAACGGGATGTAACCAGATTGAGAAATGAACTTAAAGGTCCTTCTAGTTCTAAGAAGCAATTTGAAGTTAAGCAAAATTAACATAATTGAAAATATGATAAATATTGTGACCATAAAGTAAAATGTAAATAAGTTCATAGATGCATTAGGAAGTACATACATCATGTTAATTGCTTAGCAGTAGAAGTTAATTTTGGGAAAGGGAGATAACAGAAGGGTTAGCTTTTTCAAGGAAGGCTTCTTGGCTGAGTTTAGTTTCTAGCTTTGAAACACTGGAAAAGGCTCACATAAGTGCAATGGGAATGTGCCAAAGCACATAGGAAATAGCTAATGACTTCAAATAGGTCTGGTTGGAACTTTGGAATGAAAAGTACTTAAGTTCCTTGAGGGCAGCCTCCTATACATAAAAGATGCATGCATCTTCTCATTGTTGGGCCTCTAGTATAACTAGAATAAATCTCTCTCCCTCATCCATAGATAATAAAATTAAGACCTTGAAAGGGAGAAGTGGAGATTGAAATCACAGGATTTAGACCTGGGTTGCAAATCCAAATCTAGTACTATTTCCACCATAATAAATTGAGTTTATGGGCCAGTTCATGGGCCAAGACAAGAAGACCCTTAAGAGCTAGGTGACCATTGGCTGAATCATTTGGGGTTTCTGGACTTTGGAAAAGGGAACTAATGAAATCATCTATGTAAAAAAATCAACTTTTAAAAATGCAACATAAATGGCCATTATTAGAACCCTGTGACTCAAGAGACTGATGGTTTATGAGTTTTGTTCAAAAAGAACAAGATAGGTAAATAAACCCTATGCCACAGAAGTTGTCCAGGAAGAGTAACTCCTATGTGAGAATTTCCCATCCAGAAATGTGGTGAGAGATTCTACAAAACAACCAGTTCTTTCCCCAAAAGGGGGTTAATGGGCTTAACCAGACAGAAAGCATTTTTCCTACTGGATGCTCAGTCTATAGGATGGTTGGGTTTGCTTTAAGACCATTTTTCTTTTATGGATATGGAAACTGAAGCCTATGAGGAGATAGCATTCATCTAACTTCATGGAACTAAGAATTAGATTTAGGATTTGAATGCAGAGCCTATGACTACAAATTTGATGCTCTTTTCCTTGACAGCCTTAGAACTTGACAAATATTAAAATGAAAGAGGCAAAAGGAAAAAAAGTCCTTAACTGGCAAAAAAAAAAAACCCCAAACCACTCTTCCTCAAGTAGCTTCTAATAACCTCAAAGATCCTTAGGGACAGCAGCAAATCTGTCCCCAGGCTAAGGAACAATGCCTGAAAAGTGGCCAGTCAATAAGATATAATACACATACATACACACACACACACACACACACACACACACACAATCTATCCCCCAGAAGCGCAACAAGAGCAGCACTACAGAAGGTTGGAAGGACATGTCTGAGGAGAGTTAGAAGCTACAAGAGGCTATCTTAGACCCTGAAAATTCTAGGGAGCCATAGGAATAGCACTGCTTATGTTCTGAGAAGAGCCAAAATCCTTGTCACATTCTATCCATACAGAATGCAGGTCCCCAACATACTGGCCTGGAAGAAACCAGTGACCAATCAATTATGGTTGTGTTTTTTAAAAGAAAGCTCTTCCTGGAACATTGTTGTGATTCTACTCAGCCAGCTTTATATCCCAAAAAATGTCAGCTAAAAGAGAATAATTGGAGATGGTGGAAAAAAAATAAGTTCAAGAAAATCCAAACAACTCACAATTTCCACAGCCATGGACGATGTTTCCATCAATCTTTGTGTGTCTGTGGCCTAGAACTGCCTTACCCAGAGTTAAGATATCTTTGAACATCTGATTCCACTATTCATTAACTAACAGAGGCTGCTTGGGAGCAGCTCCCAAGGTTTAAAATCATCACAAGAAGCAAGAACAAACAATATGGCAACCATTCTGTCCAGGGGTTCACTTGTAGTGAACTGTGTCTGCTACAAAAGGTGCCTGGGTTCCACTTCAAGCAATCACTCCTATGAAGTTATCCCTGGTCTTCCAAAATCAGACCCAGGCTATTGATAAACAAACTTCTTCTTTGGGAAGTCAAGTCATGTGTCCGTAACAATTGTATTGCCATCCCTAGCACTCAGGAACTTTCCAGGTTACTCATGGCATCAACTGTGACCCGGTTCAGGAATGCATGCTGGGCCTCTGCATGAACAGCCCAGCACCCTCTGGACACTGATTCTTGCTTCTGAAGTGAGCTGGGCATCAGAGCCTATGCCCCCACCCCTTCTATCCCCTGTCCTGTCCTTCCCTTCCTACTAGGCCCCTTAGATAGGTAGAAGTAGTTAAGTGTAGAAGTAGTTGTGTTATCTAAAGGAAGACAAGAAAGAAACCACACTTCCCACCTCCCCTACTATCCAACTGGTCTATGTACTTTCCAGCAGCCTCAATACAACTTAGTTTACTTTGTACTCAACAGAAATTAAAACTTTTGAGCAGCCTTTTAATAAAAATAACTTTCTTTATAAAGACCACACTTGGGGCAGCTAGGTGGCACAGTGAATAGAGCATCAGCCCTGGAGTCAGGAGGACCTGAGTTCAAATCCAGCCTCAGACACTTAACACTTACTAGCTGTGTGACCTTGGGCAAGTCATAACCTCAATTGCCCTGCCTTCCCCCCTCCAGGTCTAAAGTTAAAAATTCCTTTGAGGTAGACTAAAAGCAGATGACTTTATTCCATCTACCCATCCCTAGCAGGGGAACCAAAACCAACCTACCTTCCAAGATAACAGTGCCTACTTGGAAAATAATAGCTCAGGCTCACAGGATTAAAAAAGAAACCTTTATATAAAGATCTGAAGACTCAATAAAAGGACAAAAAAGGAAGTAACCTCCCTGCCTCAGCTGTTTGAGATGAATGTTCTGTAAATCTTAAATAACAATAAAAACAGAATTATTCATATCCTTATTAAATCAAAACTCTAACTGACCCAAAAAGCAATGGACAGTAGACAGAAGTGATCCCAAAAGCATATCGTCACAAAAACCACTTGGGTGAGACAAGGAGAGTAAGTCACCAGCTGGAGGAAGAGGGACAACAGACCTCCATCATTCCTCCTGGGGAGCCTAATCCTTCCAGCTCCACCAGGGCCGCCCTGGCTGCTAAGTCGCTTGGCCAGCAAACTCCCTGACCCTGCTTCCTGCTCTGTCCTCCGCATCACAAGACCTGAGCCACCTCTCATCGACATTTGAAGCCATAGAGCAAATCATTCCCAGAGCAATGGGCATGCCAATCAAGTGACTCCATTGACCATGCTTGTGATTTCTGAGAGCAAACTATACCACCAATTAGAACAGTGGTTCTCAACCTTCCTAATGCCGAGACCCTTTCATACTTGTATGTGGGTGTATCTGCATGTGGGCGGATGGACCCAGTGTCTCGGTTCCTAAGACCATCATAAATATGTTTTCCCATGGTCTTGGGCGATCCCATTCAACCCCCAAATGACACACAGGTTGAGAACCCTGAATTAGAAGGAACACTCCAGGGCAGGGAGTTTATTTGCTTTTGTATTTGCATACCCAAGGGCTTAGCACTATCTCTAGAACATAGAAGTGCCCAGTGAAATCTTTTACTAGCTTGCATGTGCAAGGGTGAGCAAGGTACTTCAGCTCTCTACAGTAAAATGACTTAGAGCTAGCGATCCCTTACAATTAACAATTTTAGAGTTAAATGGGAGCTGGGGGAAAGGTCATCTTGGGATCATTTATAAGGAGAGAGAATGTATATAGTAAGACTGAGGGATAAGAATGGTAGCGTAAGGGGGAAGGGGCAGTGTAGGATGGTACTAAAAAGTCTTAAGTGCATGGTACTATCTCAGGGAGGATTTGCAGGACATAGTAAGTAATTAAGCAAGATGAAAAGGTAAGATTGAACAACAATCTACATTGGTTTTAAGAAGCCTACATACACATATGATTAAATCATGGAACTGAAATATCCTAAGCATTTGAAAAATTCTCACAATTATTTAAGACTCAGATTAGTCATATTGTCCCAGAACTGAAATTAAAATCTAGGATTCCTAACCCCAAATCTAGTAATCTTTCCATTTTCAATCATTAATAAGCATTTTCAGTGCCTACTATGTACATATCCCCATACTAGAAAAGAGGGAAGACAAGAAATCTTTATTCAATTTTACTTATTTTCTCCACAGAGAGAACTTGTACATATTATGATGCCTATTAGCTAGCATTTATATAGCACTTTAAGTCTTAAGAATCTCTTACAAATGGTCATTTCATGTGATCTTCACAATAGCCCTGGGAGGTGGTGCTATTAGCATTCTCATTTTACAGATATGAAGTGAAGCTGAGGTTAAATTAAATGTCCAGGGGCTGCTAGGTGGCACAGTGAATAGAGCACCAGCCCTGGAGTCAGGAGGACCTGAGTTCAAATCCGACCTCAGATACTTAGCACTTATTAGCCATGTGACCTTGGGCAAGTCACTTAAACTCAACTGTCCTGCCCTCCCCCCTCAAAAAAAAAAAGGAAATTAATTGTCCAGGGTCATAGTTTCTGAGCCTAGATGTAAACTCAGGTCTTCAGTTCTTCCCTCAATCCAGGTCCAGTTCTCTATTCACTGTGCTACCTAGCAACCTTCACATATTCCTATATACAAAACATAAACAAAATACAAGATAATTAGGGTGGAAGGAGAGAGTAATACAAAACTGTCATTCAACTATATCCCCTGACTCAGCCATTGAGGTACCTCAGTCTATGAATTCTTGGACTGAAGGTCTCTGCAACTATGTGTTGAGATATCTCCTAATATCTTCTCAATCCAACCCTCCCCAATTTCCCTTTCTGTTAGGGCTACATCACCATCTAGGGTTCCAATCTCAAAGACTCACTCATTTTCTTCATCCACATCCAACTGGTTGCCAAGGCTGCTATGTCATGGTCCCTCTTCTATGGACTATTATTACAACTACCTAATTGGTTCTTCCTGCTTTGGTAGTCTCACCCATCTCCTACTCATCTTTCATAGAACTTTCAAAATTATCTTAACACAAAACTACACAAGACCATCCACACCCATTTAGAACTATGCTCAAAGGACTATGAAACTATCACAATATCATGTGATCTAGCAATATCACTAATAGGTCTGTATCCCAAAGAGATTTCTTAATATATGCAAAAATATATACACATATATAATATATATACAAAAATATTTATAGTAGCTCTTTTTGTGGTGGCAGAGAACTAGAAATTGAGGGGATGCCCATCAACTGGGGAATGACTGAACAAGTTGGGGTATATGATTGTGATGGAATACTAACTACTGTGTTATAAGAAATTACAACCAGGATGCTTTCAGAAAAACCTGGAAAGACTTACATGAGCTGATGCAAAGTGAAGTGAGTATAACCAGAACATTGTGCACACTGTTATACAATGATCAACTGTGAATGACTTATGAATAGATAACAGTACCCCTATTTTGCCCTAATCAGTATTAACCAGTTATTGATTTTAAAGGAGTGGTGATTAGTAGTAATTATCAATATATTATACATACAATCAATATATATTTAGTCAATCAAATCAACCAATCAATATACATTTAGTCTTAGTTAATAAAATATATTATGCCTGTTATCAATATACATATAGTTAATCAATTAACATACTAAATTTATTGATATATTTAATCAACTAATCAGGAATAATTAAATAGGATAGAGTCTCCCTTATAAAAAGACCCCAAACTTATGAAAAGCCTCAAACTTTTTATGAAAGGTCCCCAAACTGTATATCGCACAATCAGAAGGTGACTTAGTAAGAAGTTTGCTTGCCTGATCATAGGAAGTCAACTAGGGGACTCTTACCTTTTCCCTCCAGCTAAGCAGAGGACCAAGCCCAGAGCGACAGATGTTACTTAATTACATAGAAAGTTCCCCAGCAATTCCAATGCCCCTCCACCCTTCATTATCTCCTTGTTGACCAACATGAGGAGATGGCCCAGAGCATATGGCCAATGAGTGACCCTGGTTGCCAGGCTGTGGCCTGTCTTCTACCAGCCCCAGATGTTTCAACATCCATTCATCAGCCTAACCCCATGAACCTGCTCCTCAATTTTGGAAGGACCTTCTGAAAGGTCAAGATAGGTCTGTTAAGGTCTTTTGGTCAATTCGTCTGTCAACCAATGGGATTCTGTATTTTGTATAGCCCTTCCTGTAAGGTCAAGAACAAGGTTTATCCCCCAATCAGACTCTGTATTTTTGGCCTGTTCCACCTGTATTGTCCAGAGAGCAAGCACTATAAAAAATAAGGCTCTGGAGGAAGGAGGCATCTCAGATCATGAGGAAAGTCTGAGGTCCTAGTCATTAAATGGGACCAGATGCCTTGAATGGTTATTGACTCAGAATTTTGCCTCAGTGTTTTTTCTTTCAGATTGGATTTTTTGGCCTACACTTAGCCATTCTCAGCTATGATCCAAGACAATCCTGAAGGACTTATGATGAAAAATGTTATCCACCTCCAGAAGAACTGATGTTGTTTGAATGCAGATTGAAGTATACAATTTTTTCCTCTATTTTTTCCATGGGTTTTTTTTTCCGCCTGTTTACTCACAATATGACTAATATGGAAATACGTTTTGCATGACTGCACATACATAACCTTTATCAAATTGCTTGCCTTCTCAATGGAGGGGAGGGGGAAGGGAGTGAGGGAGCTAACTTGGAACTCAAAATTTTTTTTAAATGTCTAAAATTGTTTTAATATGTAATTTGAAAAAATAAAATACTAAAATTAGAAAACAATTACGGGGGGGTGGGGAGAAGGGGAGACTAACCATGCCACACTCTGCTGAAAGCTCTTCGGCTGCTCCCCATTGCCTCCAGGACAAAATGGAAGATTTAAAGCTCTCAAACACACAGCATGGCCCCAGTTTCAGGCTACCTTTCTAGACTTATTTTTTATTATTCCCCTGTATCCAATGTGCATGCATTCAGGCAAACTAATCAATCTTCTGAGTGTTCTACCTTAAATTGGCACCTTCCCAGAGGCTATCTCTATTGCCCAGAATGCACTTTCTTCTTCACCTCCACCATTTCTTTTTAGTTTAAATGTACTTTAACTTTCTGTACAGTAAGATAAAAGTAAACAATGTAGAGATCATAGGAAAACCTCCATACTGTTGGCAGAACTAGTAAACTATGCAAGAAAGCAATTAGGAATAATGCTAACAAAGTGTGTATATACTCTGGCTCAGAGATCCTAATAGTAATCATCCAAGAAGGCCAATGACTTTTTTTTTAAGACCTCATCCACATAATAGCACATTTTATAATCCTTAAGAGCTGGAAACAAAATAGATATCCATTAAATGGGGAATGACAAACCAAAATGTGGTACATGGATGTAATAGAAGATTACTGTACCTTACAAAAATGGTTAGCTAGATGTACTTTTTTAACCATATTAATTGCATTACCAAGTTAAAATTTAAGATTAAAAAATATTGCTGATTTGGCACAGTGAATCCAGATGCATGGGAATTTATATGAACTGGTACAAAGTAAGCAGAACAAAGCTATGGACAGTTTTCCCCCCCCCTTTCTCCAGGTTTCTATTTCCTGGTTTTTAGAGACTCGCTTCTTCAAGTTATATCCAACTGCTGAACCAATTCCAGCCAGATTGGCCTCCCTCAGTTCTTCCACTTCTCTTTAGTTCCCTTCTTAAACTATTTAGCCCCTTTGCTTACAGTTCCACATACTCTGTGAATCATACCCATAATTCATGGCTCAGGGCCCAGCTCAACTCTCAATACCCCATCAAAACTTTCCTTGACCATTTCAAGTCCACAGTAAAGATCTCTCTCCTCTAAACCTCTATAACCCTTCTACCTTGGATAAATTCTATGACTCCTTCACCATGTCTTCTTGCTCTCTGCTCTTTAGCACTGAACAAGACCTTGTGAGAATTAAGTACAAAAAATTTATAGAATTGACAAGGCTGAATGGCCATGGGATAGAAAGTGGGTTAAGGAAGGCTCAAAACTTAACACAAATATAAAACTTATTTTTTCACATTTTTAAGAGCTAGATAGGTGCTTAGAACATAATGTCAGAGGGAGAAGAGATCATCTTATCTAACTTCAGTTTTACAGTCATACCTGAGGAACATAGAAGGAAAAAAATTTGCCCAAAACATGAAGGCTAGAACTGGAACCTGGCCTTCTGTATGATCTAGTGCAGTGGTTCTCAACCTTCCTAATGCCTCAGACTCTTTAATGCTCGTATGTGGGTGTATCTGCATGTGGGTAGACCCGCCTGGAGAGGGATAGAGGGAGCAGTGTTTTGGTTCCTAAGAGCATTGGAAATGTTTTCCCATGGTCTTAGGTGACCCCTGTGACCCCTGTGAAAGGGTCATTTGACCCCAAAGGGGTCACAACCCACAGGTTGAGAACTGCTGATCTAGTGCATCAAGGACTGGACTTTCAAGTCAGGAAGATGTTGGTTAGAATTCCCTTGGCCCACAGGTCACTTTAATTCAGTTCTTCAATTTTCTCAATCTGCAAAATCAGGAGTGGTGGCTAGGTGGCTCAATGAATAGAGCAACCAACTCTGGAGTCAGGAGGACCTAGGTTCAAATCCGACCTCAGACACTTAACACTTAGTAGGTTCATGATGTTGGGGAAAGTCACATAATTGCCCTGCCTTCTCCCCCTCCAAAAAGAAATTTTTTTTTTAAACCAGGGGATTAGATTAGATGGCCTCTAAGGTCTCTCAGCTTCCCACCTGATATGAAAATTGGCTAGAATACCAAAGAGTCCAGCATCATAAGACAGGGTATCAGAGACACTTCTGAACGCAGGGCTTCCTCATCCACTGGGGTAAATACTTGTAAAACTTAGAACGGTACCTGGCATATCATAGGGGTTTAATAAATGTTTGCTTCCTCCCTCACACCCATATCACTTTGCACCATGCTTTGGTTGGCTGCCTTCTCCCTCTGCCCCTGTGGCCACCTCTCCAAGTGTTCAATTTTTCCCCAGAACCTTCATTTGGAGAAAGAAGTCAGATCAGTCATTCTTCACTTCACCATCATGCCCCAAAAAAGGTATCATCTTCCATCCTTCCAAGCTTGTACTTTCATCCCCAGCAATCAGCACTTCACTCCATACCTACCAGTATAAGTAAGCAGCTAGGTAAGCTTGGCCTGTGGATAGGAAAACTCATAATGATGAGCTCAAATCTGGCCTCAGACACTTAAGAGACTGTGTGACCCTGGGTAACTTACTTTAACCCTGTTTGCCTCTGTTTCCTCATGTGTAAAAAGACCTGGAGAAGGAAATGCCAAAACCACTCCCATCTCTGCCAAAAAAACGCCAAATGGGGTCACAAAAAAGTCAGACACAAAAAAAAATACTGAACTGAATTCATCTACCACACCATAGCTAAGTAAACTTAAGAGCTTAAATCCCAGATTCCAAGTCATACAGGGTCTTCCTACTATATTACCCAGCTTACTCCCTCCACATTTAAACCCTTCTTTAAATATTTACAAAGCCCACAATCATACCTGAACCAAAGCCTACACACATATCTTAAAGACAGAGGGTACCATTATCGACATACCAGCTTTCCTTCCCTTCTGCCCTTTGACCTGGGAAATTGGTTAAACCCTGCAGGTAAAACACAAAGATGATTAAAGGTCCGTAGCCACTTGTTAATTTAGCCGTTTCAAGCAGGGTCCCACTGATGACTTTGAGGACTTCCCTGTTCTGCCACTCAAGTTTCATCTGCAAAACCGGGATCAATAAGGATGATCTAAGGGCCTTTTCCTAATTCTGATCACTTATACATACCCTCCCTCATATTTTCAGCAGCTTTCTGTATTACCCTAAGTGTTAGGATTGGGCACAGTAGATACCCCCAACTAGAACACTCAAAGAATGCCATTGCAAGCCCCTTACCCTCAATAGTAAGGATAGAATAGAGCTGTTAAAACATTTTGATGATCTAGTGTATTTGTGACACTACAGCTGAAGCCCAAAAGCTACTTAAATCCAATAAACAATAATTCAGTCCTACAACCAGCCACCACCATAGGGTTGATTAATTTGTAAATCAGTATCCCAACCTAGTTAGGGTTGGTTTATTAACATAAAGAGCATATAAAAAAAGCCCACTCTACCCCCAACTCTAGACCAGGTAGAACTTTCCAAGGAGTCCCTGCCCTGGAGGGGCATTTCAATTACATTTCAATTCGGAAAACTATTTAGGAAGGGAATGTGGATAGGGAAGGGTGGGGTTTGATCTTAGAAGTCTGGGTGGGGGATGGTGAGGGGAAAAAAAAACAAAGATCAAGCGGTCTCGTTGAAGCTTAAGGGCAGAGCACAAGTTAGTGGGTAGTGGTCATAATACAATTAGTGGGGGGTTGGGGTACAATACCTCCCAATCTGGAAAATCCTCACAAAACTTGTTGGCTCTCCCTTTGCACTAAAGAAGTTTGAATTTTTTCTTTTTCTCTTGTGGAGCTTTTACAATACCTTATTGGTTAGCCTATCCCTTGCAACTTTAAAACCTGGGGCTTGTTTCTCTTCTTGGCTGATTTATGTAGTCTGAGGCATTTTTTTCCAATATAGGGCAGTTTTGTCAGCATTGAATATCTGCTCTGGTTTGTAACCTTTCTCTTCGGCCATTTTCTTCAGGATTTCAGGAAATTCCCTCATTGCCTCTTGATCCAAAGACTGCTTCTCCTGTTACTTTTACATTTTATTGGCTAAACCTTTATTAAGAAATTTTCTAAACAGCTTTTGCTGGCCTGAAAATCCATAGGGGTAGACCCTTCACCTTCATTTTCCTTTAGGAAATCATACAAAGGACTTAGCCTTTTCTTTTATGATGCCAGAGTCTACCTGAATACCTGTTTTTTAAAACAATCCTGCTCCCAAAAGAATACTGCACTTTCTATTCAAGAAAGATAGGCTCTCTGGGTTTTATGCAAATGCTTTGCAATTGTTGGTATAGCTGCAGCAATTGTTTTGAGGATTTCCTTCTCTTTTTTCTTGATAAGCCTTATGGTCAACTCATTAACGTCATAATGGCAGCCAACCTCAACAGCTGTTTTGCCTGAATGAAGCATCTCTAACAAATTCTTTTTCCTTCAAGTTCACCACTTTCTTGTTTCTTGGGAGCACTTTCCAAACCACTAGGAATACTACTTGGGATCCATGATTTTAGTAGGGTTTATGAAGTTTAAATAACACAAGATACAAGTGCAGATCATCACTGAGAGATCACCTCAATGTCATGTGAGAGGATCACTGTAAACAAGCTTGGCATCCCCAAACCAGTGCCTAGAACCAGTTGTTTTTCTACAAATTTAATTTTAAGAAAAAAATTGTGTGTTCATTTGTTATTAAACAGCAAAAAGTACAAGCAATATTATATGTATGTAAAACTGTATATATATTTTATGCAATTATGAGTTACTAAACTTTTTATATTTCTACATAGCTAGCCTTTGTGTATCACTTGCTGGCTTTTGTGTTCTTTTCACAAATTTAACTTTCTATTTTAACTTTAAAAAGAAATTGTGTATATTTATAGTATTAAAAGATAAAATATTTGGGGTAGCTAGGTGGCACAGTGAATAGAGCACCAGCTCTGGAATCAGGAGGATGTGAGTTCAAATTTGAACTCACTTAACACTTACTAGCTGTGTGACTTTGGGCAAGTCACTTAAACCCAAGTGGCCTGCCCTTCCCCCTTCTCCAAAAAAAAAGCAAAAGATAAAACCTTGATAATTATAAAATACCATACATATTTTTTATGCATTTCTGAGTTTCTAAACTCTTTCTGTGTTGTCTGCTGGCCTTCACTATCGTCTGTGGTTTCAACAAACCCCCAAAAAATTCCTATTTAATTTTTTATGCTGACCCTCAATATACTGAAACCTCCATAGTGAAAGCAGCAGTGTGGGAGGGATAACTGTAGTGCACCTGGGAAGATGAAAGAGAAATCACAAGAGTGGAATATGAAATATGCTAGTGCTGAATAGATACATGAATGAATGAAAAAGTTCAAAGAGCTTACTCCAGGCACCAAACTGAACTACTAGGAAGGTAAATATTTAAAAAGGAAAGAGGGGCAGCTAAATGGCACAATGAATAGAGCATCAGCCCGGGATTTGAATTCAAATCCAGTCCCAGACATTTCCTAGCTGTGTGATCCTGGGCAAGTCACTTAACTCCAATTGCCTCCAAAAAAAAGGGAAAAAGTCCTTATCCTCACAGAGCGAGGTTCAAAGAAGGAAGGATGAGTGGTCTGCCTATAGAAGGGACATGGAAACACATGTCAAAGGTGGAGGATTCTTCTGAGTTCATGTTAATTCCTTAACCTGCTTTTTAGAGAGGAAAGGGGCTCAGATAGTCAAAGAAGGAGATTTGTCCAAGGTTAAATTGACTTAGCATCAAAGGCAGGAAAAGAAAGCACTAATTTGGATGTTAGTAGAACTGGCTTTTAAATGGTGCAGTTAAAATAGCTCTCCATCTGGAGAAGCAAAGGGCCTGAATTCAAAACCAGGGTTTTCCATTTACTGCTGGTGTGACCTTAGGCAAGTAAGTCCCTTTCTCTTCTCCAAACCCATTTCTTTGTCAGTCAATGAACATTTATTAAATGCCTACCATGTGCCAAGCACTGAAAAAGGAAGTTGGATTAGATGATTGCTAATGTTCCCTTTCCAGGGCATTTAGGTGGCGAAGTAGATATGGCACCAGACCTGGATCCAGGAAGACTCATCTTTCAGTGCCAAGGAGATCCCAGTTGGGATGGAGACTTAAGACATGACTGAAATAACTGAACAAAAAAACCCCTTTCAGCCTTAGATTTATGATCAATATGTCTACCCTAAGAGTAATTCTACCAACAGCTTTAGCATCATAAAAGGTCTGCCCCTGCTACTTGTAAGCCTAGGCCCTATTCCTACTAGGTCCAGAAGCTACCCATAGGTATTCTCTCTTCACCTGGAAAATGGTCAGGAAAATCTTGCCACTATTTACAAAATTTCTCCTCCAAGGCCTGTGATGATCTTTCCTAGTAATATTACCAGAAAAAAAAAACCATTCAAACCAGTCCACATTTCTATGGTACTTTATACCATAGAACTCGAGTTAGATCTACAGTCATCTAGTACAAACTGCCCCCCACCCCCAGCACTCTTTGATAAAGTGAAGTGGCTGAATTCTGAACCATTGCCCTATGACTTCAGAGCCAGTGTTCTTTCAACCATATTTAGGCAAGTACACTCCTCATAAGTCTTGGGGTGGTGTATATGGTACAAACATTATCCCTGCCACTTTGCAGATGAGGAGACCTGAAGTTTAGAGAGGACAAATCACTTTTACCATCCCAATGTCACTCAGCTAGTCAGGGTCAGAGTTATTCAAGTCAAGATCTGAAACACAGGCCTTCTACCTCTATTGTTTTTGAAAACACAAAGAGTTAGAGGTAGGTACTACATTCAGAGGAACTGGATTTACACATCCTAACTCAGTCACTGCAGTCTTGGACTTAATCTTTCCTGACCTCAATTTCTCTACCTATAAATATAAAATTGGAGGAGGGGGAATTTAATTTTTAAGATGCTTTCTAGCTCTAGAATCAGAACCTATGAATGCTAAAGTACCTCACCATACAGAAGAAGGAAACCGGGCTTAATAAAGATGGGGGTGGGTGGCGAAGTTGGGAAGCAGTTCTCTCGTAAATCAAGGAAGAAAATGTAATGTTATCTATGTTTGAATGTATTTTTATTTTGTTAAATTTTTCCCAATTACACTTTAATCTGATCCAAGTGCTGGTTAGAGTGCAGGTGTGTTTGGCACCTCTGAAACATTTTTTTTTTAATGGAGTGTACTAACCACCCCTTCCCTTAAGAAAGAGATAAAGAGAGAGCACTCTTGAGAGCTCTACTTATCTACTGGTCAATTCTGATCAATTTTAAGAATCTCCAAATATCATCTATTTTGACGAATTTTAAGACTCACCAGATATCATCTCCAAATATCAGTGCAGAAATTATATTCTCAGAGTTCCAAAAAGGTAACCACCTTGATGCCACTCCACCCAGTTCACTCACTACCTCGAGGTAGCCTATTTCACCAAGTTCTCCCCCAAAACTCCCCCAAAAATGTGTCCGACTCCCTGTGTAACCCCATCGTACCCCTTCCCAGTTCTCTCATGTAGAACAAACTCAGAGCTTAATCCTTTTTCCGCACATCAGTTATTGCAAGACAGCTTCAAAGGTCTTCAAAGGCTAGAAAAAAAAGACCAACTGAAAGTTGTTTAAAAAGGTACAGGCCTCAGAGAGCCAAATGTTAAGTCATCAGCAACTAAGTGTGAATTGAGGGGATGGAGGAGAGAAGGGACACAGAGAGGATACAGGCCTGCCCCCAAGCAGGCAGGGGACATGGTTAAAACCAAGAAAAACTTCCTGATCGGTAGCTCATGACCTCCCCAGGACCTAAAACTGAAGAACAACACTTGACACTGGGAAGCCATCAAGTTGGTTCTTTGACCTGGTGAGCTACAAATCTTTCTGGTTCTAGATTTCTACCCAAGCTGTCCTTCACCTCATATTCCTGCCCAAAACTGGAAAATTAAAAAGAGGGTCAGCTACTCTAAGAAATCAATGGGATAAAATCAGGACCACTGAATCCACTTACTTCTCTAGGCTTTGAAAATGTACAAATCATTTTCTTACCTTGCTAAGGTAGTCTGTGGAAGGATGAGACATCCAGTCAAACTGAATTTAGAGGATATTGAGACCTAGAGGGTCAGTAATTTGTCCAAAGTAGTAGGTTTAAAAAATCAATAGAGCTGACTCCACAACTAGCCCCCATCCCCACAGTACCGTGCTCCCATCCCCATTTTATCACTGAGCAAATTTGAGGCTCCAAATAATTATGACTTGTCAGGCAAAATTGGGATTTGAGCTTCAGTCTGTCAATTCCATATCCATAAATGCTCTTTCATATTAATTGCATATTAATGGATATGCATATTGCCTACTTTATAGGGTTGTTTTTATGAACTTTAAAGCACCATAAAAATGATGAGTCTAGGGGCTGGCTAGGTGGCATAGTGAATAGAGCACTGGCCCTGGAGTCAGGAGGACTTGAGTTCAAATCTGGCCTCAGACACCTAACACTAGCCATGAGACCTTAGGCAAGTCACTTAACCCCAATTGCCCTGCCTTCCCCCCCTGTAAAACCAAAAAAAAAAAAAACCCTAAAAAAAAAAAGCATAAAAAAATGATGAGTCTAATGAGGAAAATATACATGACTACAACAACATACACAAAAAGAATAAAATAATCAAATCCAAATAATTCAAGTTATAACGACCAAAGTTAGCTAGAAAAAAGACATGTGAAATGATATAATCCCCTTTATTTCATTTGCTATAGAACTTTTTTCTTTATAAAGGATGATTCTTTGGAAGAATGGGGTAAAGGGAAAAAAATCTCAGTTTTTTAAGTCTATGGCCTCTTCCTGCTTTCAATCCAGGATCTTCTAGAAGCGGTTCTCAACCTGTGGATTATGTTCAATTTGTAACAATGAAAATATATCCTGCATATCAGATAGATTCATAACAGTAGCAAAATTATAATTATGAAGTAGCAATGAAAATAATTTTATGGTTGTGGGTCACCACAACATGAGGAACTGTATTAAAGGGTCGTGGCATTAGGAAGATTAAGAACCACTGCATAGCTTTCTGCTGGGTCCTTCTCTTACTTTACCTCTTAGTATCAGTGACCCTGATAGTCACTAGGAATTAAAGGTAAGCCTAAAACATTTGCAACAATTTAGTGTGACTTAGGAGCAGCTAGAGGGCACAGTGGATAGAGTAAGGCCACAGTGGGCCTAGAGTAAGGAAGACTCATCTTTCTGAGTTTAAATCTGGCCTCAAACACTTACTAGCTGGGTGATCCTGAGCAGGTCCCTTAACCTTGTTTGCTTTAGTCTCCTTGTCTGTAAAAAGTACTGGAAAAGAAAATCGCAAACCACTCCAGGACCTTTGCCAGGAAAACTCTAAAAGATGTCCTGAAAGCATCAGACATGACTGAAAGCGACAGAACAACAATAACAAAAAGTCTGCCTTCATTTTATGGGTAAGGAGGCCCATAGAAAGCAAAGTGTCGAGTTCCAAGCGAAGATCCTCCATTCATTCTTTCTCCAGGAGAATGAAAGAACTTCCGTCCTCTTCAAACACTTTATTAATAAGCATTCAAGTGCAGTGATCTGTGGGTGCCCTAGGTGTTGGAGATACAAAGATGAAAATGCCTAAACTTGGGGTATTGTAGTGCATTCCCCATTACTAGATCTAGTGAGACTGGGAATGAATATTGCACCTAGGAATTGGGCTCCCTGTGCAGTGCCTGGCCATTATAGATATACAGCATTTTCTTGGTTGCTAAAGCTCACAATACAGGTTGGGGGGGGGGGGAGGGAGAGGTAGTTTTTGCCTTGGAGCTAGGCATTTCTCTCACTTCTCGGGGTGGACTTCAGTTTCTTTAACTGTAAAATGGGACTAAGATCATTATCTTCCCTGTCCTTGTTATCAACTTTTTTCCTGAACTGTTTTGTCACAAGGCATGGCTCTCTGAAAGTGGAAATCAAGATTCAGTGGAAAGGAAATGCAGTCAATGTAGAAAGATATCAATAAAAATGCATTATTAAAAGAATGGCGCTTTTCTCGGGGAGCAGGTTTGCTTTTATTCTTCCTTCTCTAAGAAGAGGTCTCCCCGTCCTTCCAAGGGGATAGAGACAGGAACTAGCACTAAGAGCATTACTCAGCCAAGTTATCTCCCATGGCTACAAATTTCCTAATCTGCAAAATGGGAACAAACATATTTAGGACTACCCACTTCTTGGACTAGGTGTGAGGAAAACTCTGTGGTCATTTGGATCCTTTTAGCCTAGCCTTTAAAATTCTACATTCTCAAGTACCTTCTCGTTCCAAGTCTTAGCTAAGGCTATAATACAAAGGTGGGGGTGGGGGGAGGCCTGAGCCTCTCCAGGGGTCCTGGCCCTGTCACAGCAGCTTCTACACCAGCTCAGGCCAGCAGCCCACAGCCCAGACCTTGGGGGAGGGGTTGAGATTAACAAAAGCCAACTCAGACAAAAATAAAGGTGAGCCTGGAGCAAAGGGGGAGGAGGTGGGATACAAAAGAATCCCAAGGTGAGACTAGCACAGAGAAATTTTCAAACTTCAAGAGAGGAGGAGTTAGAAGAAAAAGAAGTTTGGTTAGAAGCTATTCCCTGGACATTTTCTATTGTTAGAGGCAAAGGGAACATTAACTAGACCCCCTCCTGGCTTTCCCCAGCACAAGACCAGGATGCGCTAATTGGGAAAGACAGGGGTCTCAGTGGGTCATGGGGTAGAGGGCAGTCCAGTCCCTACTCTCCACCCCCTCAATTCCCCCAGCTCTGGAGGAACTGAGTCTGCCAGATTGGATGTACCTTCCTTTACCCTTTTTATTTTCGCCCAACCCACCACCACTGTAGTTCTTGATTCTTTTCCCTCATCTAACAGTAAGCTGGAACGTGCTGGGTGGTGATAACTTTATGAGTCAAGAGTTTTTTCTTAATGAGTGTTCTCTCCATCCAGGAATAATTTCCTATTCTACTTGCATCCCAAATTAAACAGGTAACAAATCTAAGACCTTAGGAGCTAGAAGTGGAAGGAGACAGCTATTTTCTGGTCAAGTTCTTCATTTTCAAAAGAGAATTGAGATCCAGAATTTAAGTGACTGACTTGCCACAGTCAACCTGGTAAGGAGCAGAGCCAGTATTGAAACCCAGGTCCTCGGCTCAAAATGCAGTCCTTTTCGCTATACAATCTACCTAACCCAGGTGACCAACTCAGGATCCCCCTCCAAACAAGCTCCTCAGGAACAAGAACCTCTCCCCTAACACACTTGGTGATTCAACTCTAAGATGAGGTAGGATACCCATCAGTCCCCCAAACTGCCTCCATTCACCATTCAAAATGGTACTGCTCAAACTACTTCCAGCCTCTCCTCAAAAACTTTCCCCAAGTAACAAGCACAAACAAGGAGTGATCGTGTCTTCCCCTACTGCCTAAGGGAAGCAGTGGAGTGGAAAGTCGCCCTAGTGCCAAACACCTGAGGTGGGGTCCAGCAACTCATTCCACCTCTGTTTCATTTTCCTCATCTCCAAATGGGGACAAATGATCCTGGTATTATTACCTAGCTCAAAGGACTGTGAGGAATGCATTCTACAAATTTCATAAAGTGCTATAGAAATAAGAGCTCTAACTGCCCCCCCCCCACCCTTGATCAACTAAGATGTAAAATGGAGACAATACTTGTACTCCCATGCAGTTACAAGATCAGATTTATGGACAGATGTGGTAATGTCCTATGAACCCCCAAGTTCCACATAAATGATTATTTCTGTAGTCAGTCCCTCCCTCCCACCCCCACATCTTTGCCTTCCTTTTCCAGTCCCAGTTTTAAGAGTTCTGACTATGTGTTCTCCTACCCCAGAGCACATAGGCAGGACTACATCAAGAACCCAGGAGCAGAAGCGTCTTAGTTAGGGAATGCCTTTTGAGCTACAGAATTCATAAGCTGGGACTCTTGTAGGGTCTGGATGTTTAAGCCCCGGGAGCCCCACCTCCTTCCCTCCCCAACTGAGGCCCCAGGTGAGCCCAAAGGAGGGGAAGTGAAATTGTTCAGCCAATAGGGAAGACTGAGACTGGAAATAGTGCTCTACTGAATCTTGAATCCCGCCTGCTTCTGCCTACTATCCAAGCCCCTTCCCACAATACTCCTGGGTCACCCCTTTCCCCAAATCCTTTTCCTTTTCCTGACCTAACAGCCCTTACACCAAAAGGATGACTCTCTTCTTCCTTTTCAATACCCGATTGCCCCCTTTCTCTTCCAAGTTAACATGGGCCTCTTTTCCCGACTAAGTGTCCTCTTACCACCTCCCCCAAAGAAATAGTTTTCCCATTTCCCCTCCCCCACTCCCATTATTGGTTTGGGAATGGACGCCCCTGTGCAATAGATAGCCTTTGCCCCTTAGGGCAAAAGCCCTTTTTTCAAATAAGAGTTTTCATTCTGTTTGTGGCAGAGAAAGCAGGCAGATATCTTCTTTTCTCTATTCTCCCTTCTCTCCCCGGATGGATATGGCTCATCTTTCTCGGGGGTGGGGGAAGAGGGGGGCAGGGAAAGCACCCTTCTTCCTATTATCCCTCAGGTTTGGTAAAGCTAACACCCCACTTTTTCCCCTTTTTCTCTTAGAGGCGGAGGTGACAAGGAAGTGGACATAGACACCTCAGTTTCCCCGTCTTCTTCCTCAACTCCTCTCTCACAAGGATGGATGCTTCTCCTTACCCTCTCACTATCATTTACTTAAGAGAGCAATATCCCCCTCCTTCTACTCTCTAAGCGGAAATCCTGGCACCTCTGAGTGGGGCGGGGGTTGGGGGCGGGCGGATGTCCTTTTTTTCCTAGGGAAGGTACCCCTCACCTCCCTCCCGCCCTGAAGGGACAGTCAAGACAGCCCCTCACCACCAGGTCCCAAGGGAAAAGTTAGTCCACATGCCACCAACCCGCCCCACCCACCCTCCCACCATGCTGGGATCCAGGGAAGTTGGGGGCGTGCTCACCTGCTCCACTGGTCAGCGTGAGAATGGGAATGTAGTGCTAGGTTCGGTGCGGTTCAGTGCTGCCCGCTGGGCCGGCTGGACTGTGGAGCACTGGGTTGCGCGTAGTGTTTGCAAGATCCTCAGGCTTGACTTTTCCCGGGTCTCGAATCTCAAAGCAACGACCTAGAAGCTATATTTACTTGGCAGCAGGTTAACTCTCCAGGTGCTGGAGTCCTCCCTTCCCTTCCAACAGGAGGGCTCCGGTAAAGAAGAACGGAGCACAGTGGGCGGTGCGCGGAGACCGAAGCCGCGAGCAGGGGGCAGCTGAAGTAGGTGGGGAGGGGGCGGAGTCCCCAGCCCTAGCAAGCCCTTCCCCGCCTAGCCCCGCCCCTAGCCGTGAGAGGGGGGGGGGGGGAGCCCCAGATGCCAACCACTCAGCATCCCAAGAACTGATGGGGCGGAGGCTGGAGGGGAGGGAAAGAGGGAAATTTGAAATAGTTCATTGAAACTTTCCCCACCCCCCACCCCCAGTAAGGAAAATCCCTGCGGAAAAAAATCTTCCAGTCCTGTAACAGAGGGATAGAGGACTTTCTAGAGTGTTTAGAGGTACTCTTTAGAACACTTCAGAGTTCACAATGCCTCTTTCTCCTGGCCTAGGAAGCCTTGTTGGCTCGACCATCCAACTCCTGGAGTGGAAGCAATGTGAAAGCATTAGCCTGAGGCACAGAGAGGGTAACGGGTTCCAGGAAAGTCACACCGCAGGCTAGGACAAAGAAGCCCAACAAAAAAAGTTTAAATGCTCAGCTCTTTTCCTTGCTACTTAGAAATTATTCCCTAACACACACACCTGGAAAGATAGAAATTGTCACCACCTGGACTCTGAAAGACCATCTCTCCCCAACATCTCCCTAGAGTCTTACCAGTCAAATTCTCTTGCCCGAGGCCCTCCTGTTTATTGTCATGGATCTCAAGGGGAGGATGCCTGCACTCCCAAATCCCAGTTAACTAGTTAACTAAGTACTTGGACAAGGCAAACTTTCTGGATCTCAGTTATCGAATGGAGATTATTGTTAGTATTATTATAATACCTATGGAGGTAAATTGTCAGAGTGGAAAAGGGAACTTAAATCGCCTATAAAAAATGAGGTCCAGCCCCTTTATTTTACAGCTGGAGAAGCTGAGAATTTAAAAAGGGGAAGTGGCTTGCCCATGGTCATACAGCAAGTTAGCTGCAGAACAGACAAAATCAGAACTCCAGATCCCTTTCAATAGCCCACTGTCTTTCTTACTCCCTCGTAAAGTTTTTCCTAGAATAAAATAAACATGAAATGCTTTGAAAAGCTTGATGGCAAAATATGATATTCTAAACAGGGAGTGTGCTATCATTGTTCCACCAAGTACAGTACCTGGAAATGAGGCAGCAGGGCACAAGGCCCCTGACAGGACTCACACTCAAAGGGTCACATGGAAGAGAAACCACACCTCTGTGGTTTCAACCACAAAGCTCTAAGGACAAAGCACATAGGTCTCAGGGCTTAAGATGAAGCTTGGTGTTGTTGTAGAAGTCCTGGCACGGTCATCAGAAAACCTGGGTTCTAGTCCCAGCTCTCTCACTTTTTTTCCCTGTGACCTTGGGTAAGCCACACTTCTGTGGGCCTTGGTTTCTTCCTCTGTAGAAAGAGCACCATGGAGTATCTGGTCTCCACATGTCCCTTTCATCTCTTTATATTTTTCACATGCTAAAGGCCCAGTCTGCTACGGCCCTTCTGTGGTCTAAGATCTCTTCCATTTCTAGAGATCCTTGCCTGTGAAGGGTCCATCAAAACATCCTAATTCCTAAAAGAGTAATTATATACATCTCCTTCAGAAAAGAGGGAGAGGGGAGCTCATGAGAAATGGCAAATGCAGAAGATTGAAAAGTCCTTTACAAATGTAATCCCCTTACCCACAGGATGCTATCCCATATGATTAACCCTTCTTACTCCTTCCTGGAGAAGTAAACATCTTGGTCTCCTCCCCAGAGCTGACCCAGTGGTTAAATCTCCTCTCTTAAAACACCTACCTAAAATGCACAACTCAGTCATCCAGCCTAAGTCAATCAGTTGTGAAACAAGGATTTTCCCATTTGTTAAATTGTATCACAGCCCTGGGTTACCTCAAAAAGTGAAAGAGGTAACATGAACTTGTTAAATCAGCAGTTATCACCCTCTCCTGCTCAGGCTACTAGAAGACTGTATGAGGTATGACCTGATAGGAGGAAGAGGAAAGGGGAGAAAACCTCTTCTACCAAACTGGTCAAAGTTGTTCATGATGAAACTGACTCCCAGATCTGACTTCCTACCCAGTTGCTTTCTAACAAGTCTCTTTCAGATTGAATTTTACCAAGTCATCTTTGTGGTATAGCCTACAAAGGAGGGTGGGGGTGGGTAGGATGCTGGTCCCTTGACACAGGAAACCTGGTCTCCTAGAATCAGGCCCCTTGGAAGTCTTTGTCTCCACAGTCTATGTGGTGGTAGACAAAGATCACGTCTCAAACAGTCAGAATGGATATTAAAAGTTACCTAGTCCAACATCATTATCAGTGGAAAATTGATGGAAAAATTGAAACAGAGAGGGGAAGTGGGTTGCCCAGGATCACAGATGCATTAAGATGAAAAACTCTCTACAAACTGTGAAATGGTCCAGACATTCTAGAAAGCAATTTGGAACTATGCCCAAAAAGCTATTAAACTGCATACCCTTTGACTTGTGATACTGCTACTGGGACTATACCCCAAAGAAATCAAAGAAAGAGGAAAAGGATCCATGTGTACAGAAATATTTATAGCAGCTCTTTTTGTGGTGGAAAAGAATTGGCAACTGAGGGGATGCCCATGAATTAACAAATGACTGAGAAAGTCATAGTATATGAATGTGATGGAACACTATTGTGCTGAAAGAAATGGTGAAGGGGAAGGTTTCAGGAAAACCTGGGAAGATTTAGAAAAACTGATGCTAAGTGAAGTGAGCAGAATCAGGAAAACAATTTATACAATAATAGCAATAGTGTAAAGATAACCAATTTTGAAAGACTTAGTAACTCTGATCAACACAATCACCAAGGACAATTTCAAAGGACTCCTGATGAAACATGCTATCCACCAAGCTATCTAAACAGAGAACTAATAGAGTGAGAATGCAGACTGATTTTCTTCTTTTGGGGGTGGGGGAGGGGTGTGAGTGAGGAAACATTTAACAGGTTAATGTGGGAATTTGTTTTCCAGTGACTATACTGTACATAATGGATTTCGTTTTTCTTGCCTTCTCAATGAATGAAGGGAGAGGAGAGAGAGATATTTTAAAACTGAAAATAATATTAATTTTTAAAATCTCAAACAAAAAACAAAAGAAAAACTATCCACAGCTAACCCTGACTCTAGTAGTGTTGGAGGCAGGAGGGGTGCAGGGTGAGGAGGATAGAGAAAAAGAGTACCCAGTAAATTGCTTTGCAATAAAGATCTTCCTTGCCCCTACCAGGGGCCCAGGGATACCCGAAACAATTGTGACTTAATTCTTAGAAAGTCACTTTATATTCTAAAACCACCTGTTCAAAACAAAAACTGAATTATTATTATAGTAGCTTTAGAGACCTGAATTCATTAACTTATTCCCACTTTCTTGTGAATAGAGGGATGGTGAAGTGGGGGTAAGGGAGGAAGAGAAAAAGGAGATAAGATCTGGAAAGGGAATAGGAACTAGGAGGTAGGAAAAAAGTAAGGGTAGAGATGGGAGGGTGGAGAATGAAGTCTAGTCTAGCTCATTTGGTATCCCCAGTGGCCTATTTAAATTTTATGCACAGAGAAAACGATCAGTAACTCTTTATGGGACAGATGCAATAAACTTGGCTATTTTTTCAACTGGCTCCAGTTGCCAAAGGTCCAATAGATGAACTATTAATCTGTCCTCAAAAAGGCAGATCCACCAACCCTTTATCCTCTGTACCAAATCTGCAACTACTTCCAACAACTCAGATGACAAAAATAACTGATTTCCTTCCATGCTTACTGAGGACTATCAGTTAGCCTTAGCTCTCACTGGCCTTGGCCTCTTGCTAAGAAAATCCTTTGCTCCCATAGAGACACACACTGACATTTCCCAAACTCTAAACCCAAGCTCTATAAATCTGAAAGAAAAGATGATCATGGTCCTAAGAAACAGCACACAAACTTTTAGACAGTATAGGATCTAAAAGGAAAAGTGAACCTCTAGGAGAATCAGGAAAAGAGAGATTTCTCAGTCACACTATGAAATCATTTGGAATTCATAGAGGCACAGAATGTCAGAACTAGACACTAGACAGGACTTTAGCTCATTTTATAGGGAAAGAAACTAAGACCCAAAGGGGAAGTAATTTACCCAAGGAGACCCTTTCATTTACTGACATAACATAAATTCTTTTCAAGACCTACATAGAATTTGAGGGTATGTGTAGTGCACCACTATTCACATATATTCACAAAGATGCATGCCCTCCAGTTCCCCCTTATGTGTTGAATCACAGAATTTCATTGCTGACCTTGTCCCTCTGTTTTCTCTCCCCTCCCCCCTTTCTCTCTCTTTTTCTCCCTCCTCTTCTCTTCTCTTCTCTTCCCTTCTCTCAGAGACTATATGAAACATTTGCTTTGCACTAAAAGTGACACAGAAAGACTTTGCAAGCAACTAGAAGAAACAGCGGGAAAGGTAGGTCATGTTTCAGTCCTGCCTACCTTGGCAAGGCCTGCATTCACACACATACCACAATCCATCTTTCCCCATTGAGAAGGTTTTTGTTTTCCGAGAAGAGAACAAAAGCTTAACAAGGAAAGAGGTTACAAAATCAATTCATAACAAGGATCCAGTCACCAAATGAGCTGAAGAATCCAGGCAAATTGGACAAGATGGGCCTAGTCCATCCCTTTTCAAAGAGGGGAAGCCAAATGACTTTTTAGCATCTGGGCTTCTGCAGTACTTTCTTGAAAAGTATCCCCAGATCTCAGGCTCACCTTAAATGAAAGAAAACCCCATCTTACTACTTTCCCAGAGGAGGAAGACGTATACCACCTTAGCCCGGTATAATGTGACAGTCCAACAATGACAGGTTTCCCTCTTCACAGAGAGGCAACCTGCTGTGTCTAGTGTGTGGTAGATATCAGCTAAGATAGTCAGGAACATTTTTGTTCAAATTCCACTTCAGATATCAATCCTAAGCATTTCATTTTACTTCTCTGGACCTCAGTTTTCTCATCTATAAAACAGGCTAGCAGAATCTGAAGTAACTACCTCATAGGGTTAATGTAGGGTTCAAATGAAGTAGTGTATAAAAAATGCCTTATAAACTTGAATGTGTAACACAAATATCAACTATTATCATAATTTCTCATAACTATTTAAGGCAGTAGGTAGCAGAATATATTGTTCCTCTTTCACAAACTGAGGAAACTAAGTTTCAGAGAAATAAAGTACTTTACCTATAGTCACACAGCTACCAAGTGTTGGATCTGGGCCCATCTTCTGACTTCTAAGTCTAGAGTCCTTTAGCTGAAAAAACTGAAACAAAGCACAGGGTAAGAACTTCCCCAAAGTCAAACCCCAAATGCCTGGGAATAACATCGGAGTCATTAACCTCAAAAATCATGTCAGAGCTAAAAAGAAACTTAAGATCATCTTGTCTAAATTCTTTTATTCTATAGGCAAAGACTGTGACCTTGTTGAGAGCTGGTCTTATTTTTACCCTTTTTGGCGGGCAGCATAGTATATAGAGTGTTGGGCTGAGAATCAGGAAGACCTGAATTCAAACTCTGTTTGCCTCAGTTTCATCATCTCTAAGATGAGCTGGAGAAGGAAATAGCAAACCACTCCAGTATCCGTTCCAAGAAAACCCCAAATGGGGCCTTGAAGAGTCAAAGAGTCAGACATGATTGAAACAACGATATCTGGATACAATGCCTGACCTGTCATAGTGCTTGGTACATAGGAGGTGCTAGCTAAGTGTTAGTTATCGTATTGTTATATCCTGTCATACCGTATCATATCCTATCATAATATATTGTATCATATCGTATCGTATCATATCATAACATATTGTATCATATCATATCATATCATATCATATTGTGTTATATTACATGCTTGTTGACTCGACAAGTTAAAGACAGAACTAAGACTAGAAATAAGTGACTGACCACTGAGTCAGGGTTCCTGTCTTTATACCACATGACTTCAATCTCTTCATCTGTAAATTGAAGAAGATGGATTAGATGGCCTGTATGATCCCTTATGATTCTAAATCATAAACTGAGTCAATCCTATCTTACCTGAGAACTCATCTCCTTTCCCGCCTCCCTACTTTTAAGCCCCCCCCCCCCCCACTCTTGGGGTCTATCTCCAGGGAGCAAGTGTTTGGGCCAGGCTTTCCCAGGTATGACAGAGATCCCAAAGGGGCCCTGAGGAGTTAGAGGGTCTTTTATATCAATATACCAATACAGACATTTGTAGCAGAACCCAAGACTAAGCAGAGCCAAAGCAGCCATCCCTGCCATCTTCTCGTTTCAACATCTGTCCTGATCAGAGTTGCACAGCTGGTCGGAGAAGAGACCCATTCTCTTTCATGCCCCCCCCTCCACACCCTGGACATAAAAGGGGGATTGTTGTTGTTGAATTGTGTCTGACTCTTCATGATGCCATTTCCTTCTCCAGCTCATTTTACAGATGAGGAAACTGAGGCAAAGTGATTTGCCTAGAGTCACACAATTATTAAGTGTCTGAGATCAGATTGGAACTCAGGTTTTCCTCACTCCAGGCCTGACCCACTATCTACTGTACCACCTAATTGTCCCATAAAAATGGATACCTGACTCATGTTCTTCCTTTCCTCATCCAATCCCACCATTTTTTTTTTTTTTTTTTTTTTGCTTTTTGGAGGGCAATTGGGTTTAAGTGACTTGCCCAAAGTCACACGGCTAGTAAGTGTGTCAAGTGTCTGAGGTCAGATGTGAACTCAGGTCCTCCTGACTCCAGGGCCCTTACTCTATTCACTTTGACACCTAGCTGCCCCCTCCCACCATTTTCTTAATGGTAAAGAGAAGAGAGCTCCAGAATTTCTAGAGACCAGGGTTCAAATCTCCAACACCTACTAGCTATGTAAGCCTGGATAGGTTGAGAGCCTCAGTTTCCTCATCAATAAAATGTGTATATAATAATACTTGGATTACCTGCCTCATAAGGCTATTTTGAAAAAAAGTACTACTTTGTAAACTTTAAGACACTATAGAAGTGAGTTGCTGTGCTCATTATAATTATTATTTATATGTATCCATGCCAGAAACCTGAGGTAGTGAGGTATGTAGAAACAGCCCTGGGTCTGGAGTCAAGAGTCATTCCTGCCCTGCCCTTCTTTCTCTTAGGGCCTCAGCTGCCTCCTCTGTAAAATCAGGCAGCTGGACTTGAAGATCCAGCTCTGAAGTCCCTTCCAGCTCCACCATTCCGTATTCTAAGGTTTCTTCCTGCTCTGAAATACTATGTTCTAAGGTCCTTTCCTGCTCTGATTTCCTGCATTCTAAATATATTCCAGCCAGAATATTCTTTGTTTCTACTTTATGATTTTGCTTAGGGTTAGGGCTGTCCCTACTAGTAGTTATTAGTCTGGGGGGTGGGGTGTTGGTCCTTGAGATCAAGGCCTTATCTTCCCTGGGGCAGGAACCTTTCTCCCAAGGTTTTGTAAACCCCAGGGTACTAAGAGATTGATAACTATAAAGGAAGGACTGTCAGGGTCAAAATGAGAGAGGTTACCGAGTTACTCTGATTTAGAACCAAGACTGAATGAGAATTGGATGGATAAAATTCCAAAGATCCCAGACTTTCTTCCCTCCTAACATCTAATCATAGACTTCCCCAACTGGAAGAAACCTGAGATTTAAAAGCCTTTCAGAAGCCAGCAACCTTCTTTTGGCTGGATAGGAAGAAGAGCTGGAGTTTAATACCCATCCAGCTACTTGGTAAGGAGACACCAAAGAAGTAAGGGGAGCATTGTAGTGTTCTAGAGACAGTACTAAACTCAAGAGTCAGGAAATGGGAGAAAGCTCTCTTCCATCCTTCTTTCTAACCTTAGCACTTAACCCAGTGCCTGGCACATGGCAACTATTTAAGAAATATTTATTGACTCTTCTTAGCTGAGAAGAATTATTTATTGTACTCCTATCTTATTCCACTTAGTATTAATTAGTTTAGTGTGATTCCAAAGGGGAAGTGATTATTAGTGATATACTTATCTATTACTATGTTAGTCAGTCTACTCAAATAATATTAGTATAGAAGGATTACATATATACTATATTTAGGGATAATTAGATAGGATAGAGTCTTTCTTATAAAAGATCTCTAATTATAAATAACAAGATATAAGTTTACTGTTCAATAACCTGTTATAAAAGTTCCAGGTTACCTAACCTTTTCCTTCCTTTGTAGGCATTCTCAGAAGAGTATTGGGACAGCCAGTGTCTAAGGCTAGATTTGAACTCTGGTTCTCCTCACTTCAGGGCCAAGTGCTCTACCCACTCCACAAGAATGCTGCCTAGGGGACCTCCGCCCACTTTTGCTTAATCACCATGACCATGGGTGAGATGCCTTGATGTGATATGGAAAGTCTCCAACCTATTTTTACATCTTCAGACCACCATTTCTTACCTAATATGAAGAGGGGCCCATTTTATAACTACTTAGTCAGAGGAGATGATCCCTGCCTTGCCCATCCTGCGACCACCCATGCTAAGGCATCATCTCTGGCCCTCTTGAAGGGTAAGAGCAAGGTCTATCAACCAAGGAGATTCTGTATCATACTTTGCCTCTTCTGTAAGTCTGGGTATCAAGCCCTGTAAAAGTAAAGCCCTGGGGACATGAGGTCCACCTCATTAGAGGGGGCCATGGACCCTTTAATAAAGTGCTATTAGTCCTTAGCTCTACCTCAGTTTCTTTTATCGTAGATTGGACAAGTTTGGCCCCATGTTGGGCACCCCATAGCTCTGTTGCTAACTTATAGTGATAATCTTGTTCCATTCCTTTTCCTCTTTTACTCAGCCTCAGGTTCCTTTCTCTGCCAAATTATCTTCAGGTCTTTTGTATAACTAAATTCAAGTAGTAGGAAGACTTGGGTTCAAATTCCAGCTAGCACTTTCTTATTCTATGATCTTAGGCAAGTTTCTTCCTCCTCTGTAACCCAAGAGGGTAAAATTAGATGTTCCCCAAGGTCTCTCCTAGCTCTAAATTCTATGATCCTATAAAGGATGGTTGAAGGCACTTAAAATTCACCAAATAAAAGAGCCCAAAGCTCATTTCTAGGTCTTGAAATTCCCCTGTATATACATATCCTTTTGTTTGGGGGCAAAACAAATAACTCCAGACATCTTCCCTCCCCCGCCTCTGGTAATACAATTTTGGATTATATGGAGATCACTAGAGAGACTAGGAGGCAGCAGACCTGTGGCTAGACTGTCTTGAGGAATTTCCATTTAATCTGCAATTACTTGGGTCACCTGACTGGCATGTCACAGGCAGGAGCCCACACCCATGATAGAAACCAGAATGTATCCATAGCATCCACAGAGCTCTCTGTAGAACCAGGATTTAGGGAAGAAACCCTATACCAGGGGTGGGGAACCTGTAGCCTCAAGGCCACATGTAGCTTTCTAGGTCCTCAAGTGTGGCCCTTTGACTGCATCCAAACTTCACAGAATAAATTCCCTTAATAAAATGATTTGTTCTGTAAAATTTGGACTCTGTCAAAAGGCTGCACCCAAGGACCTAGAAGGCCACATGTGACCTCAAGGCTGCAGGTTCCCTACCCCTTCCCTATACTATACTTCACTTCAACTATGTCCTTAAAGTGCTTTCCAGCTGGGGGGGAAGGGGGAGATGAGTACACAACTCAATCAACCATTTAGTAAGTTCCTACTATATGTCAGCTGAGTACTAAGGATACCAAGTGACCTTGGAGGGGAAGGAATGATCAGCTGGGAGCTGGGGGAAAGGGGAGGGAGAAGACCAGAAAAAGCTTCCATGAAAATAAGTCAATACAAAGTGTGAGCGGATATATACACATCTCTCTCTCTCTGTCTCTCTTTCTCTCTCTCTCTCTCTCTCTCTCTCTCTCTCTCTCTCTCTCTCACACACACACACACACACACACACACACACACACACACAGTCATATTAAGAGGCAGAAAGCACTAGCAACATATAGAACAGGCTCCTTGACTTCAAAGAGCTTACTCAAGAAGTCGAGCTTGAGACGCAACCTATTAGATTAGGTTTGGAGTCAAAAGACCTGGGGTTGTATCCCAAGTCTACCACTTACTAACTATATGGTGTTGAATAAGCAATTTCACATTTCTGAGCTTTAGTTTCCTCTTCTGGAAAAAAAAAAGGGGGAGGTTGCCTAAATTTTCTGGAAGACCCCTCCTTCTCTGATATTTTATGTTCAGTGATCTTCTGCTAATTGGGGTAAAAGGGCAAGGATAAATACACAGGAAATAATTAGAGACTAATATAATTATGAAACCACTTAATAATATAAAGCAAAATATAATTATGAATAATAATATATATAATATATAATAAAATATAATTATGAAGCATTAAATTATGTGGTACAAGCTGAGTTATAGGATTTCAGGCAAGGGACATCACTGAAGGCTGGAGTACTCAAAGAGAGATAGACTTGAGATAGCCTCTAAATCTTTTAAATTTACAGCAAGAAGAGCAACGCTCAAGGGATTCTTTTAGAAATTCCTAGACCTGGAGTCAGAAGACCTGAGTTCAAATTCTGGCTCTGCTACTTGCTAACTGACCTTCAGCAAGTAATTTTCCTTCTCTGAGGCTCCATCTGCCCACCTATAAAAGAGGACTGAACTTACAGTTTAAGAAGTAGTGAAGGGGTCTTGAGTAAAAAAAGTTTAAGAAGCCCTGCTCCAGGGGAAATTTAAGCTTAATAATGCATAGCTTTCTCTCTCCCTTTCTCACTTGTAGAAAAAAAAAAAGTTAAAAGATGAGGTCAAAGTTTTGAAATTAATGCATCTTTTTTTAAATAGGTTTTTATTGATGTCTTTAGTTTTCACATCACCTAAAATTCTTCCTGCATCTTTCTCCTGTCCCCTCTCAGCAAGCCATCCTTTATAATGGAGGAATTTTTTAAAAAGAAAAGGAGGGAGAAAAAAAAGAAAAAATTCAGCATAATTGATCAACACATATCAAGAATCTGACATATGCAATGTTCCACACCCACAAAACCACCCCACCTCTGCAAAGGAATGGGGAGAGGTATCTTCTCACATCTTTTCTTTGGAGTCAAGTTTATTTTGGTAGTTCTGCAACATTCAATCTTGAGTCTTTCGTGGAGATTGTTCTTTTCTATTTACTTTGTTGTAGTCATATATAGATAGATATAGATTGTTTTCTTGACTCTGCTTACTTCACCTTTCATCAGTTCATGTCCATTATTTTGTTCATCTGCGTTTGTCATGTTCTCCATTTCTTACAGCACCACAGGAATATTCCATTACATTCACGAACCAAAATTTGTTTGACCATTATCCAGTTAAAGAGTATCTACTTTTTTTTTTCCAGTTCCTTAGTCCAAAAAAAAAAAAGACACTGCTATAAATATTTTGGCGTGTATGTAAACTTTCTTTTTTGCCAATGACATCCTTGGGATTATAAAGCCTAGCAGTGAAATCTCTCCTGTCAAAGCACACGGATATTTTAGCCACTTTATTTCCGGAAGTCCAGATTGTTTCCTAGAATGACTATTCTAATTTACAGTTCCACCAGCAATGCATTAGTGTGCCCAGCTTTCCACAGTCCCTCCAATATTGACCATCACCATCTCTTGGCGTCTTTGCCAGTTTACTGGGTAGGAGGTAAAACCACAGGGCTATTTTGATTTGCATTTCTCATACTCTTCATGATTTGGAAATGTCTTTCATGCAGGAGGCTAGGACTTTTAATTTGGATAGTCTGGGTCATGGCTAAGGTATCATTCCTGAGACATTTTTGTTATAGGTTCTGCAATAACAACGACAGCACCCCAACCCCCACCCCAAGTTGGATGAGACCTTAGAGATTATTTAATAAGACCTCCCTCTTTTTTTTTTCAGAGGAGGAAGAGAAGTTTTTTACTTAATGCCCGTTCAATTCTAATTAATCTTGGCTCTGAGCTTGCTGCATAACTCTCAGCAGCTCACCTCAATTTTCTAGGCCTCAGTTGAAATAAGGGGATTGGGCTAGATGGCCTCTAAAGTCCTTCCCTGTTCCAGCTCTAAGATACTATAAATGAAGGAAGAGGTGAGAGCTACAGGTTCCAGATATGACAAACTCCCTCGGGGACAGTTAACCTAAATGATCTGTAGACTTAGGACCTAGAAAAAGCAGCATAAAATGTTCCCTCAAATCTACTTTTGTCATGATGTTTTTAAAAGTCGCAATAAATAATTAGGACAAATTTAATTTAGCTGAACTGGAGGGGCAACTAGTTACTTCAGTGGCTTTCAGATGCCATGATTCTGGTAACTTCTTGTTTTTATTCATACTAATTATGTGCTAAATCCAGTTGCTAATTTTTGCACCCACTAAATTTTGGTCTCCTGGGGAAAATTTTCAGTTACCAGAACCCTAGTTCCTCTTCTCTTAGAAAGAGTATTGGATTGGATATGGGAGACCTGAATTTGAATACTGGATCTGCAACCTACCACTTGAATTCCCTGGGCACATCATTTTCCCTTCTCTGTGTCTTCATCCTCTCTTATTAAATGAAGAGGTTATGCTAGTTCTTCCATTCTGTGTTCTCCATTGTAAGACCATTCTCAGTCAGCTCTTGCATTCTAAGAATGGTGATCTAAGAATTCTCCCAATCTGGATATTCTATGCTCTAAATCTCCCTCTAGGTCTGACATACTCAGCTATCTTGCCTAGATTTGTAGTTCTATTTCTCTATCTACTGCAAATTTCCTACTTTTTATAGTGGAATGGACCTCTTGGGCAGTCTGTTGAATGAAACTTAAGGTTCCTTTCTGAGAATAATGTTTTTAAATGCATCAAAAAATGCATAAAATTTTTTTAATAACCCAATTATACTGAAATAAGTTTTATACACACACCCACCCACACACCCACCCACACACACACACATATATATATATGTATATATATACATATATATATATATTTATATACATTTAAAGTTCAAGGAACCCAGATTAAGAACTCCTGATTCAGAGGTGAGATCAGGAAAAAGAGAGGATATCAGTCAATGAAAGCACAGAAGAAAGAATTACTATACATCAATATGAATGAGATAAATTAGGAAACCTCCCTTTCTAGTAGTAAACCAACCTACCTAGAGATTTGAGAGATAGGCTGCAGATGGGATTAAAATGTCTTCCAGATAGAGTCTAGAACCAGTCATTTGCATTTAAAGTAATCAGTGAATATAATCTGAAATTTTCTGATTAGAAAATCTATTTGAAGTGAAAGGGGAAAACTTGGTAATAACCCTGGCAGAAGTTTAAAAAAAAAAGACATCTTAGAAGGAAGGATTTGTTAGTATACCTCCTATACTATTTAACAGGAGTCCAGCCTATTTCACAATATCTGATCTGCTAGGCAGGTATGATGACTATGAAGTGATGTGATTCCATTTTAACTAATGGATCAGAATTTACCAGTCCAAATGATTGTAGCTCTCTTCAGAGCTTTCCTGTTGGGGGTGGGAATGTGACTATATGATCTGTTACAATTAGGCTACCACTTCTCCTAACAAATTTAGACTCTTAAATATGAAATATGGAATGTTAGAGCCAGGAGAAATCTTAGGACATGGGATTTCAGATCTGGGCTAGACCTTTTAGAACATAGGACATTAGAAATGGAAGATACTCTAGAACAAGTATCAGAGCACCACATTTCAAGCAGAAGATTAAAAATTCAAGAAAGGATCAAGTTGGGTAGCAAAGGGAAACAAAATTATTCTATGAGACCTAGTGAAGGAACCGGAAATATTTAGTCTGGAGAAAAGAAAACAAAATTTGGGATAAAGTTAACTATTTTCAAGTATTTGAAGGGCTACCTGTGAAATATGAATTAAGCTTTTCCTGATTGACCCTAAAGGGCAAAATAAGAGCTGTGGGTAGAAATTATAAAAAGGCAGATTTAGGCTTGATATAACTAAAAATTTCTGTGTAATTTGAGGAATCTAAAAGTAGAACGGCCTATAGTTGGGAGGTAGTGGGTTTTTCGTCATTTAGATCTTCCTGTATGGGATGAATAGTGACTCGTTGGGCAAATTTTAGAGGGGTTTTTTTTTCATAATTAAAAATTTTTTTTCCCAATTACATATAAAAACATTTTTAAACATTCACTTTTTTTAAATTTTGAGTTCCAAATTTTTTTCTTTCCCTCCCTTCCCTTCTGCTTCCTAAAATGGTAAGTTATTTGATTTAGGTTATATATGTACAACCATGTAAAACATATTTCCATATGAGTCATCTTATGAAAGAAGAAACAGACCAAAAGGAAAACACATGCACACACAGAAAGAAAGTGAAAATAGTATGCTTAGATCTACATTCAGACTCCACCAGGGCTTTCTCTGGATGTGGATAGCATTTTCCATTAGAGGAGATTCTTTATCAAGTGTAGCTGGGACTAACTGGCCTCTGAGATTCCTTCTAATTCTGAGAGCCTGTGATTTGGAACTGGAAGGGATCTTAGAACAACAGAACATTATCTCTAGAAGGAACCATGATTAGAACACTGAAGGAACTTTAGAATGTTACAGATGAATGTTAAGACTGGAGTGGAATCAGAGAACATAGAAATCAAGGGTAAAAAGGGTTTTATAGCAAAGTGTCAAAGCTGGAAAGGAGATGATCACTTAAAGTTCAGAGGAAGATATTTTGAGCATAACATTAAAAGCCTGCAGAATATTCTGTTGAATGGCAGTCATTAAGGGAGGCACATCCAGCTCCACTGAAGATTGATTTGATTTTTGACAATAACTAAAACCCTCCAACACATGCACTTGATAATTTGTTCTGGTTTGGGGCTAATTTTAAAGTTTTGTGATCAAATGATTTATTGTAAACTGAATGTTAAACAGCAATATACTTAACTGAAATTGCTTGATAACAATTTTCATTTAAATCAATTCCTTCAAATATGTGAAATATTATCATGTTTCAGGTATATATAGCTTTTCATCAATCCATCAATTTTCAGGTATTATAATTCTTCTTGTCTTCCTCAGTGTTCTTTTTCCAATCAGCCTCAATAACTTTTCCTCTACTGGGTCTCGTTGCTGTGTCCTCTCTTCTGTTCGTTCTGCTCTCTCCACTTTGCATTATTTCATAAAGTTCCTTTCAGATTTCTTCTGAAATCCTCACATTTATCCATCTTAATTGCATTGCAATAGTCCATTAGGTTAATGTGCCACACTTCCATTTTTCTCCATTACTGGATATCAGTTTGCATCCAATTATGTTTTCAGTTACAATTAATGCTGCCTTGCAAATCTTTGAACAGATAACTCTTTTTGTTGTTGTTTAGGGTATATTTCAAACAGTGGGATTATTTTGTCAAATGGTATGATTATATTTGCAACTGACTGAATACTGTCAGATGGCTCTCCAAAAAGATTCTACAAGTTTGCAAAGATTACAGCATTCTCTAGAACTCCATGAACATTCAATTTTCTTATTTTGGGTTCTTTTTGCTTCTTTTGACAATTTTTTTTACAATTTTACAATTTTCCATGTCAAAGCATTTTTGCAAAATTGTTTTATTTGTTCCTCATTATATGCCTGTGAAAACAGTATAATCCTCTATAAATAGATGAAAAAAACTTAGCCCTAGTGATATGACCTGCCTAAAGTCACAGAGCTGTTTCTTTTGACTCTAAGTACAAGGCTATTTTCACTTTACCAAGTGGTTTCTTCTCTTTCACATTACACTCCTTTAAAATTCATTCAACAAATATTTCTTCAACCGTCTACTCTGTGCAAATAATTAGGTCAGGTATTAAGGAATGAGATGATAAGTAAAACACCAGCCCTGCCCTCCAGGTGTTTACAACCCAGATGGGATATTTAATCAGTATAATAGTTTTGGCTCACATTCACTTAGAATAGAACTTTAAGGTTCATAACTGGCTTTTCAAAAGTTCTTTCATTTGTTATTCACCGTAGGCCTCTAATGCAGGCAGTGCAGACATTACTCCATTTTTCCAATGGGGAAGTTGGGGCTCAGAAACAGGAAGTGCCTATCCAAGGAACACAGGTAGTAAATTTTAGAACGGAGAGATTCATAGTGTCATAGACACAAAATTAGAAGGGACCTTAGAGGTAATTTATTCCTCCACCACCACTCCCGCCCCATCATACAGAGGAGGAAATGAAGGCCCAGAGAAATTGTTGTTTAAAATCACAGAGCTTGGAAGTTGCAGAGTCAGGATTTAAACACAGATCCTCCAACTCTAAATCCAACACTCTAACCATTGTACCACAGGCCCTGACTCTGAATCTGAAGAAGACAAGACTCTTGTCACTATCCCACAAGTCCTTTACACATCATAACTATAACACAGAATATGCACAGGATAGGTGGAATCCTCCTTGTACACATAGTTTTTTAATGATATGATATTTGTAAGCAGAATGAACGAATGAATGATCCAAATTGTGAGCCACTTTGGGTGTAGATATTATAGGCAAATTGCTTCCAGAAAGTTTGTACCAAAATTGCATGGCCAACAGCAATGTAGGACAGGTCTTGTTTGGCGTAATTTCAAAATTTGTTGATCATATCAACAGAAGCAGGATGTGAGTAAACCCAGGCTGAAGACTAGGCTTTTCAAATATCCATCAATTTGCATTACAGACATTACAATTATTCATTTTTCTACCTATTCAATTTATAATCACCTTAATGAGGGAAACGGGGACAATGTGCATCTGAAAGGATTCAGTTAAGTAGATATTCAAGGTAGTGGAACAGGAGGCCAGAATTTGAAAGAAACGGTCTCAAGCCCCAACTCAAGGAGAGCATCCCTCCAGCCAAGAACATTTACGGTTTGGGAGCTTAAGACCCCCCCCACCTTTTTTTTTTTGCACTCATTCTTTTGTGAATAGCTTAAGAGTATCCTGACCTTAAAGAACACCTATCTAGTCATAGAAACAAAGAATTTGAAACTTGGAAGATACAAAAACAATAAAAGTTGGTATTTTATAGTCCTTAATGGTCAAGAAAGATTTGTTAGGATTATCAGTTTCAAAATGAATGGACCTTGTTTTGGTCTTTCTTTGTATCCTCAGAACTTAGCCCATTGCCTGGCACACAATAATGCTTGTTGACATTTCTTAAAGCCCTCACTTTACAGAAAAAGAAATTGAGGCCCAGAGAGAAGGGACTTGCCCAATGTCATATAAGTAATAAGCATCCGGGCCAGGGTTTGAATCCTGATACTCTGTGACTCTAAATTTATTTCACCACATGAATGTTGGCTCCCTTAGCACAAAGATTATTATTTTTTCTCTTTAGACTCAAACTCCTAGTATTGAGCCTGATATACAAAAGGCACTATGTTTACTTATTGATAGGCCCCAGAGTTGGACTCCCTTCAAGGCTTAGCTCAAATGCTACCTCCAACATAAAGCCTTTTCTCCTCTCATGCCTTAGTAGTCCTGGCAATTCCTTTGTGTTTGCCTTGTATTTTGTATTAATTTATCTGTATACGCTTGCATTCCTCTAATAGATTATAAGCTGGTTGAGGGAAGGTACCATTTGGTTTTTATCTTTGGGTCCCCACCACCTCGAAGAGTGCTTGGCTCATCATAAGGGCTTAAACAATATTTACTGAATTGAACACATGGAGATTTAGTTTATATGGAGAGGGGAGAAGACATAAGGAGAACTGGGACCAGCCCAGTTTGATAGAACACAGGCCTTGTGAAGGACAGCATTACAAGATAAGGCTAGACAGCTAGCTAGCTTGGAGACAGACTGAATGTCAGACTCTTGAGATTATGCTTTATTAAATAGGCAGTGAGTAGAAAGCCACTAGAAAGTTTTGAGTAGAAGAGTGACAATGCTATAATCATAGTAATCATAGCAGTGGGTTAGGAAGATAATCACAGGCAGCAATGTAATATAGGCAATGTAGGTACTATTACCTCCATTTGACAGATGAGAAAAATGAAGCTCAGAGAGGTGAAATGATTCCTCCATAGTCATGTAGCTAATCAATTGAGCTGAAACATAAATCTGTCTTTGAATCCCAGCCCAACACTCTTTAAAAATTTTTTTTTTAATTTAAACTTTTTTTTACCGATAACCTTTTGTTTTCTTTACACCAGTTGCTTCCCATACATACTCTGCCCTACCATAAGACCTTCCCTTGTAACGAGAAAAATAGCTATGGAAAACCAGCATGTCGAACAGGGTATGCCACCCTCTGCCTCCATACTCTGTCCCCTAACTGACTAGGTAAGTGTTTCAGGGAGTCAGCTCTATTCCTTTTTAAGTTCTTTTCCATAGATTCCTGACTTCCAGGTACCCAACTGATAAGTGGTGACTGATGTACTCTAGTGGGGGAGGAAGTACAAGATAAAAGATAGATTGCTAGACTGGGAGTCGTGGAGATCCTTATTCAATGTTGCTCCAAGCCATGATGGAGGGCAAGTCACTTAACCTCTCTGGGTGTCCTAGGGTCATAGAGTGAGAGGTTATCTATTCCAAGTCTCTCATTTCACAAATAAGATACCGAGGCCCCAAAAGAGAAAGTTTCCTGGCTTCCTCAATGATCTTTCCATCTTCTGATTTCTGAGTCCTTGTACCAATCTATGCATTGAATCCTGGTTTCTGCAGAAAGTCTTTTTAGGCTCCCCTAACTCACCTGCTCCACCCCAAGTCTCTTCCCTCTGAAGTTACCTTTCGTTTACACTGTATCTATTTAGCGCACACATGAGTATTTCATGCTCTCTCCACCATTCGGTATATGTTCCTCCAAAGCAGGGATGATGTTTTTGTCTTTGTATGAGCTGTCTACCGGATCTATGTGTCAGCCACTGTGCTATGAGCTAGGAATACAAATCTAAGGACATAAAATGGTCACGAGTAAGTGCTCAATAGGGGCAGCAAGGTGGCACAGTGGACAGAGTGCCAGACTTGGAGTCCTACAACACATCTTCATTTCAAATCTGGCCTCAAACACTTATTAGCTGTGTGACCCTGGGCAAGTCGCTTAAGCCCGTTTGCCTCAGTTTCCTCATCTGTAAAATGAACTAGAGAAGGAGATGGCAGGTCTCTCCAATATCTCTGTCAAGAAAACTCCAAATAGGGTCACAAAGAATCAGACATCACTGAAAGGACTCAACAGCAATAACAGCAAGTATTCAATAAATGCTTGTTAGCTGATGGCCTGAGGTCAGACAGATATTAAGTAGCAGAGGAAGGATTCAAGCCAGGTCCTCCACCTCCTCTCAAGCTCTTTCTACTGCACCACATTGCCTCCATTGCTTTAGTTTCCTTATTTATCTAATGAAGTTAATATTATGTTAAATTTCCTTGATATGATCACAGTCTTATCTATCTTTTTCTTACTTCTCCTATATCTACTTTGAGGTAATATTTATAAAGGTTTAGCACAATGCCTTGCACTTGGTAGGCATTTAATAAATGCTTGTTACTTTATTTTGTCTTCACAATAAACTCCAATCCCTTTGTCCTTCAATTTTACCCCACTCCATCACACCTCAATTCCACACTATCCTCTAGCCACCTGCTTATACAGCCTTAGAGATCTCTTGTCATAGGCTCATAGAATCTCTGAATTGAAATCACCTAGTCCATCCTGAAGCATTAATTTCCTCTCCAGTTTCTTCCCAGTTCTACCTCTTGAAGACCTCTAGAGACAGGGAACTAATGACCTCCAGAGGAAACTCTTTTTCTCTTTCTGACAGCACCAATTATTGAGATTTTTCCACATATGGGGTTGAAATCTGTGTTAATTAGCTAAAATTATCTTAGCCACTGCCCAGTATATTAATACTGAAGTCCTAGAGACGATCAACTTTTAACTTCTAAGCTAAAGGTAAAAATCTTATCTTCTTTTATCAGTGGCAACTATTATCTCATTCCAGGTTTTTATCAACTGGTATCAGTAGAGAATGAGAAATTACAGAATATCAGGGTCAGAATGATCTTAGATAAAGTAGCTAGCTCATTTAAAGTTTGCAAAGATTTTTACCTTTGCTACCTCATTTGAGCTTCACAACAACCTTGGGAAATAGGTGTTATTATTATCTCCATTTTACAGATGAGGAAACTAAGGCAAATAGAAGTTAAGTGACTTGCCCTGGGTCATATAGCCAGTAAGTGTCTGAGCCAGGATTTGAATTCAAGCTTTCCTGAGACCCTCCAATCTACTCTTTCTTTCTTTTTATACATGTAGAAAACTGAGGCTTACAGAAGGGAAATGATTTGCCCAGTGTCATAGATTTATGACAAGACTCTTCCTGGCTTTGCAGTTTTCTACTTTACCCCCATTCTAACCTTTTAATTCAGTAAAAATGTATAAAGCATTCATGATGAGGGGAATGGAGGACTATGGAAAAGAATGCAAGAAGGAAGTTCTGAGTATGCTGCTTATAGTTGTGTGACCTTGGGGAAGTAATTTATTTTTTCATATTTGAAAGGGGAATAATAATACCACTATTACCTGTCTCACCCTTGCACAAGCACAAGGGAGAAAAGTGCTTTGTTAACTATCAAATACCACAGGCAAATGATCTATAATTCTTACTCAGCACCAAGCTAGAAGACTGGGAAGAAATTACAATCTTTTTGGGGAGGCATGAATAATGATAAAAAACCTCCATTTGTGTGTACTCAGTCACACTTCACCAAGTACAAAGCCCTGCTTTCACATTCATTCTATCACTTCACAAAAGCCCAGTAAAGGAGACCGGACGGAAATTATTAGCCCCATTTGACAGCTGAGGAAACTGAGGGCCAGAGGGGGAAAGTGACTTCCTCAAAGTGGTGCCACTAAGACTCTCATCAATACAATGTTCCAAGACAATGCCAAAGTCTCATGGTGAAAACTGCTATGTACCTCCAAAGAGAGAACTGATGAACTGAGTGTAGATTGAAGCACACTTTTTTCACTTTCTTTTTCTTGTTTTTTTTTTTCAACACGGCCAATATGGAAATACGTTTTACATGACTTCACTTTAATAAATGATATTATATTGCTTGCCTTCTCAAAGGGTGGAGAAGGGGCTGGAAGGGGTAAGAGAATGTGGAACTGAAAGTGAAAAAAAAGGATGTTAAAAATAAAGTATAATTTTTTTAAAAAGGCAATGTAGATAGGCTGTTTATTGATGTTCATATTCAGTCTTATTTCTTCTAAACCCTCCTTCCTCTATCAAACAACTAGACCGAAATGGAAGAAAGAAAAGGATTAAATGCATAAACTGGTATGAAGATTCAGAAATCAGAAGAGGGAAAAGATCATGGAGGATTAGAATGGTCTGAAAAAATCTTTTCAAGAAAGGGTAGAATTCAAAGTGGGCATTGAAGGACTGGTAGCATTAGGATTTGGTGTACGAATAAAAAAAAATAGTACAAATTACGTACCTGCGACAGTTTCTTTTAATCTTTCTCTAGGAAATGAATCATAGCTTATTTCCTTGAGTCATCCTTAGTCATAACCTGTGGCAATATTGTAGTTTTCTTCTTGATACAGATAGAATGACAAATTATATTATACAACTTATAATTTATCTGAAACTCTGTTTTCTTGTCTATCAATCAATTAATAAACATTTATTAAGTACCTATTTATGCCAGGCACATTGCTGAGAATTGGGTACACAAACGCAAAAATGAAACAACCCTTCCTGTTAAAAGAAATACAATCTATTTACATTCTATAAAATGAAAGCAGTGAGCCATGCAATTATTAATGACTCTTCAAGTTCTGGTATTTTGTGTTCTAAGGTCCCTCTAAGAGTTGACATTCTATGTTCCAACGTGCTCTATTCTAACATTTTGTTTATGCTCCCAGGTCTGATGTTCTCTGTTCTAAGGTCCTTTCTCTCACACCTTTATTATATTATTCTCAGTAGTCAGGCAATAAGGATTTATTAAACATCTACTAGGTGCCAGAGACTGGGCAAAATGTTAAAGAAACAAAGAAAAGCAAAAGTCCCTGCCCTGGACAAGCTCACTGTCTGGTGAGACCACATGAAAACAAATATATACAAACAAGATATATACTAGATAAATGGGAAATAGTCAATAGAGGAAAGGGACCAGAATGAAGGGAATCAAGAAAGGCTTCTCTTAGAAGATGGGATTTTATTTAGCTGGAGCTTGAAGGAAGCCCGAGAAGTTAGGAAGCAGAGATGAGGAGGGAGTAGTGTTCCTGGTCTACCTAGAAAAATACAAAACCTAAACAAAAACAAAACAGTTCCTACATGACTCAGTATAACTCCTGGAAGGAACAAAATTAGATTTCCAGGGAAAAAAAATCATTCTTTGTTTTATGTGATCCAGAAAATGATGTTGGCCTGCTATAGTTCTTACCACCTAAAGAGTTTATCATAGAAATTCAAAAGTAATTAAGGCCCTTGAGGTAAGTAATTAGTGTACAAGGATCATGTGACCCCATCCCCAGTTCCCCACTATGAAGTAGAAGCCAGTAGTGTCTGCTAGGCTGTGATATTTTGGGATTTTGGGTACTCCAATGGATCCAGGGTATTTATAATGTGGACAATCCTTCAAAGATGCAAATCACAACATATCCATGCCTTCATCCAATATGACTCTGGTAGATGTTCTCTTGAAAATCCTCCAAAAAGGGTTCACGCAACATGCTAAGAAAGCAAAGTTCAGGAGGGTGGCAAGAAGAAAACATTAATTTCTGTTAAATCACTGGGTGGAAAAAGCCTGAAATACATAATTAGGATATATTTCTCTGAAAATCTTTAGAACTGGCTTTGACATAGTCTTATAAAGGGGGCAGGGAAATGGATGAGATTACTTTGCTATATTCCCCAACAACCTGCTGATTCATACCTTGTACTTTTGATCCAAATGGAAGAGAGAGTTCCTACTAGATGGTGAGGTTTTCTAAATTTTCTTATTTGGGATTGTGATAATTGCATCAAACTCTGAACAACTACAGACCTTCTGAATGAGGTAGAGAATCATTTGATGGGTGTCAAATCAAGTCTAAGTCAACAAGCATTTATTAAGCATCTACTTGGTACCTGTGCTGGCACTGTGCTAGGGGGATACAAAGAAAGGCACAAGATAGACCCTATTCTCCCGCAGTTCACAATGCAATGGGGGAGACTACTTGTGAATGTACAAACAAGCTATATACAGGATAAGTGATAGATAATCAACAGAGGGAGGCCACCAGAACTGAGAGGTTGGGAAAAGCTTCTTTTAGAAGGTGGGACCTTAGATGAGACTTGAAGGAAATCAGGAAAGCCAGAAGGCAGAGATGAAGAAGGAGAGCGCTCTGGCATGGGAAACGTGTACTTTGTGTAGTCAAAATGTACAAAGTAGGGATATGGAGTGTCTTGTATGAAGAACATCAAGGAAGTCAGTGTCATTGGATTGTTGGGTCTGTGGAGGAGAGTGAAATATAAGAAGACAGGAAAGGAAGGAAGGGGCTTTGAAAACTAAACAGAGGAATTTAAATTTTATTTTGGAAGTAATGGAGAAGCACTGGAGTTTGTTGAATAGAGAGATGACATGGTCAGACCTGTGCTTTAAAAAAAAATCAATTTGACAGAGCAGAGAATAGACTGGATTTGGGGGCAAGTGGAGAAAGAGACTTGAGAGACAGGGAGACCAACTGAAAAGATATTGCAAGACTCCAGGTCTGGCCTACATAGGACAAGACAGAGACAATGATAACTGGTGGCAGGAGCTGTGAAATAGCCTAACTCTTCTAGATATCAATTTGGAATTATATGAGGAAAGTGACTAAACTATCCATGTTCTTTGACCCAGAGATTCACTCTGAGAAGTCAAAGACAAGAACAAAAGCCTAATATGTAGAAAAAATATTCATAGTGGTTCTCTTTGTGAAAAGAAAGAGCTGGAAGGTGTAGCAATGTGGCACAGGCAGTGAATAGAACACTGGTTCTGGAGTCAGGAAGACTTGAGTTCAAATCCGGCCTCAGACACTTGACACATTTATTGGCTGTGTGACCTTGGGCAAGTCACTTAACCCCAATTGCCCTGCCCTCTCCCCTCCAAAAAAAAAGCAAAAAGAAAGAAAGAGCTAGAAACAAAGTGAGTACACATCATTTGGGGAATAGTTGAAAAAGCTATGCTAAATGTATGTAAGGAAATGTTATTGTGAAATAAGAAATGACCAATATGAGGAATTCAGGGAAACACAGCAAGATTTTCATGAATTGGTGCTCAGCGAAATAAGCAAATCAAAAGGATGATATACTTAATGACTATGACAGGATAAATAAAATCACTAAGTCAAGTATAACTCTGTGGTGGTGGGCCTGGGTAACTAGGAGGATGTGGTGCAATCAACGATAATAGGAAAGTTAATGAGAAACCAGTAAAGGTCCAAGAGAACAGATAATGAAATATATCTCCCTCCTAATGGCAGAGAGATGAGGGACTCCTAGGCAGTCAGATGGTCAATAACATTTATTTATTATGTGCCTACAATATGCCAGGTACTGGAAGGGAAAGGAAAGGTAACAGGTACTTATATAGGACCTACTATGTGCTAGACACTAAGGTAGGTTCTGGGGACACAAAGAAAGGCAAAAGATAGTTCCTGGCCCCAGGAAACTCACAGTCTAATTGGGGAGACCAAATGGAAACAACTATGTATGAACAAGCTATGTGGAGAGAGAGACAGACAGACAGACAGACAGGAGAGAGACAGAGACAGAGAGACAGAGATAGAGATAGAGAGAGAGAGACAGAGACAGAGAGACAGAGATAGAGATAGAGAGAGAGAGACAGAGACAGAGAGACAGAGACAGAGATAGAGACAGAGAAAGAGAGAGACAGAGACAGAGAGAGAGGGAGAGACAGAGAGACAGAGAGTTGTTATTGCTCAGTCATTTCAGTCATGTCTGACTCTTTGTGACCCCCATTGAGGTTTTCTTGGCAAAGATACTAGAACAGTTTGCCATTTCCTTCTTCAGCTCATTTTATAGATGAGGAACTAAGGCAGACAGGGTTAAGTCACTTGCTTAGGGTCACACAGCTAAGTAAGTCTCTGAGGCTGGATTTGAACTCAGGTCATTCTGACTCCAGGCCCAGGATTCTGTTGAGCTACCTAGCTTACATACATACATACATACACACACACACATATCTATCTATCTATCTACATAGGTATAGATATAGATATTGATATCTTTGAATAGAAATTGTATAGAACAAGGAGCTAGACCCAGACTTGAATAGGAATAAGAAAGTGGGCTACATTGTATTTGGGAAATCATTCAATACTTCAGCATCTTCAAACTTTTCCCTGAAAGAGAAGCCAATCTTTTAAACACCAATATTCTTCCAGTGGTGTTTTTTGGATATGAATCATAACATACCACAACTTCCAAGAACTCAAAATTGTGGTTACACTAAAGGCAATGGAGAGACACACAGTGGGCTTCAATAGACTCCAGCACATTTTTATCTGTTGTACAAGAACAATGTTACCACATGTAATCAGACTCTCACAATATGCCCACTGTGGAGAGGTTCTGCATAATTACACATGTTCAGCCTGTATTTGATGGCTTGTCCTTCCAGTGGGGGTGGGTGACGAGGGAGGAAGAGAAAGAATCTAGAATTTAAA
>CM053585.1:255267156-255294403 GCA_028646515.1 Pseudochirops corinnae | reverse complement strand
GGACATAGAAGAGAATAGATTGGGGGAGGGGTTATACAATGGGATGGCTGTTTTGGGGCGGTGGGTAGGGGAAAGATGGGGGGAAAATTTGTAACTCAAAATTTCGTGGAAATGAATGATGTAAACTAAAATAAAAAAATAAAAATAATAAAAATAAAAAATAAAAAAAATTAAAAAGAACAATGTCACCAAAGAAATATATGACCAGAAAAGGGAGTGGACCAGATATGCAGTAAAGGTGAGATCTAGCATATGGACAGCCTATGTAACATGAAGACACCTTAAGTAAAGTCCCTAGTGTATTGAGTGGACTCCATGGATGATTTGAAAAGGGATATAGACAAGAGTAATAGCATGAAATGGGCAGATAGAGTGCCAGGTCTGGAGTCAGGAAGATTCATCTTCCTGAGTGCAGATCTGGCCTAAGACACTTAATGGATGTATGAGCCCGGGCAAATCACTTAAACCTGTTTGCCTTAGTTTCCTCATCTGTCAAGTGAGTTGGAGAAGGAAATGGCAAACTCCTTCAGTATCTTTGTCTAAAAAAACCCTAAATAGAGTCACAAGAGAGTTGGACATGACTAAAAAAGAGCTTAAAAAGAGGTTAGAGTACCCATATTGATAAGATCATAGGTCTATTGAATATGTTATCTTTCTCTACCAGATTGGTAAACATGACAAATAAGGAAAATCATGACTGTTAGAGAGACTGTGTTGTAAGCTAGGCATGCTAGTGTACTTTTTGTGGAACTGTGAACTGGTTTGACTCTTCTGGAGAGTTATTTGGAACAACGCCCCAAGAGTCACTGAACTGTGACTTTAACCTAGCAATATTACTACTGGGCATGTACCACAGAGAGATCAAAGACAGAGAGAAAGTAGGAAATGTAGGGAAAAAATTATAGCAGGTGGTTGAAAGCTGAATTCAAAGTAGGTGCCCATCAACTGAAAAAGGGTTGAACAAATATGGCATAATTGACATAATGGAATGCTATGGTGCTATAAGAAATGGCCACGGGCATAGATTGGGTCGAACCTGGGAACACTTTCATGAGCTAATTGCAGATACCAGGGAGGGGGTTGTGTCAGAAAAGGAAGGGGGACATGCATGAGAGATGTTTCAAAGATAGAATCAATAGGGCTTAGCAACAGATTAGATATGTGGATTGTGTGAGTGAGGAGATGAAGATGATAGCTAGATGACTGGAAGAATGGTAGTACCTTCAACAATAATAAGGAAGTTTTCAAGAGGGGGAGTTTGAAAGAGTTTGGTGGGGGAAATAATGAGTTCTGTTTTGGATCTATTGAGTTTGAAATGTCTAAGGAGCATCTAGTTCAGGGGTGGAGAATTTGGGACCTCAAGGCCACATGTGGCCCTATAGGTCCTCAAGTGCAGCCCTTTGACTGACTCCAAACTTCACAGAACAAATCCTCTTAACAAAATGATTTGTTCTGTAAAACTTGGATTCAATCAAAGGACTGAACTTGAGGACCTAGGACCTTGAGAATAGGAATTTCTTTTTGCCTTTCTTTGTATTCCCAATACTTAGCTCAGTGCCTGGCATACAACAAACTCTTAATAAATGATTGTTGACTGACTGATTTGAGACTGGAGGTCTTGAGAGAGGCTAGGGCTGGACAAATAGATCTCAGAATCATCTTTATGGAGATGATAATTGAATCCACAAGAGTGGATTAGATTATGAAGTAAGATAGTACAGAAAGAAAAGATGGAAAAGTGAACGGACAGATCTTTAGGGGAGACCAATAATTTGTGGGTATGACCTGAATTGGATGAAGATTCAGCAAAGGAGACATAGAAGTGATAGCCAGACAAGTAGAAGGAAAACCATGAAAGAGCAATGTCACAAAAAAACTAGAGAGAAGAGATTATCCAGAGGAAAGGGTAATGGACAGGCTAAGATATCAAGAAGGGTGAAGAACAAGAAAAGATCATTAGATTTGGCAATTAAAAGATTGTGGGGAAATATGTTTTATAAGACTGCACTTATAGAACCTATATCAAACTGCTTGCCTTCTCAATGAGGGAAAAGGAGAGGGAGGGAAGAGAAGAATTCATAACTCAAAATTTGGAAAAAAAAAGAGTTAAAATTTGTTTATATGTAATTGATGAAAAAAGAAATAATAAATTAAAAAAAAAATCATGGGTAATTTTGGAGAGAGCATTCTCAGTTGAATAAAGTGGAAAGCCAAACTATAGAGGATTTAGAAGAGAGTGAGAGAAGAGTAATTGCTTTCTCCGGGTTAGCCAGGAGAAAGAGAAGAGATCTGGGACAATAGCTAGTGGGGACTGTCAGATCAATCAAGAGTTGGTTTCTTTGGGTTGTTTTGTTGTTGTTGTTTGTTTAATTTTTGTTTTAAAGGGGGGGGGAAGGAGATGTGAATGTTTGTAGGCCACAGGGAAGCAAACAAAAACCACAGAAAGATTAAATATTGAAGAGTGGGGATGAGGCAGGGGCATTCTGTTGGAGAAGATAGGATGGAATGGGACCACCTGTATATGTAGAAAGGTTAGTTAGCTTTGACAAAGAGAAGGGCTACTTTCTCATGGGAAACAAGCATAGAGGAGCATCTGAGCAAGATGAGGTAAAGAGAAGAGGAAGTTCTTGTTACAATGTGTGTATTCCACAAACACCTGTAGGTTGTTTGATTGATTGAGGTCACTCTTAGTCAGGGAATTTTAGTTATTTAGTATTCACTTTGTGGTTAGGTAGGTCTTATTTAGGATACTTTGTTAAAAAATCCTAGACAGTCAAAGCATCAAGTTCCACCCCCTCATGGAGACCCAGACAGGGAGTTTGACTTAGAAGATAAAAAAAGAGATAGAATCCTTAAGACCTGGGTTCACGTCCCATCTCCTACGTAAGGGTTCTATGACCACAGGTAAGTTACTTAATTTCTCAGCGCCCCCAACAACTATCTTTTAAGTCTATAAGTAGCAGGTATGAAATATGCATTGGTACATAAATTTTCCTCAGGAAGAGTTTCTTGTACCAATGAGGCCAGAAATCCAGCTTTTTTTTAAAAAAGGTATATATCTATAAAAGTAAGTATTGTCTCTCTCAGATAGAGTGTAAGCTCCATTAGGGCAGAGACCATTCTATTTTTGTCTTTTCATCATGGCAAAAGGCAGTTCCTAAATAAAAAAACTTAGGGGTTAAAACAAAATAAAAGCTTAAGGATTGATATTGACAAGTGAACAGATGATTTTGAGTTAGTCACTGCCATCTTTCTGGATCTCAGTTTCCTCCTCTGTAAAATGAAGGGGTTGAATTCTTAAGGGACCAAATTCCTAAAGGACCTTCCAACTCTAATAATAGCCAGCAGAGATTTTCAAATACTATTTCCTTTAATCTTCACCTCAGCCCTGTAAACTATGTGCTGTTATTATCTATATATACAGAGGAGGAAACTGAGGTTTCCATATTACTCTCCTTTATGAACGTTGTGTTCTTGCCAAATCAAACTACCAAACAAGACATTCCATCTGTTCCCTCTATGCTTTCACACAAGGTATTCTATCCCCCATGACTGAAATATAATCATCTCTCCCTCTAAAAAACCCTCATCTTCCTTTCTTTTGTTCAGGTGTTGCTTCCTTGAAGTTTTCACTGTTCTCCATCTCAAGATGTGCTCCCTTTCTCCTTAAATGAAATGGGAATGGGTATTCCCAAGAATCATCCTGGAGCTTTTCTGTTTCACTGATGTGACCCTTTGTTCTGCCCTAGATGATACCACTCTGTTAAGGAATACATACTCCTGAGAAGGGAAGGTCCCAGAGACTATTTATGGGCTTGGTACAAATCCTCTGCAGGTCCTAGAGCAGCCCTTCTGTATTCTCTCCCACATTTTTAAGGCTAATGCCAAGACTGTAAATGAGGTGCAAGAACTATTATGAATCATCAATCAGTCATCATCAACGATACCATCAAGGAGTGCAGCTGCAGCTCCTTGTTTGGCCCAGGAATTCCTTGTTGCTCCCCCACTTCTTTTTTTTTTTTTTTATCTGCAGCGGGGAAGGCAGGTCAATTGGAGTCAAGTGACTTGCCCAAGGTCACATGGCTAGTGTTAAGTGTCTGAGGCCAAATTTGAACTGAGGTCTTCCTGACTCCAGGGCTGGTGCTCTATTCACTGCACCACCTAGCCACCCCTGATCCCCCATTTCTTCTGCCTGGTACTTTCCTTGGGGCCTAACGGATCCTCACTGGCAGCACAAGCTTCCCTTCAGGGAACTGAGTCTATGAGTGTCCAGCTGATTTATAATCTCCAACTTTTCCACCCTCTTATTTTCTCCATCTCCATACTGAATTCTGTCTGTATTTTTTAAAAGGTCAATCCCAAGAGTATATGAGCATATACATGCACACACAGGTGTATATATATCTATATGCATGTGTGTGTACATACACATAGAAATATATTCCATGAACAAGACACTTCATCTCTTAGCTCTATGCTTTCTCTTTGGCTGGCCCTCAGGCCTGGAACCCTCTATTGACCTCCCTGGTTTCCTTTAAATTGCAACTAAAATCCCATCTTATCCAGGGAGACTTCCCCAACCCCTCTTAATTCAATTGCCCTTTACTCTGTAAATTATTTCCTATTTATCCTGCATATAGGTTGCTTTATATACATATTTGTTTGTATGTTGTTTCCTCTCCATTAGATTGTAAGCTCCTTGAGGGCAGGGACTGTCTTTTACTTCTTTTTGTATCAACAGCACTTAGCACAGTACCTGGCACATAGTAGGCATTTAATAAATGTTTATCAATTATTATGCATGTATACATGCAAATACATATGTGTACATGTACAAATGTTCATATACATGTGTGTATATGTATGTGTATGTGTCTCAAGCGTATGAAACAGCTCTGAAAGATGTCAAAATGACCACAAATAAATTGCAACAAGGATGCTTGTCACTCAGCTCCTTCCCATCCAGGAATTTCTCAGCTTGGCCCTTTTTATCTAGTACCAATTCCTCCACATATGGTTGCCTAGAGCAGTGGTGTCAAACAAATAGAAACAGGACCCCTAAAAATACATAAGGATCTCCGTTGGCATATATTGACTTAGAAAATTACACATTAACATTATCTATGTCTAATTATATCTTTATTTATTTTGTTAGATGTTTCCCAATTACATTTTAATCTGGTTCTGGCTATGCTCTGTAGTGCCCCCTGGCCTTCTGTTTGACAATTTCACCCTAGAGGAGTAGTTCAGATATACAGACCCAGGTACAAATGGTCATCAATTAAGCATTATTATCACTGTCAATATATCAAGAGGACATCATCAGTGGGGAATCAGGATGTAGGAAAGTTCTTTTTTTCTTACATTTTTAATCCAATTTTATTTCAGTTCCAAATTCTCTCCCTTCCCTACCCATTAAGAAGGCAAGAATTACAATATCTGTTCTACATATGAAGTCATGAAAAGCATATTTCCAGATTAGTCATGTTTTGAAACCAAAAAAAAAAAGAGAGAGAGAGAAAAAAAAACATGCTTTAAATTTCACCCAGAGTTCATTAGTTCTCTATTCAGAGGTGGATAGTTGTTTTATCATGAATCCTTTGAAGTTGTGATAGATCATTGTATTGATCAGAGTCACTAAATCTTTCATATATTGTGATTATGTACATTGTGATCCTGGTTCTGCTCACTTTACTTTGTAGTTCATGTAAGTCTTCCCAGGTTTTTCTAAAACCATCCCTTTTATCATTTCTTTCCTTTTTTGGAGGCAATCAGGTTAAGTGACTTGCCCAGGGTCAGACAGCTAGTAAGTGTTTGATGCCAGATTTGAACTTAGGTCCTCCTGACTCCAGGGCACATGCTCTATCCACTCTGCCACCTACTTGCCCCTCTTCATCATTTCTTGCAGCACAATGGTATCACAATCATATATTACAACATGTTCAACCATTCCACAGCTGATGGGCATCCCCTCAGTTTCCAGTTCTTTGTGACCACAAGAAAAGGTGATATAAGTATTTTTGTACATACGGATCCTTTTCCTTTTCCTTTGATCTCTTTGGTGTATAGAACTAGTAGCGGTATTGCTGGGTCAAAGGGTATGTACAGTTTTATAGCTTTTGGGGCATAGTTCCAAATTGCTTTCCAAACTGGTTGGACGAGTTCACAGTTCTACCAACAGTGCATTAGTGTACCTATTTTTCCACATCCCCTCTAGCATTTGTAATTTTCTTTTTTTTTGGTCATCTTAGTCAATCTGATGGCTATAAGGTAGTACCTCAGAGATCTTTAATCTGCCTCTCTCTAATCAATAGTGATTTATCATATTTTTCATATGATTATTGACAGCTTTTTCTTCCTCTGAAAACAGCTTGTTTATATACCTTGGGCATTCATCAATTGAGGAATGACTCTTAGTCTCACAAATTTGGCACAGTTCCCCATATATTTGAGAAACATGACCTTTATCAGAGAAACTTGCTGCAAAACTTTCCCCAAGTTTCCTGCTTTTCTTCTCATTTTAGCTGCATTATTTTTGTTTGTGCAAAATTTTTTAAATTTTACGTAATCAATTATTGATTTTACCTCCTGTGAACCTTTATTTCTATGAATTCTTTCCCTATCCATAAATCTTACAAGTAATTTCTTCCAGAAGAGGAGTTTTTAACATTTGTGTGTTTGTATTCATGTGTGTGTGTTTGTAAATGGGTTTTTTTGGCAGTCTAATAAAGCCTATGTACTCTTTCTCAAAATAGTGTTTTTAAATGCGTAAAATAAGTAAGATTGCAATGGAAACCAATTATATTGAAAAACAATTGTCAGAGTATTTATTTTAAAAGTTGAAGGAGGGACATTTAAGTGGCACAGTGGATAGAGCACTGGCCCCAGAGAAAGGAGGGCCTCAGTTCACATCTGGGCTCAGACACTTATTAGCTGTGTGACCCTGGGCAAGTCACTTAACCCCAACTGCCTCAGAAAAAACGCTGAAGGACCTTAGCTTAAGAACCCCTAAAGTCTAGTACAATTCTTGATCAAATGAGATAACACACTTACTACATTTTGTACACCCATAGCAGGGTCGGGGAACCTGTGGTCTAGAGGCCACATGTGGCCCTCTAGTTTGGATTCAAAGGGACCTAGTAGCCTAGAAGCCACAGGTTCCCCACTCTTGCCCTAGAGCTATATACATACTACTTGTAATTATTATTACTACTACTAAATACAGGTAGTATCTCCTTTAGGATACAAATTCTTTCCCTCTCTTCCAAGTACTGTGCTTGTATATACAGGTACTTGATAGATACTAATTAAATTGAATTGGAAAATAGTTAATTATTCTGGAAAAAAATGTTAGCAGCTCCCATGCCTTCTATATACAGAGAACTTTCCTCACAACAACCCTGGGAGGAAGATAGTACAAGACTTATGATGCCCATTTTACAGACAAAGAAACTGAGAAGTTCAAAGAAGGAAAGTCCAGGGTCCATGCTCTCACAGCTGAGCTAAGAATGGAAAGGCAGATCTCATTTTGAGGGCTTATGGTGAATTGGAAAGCACATTGGATTTTTTGTGTGGATACATGGGTTCCAGTACCCAGGAATCCACACAAATACCTGACTTTAGGAGTAATTTCCTTTTTAAAAGCCTTACTTTTCTTATCGTAAAATGGGGGTGATTATTTGTTGCACTACACAAAGACTACTGGGAAGAAAGCAAGGAAGAACTAGAACACACACTGTCATTATTTTTCGAAAACCAGGAAAGCAGGGAAGGGGAAGACAGAAGACACTTTTCCCAGGGAAGCCAGGCCTTCATTTCCCTCTAGGTTGTATCCTTGACTCTTTGGACTTTCTATACTGTCGCTTCCTTGTCTACGCTCCTGGTTTTCCCCATCTAAATTGCTAGACTGTAAGCTCCTTGAGGCCAGGGGCCGTCTTTATACAGTTATTCCTATTTCTAGTGTCTGGCACAAAGAACGAACTTAATAACAAATGCTTGTTGACTGGGCTGGACTTCTCACCGTTTCGGCTGTGGTTTGCTTCCCTGCTGCCCTGGACTGGCTCCAAGTTGGGGTAAATACAGGGCGTGTAACGAATGCCAAAAGCTGGGAACCACCGAGAGAATGCAATGCTCTTGCACAGCTGGGGCGGGGCCGGGTGAAGTGGCGCATGCGTCCAGGCACTAGCTTACTAGGCTCCTCCAGCTGCTCAAGGGAGGGGCGCGGGTCACGCGCGAGTGTGCGCGCGCAACTCTCGGCGGCGGCGGCGGCGAAACCGAGGCTGGCGGTGGCGACGGCGGTCGGGGCGAGACTGTACCTACCTAGGGCAGGCGCGCGTGCGTGCGTGTGGCCATGGGGCGCTTTCACTTCACGCGGGACCCCGTCCCCGAGACCGTAGGGAGCGATATGCTGCACTTGAACCAGCTCAGCGCGGAGGTGCGCGCGGCGCGGTCTGGGGGTGGGGGAGGGGCAAGGGCGTCCCATAGGGGCTCCGGGGGCGGGCCCCTGCCTGGCTCTCAGCGCACACTTCCTTTTTCTGCGTGCATGGATTGGTTTTGCGAAGAACTTCGGGTCGGACTTCCGAGGCCCGGGGGTTCCTATACACGCATCACTGTGTGACCTTAGACAAGTCGCTTGTCCTCTCTGGGTCTTGGGGACCTTACCTGTAAAATGAGATGAGGTAAACTAGCGTCTTTCCATCCTCGAATCTCATCCTATGAACCCCAGTAAAACCCCTAGAACCAAAGCCAAAGACATTTTAGGGGTGGGGGGAGTGGGAAGAAGAGCATCAGACTAAGGGATGGCTCCCGTGCTGCTGTGATGGGTATTAGGGTGACGCCAGAGACAGGCAGGTGCAGCCAGAAATTAGGGGCCAGGTGCCCTAGAGCAGATGTGAAGGGAGGGCCTCTGGGAGTGAACCCCATCCAGGCCAAGGCTGACTGGGTAAATCGAGGGTGTGTTCTCTGCTTCCACCTTCCCGAATTCAGCTTCCGAGTAAAGAAAGTCATCTAAAAAGAAGGGTTTGTTTGATTTAAGGTAATGTTTCTTATAGGAAGCCAGGTGGCAGCAGTGGAGAGTGTTGGATTCGAGACTGGCAGATCGGAATTCAAACCCAGCCGCTTATTAGCTAGCAGGGTGAACCTGAGCAAGTTACTTAACCATTGCCTGCCTCAGTTTCTTCATATGTAAAATGGGGATGATACTAGCCCACAGGCTGTTGTGAGGATAAAATGTGATAATATTTGTAAGTGTTTTGCAAATCTTGTGTCCTAGACCGCTTTGGCAATCTGAAACCTATCGACCTCTTCTCAAAAGAATGTTTTTAAATATATAAAATATATAGACTTAGAAAGGAAACCAATTATATTAAAATGCAGTTATCAAGAGAATTTGGAACTAGAAACTTTAAAAAATCAATGTTAAAAATTAATTTTAAAAAATAACGGTTATCAAAGGTTTAAGTTTGGAAAAGAAGATTGCAGACATTCGAGTTAAGAACCCCTAATTTAGAAGATCTCTAAAACCCTAGCATCCCTCGAAATTCCAGGATTCTAACTTGTTTTGTGAGCTTCATGAGAGCAGAGGCAGCCTTGATTGATTGAAAGAAGTTCTAGGCTTATGGGTCAGGGGAAATCTGCCTTCAAATTCCTATTCCCTGTGCTAGTTTTGTTGCCACAGTCAAGTCATTTAAATTATTTGAACCTCAGTTTTCCTCTCTGTAACGTGGATGTAATAATACTTTTAGTTATATACTTAAGGGGTTTTTGTATCAAATGAGCTATCAGTTATTATTATTACTGCATAACCTCTTTAGCTCTTTGCACATAATGGGGAATTAAGATAATAATTATTAAGATTATTAAGATAATAATATTAAGATAATAAAAACAAGGTGAATTCTGTGTAAACTACAAAATACAGTGAAGCACTAAATGTGAGAATAAACTTTCTTGCTGAAAATCAAAACTAATACCCTTTTAAAAATTAATACTTTGATTCCTTTTTTTTAGCATTCATTTTGTAATATACTACCATCCTAGCTCACCCAGTGAATCTTCCCTTGTAACAAAAACAGTTAAACAAAACCTGCTTATACATTGACCACATCAAATGGTATATGCAGCATCATTCAATCCCCAAGCATTTAATAAGGGCCTACTATATGCCAGGTATTGCTGCATGTTAGGTATGTAAGTATGAAAACAAAGTCTTTGCCCTCAAGGAACTTACATTCTTAGGGAAATATGACCTGCTCACAAACAAGTAAATATAAGATATAAACAAAATAATTTTTTATTGCGGGGAACTAATGGGAATTAGAAAAGGTCCTTGAGGAGTTGGGACTTGAGCTGAGCTTCTGTACTCATAGCACACCTCCTCCCCCCTTTCTTCTCCTAGGAAAGAGAATAAGATGCAATTCCTTATTTCCTCTGGGACTAAGATTAGTTATTACATTTATAGCACATTTGACTTTGTTAATATTATTTTCATTTACATTACTGTAGTCAGTGCTTTCCTGCTTCTGTGTCCAGTCATACGAGTCTTAGTATGTTTCACTGATTTTTTTGTTGTTCCCTACAGAGTAGTAAGAATTGATTTGCCATAATTTGTCCAACATTTCTATATATCCATCACTAGTCTCTCCTGAGTTCTTGTGCAAAAATGCTTACTGCCTATTGTACATTTCGACCTACATGTCCCATTGGCATCTCAAATGCAATATGTCTAAAACAACTCATGATATTTATTTGTATAATTAAATATTTTCCCCAGTCAACAAGTATTTATTTTCTCCTTCCCGCCCACTACCCAATTGAGGAAAAAAGAACAACAAAACCCATATACAAAGATGAGAGGCCAAGCAAAACAGGTTTCTGTATTGGCTGTACTCTGAAATTCTGCATTTTGAGGCTCATCTCTCTTATAGGAAACTCATAATAATTTCTTCCAAACCCACCCCACTTCCAGATTTCTGTTTCTCTTGAACGTACTATTATCCTTCTAGTCATTTAGGTTTATAATCTTAGAACATTTTCTACTCTTCACTCTCTTTCATTCCACATATCCAGTTGATCAACATGTCTTGACAAGTATACTATCTTCAAATTTCTCATCCACTCTTTCTTTCTATTTACATCACTCTCACCTTTAATCCCCGTCAACTCTTGCCAGTGCTATTGTAGTAGTTTAATTACTCTCCTTGCCTTAAGTCTGTCTCTTTTCCAGTTTGTCCTCTACCAAGCCACCAAAGCTATTTTGCAGATGTGATCGTGTTACTCTCCTAGTCAAAGCTTTAGCTCTTTGATACCTGTAGGGTCAGATACAAACTCTTTGTCATTTAAAGTTCTTCATCACCTTGTTAGACAGTCTTTCTAGCCTTATGTGCATTATTTCCCCAGCACACTTTAGGATCTGACCAAATTGGCTGCCTTCTTATTCCTGATACAGGACGCCCCATCTTCCATCTTTGTGCTTTTGCACTGATTTCCTCATACTTGTAATAAACAGTCTCCTCATCTCCTGTCAACCTAGTTTCCTTCAAAGTTTAGTTCAGATGCTGCATTCTACATGAGGTCTTTCCTGACATCCCTTCCCATCAATACCTTGTAGAAGGTAATGTGTGTGTATGTATAAATTGCTCTCTATCTACTTGTTTATGTACACTTCTTTCTTGATAGACTATAAGCTCCTTGAGGACAGACTTTTTCACTTTTTTTTGTATCCCCACTTCCTCCTACTATACTTGGCATATAATATGTACTTAATAAATGTTGATGGATTGATGGGCACCTTTTCAACAACCACAGTCATGGTATGAATATTTGGCACAAAAAAATTAAAATAGACCTTTTCTGTCTTTGACCCCCTTTGGGATATATGCCTAGTAGTGGATTTCTGGGTCAAAGGTATGAATAATTTAATGACTCTTCTCCCATAATTCCAAATAATTTTCCAGAGTAGTTGGACCAATTCACATGTCCACAAATCTTAATTCTTTTTTTAAATAATATTTTCCCCAAGTAACATGTAAAGACAATTTTTAGCATTGTGTTTAAAAAATTTTTTTGAGTTCCAATTTTTCTCTCTCTCTTACTTCCCCCCTCCCTGAGACAGTAAGCAGTTTGATTTAAAACCTTAATTCTTAATGTAGAAAGTTTCCCTGGTTTTGCTGCACTGGGGTTGGCTGTAGATTTGGGTTTATTTTGGGGCTGGAAGCCTAGCCCTGAGGGAGCAAACCCATTTAGGCTGTAAATTAATGAGATGTTTAGTCTTTCTACAAATATTTATTGAGTACTTAACCTGTGATGGCTCTGTACTTACCCGTTAAAGGAGATGAATATGGAGAAGGCTGCCCCTGCCCACGTGGAGTTTGCTGTCTATTAGGGAGATAATACAAATGATAATTGCCTTCTTAGCTTAATATATTATTGTACTTGAGTCTCTCCGCCACCCACTGAGATAAATAAAGCAAGTGTTTACAAACCTCATTTTACAGGTATGAGTACTGAGGTGTGTGTTGTTCTGCTAGCAGTCAAGCAATAAACCTTTATGTTAGGTGCTATTATGTACCTTTGCCTTGCTGGAGTTACTGGAAGAAAAAGTAAAGCAAAAAACAGTTCCTGCCCTCAAGGAGCTTACATTCTAACGACTGAAGGATGGGAAGGAAGGAAGAACAAATGTTTATTGAGTTGTTACTAAATTCAAAGCACTACGTTTAGCTCCAGGAAAACAGAAAGGGTCTTTGCTCTTCTGGTCCAACCTCATATTCTAACATGAGACACAACTCCAATTCAGGAGGGTTTTATCCTCAGATCAGTGGCAAGGGTCCCTTGGTCCCCAGGTTGCTGAAGCCAAGCAAGTGGCAATGCATTTTCTTTGGTGTAATTTAACTTTTTTGAAAAAAATTCTGAACAAATATTAAAGACTTTTTTGCATAGAGCAGAACATAAGAGAATTCTTTATGAAACAATGAATCTTCATTTTATATTGATAGTTTTTTAAAAGTATGTAATAAATTATGCAATTACTTTCAAAACTGTTCAGTGTGGCTGTGCTTCTTTCTGAACTTCCACTTGTTCTCTTTGCATTTTTAAAAATGCTACAATAGGCCCCTTTTTTTCTTTTGACATTACAGTTGCTAACCACTGTCTCTTCTCCTACCCCAAAACTCCCCTTTCCATTAACAGAGAAACTAAGGGAGGGGAAAAACCTTTGTAACAAAAAGTCCAGCAAACCAAACCCATTATTCAGTGGCCTTGTCCAGAAAAGTTTGTCTTTTTCTGCACCCCCTGCCCATCACCTCTTTGGCAGGAGGTGAGGTCTTAAATCTTTCAAGTTTATTTTTCTTTAGTGTTGTTGTCCTTGTATAAATTGTTCTCTTTACTTTGCATCAGTTCATAATATCCTGGATTCTCTGAAATTCTCTTGTTATTTCTAATATTCCATTATGTTCTTATACCACAATTTGAATCATTCCCCAGTTGCTAAGAAGCCATCTAAGGTAATCTCTGAGATGCTTGTTCTTTCCTGTCCCCTTTGATGTCTTTTCTGATGTTGCACTATTTTGCGGTGCCAAGGACTTTGGTGGGATTTTTTTCCCTTGGCCTAGCTCAGGCTGCTAAGGAGCTGCTGTAGGTGCACAGGTAGTTGCTAGGATGCATATCCTGAAGGTTTGCTCCCCAGGATGATGGCAGGATTGGGGGTGGGGTGACAGGGGCTAGGCTGGATCCAAAAAGGTCTTGGAATGTGGTGTTTGAACTGCTTCTAAAAGAAAGCCCATGAGTCTCCAGAATTCAAACCCTTCTCAATTTCAATAAAGGTTGTATATGTTGGGTTCATTGTGAGGGAAACAAACTAAGGGATGGGGCAGCATGGTCACACCTTCAGATATTGGACCTTCATTTGGAAAAGATTCTGATTCTACTTTGGAGGAGAGAGCTAGGACCTACCTGTTAGACTTTCAAAGCCCTTCATACCTGCTGCTTCCCAGCTCCTCCTTTTCCCATATTCTTACACTTTTCTATTCTTATACTTTATTCTCCTCCTCATTCCCTTTGTCCCATTTACTCTGCTTTCCTTGATGTTCCTGGAAAAGAATACTCCATCTCCCAACTTTGATTGTTTTCACTGACTGACCCCCATACCTGGAGCGCTTTCCCTTGTCTTCTCTGTCTCCTAACTACCCTGTCTTCCAGTCTGGTCTCAGTAAAAAGTTTCACTTTCTACAAGAAGCCTTTCCCAGTCCTTAATTTTAGCGTCTTCCCTCTGAGACTCCCCCCAGTTTATCCTGTATCTATAATCCTGTATTTGTCTTGTTTCTGTAGAGTTGTTTACCTGTTGTCTTCCTTCCTAGGGAGCAAGGACAGTTTTTTGCCTTTATATCCCCAGAGTTTAGCACAGTGCCTGTCATATAGTAGGCCCTTAATACATGCCAGTTGACTGCCTGCCTGACCTATGAGGTGCATGTTTGCTAAGGAAATCTTACTAAGAGCTGTCCAAAAATTATTAAAGTATTGAAGTTGACAATCACCAAAAGTCTTCAAGCAAAGGTGACTCAGTCATCCTGTGGTTAGGATAGGAGAGGACCCCAAGAGTCTTCTAGCTTTGAAATTCTCTTATCCATTTAATAGTCATATATTATGGGTCTGTTCTCTTAACTGTGTTGGGGGCTAAAGGAAGTCCAGGGTCTGTGCCCAGGGAGCTTGCAGTCTAATAATGGGAAATAACAGTGCTTCACATTCATTTGTCATCTTATTTAATCCTCACACTCTTATGAGGTAATGATTACAAATAGTATTAGCCCTGTTTTGTAGCTGAAGAAATTGAGACTCAGAGGTGTTTCTGTGGTTTGCCAGTCAATGGGCACACAGCTCATTCCAGGAAGTATTCAAACCTAGGTCTCTTGCTGACAGTCTCATACACACAGATGGAGAAGCACTAGGAAATCAATTGAAGAAGATTGCTTTCAGCTGGGGTGGATCAAAGGGAAATATAGATTTACAGCTGGAAGGAAGGCCAGAGACTTTAAGGACTAAGATGGTTTCTGAAGTTATATCTTTAAATCTGTGATCCTATAATCCTAGTGGGTCAGTTGCCCCAAGATTTGAACTTAGATCTTCTCATTTGATTTAAATCCAGCACTCTTTGCAGTCTTCTGTGCTGGAAGGCACTTGGAAGCCTTCTTGAAGGAGGTGGCATTGCAGCTGGGCCTTTCAGTCGAACAATAGTTGCCCTGGTACAGCAGCCTGTATTGGAATGGAGATTGAATCTTCATCTCATTTCACAGCTTTATGTAGCAGCAACTGCTGTGTCAATACTTCCTGGTGCTGATGAGCTATTTTTAAAAATAACGTTCCTTAAGTGAACTGGATGCAGGTGGTAATTTGTTGTTGGGAAGAGATTTCATGGTGTCAGAGGCAAAGGCTGATTTGGGAAATGAGCCAGGAGGAGGAGGGGGAGGAAGAGGTTGTTGATGTTTGGGGCTGCAAATGTTCTCAGGTCTTGCCTTGCTCTTCTCTTTTGAGATTCTGCAGCCTAGAGTAGAATTGAACAAGGAATCTGACTCAGTAGATGAATGTACTGAAACTCTTTTTCATTTTCACAGCAGTTTGCCACACTGACTGAAATGATTTTCTACTTTTTGGTTCAGCCCAAGGAGGTAAGTTCCTTTACTTGTTGACCAGAAGGGTTTGATTGGAAAGCTATTGTCCTGGACAGCCTGGAAAGTAACAGAGGGTTTCTTGCCTCTTGACAGAGAAGGGGTGGGCTGGGGTTCTTAACCTGGAGATCTGTGGGTAGAATTACATCTTTATTTCAATACAGTTGGTTTCCTTTGTAATCTTACATATTTTATTTTATGCAGTTAAAAACATTATTCTGAGAAGAGCTTCACTAAACTGCTAAAGGGATCCATGACTGAAAAGTTTAAGATTCCCTGGATTAGAGGCTTAGAATGAGAAATACATTTTCAGACATGGTTAATGTTTTATTAAACCATATTTATTTGTTATAAGGGAGGGCTTTTTAAAAAATTTTAGGGGGCAGTTATTGGGTGGTAACAGAGAAAGAAGAGAGGAAAGAAAGTAGCATCAGTAAAATATTTCAAGACATAAAAGAAAAGTATAGAAGGGGACATAAGTAATTTTGGCACTACCTTTTAACATATACTTTATTTTCCTTTTTTGTCATATTAGCCAATTTTGATAGGTGTGAGGTAGTACCTGAGTTGATTTAATTTGCATTTCTCAAATTAGAAGTGATTTAGAGTACTTCTTCATGTGCCTATAGATACCTTTGATTTCTTCACCTGAAAACTGCTTGTTCATATCCTTTGACAATTTATTAATTGGGGAATGGCTTATATTCTTATAAATTTGACTCAGTTCTATATATATTTGAGAAATAAGACCTTCATCAGAGACACTTGCTATAAATATTGTTTCCCAGCTTTAAAAATATTAAGAGTTTGTTTATATTCTTCCTGGGCTACAGGTTGAAACATTTCTGGCTAAACTTTCTGATTTCGCTGCCACCAATCAGATCAGTCTTGGACCCTTAAAGAATATTGTGAAAAGCCTTCTCCTAGTGCCTAACGGTAAGTGAATATTTATTGTCTGCCCTTGATGCTTTTGTTATTGGCATTACTATTCACTCTCTCATGTTGGAAACTTTTCTTTTTTGTCTTTTTAGAGGGGAGAAGGCAGGGCAGTTGGGATTAAGTGACTTGACCAAGGTCACACAGCTAGTTAGTGTTAAGTGTCTGAGGCTGGATTTGAACTCAGGTCCTCCTGACTCCAGGGTCAGTGCTCTATTCACTGCACCACCTAGCTGTCTCCATGTTGGAAACATAATGCTATCTCTTCTCTCTTCCCTTATCATTCACATATCCTTTAGGCTTCTGATCTTTTGAAAAAAAAATAAAATAAAAATTTTAAGTTGACCATTTATTCTCTTCTTCTCACCTTTCCTCCTTTCCTGTTCTCCATTTGATTAAAAAAGAAAAAAGAAGAAAAACCAAATGCTTTTAACAAACACTCACAGTCAGAACAAATTCCTGTATTGGCCACATCCAGAAAACTCTATTTCTTCTTCTTGAATCCATCCCTTCTCTTTGAAGAGATTGGTTGGTAACATGCTTTCTCATTGGTCCTCTTGAATTGTAATTAGTGTATTGATGAGAGTTCTTAAGCCTTTCAGAATTGTTTGTCTTTACAGTATTGTTGTCTTTGTATAAACTGTTCTACTGACTGTTTGGTTCACTCGGTATTGGTTCATACAGTGTTTCCAGCTTTCTTTGAAACTATCCTTTTCATCCATTCTTATGGTACGTTGCCATTCCATTCCATATCATAATTTGTTCAGCCATTCCCTAAGTGGTGGCTTCTAAGTCTTGCTGATTTTATGGATGGCATATCTTTTACATCTGCCATCTCATCTGTCTTCTTATGCTCTCCTCTCCCCTCTCAGGACAGACCCCCTCCACACCTAGTTTCCCAGCTCCACCTTCTCTCCATCCAATTCATCTATTACATGTTGCTAATTTATCTTCCTCAAACTTAGATCTGGTCTCATCACATCTGAGGAGAGTATGGTACAGAGAGAAGGGCCCATCCTGGGCTTCAATCCTGGCTCTACACCTTACCTTTAAATGAGCCACTTACCTCTCTGGATCACTTTTTCTTCTTCTACAGCTGGCGCCTCTGAGGTCTCTTTTGGCTCTGAATATGTGAGCCCTGACTCTTCAGTAGTACAGATCTCTATTGCTTACTAAGTGAGTTCAGACTCCTTTGTTGGCATCACAGACCCCAGGTGCCATGATGCTTTTTCACCCATATCTCATCTTTTTATATTCTCTGCGATAGCCAAATTGGAATCTTTTCCCCAAATATGCTCTTTGAACTTCTCCCTTTCTTTCCCTTTCCACTTTGCCTGTTTTGCTCACCTAGTCTTTTTTTTTTTTTTTGGGCTAGGCAGTTGGGGTTAAGTGACTTTTCCAGGCTCACAGTTAGTAAGTGTCAAGTGTCTGAGGCTGGATTTGAATTCAGGTCCTCCTGACTCCAGGGCCACTCTACTATCCACTGTGACACTTAGCTTGGGAGGGGACATGGGACACCTAGTCTTTAAAGCCCAACTCACTCACTTCCTTCATTTGAGCTCCACACCATTAGGAATGACACTTCCCTCTCAGCCTTCACTTATCAAACAAGTATTCCTTCAGACATTCAGTCAGTATGCATTTATTAAGGGTTGATTGTGTGCCCTGCAGTGTGCTAAGTGCTTGGAGAGGTGAGGGTAGGGAGGTCCAGGATGAGATCTTACAAAGAACAGCAAAAATAGTCTTTGCTCCCCAAGGAACTTACATTCTAATGGAAGAGACGTGTATAAATGAATAGGTACATACAAGATTCATATAGTCAGGAGAAGGTAACTTTAGAGAGAAACGGACAGTTAAGAGAGGGCCAAGGAAGGGCCTCTTGTGGATGTGGCTTTGGAATGAAGCCTTGGGAGGTAAGCCAGGGCTTTGAAGAGGTGGAGGTGAGAAGGAAACAGCCAGGGCAAAGGCAAGGAGGTAAGAGAGTGTCATATGTGAGGAACACTCCCCAGTTGATGGGCATCCCCTGAGTTTTCAGTTCTTTGCAACCACAAGAAGAATTGCCACAAACATTTTTATATATTTCTAGTTAGAGTTTGTTTTGCTTAGAACTAATTCCTCCCTCTTCCTTCTCCCTTTTCTCTCCTGGTTTCCTGTTGAATGAAATGGATTTCTGTACCCAGTTGTGTGTGAAGTTTATCTGCCCTTTTTCCTTGAGACTCTGCCATCTCGACATCATTGTTCATGCCATTTAAAAAGAAAAGTTTTTAGTTGACATCAGCCAGGTCTGCCGGTGTATGCAGTATCTCACCTCTGTAGTACCTCACCTCTGCAAAGAAGTAAGGAGGAGGTGTAACAACTCTTTGGAACCAACCCTGGCTTTTACAGTTAGCCAGTGTTTGCTTCAGGACTTTTTGTTGTTTTCTCCCTTTCCATCATTGTCATTGTATATATACTTTCCAGACTTTGCCCTTTACTTCGGTTAGTAAGCTTTTCCATGCTTCTCTGAGTTCTTGATATTCATAGTTTCTGACGCAGTGATATGCCAGCACGTTTCTGTACCACAGTCAGTTTAGCTCTGAGGAAAGCTCTCTCACTGACTTCCTGGTCTCCAGCCAGAGCTCAAAAAAGACCTTAAGTTCAACCTTTTTAAGGTATAGGAAAATGAGGCTCAAAGAGTGAAAGAAATTGCCCAAGGTTACTTTGTGAGTTAATATAGAACAGGGATCTCTCAGCACACAGACCAGTGTTCCTTATCCTCTTTTCTCTCCCAAATTCCCCTGCATACCGCCCGTCCAGCTTTCACACCACGGCTCAGGTCCAGAGATCTGCAGTCAAGTATAAACTCCTAGGGCAGTTTTTCTATCCCCAACACCTACACATAATAAGTGCTTAATAAATGTTGGCTTAATAAATGAATGAAGAAAGGAGACTATTTGGGGTATAAGGAATAATGAAAATATAAGCTTGTAAGTGGGAGAGCAAAGGGCAGGTCTTACCCTAAATATTCTACTTTTTTCTCGCTGGTAGATTTCTGTTATTTCACTAAAGCACAGCTGAAATGCCTTCTCCAGAAAGGTTCCTTCTCTTCTCCCTTCCCTCCCCCCAGCCCGAATTATTTTTCTGTGGACCTCACAGAGTATTTTATGTATATTTTATCATGTGACATTGTGGATTACAGTTTTTGATGTCTTGTTTCTTCTCCCCCGGTTAGACTATGACCTTCATGAAGGCAGGGTTCCTGGCATATCCAAGTAGAGAACACATACACAGTCAGCACCTAAGAAACGTTGGGTGAAAGCACAGTTATGTGATCCTAGCAGTTCAGCCTCCTGTCTCTTCAAAGTAAAGCTAACATATCAAACAAAATGTTCCTGGTTGTAAGAGAGAAGGCTGGCTGTGTATTCATCTGATCCTGAAACTGACCTTTTCTCAGGTTTTATTTAAGGATCTTAGTTGGTTGGAACATCCTTGACTTTGAATAGATTCAAGTGTTATCATGTCCAGCCTTTCTTCCCTTTCCTTAATTTGTGTTACTTCTTTTCACTGGCATTCTGACTGGGTCCAGGTTATTAGTCATCTAAGCCTTAAAAAAAAGAAATTTTTTTATTTTGCTTTTTGGAAGGAGGAAGGTAGGGCAATGGGGGTTCAAGTGACTTGCCCAAAGTCACATGACTAGTAAGTGTTAAGTGTCTGAGGTCATATTTGAATTCAGGTCCTCCTGACTCCAGGATTGGTGCTTTATTCACTGCGCCACCTAGTTGCCCCAAAAGGAATTAATTTTAACTCTTCGTTCTCCCTTTCCTCAAGTGATCAACAAGTCTTATCAGTTCTTTCTTCATAGAATCTTTCTTTATGAGTCTCTTCTTTCCTATCATTCCCTGCAGTTACCCCAGGCCAGATTCTTAATCATGTCTGTGTTGGTGCAGTAGTCTTGACATTCACCAAACACTGGGCACCTACTTTATGTAAGGACAGTGTTAAGCACTCAAGGAGCCACTGAATAGAGACCTAGTTCCTTCTCTGAAGGAGCTTGAAATCTGTTGTAGGAGGTGAGACAGATACAAATGACTATAATACAGAAGAGATTATAAGTATAAGTATGTGTATGGGGAGGGAGTTGGTCTGGACACCTTTGATCAGCCAAGGTTTTTGTTCTCCCTTTCTCCCCCCTTCCCTCCCCAGGGGATGAAATCACAGAAGAGTCAGGTAACAAGGATGAGGTATTAACTAATGTCTTGAACAAAGTGCAAAGAAGGATTGTCATTTTGCTGTCCTTTATGAAGTGTCAGGGAATTAAAAGGGTAGCTTGCCATTAGCTGGACTTTAAAAAGACAGCTTGCTAGCCCTAGAGATAGTTTGGGCAGGATGTATGTATAAGGAGTGTGACTCCTGGCAATCTAGAGGAGACGTATGGAAGCAGAACTTAACTCTTGAGTGGGTTTTGATACCTTTTTTTCCCCTTGTACCTCTACCCAAGGGCAATGGTGGAAACATTTCTCTTTTTTCTTCTTCCTCACCCTTTCTTTGGACATGGCACTTTATAGCAGAGCTAGTTGCCCAGTAGGCAAAACTGCAGTCAGCAAAGAGCAGGTCCAAGGAGTCAAAAGAGAGTCATTAGAAGCAGCTCTGAGGAGTGTGGTGCCTGTAACTGAGAAGAGAGCCTGCTCTAGCTTCAGGAGAATCTGGCAGTCAGGAGTGGGGCTGTGGAGAGGCATGAGCCTGCATCCAGAGGGGAGCAGCGTGAAGACATACAGCAGAGAAAAAGGAGGGGCACAAATAAGATAAGGAAGACTTGGCAACTAATCAGATGTGAAACATAAGGAGTGATTAGGTATTAAAGGTAATAACTTAAGGATGTAGTGCTTGGTTGACTAATAGGAGTGTGATGCTATTAGGATAAATATGAAAATCAAGATGAGGAGGAGCAGAGTTTGGGGGAAAAATAGTAACTTCCATTTTAGACATGTTGAGTGAGAAGTAGGAGGAGAATATCAAAGTGTAGGTCTTCAGCAGTCAGTTGGAAATTTGAGTGTGGTGCTTATGGCTAGGGCTAGAGATGGAGATTTGAAATTCATCTTCAAGGGGCAGGTAGGTGGTACAGTGATTAGAGCACTGACCCTGGAGTCATGAGGACGTAAGTTCAAATGTGGCCTCAGACACTTAATAACTATGTGACCCTGAACAACTCACTTATTACCTCCAAAAAAACCAAACAAAAAAAGAAATTCATCTTCATAGGGGTAATTGTTGAAGCCATAGGGAATGGATTAGGTCACCCACAAAGAAAAAAATAAAAGGAGAAGGAAAAAATGGAGTGAAGACAGAATTTTCATTTGGGGAGGGAGAAGATAAGTAGGCCGTAGGAGCAGTTATATATAAGAGGAAATCTTGGGGAGAATCTGTTGTCACAGAATCCAGGAGAGGAGAAAAAGTATCTCAAAAGGGAGTGAGGGGCCAGTAGTGTCAGATGCTACTGAAGGCTCAAAGAAGATGAGGATTGAAAAGAGGCCATTAGCTTTGGTGATATAGTGTTGGCTAATTTGGAGAGAATAATTTTGGACCTGGGGTTCAAAGCAGTGAATAAGGAGGAGAAAACTGGGACAGTAGCCTGAGGTGTATACCAAGGTCAAGTGAAGGGTTTCTAGCATAGAGGACACCTGAACCTATTGTAATAGGTAAAGTAGGCAGGAAAAATCCATAACTGGTCTCTCACCACCAGTTTTTCCTTTTCTAATCCTTCTTATATACAGATACTTCATTAATTGTCCTAAAACATTGCTTTTATGTTACTCCCCTATTTAGGAACTTTTCAGTGACTTCCTGTTGTCTTAGAGGAGCATTTCTCAAACCTTTTGAACACAGGACCCCTTTACACTCTTAAAAATTACCCCCCCAAGAGCTTTTATTTGTGTGGGTTATATCAATTAATATTTACTGCATTAATTATTAATAATGATTATTAATCAATTATTAAAGATTAATTAAAATATCTTAGTATTATTATGAAAGTATTTTGACCTCACTGACCCTCTGAAAGGGTCTGGGTGACCCCCAAGGATCCTGGGTCACAATTTGAGAACTACCCCCCTACAGGATCAAACGTCTTTCTTTCCTCCCTAGGCCTTTGTGGCGCTCTTTTTTTCTCCTAGTTCTCCCACCACTTGTCTGGCCATTCCTTCTCAGTCCCCTTTGCTTCTTCATTTTCTACTCTCTTATTGTGGGTGTCTCGAATTGCTTTTTCCACAGTTGTCTTCCTTCTCTAGACTCGTTGGTTGACCTCATTCAGTTTCATTTGTTCAGTCATCACTTACCTCTTATGTACATGACTCCCAGAGTTACACACCTGATTTTAATGTTTCCCTCTGACTTCTGGATTTAAAGCCCCAGCATAAGTCCAGATAGATATACCTCAAACTTAACATGTCTAAAATAGAAGTGATTACTTTTCTCCCCAAACTCCTTTCCCCCTTTGAAATTTCCCTCTTTCTTTTGAAGGCATAACCATCCTTCTAGGGACATGGCTTCATGATTTCAGAGACATTTTTTGACCCTTTTTTCCTCTTTCCTTCACTGCCTAGCATCTAATCAGTTTCTAAGGCCTGTAGATTTTAACTCTGTAACACATTTCACATTTATCTCTTCTATCCTCATGAAGACACCCTGAGAGTTCAGACCCTTCCCACCTTTTGCCTGGACTACTGTAATAGCCCATACTTTTTTTTTTACTGTCCCACAGAAGAAGACACGGCTTATTGTTCTTGTTTTTTATTTTGTGATTTATCTTTTCTTTCCACCTAGATAAAGTTCCACACCCCATCTCATACTTCTTTATATCCTTAACTCTTAGCCCATAGTCCTATAGAAAGAGCACCAGCTGCGTAACATTGGGCAAGTCACTTACACGTTCTGTTCCTGTGTTAAATAGGGATGAGTTATATTTGTACCACTGGAAACCTTTTATAGCTATTATTGACCATACAGGAAGGGTTTGATAAAGGTCCTTAGAGTTGAGAGATCTCTACTGCTGCAGGAAGCTTTAGGGCAGTGCTTCTTAACCTGTGGGTCGTGACCCCTTTGGGGGTTGAATGACCCTTTCACAGGGATCACCTAAGACCATCGGAAAACATTCTGATGGTCTTAGGAACCGAGACATCGCTCCTCTATCCATCTCCAGGCAGGTCCACCCACACGCAGATACGTCTACATCCAAGTGTTAAAGGGTCGTGGCATTAGGAAGGTTGAGAACCACTGCTTAGGGAGTAAGATCACTTAGCAGAGTTATTAGTACCTACTGTGTACTAGGTATTATGTGGGGTGAGGTATTCAAAGACAAAAAAATGTAAAACAGGGTTTACATTCTACTCGAGAGATAAACATTGTATCAACTACTTTTCAAAAGCAGTTCTTTCTAAAATTACCTCTGCAACATAGACTCAGAACTTACACACCTTTTGCTTTTCAAGGGAAAGTCTTAGCCAAGTGTGTGAAGAGGGCCAGGCACATTCAATCATCTTTTATTTACTTCACCCGGAAGTTAATAGGTGCCCAGGCTGTGTCTGGCACAGTCCTAGGAGCTGAGAAGCAAAGACAAAGATAGAAGGGTGCACCTGACCTCAAGGGGCTTATGTTGGCCTGGGGGTGGAGTTGATGGGGGAAACAACCTGTACAAAGATAAGTAAATGCAAAATAAATATAAAGGGTCTCCTGGTTCAGCTGGGGGAATTAGGGAAGGTCTTACAAAGAAAGTGGCCCTGCAGCTGAACCTAGAAGGGAAACTTAAGTAAGAGAGACTTAAGTAAATACTAAACTGTGTGGTATCACAACACAATCTTTTTAGTACATGTTTATTGAATTCTTGAAACTCTAAGTCTTCTTTCTCCCTGCTCTCTCCTCTGGAGTATTTTTAATAATAGCCTCACATTGACTTTGACATCCTTCATCCCTTGTTACACTAAACAGGATTATATAGATCAATGGCCTGAGGAATAATATTTGCTAACTTTCCAACAAATTTTAACAAAAACAAAATCTTTGCCCTTTTCTTCACTTCCCTCTGGACCCTCATACTGGTACCAGGGGTTCTAACCAAATTTGCCCTGTCTTTGAAAAATAGGGGCGTTTTAGTAATGGCTTCTGTTAGCTCATCTCATCTCTTCTGTTAACTCATCTCCCACAGACTAATGATAATGGTGGTACAGATACTACTGACCCTGAATCACAGATATGGAAATTGAAGCTCTAGCCAGTTACTTAGGCCCAAGATCATACAGCAAGTTAATGGCAGAGCTGGAACTCAACCCAGTTGTCTTGATTCCTAGACTATTGTTCTGTAGCATCCTGCAAAACTGGCCAACAAGGAAGGAAACAAGCATATATTAATCCTCTTCTGTGTGCCAGGCCCTGTTCTGAGCACTGTACAAATACTATCTTTTTTGATCTTCACGATCACCCTGGGAAGGGTGCTGTTATTATCCCCATTTTATAATTGAGGGAGACAGAATTGTTGAATAACTTGCCCAGGATCACGCAGCTAATGTCTGAGGCTTGATTTGAACTTAGGTCTTCCTGACTCCAGGCCCAGCACTCTATCTACTGTACCATCTAACTGTCTCTAAGTTCTAGAACTGTTGGTGTTTAGGAAAAAAAAACATCTTAATTCTCCCTCCCTGGGTGTAGGAGTTTAAGATAATACTTTAAAACTGGAAGGAACCTTAAGAGTTTTGTTCTTATTTTACAAATAAGTAAACCGAGGCCCACATTCTCATTTCTGTTTTAGTCAAGTCAGCCACCTATTGCTGTATGTGTTGTGCTAGGCTTAATATCTCCTCGAGTACCCCTGATTTGAGAAAAGATCCAGATGTCAAATTTTCTGCACTTATTGATTTAGTAGAGAGTAAAAGTACCAAAGACTAGGTTGATCTCTAAATTTTTTCACAATGGCTCATTCTAAGGACCTTTCTTCTCTAATTATAATAAACAAACTCCTAAGAAATAACCTTTCCTATTGTTCCCGACAAAAACAAAAACAACCCAAAGCTCAAATGAGAAAGTTTTGGTCCCAAATTCTGTGACCGTCCAGCTCAGACTTGCTCATGACTTCACTTCCCATGCCCTGGTTCAACACCAGACTTTCTTGCCCGGACCCTTCTCAAGCAAAGGTCTCCCCTGTGCTGTCCCATCAGGGAGGGGGCCTGAGAGATACTCTGGATCCTTAAAGATTTAGCTCCAATTCAAATGAGGTTTTAAAGTTTTAAACCCTGACAGCCTTTTTGCTCTTAAAGAGTTTTCCCTTCAACTTCCATTTTAATTTCATGTATTTATTGTAATCTAGTTTGTATTCTGTGAGGTAGGGTGCTTAGTGAATAGAGAGGGAACTAGGAAGCCTTATGGTTAAGGTTCTGCTTCAGACACATTGTTGCTTTGTGACCCTGGGCAAGTCACTACCTTCTCAGTGCTCAAGAGAACCCTCTGAGTTCCAGATCAGAAACTGACCTACATTGGTAGAAAGTATTTCCAAACCTGGGAGCTCATTTTGCCAATGAAATGCCATGTTTAGTCTTTGTACTTATTTGGAGGTGTGCATGGCTTAACCCCCTACTAGACTGTTAGCGCCATGAGGGCAAGGATTTTCTTTGTATATCATTTAGAGTGTGAACTTTGTGAGAGCCAAGACAGTGTTATTTTCCTTGTTATTTCTAGAGCTTACCTAACACGATGCTTCTTACATAGTACTTTATAAGTTCATTTTAATAAACCACTGCAAAGGCAAATTTCAGGAGTTAACTTTTTTTGTTGTTAATCTTTTATTTATTTATTTTTAGTTTTCAACATTCATTTCCATGAGATTTTGAGTTACAAATTTTCACCCCGTCTTTCCCCTACCCCTTACCCCAAGATAGAAAGCATACTGAATGCCCTTTCCCCCAATCTGTTCTCTCTTATATCCTCCCTCATTCCCCTCCCTAGCTTTCTAGTAGGGGAAGATGGATTTTTATACCCCAGTGCCTGTATATCTTATTTCCCAGTTGCATGTAAAAAACTATTTTTTTTTATCATTTGTTTTTAAAACTTTGACTTCCAGATTCTTTCCCTTCTTCCCTCCTCACCCACCCCCACTGGGAAGACAAGCAGTTCAATATAGGTTGTATATGTGTAGTTATGCAAAATGTTTCCATAGTAGTTATATTGTGAAAGACTGTATTTCCCTCCATCCTATCCCGCCCCCCACTTATTCTGTTTTCTGCTTTGACTCTGTCCCTTTTCAAAAGTATGTGCTTCTAAATACCCTCCCCCTAGTTTACCCTCCTTTCTGTCATTCCCCCTTTTATCCCCTTCCCCCCTACTTTCCTGTAGGGTGAAATACCTGATTGAGTATGTATGTTATTCCCTCCTTAAGCCAAATTCAGTGAGAGTAAGGTTGACCCATTCCCTTTCACCTTCCTGCTCTTCCCTTCCATTGTAACAGTTTTCTCTTGCCTCTTTTATTTGAGATAATTTATTCTATTCTATCTCCCCTTTTCTCCTTCTCCCATTATATTCCTCTCTTACCTCTTATTTTATATTTTAGATGTCATCCCTTCCTATTCAACTGATCCTGTGCCCTCTGTCTATGTATACATGTATACACATATACACACACACTCACACACTCACAT
>CM053585.1:255211852-255266656 GCA_028646515.1 Pseudochirops corinnae | reverse complement strand
TATATATATATATATATATATATATATATATATATATATATATATATATTCCCTTGAGCTGTCCTCATACTGAGAAAAGTCTCATGAGTTACAATGATCCTTTTTCCATGTAGGAATGTAAATAGTTCAGCTTTAATAAGTTTCTTATGATTTCTTTTTCCTGTTTACCTTTTCATGCTTTTCTTGCTTCATGTATCTGAAAGTCAGATTTTCTGTTCAGCTCTGGTTTTTCCATCAGGAATACTTGAAAGTTCTCTATTTCGTTGAATGACCATATTTTTCCTTGAAACATTATACTCAGTTTTCCTGAGTAGGTGATTCTTGGTTTTAATCCTAGCTCCTTTGACCTCCGGAATATCATATTCCAAGCCCTTTGATCCCTTAATGTAGAAGCTGCTAGATCTTGTGTTATCCTGATTGTCTTTCCACAGTACTCAAATTGTTTCTTCCTGACAGCTTGTAATATTTTCACCTTGACCTGGGAACTCTGGAATTTGGCTATAATATTCCTAGGAGTTTTCTTTTTGGGAAAATTTCAGGAGTTAGAAAAGATTCTTTGGGCCCTGCAGAGTAGCCCCACTGGATCCAGTGTCTTAGAGTTTAGATGGGACTGTGGGCTGACTCTTTTGAGCCTGCCCAGGCTGCCCAAACACACATAGAACTTCCTGGCATTTCCTGATATTTTGCCTTTCTTCACTTTAGACTTCCTTGTCCTGTCAGATATCTAAGATGAAAGATTTCCTCTCTTTGTTTGAATGGTTTCTTTTCAGGTGTTTGTGGCCGTAGACATGTCTGAGTGTTGGAAGAGTAAGAGGAGGAGGCAGTTTGGGGCTCATAAGAGCTTATATCTTCACTTCATGTTCTTTAAGCCTCTTCTTGAGGTTTGGGAAGAAACCAGTGGTAAAACCACCAGGCATTTATTTGTGACTTTCTACTGTAGAATTTTGGTTGAAAAGTTGGTCTCCAAAGCCTAGAGAAGGTACACACATTTATAAACACTTTGTTCCCCCACACCACTTCAGAGACTTGAGGCCTCTCCTCCTGACTTCAGAACAAAGCCTGACAACTCAGCAGGGGCTGGTCCCCAGGGCTTCAGGGGCTTGACTTAGCTGGGCCTTGTAGGAAGGAACTTTAGAATTTAAGCTGCTGTTAGCCAGAGGGTTGACAGCTTAGCCAGGAGTCTAATTCCTATAGGATCCAGCTGATATCTTTAAACAAGTAGAATCTACAAAGAAAGGGGTGATATTTCTTACAAGTTGATTAGGAGATCAGTATAATCTATAAAACTTAAATCTTGTAAAATCTTCTTTCTTGCTTTCCCCTGTAAACCACTTTGCTTTGAATTTTATTAGACATGATTTTTCTCCTCCCACTCCATCCTTTTTTTCTACTTATTCATAATGGGCATCCTTCAGGGACCCAGGTAGATTCCTACCTCTTCTAGGAAATCTTCCCTGATTACCCATGTTAGTCCTTTCTCTTACTCCCTGTACACTTCAGAATCCTTATCCAGCCCTCTCATTTAGCAGAGGAGGAAGCTGATGTCCAGGGAAAAGAAATGACTTGCCAAGCCAGAACTAGAATCTTGACTCACACAGAGCCATAATTCTGTTCTCTACACAAAGTCAGTCCCCATACCAGGCCGTTGTCTTCATCCCCACGTCGGTTACAGTAGAAGCCTCTTGAGGGCACAGCATAGGACCATTTATGTCACTTGACCTTTCTATCTGTCTCAGGGCTTTGATGCAGTGGGCTTATAATTCATCATTAGCCCTGGATTTCACTTTGTTCATTTGGGCAAGTTACTTCCTTTCTCTGAGCCTTAGTTTCCTTCTCTGAAAAATAAAGACCAAATGATCTTTTATATCCCTTCAATTGCCAAGTCCTCAGACCCTCAGATTTTGTGTCCTCTAGGACCTAGCACAGTGTGTTGTACGTTGTTTAATATATATCTGTTCAGTCACATTGCCTTGTTAATTCTTGTCTGTTTCCTTTCTCCATTTTAGAATTTAAACCCTATATGAGTTTAAGTCTTTTTTTCTTTGGTCTCCCCTGCACAGCCCAGGACACTCATTAAACCTGCAAAGGCTGACTGCTCTCAGGTTTAAAACAAGTTTGTCTTTCCGCTTCCTAGGTGCCTTGAAGAAGAATATGACTGCTGAGCAGGTCAGAGCAGATTTCATTACTCTGGGTAGGCCCTTTATTTGCCTCTGCTAAATATTAAGTGATTGGTGCCTTTTATTATTCTAATCCTCATTCTTTTTTCCCTCAGGACTCAGTGAAGAGAAAGCCACTTATTTTTCTGAGAAGGTATCTCAATTCCTTTTAATCAGGATTAATTAAGATTTCTTGTTTTATTTCCAATACTCCAGTGCATCTGTGATCTCATTCATGTGGGTATTCATGTTTTACTTCATAAAAAGAAAAATACTGATTTGGAGAAAACAGTCAACCAAAGATAACTTCTGTTGGCTTAATCGTTTTCATTGAATAGCATAAGGTCATAGAAAAGAGAACTGGGGAAAGGCTGCCTGGCAGGGTGCAGGAATTAAGAAGGCTTAGGTTCAAGCCTCATGTCTGATAAAAAGACTGCCTTTGTGACCCCTGGCAAGTCATTTAGACCCAGTGTCTCTCACCTTCTGTCCCTATCCCTAAATCTCTAAGACTATGTTGTGGGGAAGGTGCTTGTACTCTCCACTTTGGTAGATAGAGTTTCTTTATTGGGCATTGCCTATACCTCAGAAAAAGAAAAGGAAAAAAGTACAGAGCTTAAAAGTCAGGGGACCCATTTTGAGGCCCAGATTCTGACCTTTGGATATATTAAAAGGGAGTTAATAATACTTGGTCTACTCAGTAGGATTGTTGTCCAGAAAGAGCTTTGTAGTGCTATAATGCTGTGAGCTTTTATTATCAGCATATAAATTGGGGTGATGTTTTAAGTGCATGGTTTTTTTTCCCCTTGGGCTGGATTTAAACATTTCAGAATTAATACGTAATATTTCACTATTTTTATACCAACCACCATTGCTATTTTGGAAAGAAAGAAGATATTTAAATTCCTCCTTCTTCCTTGTCCCATTTCTGGATAGGGGCATGTAGGCCTTCTTATGTCTATGGCTTAGGACTGGATCTCTTATTGGGGGAGGTAGGGGGTTGGGAAGTAGGGGAAATGGTAGAAAGAAGAAGGATTTTTTTTCTCTTCATGTGATTTTTAAATTTGTTTTTATTCTGGCAGTGGAAACAGAAATCTCCCACTCTTGCACGATGGGCAGTAGGACAGACGATGATGATCAACCAGCTTATAGATATGGAATGGAAATTTGGAGGTAACTAGTTTGAACCAGGTTTGAAATTAATGGAGGGGGGAATTAGGGGAGGTGTGTGGATAAATTCTTTTGGAAGAAAGGGAACTTCAAATGGGGAAGATGTTGTCTTCTCATAGAAGGGTGTTTGTGTTAATTCAGTGGGGACCCTGCTGCCTGAGTAATGAAGTGATGCAGAACTCTGGCTTCTAGGTGCTGCTAATCTGTTTTTCCAGCTAGGAAAGCTTGTAATTTTGCTATTTCCACTTGGCCCTGATGATCCATCTGTTAGGTAGTCTGTAGAAATCTGGATCTTTCAAGTAACTCTTGGGCCAGTGACTCGTTTACTGCCTTTCCCGTGGAAAGCCAGTGTGGCATAATTACATAAGGCATCCTCGGTAACAATGGGAAAGTTCCTCCACCTCCCCAAGTCTTTTCCTTATCTGAAAAATGGAATAACAACACATAGAAGAGCGCCAGACTCCTAAAACTGCTGTCTAAAAACTGCCCAATAAAATATGTGTGTAAATAAAGCTTCTCAAATGCTTCTAAGCTGTTCAGGAGTGTCTCACCATACATCTCATCCTCTTGATTTTCCCTTCCGTGTCACAGTAACATCAGGGAGCAGCGAACTGCAGAAAGTGGGAAGTATATTTTTACAAGTAAGTCTTCCCTCTCCACCCCCTTAGCCCCTCTCCCTCCAAGAAAAACTTCTGTAAATATGCATGCTTTTGTCATTTAATCTTTTAGAATAAAGGTAATTAGGATCAAATCTGCACTGTTGTTTCCTGAGAACATTCGTAGAAACAAATACAGGGAATCCCCAAAGTCTCAAAGCTTAGCAAATTTAAGCTTCAATAGCTTAAAACTGCACCAATACTTGTGAGATTCGCCATAGATCCCTGACATGTTATTAGAATAAAGAGCTTCATCACAGGCTCTTTGACAACCCCTTGTCAGGTGGTGTAATGAGGATTTGGGCTTTGGTGCGAGGTTGGGTTGGACAAGATGATCTCTGAGCTTTCTTTCAGCTCTTCAACTCTGGGATTCTTTGGGGATTTGGGGTGAGGGGTGACCATAATTAATATTATCAGTTTAATGGGACCCAGTTGTTTTATATAAAATGTTTGATTATCAGATAACTGGGATACATTTAGGAAACTTAGGTTTGGGAGGAGAATCAGACTGCTCAGGAGGAACTATGAAGTTAAAAGCTGACGGCTTTGGATTTTGTTTCTTTTTCTCTGTCAGTTGAAGTTGGTGGTTAAAAAAGGAAACCAGACTGAAAACGTGTATATAGGTGAGTCCTACTTCCCTTTTCCTGGGCAAGGCTATAACAGAGCAGAAGCATTTCTCCTCTGTGACTTGGACCCATATTTAGTTTTCCTTCATTTGTGGAGCTCTTGTAAGCTTTTGTCATTTAATCCTTTAGGTTTAGAATAAAGGTAATTAGGATCAAATCTGCACTGTAAGAGGGCTAGGGTAAAGAGGAGTGGCAGTCAGGGGGTCTGGATTCAAAGACTGTTGCCATCACCAGTGAGCTTTGACAAGCTATTTCCCTATTCAGAGTCTTAGTTTTCCCTTCTATGAAATAATATAATAAGCTAGGTGGTGCAGTGAACAGAGCACCAGGCCTGGAGTCAGGGGGACCCGAGTTCAAATGTGACCTCAGACACTTAAACTTACTAGCTGTGTGACCTTAGGCAAGTCACTTAACAAAAAGCAAAAAAAAAAAGGGTCTTTATGTTTACATGAAAATTTCCTTTTATAATAATATTGATAGTAATATGGCTGGCACTTACTATGTGCCAGGCACTATGCTAAGTACTTTACTACCACCATGCAAGGTAGGTGCTCTTATAAGAGAAATGAAGCTGAGCAAGATTAAGTGATTTATATAGACAGTTAAGTGTCTGAGGGAGAATTTGAATTGGGGTCTTCGTGATACCCAGTTTAGTGTTCTATCTGCTCTGCCCAACTAGGGACCTTCCAGATGGAATCGAAAATATGATAGGCAGGTTTATAACAAAAAATCAGCAACTTTGGATAGGCTACAATGGGTTAAATTCTCAAAAAGAAGAGATAGAAATTGGGGATTTAGATTCTTCAAAATTTAATTCTATCCCATAAACACTGATTGAAACTACTCTCTGGTAAATATGTAAAAGGTTATAAGGATGAACAATGCATGACTTGGCCTTCAAGAAGCTTATAGTTAGGGGAAATAAAACATGTCCATAAATCAGTGCTTGCTCTGTGTCAGGCTCTGAAAATAAAAAGGCAAAAATGAGAGTCCCTGCTCTTAAGAAGCTTACATTGTAACTAAATAATACAAAACATTTAAAACTATCTTTGTAGAAGAAATCACTCTGAACGCCATGAAGATTATCCTTTATTCTGTGGAAATCTGTCATTTTTCATCTTTTATATGTTAATTTTTTTTAGTCATTTCAGTATTTGTAGACCCAGCAGAAGGGAAGGGGTTTTTTTTGTTTGGTTGGTTTTTTTGGAGGGGGGAAGGCAAGGCAGTTGGGATTTTGCGACTTGCCCAAAGTCACACAGCTAGTAAGTGTGTCAAGTGTGTCAGAGGCTGGATTTGAACTTGGGTCCTCCTGACTTCAGGACTGGTGCTCTATTCACTTCACCACCTAGCACTCCCAAAGGAAAGGTTTTTAAAAACAAAACAAAACAACTTTATGAAAAGTAACCCTTTGAGGAATCTATAAAAATTGGAAACATTTACCTGACGCTGAGTTTTCTCTTCCTAGAGTTAACCCTGCCTCAGTTCTATAACTTCCTGAGTGAGATGGAACGTGTCCAAGCCAGCATGGAGTGTTTCTGCTGAAGGTGAAAGGAAGAAGGCTCAGAGGGATAACTTGTTTATCCCTATGGCCTGCTCTGTAACAGCTCCAGGACTGGGGTGTCACCAAAAAGGGTCACAGTTCCGTACTGAGGAACCCAATGCAATTATCACATAAACTCATGATTCATGAAATAACCACTCATCACACAGGCCATGTCTCAAATATTTAAACCATTGATAGTGGGAGAAATCAAGTCAGTTTGTGATACTCCTCCTTTCCTGCCCTCCAGAGCTCCCATTTTCTCAAACTTCCAAGACCAACAGTCTAACTGTAGAACAGAGTTAACCTGAAATTAGGCAGGGGAGGACCTCACTGTCAGCATCTGAGAGCCAGAATCTGAAACAAAAAAAATAGGCATTTACCATGTATAGTGAGGATTCTCCCGTATGAGACTCTATCTTAATGCTATCTTCGTATGTAAACTCAAGAGCTCCTCTTTCAAAGACTTCTGTTCTTTGGAGGCCTTGCCTCAGTCTCTCTTTCTGCATCAGCTCTGTGAAGATCATCTTCTTCTCAGACTCCTTAGGAGTCTTTTTCCCTGGCTGAATAGCCACTGAACAGATCTAAGTGTCGAATAAAGGGTTTGAAGAAGAGGCTTTGATCCTATTGTCCGTGTGCACTGGGTTTTTGATGGTTTGGGAGACAGGATGATCAGAGTTTGGATTGGGCCTGAACAGAGAGTCTGGGTGAGGCAGAGGGAAGTTGCTGCGCTGAGGACAGTCTAGAAATAGGAGTGCCTTCAGGTTAAAGCCTTGAGGAAAAGAGGACCATAGATGTGGATCTTTTTTCAAGGCCTTGGAGACCATCTGGTCTAACATCTTCTTTTCATAGATGAGGAACCTGAGGTGCAGAGAGGAATATGGCTTGCCCACCTCACACAGGTGGCAGAACTAGGATTTAAATTTAGGTCATGCTACTCTAAATCCAGCGTTCTGTGCCACTGTACCATGTTGCCTTGTCCACAAGAAGAAGTTGTGTATACTTTGCTGCTGACATGAGGCTTTGCTTTCTAGCCTAGTATAGTACTTTTCACAAATTGCTGATTAGAACATTAAGAAATTGAGGGGCCTTGGACTGCATCATCTCCAGGTAAGGCGGGGTGAGGTTAGAAATAATTTCATCCATTGGTTCTTAACCTGGGAATTCATGAACTTTAAAAAAATTTATTTTATAACTATTGCACTATACTTGATTTCCTTTGGAATTCTGTGTATTTTATATTATACATTTTAAAACATACTGAGAACGGGTCTAAAAAAATGTTGAGGAAACCTGATCTAATCTGACTCACAGTGGCTTAGACGATCCTCTTTTTCTGTTCTTTGTTTTATAAGGAAATGCACTTGTTGGTTGATGTTTGCCAGATTCATATTGTTGTTGTTTTTTTTTCCAAAGAAATCATCTAATCCAACCACCCATCTCCCATTTTACAGATAAGGAAACAGATCCAGGGAGGAAATTGCCTTATGAAAGGATACACAGTGAATTAGGGGCTAATCCGGACCTAGGTCTTCCAATATTGCTCATTTTTCTTTTTACACCCTGACTGGGCTGCCCAGAGTTATTGCTTATGTTGCTTATTTCTAGTGGTCTCACTCTCCACCTGGACTGTTGAGAGCCATGGTCTAGCCAGGAATTGGACTTTTCATTTCTGGAGGTTTTAATGTATCTACTATTGGCTAAACAAAGACTTAAAACGCTTATAGACTAAGGCTGCTTCCTCATCAAAGGCCTATTACAGACCAGCCTAGGGATGAGTTAAGTATAGATGAATCAGAAGCATATGAATTCAACTTTCCAATAAATACACGTGGGCTTCAAGAAGGAGAAAGAACATTCTCAGCCAAAGGCATTGTAGGTTTCTCTTGATTCTACGGTTTGCCAGCATTGAGTTACTCAGATATTTGAGGTCAGTGTTACAGTTTTCCCTCTGTCATTCAGCTAACTCCAACTCCCTGTGGTGTTTGTGTTTAAATATGTGTTTTCCTGAGTTTCCAAGTGGTGATGTTTTTTTTTCCTTTGTTCTGAATTTTCAGGGACAGAACTAAATGTGGTAATAAGTGCTTTCATTTACTTTTTTGGCCTCATTTTCCCCACCTGTAAAATGAAGGAGTTAGTTTAGACAAATCTTTCCAGCTCAAAAATTCTTGGTTTCAGGCCTCTCCCAGCTCAAATGATTTTTTTTAAGCCCCTTCCAGTTCAAGTTCTTTTTAAGACCTTCTTCCAGTACTGACATTCTATGTTTTAAGGCCCCTTCCAGCTCTGACATTTCATTTTCTGTGACCCCTTCCAACTCTATTTTCTGAAATCTGAGTTTTGACAGTTTATTTTCTAAGATTTCTTCCAATTTTAACATTTTATGTTTTAAGATTCTCTAGCTGTGTCTTAGGTGTTAAGGTCTCTTCTAGGCCGATAGTCTCTGTTCTGAAGTTCCTTTCAGCTCTGGCATTCTTGGATTCTATAAGTAGGTGAGCATTTGTATAATATGTCTCTTGGTTCCACTCTGTTCTATATCTGTCTCTAGTTCAGTTGCCACTTCATCCCTGGACTAGTATGGTAATTTCTTAACTGGTCATCTGTCTTCAGTAACCTACACTCCTTTCCAATCCATTTTCCATGTGACCACCATATTAATCTTCCATGAACATTGCTTTAATCATACTTCCCTGCTCCACTCTTCAGAGACTCCCCATTTCTCTCAACATCTGCTCTTCCCCTTTGTGATCCCTTGAGTCCAAAAGGTGAATGCAAATTGATCTAGTTGTTCCCTCTTCCTCTGTCAGGAATGCACCCCTCTACCCCACTGCTTTGCTTTATTCAAATTTGCTCAAAGTGAGATATTGCTCATATCTCACCACAGGAAGATCTCTATGCTTTGAGTTCTCATTGTGCTTAACAACCTAACCCACTGGCAGTAATAGACTGTCTTGGGCTGTTATTTGTGTGTGTTAATTTATTTTGTCTTTGCAACTAGAGAGTAGATGACTATCTGGTAGGTAAGAATGAGAACGTCTGCTTTTTTATATCCCCAGCCCCTAGTAGAGTTTTCTCTTTGCATAGAAGGTGTCTCATACCTGTGTGTTGAAGATAGGGGATTCTGTTCTGAGATCCTTACCCCAAAGTCTTCCTTTCCACAAAGTATGAATCCAGTTAGGTTTTGGTCAGCTATTTGTCTACAAAATAAAAATTTATGACTCAGAGCCATATTTTATGTTTCGAGCTTCTTCAGAGTTCCTAGAATGGAAGGGAGCATGAAGTAGACCCTCAACTAAAATTTTTTGGTTGACTAATTAATGAGAATTGTGTCTCAGAGGATGCTTAAAACCACGCTTTTTAATGAGTCATTTAACGTCTGTGGACCTCAGTTTTCTCATTTGTTAATTAAGATGGTTGGCTTGGTTGCTTGAGTTCGCTATAAGTCAATGCTTCTATAATTTTTTTGTCAACTAAATAAAGTCCAGACTCTTGAATCTGCTTTTCAGGGGCCTCCAACATCTGGCCCCACAGTACCTATCCAAACTCATTTCTCCCAGAGGTAAGCATGATCCCAACTAGCAGGGTTGTGTACTGGTAACTTGTCATGCTTCTATAGCAGTCTTTTGAGAGAGGGAGTATGTGCATTCCTGCTTCTATTTTAGGGAGTTTATTTATTCCTTCTTCAGTTTTTTAAGATAGGGTTACTTAAGTATTCTATTTCTTCTATTAATCTAGGCAATTTATAGTTTCATAAGTATTCGTCCATTTCACTTAGATTGTTAGATTTATTGGCATATAGTTAGGCAAAAAAAAAGGTCCTGATAATTGCCTTAATTTCCTTTTAATTAGTGGTGAATTCACCCTTTTCATTTTTTATACTGGTAATTTTGTTTTCTTATTTTTTAAAATCAAATTAACCAGTGGTTTATTTTATTCGGTTTTTTTCCCCCATAAAACCGGCTTCTAGTTTTATTTATTAGTTCAATGGTTTTCTTACTTTCAATTTTATCATCTCTCCTTTGATTTTTCAGGATTTCCAATTTGGAGTTTAATTGGGGATTTTTAATTTGTTGCATGCTTAATTCATTGATCTGCTCTTTATCTATTTTATTGACGTAAGTATTTAGAGCAGCAGTTCTCAGCCCGTGGGTCACAACCCCTTTGGGGGTCGAACGGGTCACCTAAGACCATCGGAAAACACATATTTCCGATGGTCTTAGGAACCAAGACACTGCTCCTCTATCTGTCTCCAGGCGGGTCTGCACACATGCAGATACACCCACATACGAGTATTAAAGGGTCTCTGCATTAGGAAGGTTGAGAACCACTGGTTTAGAGATATAAATATCCCCCTAAGTGCTGCTTTGGCTGCCTCTCATAAATTTCCTACTCCCATTTAACAAAAGAGAAAATACTTCATAGAGACAAAGGGACTCATCTACTGCCATACCTACCAAGTCATGGAATTAATGAAATTAGAATAGGAAGGGACTTAGAGGCCATAAAGTTCAACTCTTTCATTTACTGATGAGGAAACCATGGCACAGAGTAAGCACGACATAGAATTTGAACTGGTCTTCCTAACTCCAAGCCCAGCACTTTGCCTTGCTACAAGCTTCCAGCTGAAGTGTTGAAACCAGCTTGTAAACCAGGTGCTCTGATTTTAGTACTAAACCTTGCTATCTTGACCCTCTTTTCATGCCTTTGTCCCCAAACACCACCTGCTCATTTCCACCCTGGTGAGCATGGTTCCCCTTACTGATACTGTGCCTATCCCCAAAGTACCAGCTTTCTGATCATTACTGCTCTCCTTTTTCTGAGCTCCCACAGTGCCTTCAGTAGCACTCCATTTTCCTGATTTAGTTCTTGCCATTTTAACCTGCTCTTGGTAAAGCTACAGAAGGTGGTTCTTAAACCCCTCTGTGGGTGGAGAGCACTTGACAGAGTCTTGAAAAATCCCAAGTTCCCAGTCACTTGGGGCTTTCAAACCTAGACTGGACATGCTGCCTGTCAAGGGATGTGGTTGATTGGATTCATGCTTTAGTTAGAGGGTGAATCCAGGGATCTAAGGACCTTTTCAGCTCTTCAATACTTATTCTGTGATTCTGAAGGCAAAGGGGGAAGTGACAATTACCCTGGGTCACACCAGCAGTACAAGGCTGGGATTATGATTTGGTCCTTTATACTCACAGAGCTCCCACTTAGGTGAGGTAATAAGACCCACCTGTGTGCAAAGATGCCCTATGTTTTTTGGTCAATATGGGCTCCCCAAGGGCCCAGTGCTGAGGGTGACAGAGGTCCCTTCAGGCTGGCCTCTTCAGGGGATGAATGGAGGAGCTCAAATTAAAGCTAGGCCTTGATGGAGGAGCACAACTTCAGCAGGTGGAGATTTTAGGGTAGGCGCAGACAAGACACGCAGATGTATTTAGGGGAAATGGAATAGGTTAGTCATGATTCAGAAAAGCTGTCTGAGATGTGCCAAGTTCACAGAAGGGCTAATGGTCCCTGTATGAAGCTAAATTAGAGCAAAGCCTTTGCGTTCATTCAGTATCCAACAAGCATTTTTTTTTTCAGTAAGCATTTGTACTTGCTATGTAGGGGCAGTATGGAGCAGTGATTAGACATCTCTCCCCGGAGATGGGGTGACCTAAGTTCAAGTTTTTCTCCCTTCCTGCCCTTATACTGGCTATGGGACCAGGAACAAATCATATGACTTAATTTCTTAGTGCTCTAGAAGAGTCAAAGACATGACCAGTTGCTCCTATTGCATTGAGAAATACTTAAGTAAAAAATACAATAAAACAGATACATTTTAAAACTAAGTCAGTAAGCATTCTGCAAGAAATATGTTTGGAGTAGTGGCCCCCAGTTGAGTTAAGACATTGTTGGTCCAAGCAACTCTCTTAAAACCTTGTTGCAGAGAAAGTGTGGTCCTGTGCAGCTTTCTCACGTGGAAGTGCTGTATGCCAAGGCAGTCACAGGTACAGTCCTAGTCCTCATCCCAAATAGATGATATACCTGTGCCGTGCTAGACCTTGGAGATACCAGGCCAAAAACCAACAGGCCCTGATCCCAAGGACCTTGCATCCTAATGTAGGGAGAATAACGTGCACAGAGAAGTAAATATGTCACATGTGCAAATTAATGCATGGAGGTATCAGGGCTGGGGCTCTCTCCTTAGGAAATGCCACTTGGACTGCGCCACTTTCTACATGGGGCCAGAATGCCTGGATCGTTCCACCGTAAAGAAAATTCACACTTTTCTAGTACTTAAAAGTTTTACCAAGAACTTTCCCCAAAAAAACCCTTTAAGGTAAGTGGTACAAGGAGCATTATTTCAGTTTTAAGGAGAATTTTGAGTCTCAGAGAGTTGAATTGATTTGTTTTGGGTAGTTAGAAGAGTTGGTTTTATAGCTCATCAAACTTGGTCCCTCCACCCAGAGGCCTTGAAGAGAATGTCTAAAGTGTGTGTGGGAGTGGTTCTTTGACTTTATGTCCTGGACCCTTTTGGCAGTCTAGTGAAGCTAGTGGACCCCTTCTCAGAATAATAATGCTATCTAAAATATAGTCGGAGGAAATGCGAAATTTCAGTTAGATGTTATTTTAACGTTAGAAGAATTTTTACAATAAAGATACAATTTTTTTTCCATCCAAGTTTACAGTCCTGCATTCTGTTTTTGAACCTTTCTGGGGGTTTGTGGGCCCAGGTTCAGGCCTCCTTGTCTGAAAAAAGGTCAGAGTGATTGGTGAATCCATAGGTATAACTACATAGTATCAGAGACACTGCACTCACCCTACTGTGCAATTCTTATCTTTCTCTCCTAATATATTCAGAGGTGTGTGGGATTATCTGATGTATTCAAAGGTGCATGGGATTTCCATACCCTAGATCGGAACTGTTGTAAAATGTATTTAAATAGCTTGTTTACTCTCCTGTATAAAAGAATGTGCCTACCCTCGCCTCAACCGAAGTGTTCAGGGCTGATCTTTAGTTCTGTCTGGCAGAATTGGCCAGCTCCTGGATGAACCTGTGTAACAAAAGCCATGCCAGGAGCAGGAAGAGCCAAGGAGTATGAGAGACTACCTTTGCAGACACACCTCTGTATCTCCTCTACATCCTTTGTTTTGATATCAGCAAATTATTACTAGGTAAATTCTTAAGTTTGAGCTTGAATCACCTTCTAAATCTCAAAATCAAGCTTGATTTTGATTTCTGGATTGAGGAGAGGTGAGCCACCACCTGGTCCCCTGACTCTAGGTTCAGCCTTCTCTCAGAGTGGTTGGATCACGTCCAGTAGCATTTTGTTCCAACAGTATCTCTGGGCAGGAACCCCCTGGGTCTGACAGACAGCCACAAAGACAAGGAAGGGAGATGAAGGTGCATTATTGGGGAGCTGGTAGTACTGCCCTGTGATGGTGGTTTGGTCCAGGCCAGGGGTTGGCCAGTCGGGGGGTTTAGGGGGTGTGTGTGTCAGTTTTATGAATGATTTCCTAACAGGTAGAAAAGCTGACTCAGCTGACCTCCTGTGGTGTCCTGTACACTGCCAGTTTTTCCAGCTGCCAATCAAATCTACTGAGCCGAGAGCTAATCTGCCAGGCCAGCTGGCTGTGAGGGAAATAAGGGCCCCTTCCAGCTCAGTGGGGAGAACTAAACTGTGTATCTTTGGTGGTTTTTATTCCTTGGAGGTTTCTCAGCCCAATCCTGTCGGGGGTGGAGGGGAGAGCAGCTTTAAAGGAAAGAGAAAGATCCTTCTCCCCCTTCCCTTTCCTAGAATTCTATGGTCAGACCTCACACCCTCCCCGTCCCCCAGCAGAGCCTGGGGCCACTGCCAGATGTACTTTTTGGTTCCCAAGTCCCTGTGGGGTGCAGAGCCAGGAAGCTGAGTTAGGCACTTGGTAGCAAAATAGAACTGAGGAAGTCTGCGTTTAAATCCTGCTTCCCTTACCCTCTCTGGGTTCTTGGGCAATGTGCTTAACCTCTGCAGCTCAGTTCCCTCGTCTCTAAAGTGAGAGGCCTAGACTAAATGATCTCCTACTGACCTTGGACAACTCATCTGGCCCCCAAATCAGTTGAGGAGGGGGTTGGGCAGGATGACTTCTATGGTCCTTACATAGAGCTATAGATGAACCTTTGAAATAATTCCCATGATTTGGGCAATGGAAAGAATTTGATATGGAGAGTCCATAGATAGGTTTAGTTCTTGACTGACTAGGTGACTATGGATAAGCCATTTCCCCTTACTTCAGTCTCTTCAGCTATAAAATGGGGAAATTAATGTGATGGTGAAGTGGTCGGCCTACTGAGTACTTTCAAGCTTGCCAAATGCTTTCCGAGTATTGTCTATCTCATTTGAGCCACAAAACTCTTAAGTTCTCTGGGAATTAGTCCCATTTTGCATATGGGGAAGCTGGAGTGTCCTGGAAGACAAATGGCTTGCTTATGGTCACACTGTTCCTAGATGTCATAAGCAGGATTTAAAACCAGCTCTTACAGCCTTTTAAGTCCAACACCCTGTTACTATGAAGTACTGAGGAAAGTGGGGTCCCATGCCATTATTGTTATTCCCTGGCTTTTCCTAGTGTAATTCCACATGAGAGGCACTACTTTGAATAGGCCTGGCACCTGGATCAGGAGAAAATTTCAACCAGGCAAAACTCCTAACTCTGCTTTGCTATAGAATCAACCTCTGGTGAGGCCTTCTCCCCTAATCAAAAAAAGAAAACAGCCCAATAGCAAACGTGCAGATAGCATCCTATTATAGGCACTCCTCAGAGACCTATCTAGTCCCGATCACTTTTTTTTAAAAGCTTTTTTTTTTTAATTAAATTTTATTTGCAATTGAAGATCTGTCTTCTTTCCCTCCTTTCCCCCATGGAGAAAGAAAAACAAAATGTTATAAATATAATCAAGCAAAGGAAATTTCTACGTTAGCCATGTTAAAAAACAAAACAAAACACAAAAACAACGCAATCTGCACTCTTAAGTTCATCACCTTTATCAGGAGATGGGCAATGTGTTTTGTGTTTCATCATGAGTCCTCTGGATTTGTGGTTGGTCGTTGCCAAATTACTTTTTCTTTTTTTTACAGCGAAGGAGATTGTGTTTCCTAGAGGGGGAAGTAGCTTGCTTTTGGGCAGTGACGAATAAAAAATAAAAAATCTGGCTCACCCCAGGGTTCTTTCTCCTGCACTCCTGCTTTCTCAAAGACTAGTCTTCTCCAGCATCCCCCAATCCCAAGCCAGGGAGCAATGATCCCTCAGCACAGATAACCAACACATTTATTAAATACCTACTGTATGCCAGGAACTGTGTTCAGTACTAAGGATACAAGTACAAAAATGAAAACAATAGCCACGTTCTAATGAAGGAAATAAGTCCACATAAAAATACCTAGAGAAGTTAATACGTACAAAAATATGCAAAGTAAATATGAAGGAATTTGAGAAAGGGCACTAGTGGCTGGAAGTATTGGGAAAGCTTCAGAAAGAAAGCTTCTTCATTGGAAGATGGTGCCTGAGGCAACTTAAGGGAGGGACACAGAGGAAAGGAAGGAGTGAATTTCAGGCATGAGGGGTAGCAGCGCTGCCGAAATGAAGCCTGAGCATGTCACTGGTGTCCCTTGGAGGCTGTTATAAACTGGTGGGAGCATAGCTCTGAGTGCAAGTATATCCAGGAGCTGGTGTTGAGGGAGGGGCTGCTGTGGGTCTGCACGGCTAATTCTCACTTTATTCCAGCTTTTTTTTGAAGTGGATTCTAATAAGGTTGTAGGGGAACTGAAGGTGGAGGTGGGTGGGAAGCAGCCGTGGGCTTTCTTCTGGGGCCCAGCTCTGGCACATGTCACTTAGCTTCAGCCCATCAAGATGATCAAGTTGTCCAGCTGACCAGTCTGCTGTGGTGAAAGAGGCAGGGAGGGCTTGGAGTTTGTGGTGCCCTTCAGAACCTCCAGAACCTACCAGAGCTACTCCTTATCCCCTCAATCTTCAGAACACTCCTGGCATGTGGCAGCCAGGCACTTTTTGTGGCCCCGCTGTGTGGACTGGCCTTTCTTTGATGAAAGCCTGGGAGGGAAACTACGTGGCTGGTTCAACTGATTAAAGGGCAGTTATTATTAAAAATAATAATATCTTTATTATTAAAAATAAAGAAAACAGGTGTTTCATTGGTTTAGAGCTCTCAAATATAGCATACAGAGCATTTCAAAGGCAAATAATCTTGGCCACTGGGGTGGGAGGCAGGAAGACCTGAGTTCGAGTCCAGCCTCAGACATTTACTAGCAGTCTCACACTAGGCAAATAACTTAAACTTTGCCTCTGGTGGCTTCCTCTGTAAAATGGGGATATTAGCACCTGCCTTCAAGGGTTGTGAGCATAATTCTTGTAAAGAACTTAGCCCAGTGCCTGGCACATAGTGCTTAAATATTTGTTCATCTCTTTAAGCTGCAAGTCCACTCGTGGGTACCAGTGAAGAATGAGGTTGGGAGTCATTCCCTCTACATCTGGGCTATGTTCCTTACTGTTCCTTAACTCCAGCTCTGCTTGGCTCAGAAACTCCTCTGAAGGTCCAAGAACTCCTGTTCTTCCACCATGGAACTGGATTCTGCAATATCAAAACTAATATAGAATATTATCATTGAAAGAGACCCTAGAATAGAGAATATAAAAACTAAGAAAGACTTTAGAACATAGAATGTAAACTCCAGATATTACCTCCATTTCTCTGGGGTGTATACATAGCATTTATGTATTATGTTTATGTATTTGCTAGCATTTATATATTGAGGTTTGCAGAGAGCTTTACGTATATTATCTCATTTGAGCCTCACAATAATCCTGAGGTAAATGCTGCTATTTTTTCCATTTTACAGATGATAAAACTTGAAGCTGAAAGAGATTGTGACTTGCCCAGGGTCACACATTAAGTGTCTAAGACAGGAGTTGTGCTCAAGTCTTCCTGACACCAACATCCTCACCACTGTGCTACCCAGCTGCCTGCTACTTCCCCTATTTTGCAAGATTTTAGTGGGTGGGAAAGCAGAACTAGATAGAGTGGGCTGAACAAAGGTGAGTGGCCATGAGAATTCTCAGGACCCTAATGAGTACCAGACACAGTAAAGATGAAAGGTGATGAGCATGCTATGGTAAGCATAATGAAAGCTTTATTGTAATGTGATAGGGAACCATCGACTTAAAAAACAGTTGAAGTGTTTTGAAGTTGTGAACTGGTGCAATTTTGCATTGTGCTAAGAAAGTCATTAAAATGTTCATACCAAAGATTTTACACAAACACACACATATACACAAGGCGTGAACCCCAAAAGGTCAGAAGCAGAAAAAAATATCTCGTGGATTAATAGCAATACTTTTTGTAGTAGCAAAAAACTGGAAACAGAATAGACACCCATCAGCTGGACAATGGCTAAACAAATTGTGGTACAAGAATGTGATGGAATATCACTGTACCACCTCAGTGAGCTCTTCCATCCTCACTCATATCTGCTGAAATTCTCTTCCTATAGGCCTAAACCAGTTGCCCTCTTCTCCTTGAGTTTTCTCTGACCTCCATCAAATGGAAATGTTTTCACCAAAGATTTCTGCCAGTTTTCATGGAAAATGTCCTCCAGAATCCAAATGGAAGAGAGAATTTCCTGTAGATGGTAAAGTGCCCCAGACACTAATTTCTGTTTGGGAATGATATCATGGTGATTGAATCAAACCCCGGAGTACTAGAGGGCATTCTCAAGGAGGTCTACAATCATTCCAAAGAGATCAACCTAATAATCCACACAAGAAAAACTAAGTGGATGAAGAATGCCTGTTGTCCAGGATTATGACATGTATTTTGGTAGTCTGAACATTGTACTAGTTAAACTATGTGTGTGTATATATATATATATATATACATACACACACACACACACACACATACACACCTTGAACAGATATTGTAGAAGGACAATAGACTGGGAATGGAACTGAATAAGAGAAAGCGAACATTACATTTCGGAAATTGGACATCACTTTCAAAGACCTCAAGCTATTTGCTGACACCATTGTGCCTCTGGTGAAGCTGTTATGTCTATAAAACATGAAATGACATAATTTCTGCTTTTTTTTTTAGAGGGGGGAAGGCAGGGCAATTGGGGTTAAATGATTTGCCCAAGGTCACATGGCTAGTAAATGTTAAGTATCTGAGGCTGGATTTGAACTCAGATCCTCCTGACTCCAGGGCTGGTGCTCTGTTCACTGCACCACCTAACACTCCGACATAATTTCTGAAGAACTAAAATTGCAGGTTACCCAAATTGCAATCAAGGGATGTGTGGTAGACTTAAGTAAGCTACAACCTATCACCAAGGTGATTTGTAGAAAAGAAGCATTGTAAACATGCTGTTGGGACATGTATGATCACAAAGAGCTATGGGCTGGTCATGTAATGAAAACAAGGGATAACCAATAAATAGCTCAAGTCCTGTGCTGGAACCCATGGAATCTTCTTTGTAAAAAAAATTTTTAACACTAATTTTTCAAAATTTTGAGTTCCCAAATCTTTCCCTCCAGCCCCTCTCCCACTGATTGAGAAGGCAAGCAATATGATACCCATGATACATGTGAAGTCATGTGATCTTCTGAGCCCTAGAAGTAGAACTCTGGCAGGATAGGTGGCCCTCTTTGGAGGATCTCTGTAGGAGGAAATGGACAAGCATGCAGATGGGCGAGAAGGTATAAATGGGTCACCCTCTGGGACGTTGAAGGGAGGACCCAAGGGGAAGAGACTACTCATCCCCTGCCTTACATCCAGCAGAGAGCTGCAAGCAGTATCTCTGTGCCATCCCATTTTCTGATCTTCCTCAATGTGCTTCCTCTCCCTTACCTTCCTATTTCTGTCATGCTGTCCTTTGGCATTTAAGGCTCTTCGTTTTGGGCCATTGCCAATGCTCTTGACTTCTGTGTTGACCAGTCTCCAATGACTGGGGGGAAGAATGAGTCTGATGACTTTGTGTAGCTCTGCCTCCCTTGTATCCAAATTCATGCACAAGTCAGGACATCACCCTTATTATGTCATTGCTCATCTTCAAAAATGAAGGACAAACAACAACGAGGCTCTTCATAACCTTGCAGTCTTCCTACGTTTTACTCCTCTCTGGGACCTCTTTAGTCCTGCTCCATTGCCCTCCTTGCTGTTCTTCCAACAGGACACACCATCTCCTTGTCTTTGCATTGGCCGTCCTCCATGCCAGGCAGCGCTCGGTGCCCTCACCTCTGCCTCTTAGTTCCCTTGGCTTCCTTCAAGAGTCAGCTCAACTTACCTCACTTTTCCATCTCTCCAGCTTCTAGGGTCATCCCTTAACTTCATCTGCTCTATATATCTTATAGGTAACTAGTTATTTACTTGCTGTCTTTTCAGATAGGATGGAGATTCCTTTTTGACTCTTTTTGACCTTTCTTTGTATTCCCCAGCATATTTTTTGGTATACTTGGCACAGATTTAATAAGTGTTTGTTGACTGATTTGCTCAGTTTCCACTGAAGTTTCAGTCTGCATCAACCCAAGAGGAGTCAGAGCCATGCAGAAGCCATACTATGATGCACTGGCCCGGCCAATAGAGAAGTCTTTGCTTATCTGAGCCTCATTTATCCCATCTGTAAAACAGAGGTAGTAATCCCTGCATACCTCACAGATAATAACTGCCTACCTCAGGGCTGCTGTATTAGAAGGGCTAGGGATGAGGATGAATCAAAGGAGGACTACATCTGATGTGGGTAAAGAACTCTGAACTGAGAGGAGAACTGTGTGCCTTTGCCCCCTCTGAGCCTCTTTTCTGCAATATAAAACAGGCTTGTTGAATTTAGTGAACTCCAAGATCCCTTCCAGCTTGGACACTCTGGAAGTAAGTTTCCTGTCCCAGCACTTATCCTCAGCATGATTCCTATTGGGGGCAGGAGTCCATGGCTGTGTTCTTAATGGACTTCGGAAGCTTAGAGCAAACAGGCTTCTTGCTCCAGCTCTCTTTCTGTAGTTCATACTATCATATTTTATATTGGCACAGAGGGTAGGCACTAACAGGAGATTCTCCCCACTGCAGGCTCTCTGATTTAGAAGCTGAGAAGCAGGCTGAGGATGTTAACCCCTGAGCCACCAGGAACGGGGGAAGACATTTATGGACCATTTGCTTGGCTGGGTCTCCAAGGCTTCAGAATAAATTTCAGGCTGTGCAGGGCAGGGAATGTTTTGTTTGTAGTGTTTGTAGCCCCAGGGCTTAGTATAGTGTCTGACGCTTAATAGCATGTCATAAATGCCTGGTGATTGATTAATGAGGCCAATGGGGAGAGGAAATTTATGGGACCTTCAGGTAAAAGCCTAATATCTGATACTGCTACAATTTACTAAAGTTTTCTCACCCTAAGTTTGGCATAGTGGGATGATTACTGGCCTTGGAGTCAGAAAGAACAGTATTATAGACCGAGCATCGCCACTAGTTAGCTCGGTGACCTGAGAGCTCATTCAGTTTTTCTAAGCCACTAAAAACTGTTTACAGTTTTAACAGCTTAAGTAAACTTTACAGTGTAAATTTTAAGAGTAACCTTAGCTGTAAACTGAAGTAGTTAGACTAGCTGGTTTCTAAGGCCTTGTGTATGATCCTTTATATGTTTTATAAGCACCTTCCTAGAGGGCCTGGATTAGAAAGCTAGACTTTGCTCTGTGTTATTATCTGTGTGATTTTGGGGGGAGGCAATCAGGGTTAAGTGACTTGTCCAGAGTCACACAGCTAATAAGTGTCTGAGGCTAATTTGAACTCAGGTCCTCCACTGTACCACCTAGCTGCCCTAGTTGTGTGATCTTGAGCAAGTCAACAGAACCTCTCTAGGCCTGTTTTCCTCATCTTTAAAATGAGGGTATTGGATTAGATTGGGGTCCTTAACCTCTTTTTGTGTCCTAGGCCATGGTAAAGCCCATGGACCCTTTCTTAGGATGATGGTTTTAATGAATAAAATAAAATATATAAGATTATAAAGCAAATCATGAAATATAGTGATCAAAATATTTCTCTAGCTTTACAGACAACCAAATGGCTGAACAAATTGTGATACATAGCTGTAACTATGCTGTAAGAGATGACCAATGTGATGAATACAGAGAAGAATGCTAAGATCTACACCAACTGATGCAGAGTAAAGTAAGCAGAGCCAAGAAAACAGAATACATGACGACCACAACAGTGTAAATGGAAAGAACAACAGTACACACCTAGATCAAAAGCAAACTTACACAAATGATAAAAAATAAGCATAACTCAAAAGAATAAATATGAGAATGTGCTCCTACGTCACCCCTGTACAGAGGTGGGAGGGTCACAAGCATTCCTTCCTTCCTTCCTTCCTTCCTTCCTTCCTTCCTTCCTTTCTTTCTTCCTTCCATCCTTTCTTCCTTCCATCCTTCCTTCCTTCCTTTTTCTTTCTTTCTTTCTTTCTTTCTTTCTTTCTTTCTTTCTTTCTTTCTTTCTTTTTTCTTTCTTCTTCCCCAAATACTCTTTTTTCATATATTATTTTTCTTTGGAAGGAAGAGGAAGAGAAATACTGGAAGAAATTATGATGTTGTAAAAAACCAAAAGACATCAATAAAATTTTATTTTAAAAAAAAGTTAATAGCCCTCAGGTTAGGAACCCTTGGCCTATAATCTCTAAGGTGCCTTCTAAATCAAGATTTGTGAACCTATGAATGGTCTAAGATCACATAATGAGTAAGTGATAGAACCTGGGTACCCTTGTTGTACCTATGACCAAGAACTGATACTATGTGTTTTCATGGACTGGGCTCCATATTTGGAAGTTCTCTCTAAAATTTCTTTCTCTGGTTCATTCCTCAGCCTAGGGTTTCCTCTAGGAACATAAAAAATTTTAGCTCACTTCTAGGGTGCCACAGCAAAAGGAAAGGCTCTTGATTCACGTGTAAGGCTTAAGGCAGATATGCTACAAAGTTTAAGGCAGGCTTTATCTAATTCAACAGAAATTCAAAGGGCTCACACCCAAGTCCATTAAATGTCAAGGCTTTTTTCTCTTGGGAGTCCCACCTCCACATGGAACTATATAATTAAGCTTATTCTCCTTCTATTTCCTCTATCAAAAAGGTATTTGGAGCCTCATTCTTATGATGAGCCCCTCCTTTCCCAGCACCTACAGAGTCCTTCAAGCTTCTAAAGCTACCCTGGGTGGGGACTTCTTGACGGGGGAAAACATTTCTCTAGATCTGTTGTTGTTCAGCTGTTTTTCAGTTTTGTCTGGCTCTTTGTGACCCCACTGGGGGTTTTCTTGGCAAAGATACTGAAGTGGTTTGCCATTTCCTTCTCCAACTCATTTTGCAAATGAGAAAACGGAGACAGACAAGGTTGAGTGACTTGCCTACAGTCACACAGCTAATAAATGTCTGAGGCCAGATCTTATTTTGGGAAGATGAGTTTTTCTGACTTCAGGCCCTATACTTTTCCCACTATGCCACCTAGCAGCAGATCTCTTATTCACAGTACCAGTGAAAAACAAGGTTGGGGTTTCCCCCTCTGCATCTTGGCACTGTTCCTTGCTGTTCCTTGGTTCTGAATATTTGGCTCAAAAACTCCTGTGCTGGCCCAGGAACTCGTGTTTTTCCACTATAGATACTCCACTGCTATTTTTTCTTTTCCTTTTGTTTTTTTGGAGGGGGGAAGGCAGAGCAATTGGGGTTAAGTGAGTTGCCCAAGGTCACACGGCTAGTAAGTGTTTAAGTGTCTGAGGTCAGATTTGAACTCAGGACCTCCTGAACTCCAGGGCCAGTGCTCTATTCACTGTGCCACCTAGCCGCCCCGCCATTGCTATTTTAAAAAGTAATTTTTTAAAAATTTATTTTTAAATTTTTAACATTCATTTTGTAAAAGTTTTGAGTTCTAAATTCTTTCCCTTCCTCCTACCCATCCCCCACCCAGTGAAAGGTTTAAAGTAATTTTAAAAATATTTTTGTTATTCTGAACTTGCAGATAGTAAACAGGAGTATTTACATACAAACAAAAACAGGAAAAACATCTGTAAATGGAAATGTAGGTCTCTAAACTTATAGCATATTCCTTTTTAATAAATGCATATAATACATTTTGAACATTAGTTCCACTTGTCCATGTTCCTCTCTGAACCTCATTCTGTTCTGTTATGTTCTGTACCCTTAAAAAAAAAAACTTACAAAAAAATCATTATCATTCCCTCTCCAACTGGTAGATGTCGGTGTGTTGGATAAAACGCTGAGCTGTAGTCAGGAAAACCAGAGTTCGAATCCAGCCTCAGACACTTGGTCACACCTGTGACTGTGGGCAAGTCACTTAACCTCTGCCTGCCTTGTTTTCCTCAACTGTAAGATGGGGGTAATAATAGTCCCAGCCACAAAGGGTTGTTGTGAGGATTGGAGATATTTATAAAAGTGTGCTTAGCACAGTGTCTGGTATGTAGGAGGTGCTTAATAAATGCTTGTTCCTTTCTCTCCTTACCATATGATGATAATATTTGTAGAAGTATAGTAAGCACTTAATAAATGCTTGTTCCTTTCCCTCTCTGCCATCCTCCAATAAATATGGTTAGGTAAAGTAAATTAAGTAAAACAAATCCACCTTTTGACCATATCCCCAAATGTGTCTTAGTCTTTACCTCTGCTTCATAACTTCTGTCAAGATGTGGGAAGCATTGCCCTTCTCTCTCTTTTTCTTTTGCTTTTTTTGGGGGAGGAAGGGGGAAGGTAGGGCGGTTGGGGTTAAGTGACTTGCCCAAGGTCACATGGCTAGTTTTTTTTGTGTTAGGTGTCTGAGGCTGGATTTGAACTCAGGACCTCCTGACTCCAGGGCCAGTGCTCTATTCACTGCACCACCTAGCCACCCTTTTTCCAGTAGTTTCTAGCTTGTTCCAGGAACTCCTTGGGGTTTAGAGATCGGCTCCATCTGGTTCAGGCATCCCTGGGGCTTCATGGTTCCCTGGAGCACATGATTCCCTGGAGGGTCCCTGTGGCCATGCAGGCTTTCTTCCAGGGAACCCCCTATGTAAAACTGGCTTAACTCTGACTGATTGACATCTCAGCTCTCCTTCTCTGCCTCTTCAGCCTGCCCCCTCCTTTTAAAATCAAAGCCCAAGGGTAGAACTCAGGTATGAATTAGCTATGAATCAGCACTTAGCAGCAGCATGTTGTAGATGGCAACAAATACCCATACACAATTCACACTTTATGAAAAATTAATCTTGTTGATGGGATTTCACACCTCGTTAAGGACAATCACCAAGGCCAGAACAAAGGCATCCTGAGTAGGGACAATAAGCACTTTCTGTTCCTTGTGTGGTAGTCCTCCATCCAAGGCCTCAGTGGAGAGGCCAGGACCCAGGACAATGCCCGGCTAGGTCTATTGCAGACTCCATGGTCTGGTGGTGGCATTGGCTCTAGGGGTGGGACTGTGAAGATGCACACTCATCTAACTAACAAAGGGTCAGTGTTGGAAATAAGGGGGAAGGGAAGGCAAGGCTGGGCTGTGGGAACCTCAGATATCACCCAGAGAAGTAAAGACAAATGGTTTGGCTTCCTAGAGATTTCTTAGCCTGTTTGGGAAGGTGGCTCCATATTGCAGGGCCCTAGGTTCCCTCAAAAGTCCTTGCTATTGCCTGACTACACATATATAACCTATATCAATTTGCTTGCCTTCTCAATGAGGGTGAGTGTAGAAGGAGGAAGGGAGAGAATGTGGAGCTCAAAGTTTTAAAAATGAATGTTAGAAATTGTTTTTACATGCAACCGGGAAATAAAATATACAGACAATGGAGTAGAGAAATCTATCAAGCTCTACAGGAAAATACAAGGGAAGGGGATAAGAAAAGGGGGAAGGTGTTGATAGAAGGGAGGGCAGATTGGGGAAGAGGTAATCAGAAAGGATGCCATCTTGAGGTGGGGGAGGGGAGAGATGGGGAGAGAATTTGGAACTCAGAATCTTGTGGCTGTGAATATTGCAAACTAAAAATAAATTAATTAATGAAAAATAAACATTAACAAGGGGAAAAAGTCCCTCCTAACTCTAAATCCAAAAAATCTTTGTGACATCCATAAGAAAAGGATGTGGGACACAGGTTGTTATCCCCATTTCTTTTTAGCTGAGGGAATAGGGGGAATTGTTCACATAAGATCAATCACTGCTACAGTGGGAGATCCAGAACTTGAACCCAGTCTTCAAAATATAGTGCTATTTCCACCTGGCCATTAGTTGTCTCCTTTTAGTCAAACAGGTTTAGTCTAACCATGCCATTCTCCTGCTCTGCTCAGGAATATTCAATGACTCCCAAATGCTTTCAGATCAAATACAAGACTCCGCTGGTATTTAAAGCCTAGCACAATCTGGCTCCAGACAGTCTTCCTAGACCCAGTTCTCCTAAGTCTTCCTCATAAAACCTACATTCCAGCTAAGCTCCCCTTCTTGTTATTCCCCCAAACATCCTTCCCTTCTGCACAGACTGTGCCTCATGCCTGGAAGGCACTTCCTCCTTATTGAACCCTGCCTCCCCCCACAAATGCTGAGTTTTTTCCAAGATTTAGCTCAGGTGCTACCTCCTATGTGAGGGGCCTTTCCTGGTCCCCAGCATTATTAGTGCTTTCCTCTTCAGGAAATTACTTTGTATATGCTTTGTCTAGCACCCCTCTGGGTTTCTCCCTATCTCAACCTTGCAGGTTGGGTCTTCCTAAGGATGACTGTCCCAGGTTCAAGGTACTCCTATGGGACCACACTCCTAAAACTGTGGTTCCAGATTTCTCACTATTGTGTTGCTTTTTTTCTCAAGTCAGACGAAAGATACAATTGTCTCAAAGGAGAGGCATTCGCTGGAATGGTATCTCAAGAATATTAGCAATGAAGCATCTCCCGCCAAAACCTGGAGCAGACTCTCCCACAAATGCAAACATCATTAATGGGAAGAGTGGATGATGGAAAAGTACCTGAGCATAAAAAGCACTGGGTAGAGGCCCCTTAGCTCTCTTGTACTCACAACAAGGCCCCTCCCCATGTCCTCTCATAATAGCCCCACAATGTTCTTGGGCTGGGCACGTGTGTGGCTGTAACATTGGAGCTGTGGCCTCTGCTGAAATCCTTAGGTGCTGCTGTGCTGTTCCCGGGAAAAACAACAACAGAACCAGCCTTAGGATGGACAAATCCTACCTTTCAACTCAGCTGAGACCCAGGCTTAGCATACTGTTGTCTTCTTCTGGAAAACAACAACCACCATGGCAGGAAACTGTGTTCTAGGCCTCGTATGAGTCTTGATGCTGAGGCCTGCTGTCAACTGAGCAGGATTTTTAACTCCAGACACAGGAATCTCTCCATCTTTGTCTCTTTCTTTCTTCATCTCCCTTCCCCTCCCTTCTTCTCATTTGTTTCTTTTTCTGTCGCTCTGTTTCTGTCCTCCTTCTTTCTCTCTGTCTCTCCTTTGTTCTCTGTCTCTATATCTCTCCATCTCTCTGAATCTGTCTCTTTCTCTCCCTCACCCCTCTATTGCCTTCTCTCTACTTGTCTGGACTCTCCATATACTTATCTACATACCTGTTATATTTCTACTGTAGAGTACTTGAAAGTAGAAACATTTCCTTTCTTCCTTCCTTCTTTCCTTCCTTCCTTCCTTCCTTTCTTTCTTCCTTCCTTCCTTCCCTTTTTTTCCCTTTCTTTCTTGCAAGGCAATCAGAGTTAAGTGACTTGCCCAGGGTCACACAGCTAGTAAGTACCCGAGGCCAGATTTGAATTCAGGAAAAAGAGTCTTCCTGATTCCAGACCTGGCACTCTATCCATCGCACCACCTAGCTGGCCAGGTATATTATGCCTTTATTTCTATCTGATCTCCTTGCATTGTGTGCCTAGGAGTGGGATCCCTGGTCCAAGGGATCACTTTTAATCACTTTTCTTGCATAATTCCAAATTGCAGTGCAGATTAGTTGGATCACTTAATAGCTTAATCAACAGCAGTATGTATATCATGTATCTGTCTTCCCACAGCCCCTCCAACATTGTTCACATTTTTTTTCATCACTCTATGATTCTATTGATTATCTCCAATTTATCCTGCATCTATTTTGTTTGAATATAGTTGTTAGCATGTCCCCAGTGCTTGGCACAATGCCGACACATAGCAGACACTTCACGAAGGCTTAATGACTGTCTGTGGTCTTACCAGGGAAGAAGAAAGGAGTATCACACACACCTTCCCCCCTAGTCTGGATAATCCGCTTCCATCCACACAGTGATGATCGCATTTACAGCCCCCTTGCAGTCTACTAGCCCCTGTCCCCACCCCCACCCACCAGGTCCTTTTTGGACATGAACTATTTGCTCTCTTGCTAGATATACCTAAGGGCAGCCACACAGCTGGTTGTCAGAACCAAGATTAGAAGTACCCAGGCGAGGAAGGCAGTAACAACATGGAGATGGTCTGGTGTCTGGCCTGCCTTCAGATATTTTGGCTACCTTTTGCCTTCTGAAGGGCCCCACAGGAAGAGAGCAGTGGCAGGAGGTGTGGGTAGAACTAAGCTAGGGCTAGAGCACGGAGCAAGGACTTCCTGTTCTTAGGGAATGCCGGGAGTTCACTAAGTGCCTACCAACAGAGTGAGGGTTCGGAGCAGCTGAGCCACAGCAAGCCACTTTGAGGGTCATGAACATAGTCAGCCAACAGCAGGAAGGTTTTGGAATCCCCAGAGCCAACAGTTCCCAGCTGCCCCTGCCCTGGAATCAGTCACTCTGTCTTATTCTCCTTCTGAGGAAGGTCATGGCCACTGGGCTGCCCCATGGAACTTGGGCACGTGCTTGGCTCCTCTGGCTTCCCCTTTGCTTTTTCAGATCTGGAAACAAACCTGGGTCACAGGGATTTTTAAATGACAATAGCACTACTAAATGGAATTCTGCCTCTTGGAATCCCAAGCTTCCTTCAAGGCTCACCTCCTACGAAGCGTTCTCATCCTCCCCCAAATTACTTCATATCTTCTTTGAATATATTTAGTCTTTGAGCAAGTAGCATTCCCCCAAAAGGATGTCAAGTCCAGACACCTGCCAGCTTGTATGACTCTGGGGTAAATCACTAAACCTCTCTTGCCTGTTTCCTCATCTGGAAAATGGGCATGAATATAATAGCATCTACCTCCCAGAATTGTTGTGAGAATCGAGTGAGTTGAGTGAAAACCTTAAAATGCTAAATAAATGCTAGTCATTATTATAGGCTCTTGCCCCTGCCTGGAACAGATCCTGGCTATTGAAACCTCTTGTGTCTTTCTTTTTAAAGCCCAGCTAAATAGCTAAAGTCCCATATTTCTAGGAAACCTTCTCTTATCTCCCCCTGCCCTCTAGGGATCTCTTCCTCCTCAACTCTCACAGTATAATAGCACCTTATCAGTCCACTATTAGACTCTAAGCTCCTTGAGGGCAGAAACTGGTTTGGATTTTTTTTTTTTTGCCTCCTTTTGTCCCCAACACTTAGCATAGTGCCTGATACATATAAAGGTCTTTACTGTTTAGTGACTATTACAGCTGATTTCTTTTCTTCCTGCACTTTAGATTATAAACTCCTTATGTTGGAGTATGGTGCCCTTATTGTTGTATCTCTGTGCCCTGCATATAAAATAGAGTTCCCCATATTTCAATCAAACCTCAGGCCCAGTCTCTATCTCTGCCCACAACAATTTTACTTTCTATTGAGAGAGACATTTGCATATAAAAGTATACATATAAAATAAATCCAAGGTCATTTTGTTTGGGAAAGGGGAAAGGGAGAGAATAGTAGCTGAGGGGGACCAAAAGAGGCTTCATGTGAGTGGTAGCACTTGAGTTTCAAAGGAAGCTAAGGTTTCTATTAGATAATTCAGAGAAGAGTGTCAGATATGAACACTGAAAGATGGATCTGGCTGGCTCTGTCATTTACTGAGAAACCTTGGACAGGTGCCTCAGTTTTCCCATATGTGCAATAATAGGCTGGGCCTGTCTTTCAGCTCAGACACATATGCTGTTGCTCAGAGATACTGGAGTGGTTTGCCATTTCTTTCTCCAGCTCATTTTTACAGATGAGGAAACTGAGGCAAACAGGGTTAAGTGACTTGCCCAGGGTCACAAGGCTAGTAAGTGATCTGAGATCAGATTTGAACTCAGGAAGATGAGTCTTACTGACTCCAGGCCTGGTACTCTATCTGCTACACTCCCAAGCTGCCTGTTGAGCTGTTGTCTCATCCAGCGCTGGAAAGGGGCGCATTCCCTACTGGACTAACACATCTGCCCAGTAGGGCCAGCAGAGGGCGCCAAAAGACCAGAATTTTGATAGCTTCTCAGCCTACTCAGTCTCAGGTTGAAGGATGGCCACTGGAAGCTAGAAAGCTGGTTTTTTTGGCTTGTATTTGGGAGATTCTGGGTCTTTGGGGGCGCGTCCTGATGACTACATGCCCCTCCCGTTGTTGAGTCATTCTAACATGGGGACCCTAAAAGTCATCTGTCATCCTACTGGTTTAAAATCCAAACCACAGATAGAGGGGCAACCAGGAGAGAAAGAGGGGGGCTGAGAATGACAAAACCACTCCCCTCCCCTTAATTGCCAGCCTTTCATCAGATTCTTGCCTTGGTTAAGATCCTTTCTTTAGGTTTCTTTCTACTCATAGAGAAGAGACAGAATAGTCAAGTTCAAAGGGTTCTTAGAGATTATATGGTCTAATCCCCTATTTCACAAAGGAGGAACCTGAGGCTGGAGGCTAGTTGTGATTTTTCCTTACATAGCTGAGTTTACAAATCGCTCAGTTATTCTTGCTTTTTATGCCTTTCTTCCAGCCCCTCCTGTATATTTCCGACTTCCAGGTATATAGGTGATCAACTTCCAGCCTTACCTCAAACCTTTAGCTAAAGTCATTCCAGCATCTTTATATCTGCCCTGGGAATTTTCTCAGCACTCAGCTTTAAGGTCTTGAGGCCCTGAAAGAAAGAACCCAGCTGGACCTTCCAATGCAGCCACAAGAAAAAAGATGATCAGCACAATATTTACATTATGAAAAGAACTTTAAGTCCACAATAGTCCTGCTGTCTCCTCACCATACCACTGCCTGTCTGTCATCCTTACGTCCCTCCTGCAGAAGCCTGGGCTCTGCCTCTGGGTCCCCTGGTTCTGACAGGTGAGCTATTATTTCATCTTTCCTGGGTCCTGGACTCCATGCCACTTCTAGGCCATCTCTTCATCATGGCCTTACAATGTGAATCATATCCCCTTTCTAGCACCCTTTCATGTACTGTCTTCCCTATTAGATGTAAACTCCTTGAGGGCTAGGCCTGTCTTTCTGTATTCCTTACCACAGTGCCATTTAATTTTATTGTTCAGACATTTCTGACTCTTTGTGACCCTATTTGGAGTTTTCTTGGCAAAGATACTGGTGTGCCATTTCCTTATTCAGCTCATTTTACTGATGAGGAAACTGAGGCAAACAGGGTGAAGTGACTTGCCCAGGGTCACACAGCTAGGAAGTATCTGAGGCCTGATTTGAACTCAGGTGTCTTCCTGGCTCCAGGCTTTGGTGCTCTATCCACTCTACCACTTAGCTGCCCATGCATTTAATAAATCTATCTATCTATCTATCTATCTATCTATCTATCTATCTATTTATCTATCTATCTATGCCAAACCAAGTTCTTTGGCAAATATTCATCAGGAAGGGGTAGGTGTAGTGTTGTAAATGACCAGCTTGGAGCTTGAGGACTCCTGGGTTCCATGAATGCTTCTCTCTCTCTTTTTCTCTCTCTGTCTCTCTCTCTGTGTTTGTCTCTGTCTCATGTGTACATTACAATGATAGGCCCTCTGGGATAGAGTAAGACCAGAATTTTGGGTAAGTGAACTTTCTATATAGACATAGGTCCACGTGTTAAAGACTCTGTCTCAATGCTGTGTTGTGAATCTTGTTTTCCCAAAGGACCAACATATCACCCAAGGTCAAATAGGATCAACTAGGAAATCTACTAGGTGGCACAGTCGGTAGAGCACTGGGCTTGGAATCAGGAAAATTCATCTTTGTGAGTTCAAATATGATCTCAGACACTTACTAGCTGTGTGACCCTGGGCAAGTCACTTCACCCTGCTTGCCTCAGTTTCCTCATCAGTAAAATGAGTTGGAGAAAGAAATGGCAAACCTCTCCAGCATCTTTACCAAGAAAACCCCAAATGGGGTCAAGAAGAGATGGACAGGGCTGAAAAATGACAGAACAAAAACAAGGGAATCTACTATATAAAAACCCAAGATTCCTAGGGACTATAAAAACTATGAAATCTATAAGGGCAAGACTGTATCTTATGTAAACCTTGAGTCTTTTCTAGTGCTTGGCACAATGCTCTGCACATGGTAGGCATTTAATAAATGTTGAACTGAATTGAAAGATCACAGAGTCTTAGCATGTTAGAGCTGGAAGGAAGTTGAGACAATGGAATGGCAGATCTGAAAGACCATGGGTTCAAATCAATTATCTTAATTTGAACCCGATAAACATTATGTACCAGACATGAAGCTAGGCACAGGACTATAAAGATGAAGAACACAACCTTCAGTTTTAGAGGGATTCACTACACTCTGGTAGAAGGTGTGAGACAATCCTTCTCGGTATGTGCCTATGACACGTGCATGAAAGGGGTCAGATGCCCTGAGAGGTTCTGCAGCGGAAGGAAGGGTCCTCACTTCTCTGGCAAGAGAAGGCAGGTTAGGGAAGGCTTCCTAAGGGTGGTGGCACCAGAGTTGAGCTTTAAAGGAAGACACATTTCAACAGACTTTGGTATAAGGATGGGGTGGAGAGAGGGAGGAGCCTGTTCCAGGCTTGGGGTCCAGTGAGACTGAAGAGGGGCAAGGTAGTGCCTGGGAGGAACTTGTACTCATCTAATCTAGTGGAATAATAAAAATAAAAGCCTCCATTTACACATCACTTTAGGGTTTACAAAGCCCTTTACATGCATTTATCTTTACATTCATTATCTCCCTGGATCTTCTCAACCACCCCCAGAGGTAGGTACTGGTCAGAACCTGTGTCTAATTTCATTGGTCTGGGGAGCTCTTGAGAGAAAACTCCCTCTTCCTGCATGGGCAGGCAACTGTTTTGCAATGTGAAGTTCTAGTTTCCTGGCTCCGAGTGATTGGCTCAGGCTGCAGTGGTTCTCAATCTGTGGGTTGCAACCCCTTTGGGGGTCGAATAGGGGTCGCCTAAGACCATCAGAAAACACATATTTCCAATTGTCTTAGGAACCAAGACACTGCTCTTCTATCTGTCTCCAGGTGGGTCTGCCCACATGCAGATATGCCCACATACGAGTATTAAAGGGTTGCAGCATTAGAAAGGTTGAGAACCACTGGCTCAGGGTCTCACAGCCCAAATGTGTCGGAGAACTTGAACTCCAAGCCTTCCTGTCCTGGGGACCACTCTCTCCCCAAGAGGTCAGGCTGCATATTATCAAGAGGGGGAAACTGAGGCTGAGAAAGGTTAAGTGGTTTAAGTAGTGTACCACAGAAGAAAGAATACTTGCTAGCTCTGGAGTCTAAGAAATTGTCTTTAAATCTCCCCTCTGAAAATACCTATGTAACCTTGGTTTGTCTACGAAGCCTCCATGAACCTCAGTTTCTTCCATTTATAAGTCCCTTCCAGCTCCAAATCCTTGATCCTCTGGTCCATGGTCATGCAGTGTTGGAGGTAGAATTCAAACCTAGGTCTTTCCTGATCTCAATCCAGTGCTTGGTTGCTTTTGGATAGAGGATGGAAGAACTGGGCTAAAGATTGTTTCCTGCCTTCCCTGTGTGACTACAGGTTGGTTACTAAACCTCTCTTGTTGACACATCCTTACCTCACAGGCATGTTTCAGGAGGGTGGTTGATTTTTTTTTTTAATTTGGCTCTGAGTTCAGCTATATAAATATCTCCTCTATAAAACAAAAGGACTATGGTCTCTCGGGGGTGTGTGTGTGTGTGTGTGTGTGTGTGTGTATGTGTGTCTCCTGTGTTATTTCCAAACTGCCCCTTCTTGGGGCATATGTGGGGATGGGAGGTGGGGAGACAGGGAGGTAACACAAGGGTCTGAAGTACATTTTTGCCCATTCGACGGCTTGTTGCATCACCCTCCCTCTTCATCCTCCCAGTCCCCCAAGGCCCTTATCAGGAAGGCAATTTGGGTTTGTGGGAAGGCAGGCAGAAGGAGAAGTTCCCTAGGCCCCTGGGATGGGTAGGAGAAATAGGAAAGCCACGAGGGGTGAGGGGCCCAGCTGTGTGGGCCTGGCCTGAAGGATGCTCATGGGCTGAGGGGGAGGGGGCTCCCCCCTATTTCTCCCTCCAGCTTTCTGACTCAATTCTGGAATCTCTCCTGCTCTCTGCCTTCACTAAGTAAGGCACCCACACCTTTAATTAGAAAGCAGCCGTTTCCTCTGGATCTGTCTCCCTCACTGTTTAATTAGCTGCACACACACAGACCCCCACCTTCTCCTCACACCTAAAGCTCCCCCTTCCCACAGACACCCCCACCCCCATCCCTCCCCTCAAAGTCTGCCTCTTCCCCACTGCAGCCCTTTACCCATAGGCTCCTTCCTTCTCCTCTCCTTCCACAGACTCCTTTCCCCTCCACCCTTTAGTCCTTTGCCTTCCCTAGGATTCCTCTTGCCTACACATAGGTCACTTTTTCTGACCAGCCCCTACTTCCCCCAAGGTTCTCCCAGAGAAGTTGGGGCCGGGGTGGGGGTGGCTGGGGTGAGAAAGGGGAAGGTTTGGGGTCCATAGTCCTGCAGATCTGCTGAAGGCTCCAGGTCCTGCTCAGAACCATCCCTTTCCCCCTCCAGACTCATCATTTGTATTTTATTTTAGGGGAAAGAATTGGGAGGGAAGAAGCTAAGTTTTAGTCTTGTTTACTCTAATGCCATCCTGCCTCAGGAGACCTGGAGACGCTGGGGCTCTCCTGCTCCTGCCACTCTAATAACCCTCTAGTGGAGAGAGGAGGACCTTCTGCCCCCAAAGTTCTCCTCTATCCTTCCCTGAGGAAACTAACCCAAAGAACAGGTCCCTATTCCCAGTGCAAGGATATTCCCCCTAAAGAGGCAACCTGCTCCCCCTCCAAGTCCTGCTCTGCCCTCCTCCACACTGCCAAGATCATTCCCACAGCTCCAGCCTCAACAGATGGTCTTCCAAACTGAGGTCAAATTGAGGATGCTGAGTGGAGACTCATGGAAGCCAACTGAATCCTGGGGGGCAGGGAGGATGGGGAAAGCTGGAGCCAAGCTGGAACTTCTGTGGAGGCTGAGCTGAGGCCAAGCTGAGGCCTATGTGGACGCCAGACTGAGGCCAAGCTGAGGCCTATGTGGAGGCCAGGCTGAGGCCAAACTGAGGCCTATGTGGAGGCCAGACTGAGGCCAAGCTGAGGCCTATGTGGAGGCCAGAGTGAGGCCTGTGTGGAGGCCAGACTGAGGCCAGGCTGAGGTCTATTTGGAGGGGGAGCTAAGGTCCTGCTAGTCTCTACATTTAAGCAGCTATTTCACTATGGGAAAGGGGAAGAAGGGGAAATCCATTGGGAAACCCCAATTGGAATGCCTAGAGGGGGAAAAAGGATGAGGAGAGAGGACTTTTACTCCTGGCCAAGCCTCCTTTCGTCTGGAGTTACTGTTTGTCAGTATTGTGTATCTTGCTACCACCTGTTTTACAGGATTGTTGTGAGGGAAATTCTTCAAAAAACTGATGGCCTCCTAGAAATGTGAGTTACTGTTTTTATTACAAATGTTTATTGGCAGACTGCTACTACTATTCTTATTAGTCTTTTTAATGCATGGGTCCTTGGCTTACCTGTATCTCCCCCCCTTCCCCTTACTAAGCCCTCCACCCCCTAATTAGCTCTAAGGCTGAACAGTGCTGTCTTTGGGGAAGGGTAGAGGAGGCAGGGCTTTAACCATGCAAGGGTATTTCGGGCACTGTCCCCATGGGGGATAGAGGGCCTTTACTGGCGTAGCACCCACCTTCATGCCCCAATTTTTTAGTTTTTTCACATACCCCGTAGCTATTTCTAGGGCCCCCATGTGTCACCATTACTGGGAATACATCACCTGAATGAGCCTCTTAGCTAAGCCAGTCCTTGGACAACAGACACATTGTTTTTGACTGGGCCTGCCCACGATGGCTTTCCAGCTTGCTAGGATCTCCTGCCAAAGGCTATGAGAGCCCAGGATCACCTTGAGGTCAAGGTCAAGAGGAAAGCTTTTCTTGGGGGCCCCATTAGCATAAAATTCCTGCCTAGTCTTGGAGGGGGAGGTAAAGAATGAGAGAAGCAAAGGAAGATATTAGGCTAGGACCTGAACCTATTGATAAGAGCTCTCTCCCTCCCTTCCTTTCTTCCCTCATTCTCCCCTGGAACAGTTTGCTGCCCCAGCAGCCCACAGTTCCTGTCAAATCCCATATCTAGTGGCTATGTCAGGGGCCACAAGGTGCTAATTGCCCTCAGCTCATCCCAACTCCATAGAGGCCTCATCTCAATATGGCATCATCTAAGACACCTGGATTTGGTATCAAGAACCCACTATGTGCTAGGCAGTGTGCTAAGTGCTGGGCACAGGAAATATTGTGAAAAAAGAAACAGTTCCTGCTCTCAAGGAGTTTATGATCTTTTATTTTTTTCAGAAATAAACTTACTTTATGCCAATGCAATCTTGGTGGCTTTGGTGAAGTGGAGAGGGAAGAAGCGTTCATACAGTTTGAATCTAGGGTCGGCCTGCACAACATATGGCGCTCGGCCGGCTTGCCCCCAGTCTAAGGATTTCAGGTGGCCAGTGAACAATGTATAGTTGCCACCGTACAGGCTCCTGTTTGTCACATGACCCACAGCAACCAACCATCATCAGGCCTAGTCTAACCTATCTGCAGCCTGAAGAAGTTTAGCCCCTACCTACTGCCAAGTTGTGCTGGTCTCATCCAGAGGCAGGGATGGAGAATGGTCCCTCCAATTGCCTTTAGTTTGGGAGGATGAGGTTTAAAGCTATGCTTTAAACTGGACCTCAAAGCTAGCAGTCTGGGCAAGAAGAAAATATCCCTTTGTTTGATTCAACGCCGAGAGTGAGGGTGGGGGGTTTGAAGTTGTGTTTGATGGCAGGAAGGATGGTTGGATGGGAGGGAGTGCCCCACATAGTGATTCAACCCCAAGAAAATGAGTGTGGGGGGCAGGGTAAGTAAGTGATATTAATCATTAAGACCTAAAAGTATGGAAAGGTACAGGAAATATCAGATCAAGGGGGAGAAGGGCAATCCTTCCCAAATGGAGTGAGTTGAGGGAAAATTTGAGGTTGGGAGGGGTCACTGATTGTGTTTCTAGTAAAGGAATCAAAGCTGGTCCCAGAAGAAAAGTGAGAGGATGGTATAGGGGCCAAGGAAGAAGTAGGAGTCGCCCACGCCCTTGTACATGTCCCAAATGACCTCTGTCTGAATTATGTGCATCACTGTATCTGAGTCTCTGGTATATCAGACTCTTGCCATGGGCATCTGTGGGTTGGTTGTAGAGTCTGGTATTGATTACATCAAAGGGTGTCATGGTGAGGACAACACCTAGGCTACCCACCATGACTGCAGCCAGATCCAGCTTCCAGTTCTGTGGTAGAAACACATTTGGGAGACAGCATCTCCCTGATGCCAGGATCAAATTGGCGATGTCTCTGAGCAGTCGAGGGTGAATTGGTGATTCCCCATCCTCCCAATCCCAAACAGGAGTTTATAATCTAATGGGGAAAGACATACAAAAGCAAGCTGAGAAATAGGGTGGAGGGGGCATCAGGTATCCAAGGTTGGAACGTGGTAGAGAAGTCAGTCAGAGACATTGCAAAGTAGTGCAGTTGGGTGTGAAATGAGAGGCAAATTAATGGTCAAAAAACTTAGATTCAAAGTTCTACCAACGGGGCGATTTCAGGCAAGCCAATTTATCTTTCTGAGTCTCAGTCTAAAATGGGCTAACATAGCTGTGTGACCAGGAGGAAAATCATTGAATATTTCTGATCCTCAATTTTCCTGATTTATGAAGGTAGATCATGACAGCTAGGTAGTACAGTAGATAGAGCGCTGAGCCTGGAGTCAGGAAGACCTGAGTTCAAATTTGGCCTAAGACATTTACTACCTGGGTGACTCTGGACAAGTCACTTAACCCAACTTGCTTCAGTTTCCTCATCTGTAAAATGAGCTGGAGAAGGAAATGTCAAAGTCCTCTAGCATCTTTGCCAAGAAGACCCCAAAAATGTGGTCATGAAGACTTGGGCACAACTGAACAACAATAGCTTTAGTATCCAAGGTTTCTGTGAGGCTCAAATGAGACCAAAGCATTTTGCAAACCTTAAAAGGATATGTAAATTTCATATATAAATATTTTTATTTAATATTAATATAATTTAATTTTAATAATATGAATAATTTAATTTAATTTTAATATAAATAAGTTATTACCCCCATAATTTACTGTTAATGGCAAAGGACATTACCAAATAATGATTGGTAATTTATATAATCATTTAAAATCTGATTAAACCAGACCTTTTCCTCTAATATCTCTTTTCATGCTTAACCTTGAAAAATGTGACCTTTTGGATTTCAGAAAAACCTGGAAAGACTTATGTGAACTGATGCTGAATGAAGTGAGCAGAACCAGAAGAACCTTGTACATAGTCAGCAACCCTGTGTGATGGTCAGCTTTGATAGACTGAGCTCTTCTCAGCAATATGATGATCTAAGACAGTTCCAAAAATCTCAAGATGGAAAATATTATCCCCATCCAGATAAAGAATCATGGAGTTTGAATGCAGATCAAAGCACACTATTTTCACTTTTTAAAATTTTTTTCCTTCTTGTGGTTTCCCCCTTTTGTTCTGATTCTTCTTTCACAACATGACTGATGTGGAAATATGTTTAATATGATCATACATTGTATAACCTATATCAGATTTCTTGCTGTCTTGGGGAGGGGGGAGAGAAGGGAGAGAGGAAGAAAAAAACATGGAACTCAAAATCTTATAAAAGTGAATGTTTAAAGCTATCTTTACATGTAATTGGAAAAAATAAAATGCTATTAAGCAGAAAAAAACTGCAAAAAAAAAAGAGAAAATTTTGACTGTTGTTTCCTTTGATGGACTATTATTTATTTTGTAGGATTTTTTGAACTAATTCCTTTGTAGTTTTATGGCTATAGTACTATGCCTGTAAATTATAGAATCACAGAATGGAAGTGACCTCAGCAGTCATCTGGTCCATCCCATACATGAAAGGAATTCCTACTATGGCATACCCAATTAGTTATCTAGCCTCTGGTCTAAGACCTTCAAGGAGGGAGAGATTACCACCTCTTAGAAAGCCCATTGCACCTCTGGGTAGATCCAATTGTTAGAAAATTTTTCCTGAAATTTGGTTCAAATTTGCCTCTATGAAAATTTTAATTTAGATAGTATTGCAAGTTCTGGTATATTGAAATAGTCCCGCTGTGAATATGAGAAATCTCTCCAATATTTGTCTTCTTTTATTGCTGTAGAAAGTTTTATAGTTATATTTATATAAGTCCTGTCTTGGCCTTAGGTTAATTCTCAAACAGTTTATGCTTTTTGCAGGTACAAAATTTTTAAAAAGAAATTCTCACTGATACCTTTTGTTTTCACGTAGCTAAATTTTCTCCTTGAATTTAGCCCTCTACCCCCACCCCTGAGAATTATTCCATACAGGAAAGGATGTTGTTTTTTTTTTAAAGAAAAAGAGCAAGAAGAGAAAAAGCAATCAGCATAACCAATCAATACATTAAAAAGTCTGAAAATATATGCAATGTTCCGTATTAGTTGACCTCTCAGATCTACAAAGGAAGAAGCAGAGGTGTCTTCTTATATCTCTTCTTTCAGGCCTTGTTTGGTTTTTGTAATTTTGCAACATTCTCTTTAGATTATTTTGTGTTGGTTCTTTTGATTTCTGTTGTTGTAGTTATTGCATATATGATTTTCTTGGCTCTGCTTACTTTACTCTGCATCAGTTCATGTAAATCTTTCAATATTTTCCTATACTTATATTTTATATATTTGTCATTTCTAACAGCATAGTACCATTTCATTCCATTCATGCAACACAATTTGCTCAGTTGTCCCCAGTCAATGAGCACTTACCACAGAAAGTGCTGCTATAAATACTTTGGTATATGTGTCATCTTTCTTTTTATTTATTTATTAGTATTATTTTTGCTTTTTGAAGGGGGGAGAGCAGGGCAATTGGGGTTAAATGACTTGCCCAAGGTCACACAGCTAGTAATGTTAAGTGTCTGAGGTAGGATTTGAACTCAAGTCCTTCTGACTCCAGGGCTGGTGCTCTATTCTCTGTACCACCTAGCTGCCCCAATCTTTCTTTTTATCAATAACTTCTTTGGGGTATATGCCTAGTTGTAGAGTCTCTGGATCAAAAGGTATAGACATTTTAGTCTTTTTGCAGTTTTTAAAACATGAACTTTCTTCTATTTTTTCCTTTTTTTGTTAGTACTATACATAAGACTTGGTGTTTATTTTGTATTTTATTTATGGAAACTATTGATCATCTTGATTGCTTTTTCTGTTGAGAAAATTCGGTAATATTCGTAAAGATTTAGCAAAGTGCTGGGCACATAGTAGGTGCTAAAGAAGGGCTTGTTCCTTTCCTCCCACCTCCAATTCTATAGAAGGGAACAATCTCTGTGGGGAGGGGATTCACTTTCTTCACCACTACCAATACCAGCTGGTGACCAACTGCCACCAAGAGGCAGATGAGCCCAAGAGTCCTGGGAGCAGTGGCACCTGCTAGATCACTGCTTCTGATCCCAACCATCCCTGCGGAAACATCGCCTGGGGGTCTATGGCCTAGGAAATATATCTGGGGGTGCTGCAGTCATAGCTACTGAGAATCCAGAAAGAGTGTGCTTGCTGCCAGAGTCCTCGTCACTATCAAATGGCTCGACATCAGAAACTGATGTGATTTTATCACATGGAAATGACATTTAGGAAGATGAATCACTACCTGTTTAGATGCTGCACTGACAGGACCATGGGGACTTTCCATTTGACTTGCCCCCGAAACCCTTCATAGGCTTTGTCTCCTGTATTGGAATGTGAGCTCTTTGAGAGCAGGCATTGTCATGCTCTCTATCCCCAGCACTTGGTATGGAGCTTTGTTCATAGTAAATGCTTAAAAAATGCTCTTCCTTCCTTCCTTCCTTCCTTCCTGTCTTTCTTTTTCTTTCTTTCTTTCTTTCTTCCTTCCTTCCTTCCTTCCTTCCTTCCTTCCTTTCTTTCTTTCTTTCTTTCTTTCTTTCTTTCTTTCTTTCTTTCTTTCTTTCTTTCTTTCTTTCTTTCTTTCATACATTTATTTATCCATATCATTCTAGGCCTTAATATATGATCCCATGAATAAATCCTTGGTCTGAAGATTTGCCATTCTGGAGCCCCTGTCTGGATGGGGATGGAGGGGCTAGGCCACTAGGTGGCAGAGTAGATAGAGCACAGGGCTCACAGTCAGGAAAACCTGAGTTCAAATTTGATCTCAGATACTTACTAGCTGTGTGATCCTGGGCAAGTCATTTAACCTCTGTTTACCTCAGTTTACCTTCATCTCTAAAATGGGGGTAATAATAACACCTACCTCACAGAGTTGTTACGAGGATCAAATGAGATAGTAATTGTAAAGGGCTTAGCCTGGCACATAGTATGCCCTATATAAATGTTAGTTAGCTATTAGTATTAGGGATGAATATCTGCAAAGGAAGGTTGAGCACTTAGCAGCCAAGACTTAATTATGTGATCTCAGGTGGCCTATTTAACCTTTCTAGGCCTTAGTTTTCTCATCTTAAAAAAAGGCGGGTTGTGATATAATATTTTCATTGCCCTCTTCTCAGGGGTTTTGTGAGTATCTAAAAAGTGACAGTGCTTGGTAACTCCAAAATGCTGTCTTATAACCATGGAAGCTCTATTATTCCTCTGTTCCATACATGCTCAGAACAAGGCTCCCAGGCTTCCATCTTGGGCCCTTCCCGCTCTTAGCTCCCCAAGCCAGCTTTGTGGTTCTGCTACATGCAGTGGGCTGGGTTATCTCTGTGGTCTCGGCTGCCTCTGGGCCTGGGGAGGCCCTATGTTATGGAGAGACATCCCATGAAGCTCAGGAGCTCTGGGTTTGTAGTCTCTGATAGATCAGCTTCCCTCCGAGGAGGGACTAGGGCCCAGGAGAGGATAGCCAGGCAGTATTTCTGTCAGGGTCTATTTCTTTCCTCAGTTGAGTCTTTCATGTGCCCAGTCTGCCCCTCCTCCTCCTCACCCTGCCCCAATTCCTCCAAGGACAGTGATCATGCTTTCTTCCCCTGTTTCCCTTGTTCCCCTGCTTTAATCTCACAGGCCCGCTCCTTCCCTGGTGAACTAAAGGTTGTATGGGGAAGCCAGATAGTTAAATGAGGAAGGGGAGGCAGCAGGGAGGCCTTTGGGCCTCAGCTATTTCCTCCTTGTTTTGTGTCACGTTTGCCTATTTGTCCCTTCCCTATCTGGCAAACCTGTTCAGAGAGATATAGAAAAGCTCCAAGGGAGGGTGGAGGCTGGGACATCTCCCAGTGCAGCATGGTGAAAAGAGAACTGCTTTTGGAACCGGGAGCCTTGGTTCAAATCCGGACCGTGCAACTGGCTCTGAGAGCGCGGGCAAGTGCCTTCTGAGGGTCACGGATGGGTCTGAGGCCCAGAGAGATTATGCCAGCCAAGGTCACACAGCTCCTGACCTGCCGAGTCAAGATGCAGCCACAGACGTCTAACTCCAAGGTTGGGCCTCTCTTCCCCTCGCTGCCTTGCTTCTCTGCACCTCCATTTTCTCCCTTTTTTAGGGCAGGAAGAAGTTACTAAATTAGCTCTAAGGTCTCTTCCAAGTGAAAATATCTATGAGGTGGAAGTCCTGAGACCCATTTATAATAATAGGAACAAACAACTAAATAATCCCTGCCCTTAAGGAGCTTATATTCTACTGGGGCAGAGGGAAATGATGACTATCTACACACACACACACACACACACACACACACACACACACACACACTGCACATATGTATGTATATTTCCCTTGTCTTCACATGCATATATCCACATATATTCCCTTTTCTTCATATATCTGGCATCTTCCCTTGTTTTCTTCATATATATGTGTGTGTAGGTATAAAATGAGGCTAGATTTGAACTCAGGACTTCCTAACTCTAGGCACAGAGCTCTATCCATTAGCTACCACACACAGGCACACACGCACGCACACATGACACTAGTGATGGCTGTCACCTCTTTATCTCAGTTTCCTCAACTATAAATTAAGAATAATAAGAGCACCTACCCCACAGGGTTTCCATAAGGATGAAATGAGATAACATTCATAAGCACTCAACACAGTGCTTGGTACATAATAGGCATTCTGTAAATGCTTATTCCCTTTTCTTCATATACACATTATATATATGTATATGTATATACCCACACATAATGTATATATTACATAAACATACATACAAAGAAAACAAGGGAAGAAAGCATAGTTTTTCCTATCTATTGCATATGTGTAGCATATAGTTAAAGACGGATAAAGAACACACAGAAAAGAAATATAACAATTTTGTTGGTATGGGGAGAGGCCCTAGCAGCTATGGGATTAGGAAAGGTCTCATGTAGGAGGTGATGCTTGAGCTGAACTTTGAAGAAATGAAGACTTCTCAGAGGCAGAGATGGGGAAGGAGTGCATTCCAGGCATGGAGGACAGCCAGTGCAGAAGTATGGAGACCAATGCAGAATGCTATGTGTGACGGACAGCCGGAAGATCAAGCAAGTGAAGAGGAGTCAAATATGACAGGTCTGGAAAGGTAGGTTGGAGCCAGGCTATGAACACCTTTAAACACAAAACAGGGGAGTTTGTATCTGATCCTAGCACTAATAGGGAGCTATCAGAGTTTATTGAATAGGAAAGTGGCACAGTCAGACCTGTGTTTTTGGAATAACAATTTGCCAGCTATAGAAGACTAGGTTGGAAAGCGCAAAGACTGGAGGCAGGGAGACCAATGAAAAGGCTATTGCAATAATCTGGTAGGGAGATGAAGCAGGCATTAACTAGGATAGTTTAGGTATGAGAGAAGGAGATGGATGGGAGAGATGTAGTCAAGGTATAACCAAAGAGACTTGGCAACTGGTTGGATAGGCACGGTAATCTCAAAGAGATAAGAAAGGAAGGAAGGAGGAAAGAAAGAAAGGAAGGAAGGAAGAAAGAAAGAATGAAAGAAAGAAAGAAAAAAAGAAAGGAAGAAAGAAAGGAAGAAAGAAAGAAGAAGAAAAGGACCCATATGAATTAAAATATTTTAAGTAGCTCTTTTTGTGATGACAAAGAACTGGAAACTAAGGAGATATCCATACATTGGAGAAATGGATGAACAAATTATGATACATATATAAATAAATGCAATATTATTGCAACATATGAAATGATGCGAGGGATGCCTTCTGAGAGATCTGAGAAGATTTGTATGAACTGATACAGAATGAAGTGAGCAGAACCAAGAATATAATTTATGCAAACAATATTGTAATGATAAACAGATTTAAAAGACTCAAGAACTCTGATCAATGCAGTGACCAACCGCAATTCCAGAGGACCAGTGATGAAGCCTACTACCCCTCTTCTAATGGAGAAATGATAGCCCCAAGAAAGTAGAATGAGACATACATTTTTATTTTTAAAAATAAATAATTAATTAACTTTTAGTTTTCAACATTCACTTCCATAAGGTTTTAAATTTTAAATTTTCTCCCTGTCCCTTTCCTCCCCCCTCCCCAAGATAGCATGCAATCTGATATAGGCTCTACTTATTCATTCATATTAAACATATTTTCACATTAGTCATGATGCAAATAAGAATTAGAACTAATGGGAGGAATGTTGAGAAAGAAGAAACAAAACAAAACAACAAAAGAAAAAGAGAGTAAGTAGTATGCTTCCATCTGCATTCAAGTTCTTTCTCTGGATGTGGATAGCATTTTCCATCATGAGTCTTTTGGAGTGAGACAGACATTTTTAGACATGACTGATGTAGGAATTGTTTCACTTGACTATGCATATTAGTTATAAGGATTTTGTTTTTCTTTATTTCAATTTGGATTGGGGGTGGGGAGGTGAGAAAGAGAGAAAATAAAAGCTTGTTAATTGAAAAAATAGAAGTTTAAAAAGAGGAAAGTGCAGATAAAGAGGTGAGGATGATTTCAAGGCTGTGAACCTTGGACTGGAAGGATGACTGGAGGCATGTTAGTACCTTTAACAGAAATAGGAAAGTTAGCAATAGGGGTAAGGATTTTTTTTTCAGGGAAAAATAAAGAGCTCTGTTTTAGACATCTTAATTTTGAAATTCCTATTTCAGTTGGAAATGCCCAATAGGTAGTTGGTGGTGTTGAAACGGGAGCTCAAGAAAGAAAATACGAGTGGATGTATAGAATTGGGAGTCATCTGCATAGAGATGATAATTGAACCAACAGAAGCTAATTAGGTCTGGGGGAACGAGGAAGAGAAGAAGATGAGAGAAGTGAAGACAATGAGAGAAGAGATGAGGAGAAGAGAGGAGAGGAGGAAAGAGAGGAAAGAAGAGGAGAGGAAAGGATAGGGAGTTGAGGGGAGGGAAGCAGAGAGAAAAGGAGGAGAGAGCCCAGGATAGAGGTGTGGTAGACCCATAATTAGAGGGCAGGCCATGTATTTAGCAAAGGAGTAGACAAATAGATAAGAAGGGAAGCAATTAAGAACAGTGTCACAAAAATCCAGAGAGATGAGAATAGGAAAGGATGGTCATCAGTGTCAAATGCTGCAGAGAAGTCAAGAAGGATAAGAAAAGGTTTGAGAAGAGACTATTGGATCTGGCAATTAAAAATATTGATAGATGATAATTGAGTGATGAGGTCAGAAGCTAGATAAAGTGTTAAGGAGTAAGAGGAGGTGAAGTAGAGACAAGGAACAGCTTTTTCTAGGAGTCTGGCTGTGATCAGAAGAGATACAAGATGATAGTTTGAGGGGATAGTAATTTCAAGAGAGGGTCCTTTAAGAATAGAGACTATCTGGGTGGGTTTGCAAGTACAGCAGTATAAAATGATCCAGTAGATAAAGAGATTGAATGGGTATTTGAGAGGGAAGTGGGAAGTGGGAAGAAAATCTTGCTGGAGAAGATGGGAAAGGATAGGATCCAGAGAGCAAGTAGAGGGTTGATCTTGATTGAGAAGAAGGGCCACCTCTTCATCAGAGACTAGAATGAAAGAAGAGAGAATGGGCCTTGATGACAAGGGGGTACAGAATACAGGAGAAGAGGAAGCTGTTGGCAAATGACTTCTTTTCTTAGTCAATTATGAGGCAGAGTCTTCAGCCAAGGTTAGAAGAAGAGTGGTATGGGAGACCTGAGGAGAGAAGAGAAGATCTAGAAGTCTCTCTTAGGGACTGGAATAAAGAATCAAATAAGGAAAAGTAAAAAGATTGCCTTGCTGCAGTGAAAGCCCAGTTGAGATTAAATAATACATTTGTACTTGCTTCAGACACTATGGTTGTGTGATTTCCTTCAGCACCCTCAGGCAACATGCAGATATGAGTGGGAAGAGAGGAATGGGATGGTAGAAATAAACGATCCAGGGTTAAGGTTCAGCAAGGCACAATCAATGATAGGACAAGGAGAGAAGGAATTTGACAGGAGAGGGCAGTTTAACATTGAACTGGTTATTGGGGCAATATTAGGAAAGGAGGAAAATGAAGCCTGGAAGAATGCTGAGGGGCAGAGGTATTAGACATGATGATGAAGTGGATGGATAGATGGGTGAGATGTAGGGAACAACAGAATGGTAGATTGTGGTAAGAAAAAGGAATTTCATAATTCTCAGTCGTGGAAGGAGAGTGATAGTGACATCAAGGGTGTGATCAACCCTGTATGTCTTAGGAAGAGAGAAAAAGCAAGAGAATAAGGAGGTAATGTTTGTCGAACACTTAGCGTAGTGTCTGGCGGATCGTACAGTCGATTTAGTCATGTGTAGCTCCTTGTGACCTCATGGACCACACTGTCCGTGGGGTTTTCTTGGCAAAGATATGGGAGTGGTTGGCCATTTCCTCTTCCAGTGGATTAAGGCAAACAAAAGTTAAGCAACTTGCCCAGGGTCATACAATTAGTAGGTATCTGAGGCCAGATTTGAACTCAGGTCCAAGCCTAGTACTCTATCCACTGAATCACCTAGCTGCCTCCTGTGGAAACAGGTTAAGTGACTTGTCCAAGGTCACACAACTAGTACATGTCTGAGGCTGGATTTGAACTCAGGTCTTTCTGACTCCAGGCTCAGCACTCCATCCAATGAATCCTCCAGTTGCCCCACCTGGCACATAGTAGATGATATTTACATGCTAATGATAATCATCATGATTATTATTATGTCATAGGAGTTGAGAAGATTGAAGGACTGGGAAACCAGAGGAACATGTGTATGGAAGCTGAACCTCCCCAATGTAATGCTATTCTAGCCATGAAATATCACTCTACAAGTCACAAAGTACCTTATGCTCCCTTTTCTATTTGATCCTCCCAACTCTACACATTTTACAGATGGGGAAATTAAGCCACAAAGAGGGAAAGTAATTTGTTTAAGGTCCATGTGACTGGTGAGTGTTAGAGCTAAGACTCAAACCCAGGTCTCTCTCTTCCCAGTACAATATGCGTGGCTCCTGTTTCTGCTACTGCTGATATACCCTGTAAAATTTCCCTAGACATAACTAGTATAAGTAGGACTCCCAAGAAGGTCCCCTCCAGCTTTGACTCCATTAATTATAATATGGTCTTAGTCTCAGAGGCCAGAAGGATTTCTGCAAAGAGGGAAATCTCCTATCCTTGTCTCTCTTATGATTAGAAGGCAACCCCTTTGATGCTCTGGGAACCTCAGTTTCCACATCAGTTTTCAGTACTTACCTCAATGGGTCTGTTGTGAGGAAGATGTTTTGTATGAATAATTTTTTTTTTGCTTTATTTTGTAGGAGGGAGGGTAGGGCAACTGGGGTTAAGTGACTTTCCCAAGGTCACATGGCTAGTAAGTGTTGGGTGTCTAAGGCTGGATTTGAACTCAGGCCCTCCTGACTCCAGGGCTGGTGCTCTATTCCTGCACCACCTAGCCGCCCCTTTGTATGAATTATTAATCCTAACCTCTCTCCTTTCCTCTTCTGGCTCATTCCAGAACTCTAAGAGAGCCCCCTACTCATGCTATGGACTCTGTCCCTGTTTTGCTTCCCATACTATCTCTCTGTCTCTATCTCTGAGTGTATGGTTCTATATCAGTGGAAGAATCCACAGAATGACCAATGCCCACTAGGGTTTGAATGCCAAGCCCAGATTTATCATCAGGACAAAAGGGTCCACCTACTGGTAATAGCAGGGAAAATACACACAGTGAATGAGTCCTTGTTTCTCAACAGGGGGAGGAACTATTTTTATAGGATTGGAATATCATACTGTAATTCCAGCAGCCAGGCAGGTAGTGAGCCTCAGAGAGCCTGCTCCAGAACCATAGAAGCTGGACCACCTACATTGCTTTTCCCCTCAGTTTTATTACCTTAGAAATAGCTGTTACAGCAGGGTGTTCATCGTCACCATACAAAATCCAATTCACTTCACTACACATTTATTAGACATCGGCTATATGAGGGACCTTGTACCAAGTTCAGATGAGATTAGGGAGGGTCCTGCCTTCATGGTGTTCGCCGCCTAATGTGGGGAAAAACATAAACACAGACAGCTAGGGTGTAGTTCCATAATAATTATGTTATATAGTAATAGAGTACTATACCTATATTAAGTCTGATGGAGAAGGTGGCAATGGGCAGGGTGAATCAAAGAAGGCTACCTGGAAGAGGTGACATTTGAGTTGGCCTTTAAAGGATAAGCAGAAATTCAATGGGCATGGTGGTGTGATGTAGTAGATAGAACACAGGACTTGGAATTAGGAAGACTTGGGTTGGACTGTCTCCTGCTACTCTTTTTTTTTTTTTTGCTTTTTTTGGAGGGGGAAGGTAGGGCAATTGGGGTTAAGTGACTTGCCCAAGGTCACACAGCTACTTTTGTGTTAAATGTCTGAAGCTGTATTTGAACTCGGGTCCTCCTGACTCCAGGGCCACTGTGCCACCTAGCCACCTCACTCTCCTGCTGCTCTTGCTAGCTATGAAACTCTAGGCAAATGACAGCTTCTCTGGGCTTCAGTTTCTTCATCTAGGAAATGAGAGGGGTTAGACTTAATGACCTCTCAGGTCCCTTCCACCTTTAAATCTCTGATCATATGAATAGGCAGAGAGAGGGGGAAAAGATATTCTAGGAACAGGGAATAGTGAGAAACAAAGGAATTCACACACATACAAGCAAATATGATTTCACAAGAAAATGATTACAAGGATGACTAGTTCAGTTCAAGAAACACTAAGCACCTACTTTGCACACAACTCTATCCTCTGTTGCTAGGAGAGATGCAAATTTTAGATAACACTCAGTTCTTCTCCTCAGGGGGTTTACAGTTTATTATTAGGCCCCTAAATATTGATAACTATAATAACCAATAATACATGACAAATGTATTAGAAAGGGACAAAGGGTTGTTTCTGGAGCACCTTCTCTGTGCCCAGCCCTGATTTAGAAACACAGGAATTGTTAGGCTGGATCAAACTGGTAGCCCATCGGGTCCAAGAATCATCCAGCCAATAGCAGATAAACCCAATTCAACTTAATTCCACAGGAATTTTATGAAGCCCTGCTCTATGCTTCCCAATGAGGAAGAAAAGAACTGAAAGAGACATTAGAAGTCATGTAGTTTAATTCCTTCTACCTATATAGAGGGAAACTGAGACAGGGAGAGAGACAGAGAGTGAGGGAGAGAAAGTGAGAGCAAGACAGAGAGAGAGACAGAGAGAGAAGGAGAGGGAGAGAGTCAGAGACAGAGAGACACACAGAGAGACACAGAGAGACAGAGAGAAACAAAGACAGAGAGAGAAGGAGAGGGAGAGAGTCAGAGACAGAGAGACACACAGAGAGACACAGAGAGACAGAGAGTCAGAGACAGAGAGAGAAGGAGAGGGAGAGAGTCAGAGACAGAGAGAGACACAGAGAGACAGAGACACAGAGAGAGAGAGAGTCAGAGAGACAGAGACAGGGAGAAGGGTGTGGTCCTGTCCATCTATTTAGGCACCAGCTTGAGTACCCAGATTCCACGTCTTAGACCAACAGTGTTTCCACTAGATGACACTGCCTCACTTTCCACCACAGGCACTACCAGGCATCTCCCACTCTGGAGGCTAATGTTGAAAAGTCATCCTGTCCATTCCCCTGAGGTGTGGCAGGCTGACATCTGAATCCACTGAGGGAGATGAGCAGCCCTCACAAAATGTCAGAGCTGAATAATGAGAAGAAGGGATTTGCCTAAGGTCACACAGTTAACAAGTGTGCCTGGGCCACCCAGATCCCTTGATTACAATATCAGCGTATTGTATACAATACCATAAAACCAATGCCAGTTCCAGAGCACACCATCCTGCCTCTCAGTCCCAGGAAAGAAGATCTGAACTCCTCTCTCCTCTCATAACCACCTGTTCCAAGGGTCTAACAGCCCCAAGTGACTCAGAAGTACTTCCTATTGTCTGCCTCAGATCACTTCTGCTACAGTCAGAACCAACTTTCTGTTACTTGGATTTGCACAGGGTCCAGCTGGTGAACATCCCCAGTCAGTAGACTCTTCTTGATCTTGAATATAATACTGTGAGGGTCTTCTCAGACTCCTGCTTTATTGAAGAGTCTTGCTGAGAAGACTGATCCGAGAAGTCAACTCCGGTGCAGTCTTTCCTGGCACTACCGGATTCTCTCCCCAGCAATCCTTCCTCCAGCCCCTTGGTCATCACTCCCAGCACAGTACATTCTCCTTATGGTCATGACTAATGGATTTGGTATATCATTAACCCAAACAGGGCTCCTGCCAATTTGCTGACCTTTTGCCAAGGGGGAATTTTCTTCCAATGGCAGGGTATAGACTCAGAAACTATTAGAGCTGGAAGGGCCTTTAGAGATTAACTAATCCAACCCCCTCATTTTACAGATGGTGGAGACTGAAGGCCAGACAGGGGAAGTCATCTGGCCAAGGTCACACAGACAATGAGGGGCAAAGCCTGGGACCTGAACCCAAATCTTCCAACTCCAAGTTCGGGGCTCTTTCTACTATATCAGAAATAGCCTTCTTCTTTTTTAAAAAATTAAATTTTATCCATTTTTTTCAAATGAAGATCCACCCGTCCTCTCCTCTTTACCCCCTTCCCCATGCACACATTGAGAAAGCAAGAAAAATACAAACCCATATATTCAAGCAAAAGAAATCCTTCCATTGGCTGTGTCCCAATAAACCAACAAAATGCCTCAATCTATACTCAGCCTTATTTTTAGTTAATGAAAAAAGCATGTGTTAATTACTAGGTTAGGCACTGGGGACACCAAGACAGGGTGAAATCATCTCCCCTCAATGAGTTTCTATTCAGTGAGGGCGAGGGAGAACAACAGTACACACACATCCAAGTAGATAACAGATATTTTCCAAATAAATCTGAGGTAATTTATGAGAGGGAGACACTAGGAGCTGTTGGGGGGAGGGGTCAGATGACCCATAATAACCTCATGTCAGAGGTGGTACCTGAGGGGAGCTTTGAAATGGCCGAGAATGCTAAAAAGTCGAGGGAACACCTTACCAAGGTACAGACATCGGAAGGGGAATGTTGGGTGTGAGGCACCAGCTGGCCATTGTGGTTGGAATGCCAAGGGTGAGAAGGGAAGTGATGTTTAATAAATCTGGAAAGTTAGGCTGGAGTTGGACTGGGCAGGACTTTAAATAACAAAGAGAGGGGTCGGCATTAGGAAACCCCTGAAGTCTCCTGAGTGGGGGAGGCACGGGCTCAGACCTGTGCTTTAGGAATGATCTCTGTGGCAGTTAGGTAGAGGATATATCAGAGAGGGGAGAGCCTAGAAGCAGGGAAATCAACTAGGAAGGTATTGTAATAGTCCTGGTGGCAGGTGACAAGGGCCTGCACTCCGGTGGGTGGGTGGAGTATGAATAGGAAGAAGGGGATGGATGGGAGAGGTACCACAGGTAGAATTGACAAGATTAGGCAACAGATTGGCTCTGGGGGTGAGGGAGGGAATGGATGAACAGTGAAGAGTCAAGGACACCTCCAAGTTTTTGAACCTGGGTGACCTGAAGGACAATGGTATCCTGGGCAGAAAGAGGAAGTTAGGAATAGGGGAATAGGGGTGGGTTTGGGGGGAACAGTTACTTCTTTGAGCGTGATGATTTTGAGGTGCCCACAAGGCATCCAGTTTGAAGCGTTCAATAGGTAATTAGTGGGACAGGAGCTGAGAAGAGAGATTAGAACTGAGTGTAGATTTGGGAGTCCTCTGCACAGAGATGATAATTGAACCCGTGGGAGCTAATGAGGCCCCTGCAGGAGAGGGTAGAGAGAGAAGAGGGACCAGGACAGAGCCCTGAGGTAGATGCACATGTAGGGGGTGGAATATGGGTGCTGATCCAGTAAAGGAGATTGAGGAAGAGGGCTCAGATGGGCAGTAGACTAAGGGAGAATAGGATCATGAAAACCCAGGAAAGAGAGAGTATCCAGGAAGAGAAAGGGGTCCAATAGTGTCACATCTGCAGAGGGGTCAAGGAGGGAGTAAAGAGTGAGGAAAAGACCATTATATTCGACAGTTAGGAATTCTTCATTAATACCAGGAAGGAGACAACTACTCATGCTGTATAATATAAGAGGCACTCGGAAAGTTCTTTTGTTCCCACATGTCCCCTTACACTGCTTAAATATGAGCTTCCTCATAGACTCTCAGGAAGAGACCAGGAAAGGCAGCACAGTGCGATGGATAGTGTCTGGCCTGACAGTGAAGGACACTTGGCCTCACATCCCGTCTCTGACACTTACGAGCTATAAAATCATGAGTGAATCATTTAACCTCTCCCAGCCTCAGTTTCTCCTTCTATAAAAACAAGGGTTGGACTCGCTTGCTTCAAAGATGCTTTCTAGTTCTAAAACTATAATTGTATACAAGGCCTCATGCCAGCCCAGACCAGAGGCTCCTTCTGGAATTCCCTATTATAAATAGTTAACATCAATATGGCATTTTATGATTTGCAAAGCGCAATATATCGTTGTATTGTATCTCCCAACAGCCCTGGAAGATAAATGTTACTGGGATTGTCAACCCTCTTTTAGAGAGGAGGAAACAGGCTCAGAAGGGACAAAGACGTTTGCCTAGGGTCTAATGGATAGTAATCACAGTGAAAACTTGAACCCACACCTTTTGGCACCAAGGACTGGTGATCTTTGCACTACCCCTGGACTGGCACCCAGGATGAAAGGCAGGCAGGGTCAGAAGGCAGAGCCAGAGTTCTCCCCAGGGCTCCTCTCTACATCTGGCCAGTCAGTAGTAATTGGCCAGCTCTCAATTCCACCATCTAAGCCAGTCCCATTCTGGGCCCAGAAGGCCAGCTCGTCATGCCTGCCTCCAGGGACCAAGTCTGGCAGCCAGGACAGAGGAGCTGGTAGGAGTGCTGCAGGTTCCAACTCAACTCAAGAAGCATTTATTAAGCACCTAGTGAGTGCCAGGAAGTGTGTGGAACTTTATGCAGGTCAGGGTAGTATGGGGAGCAAGGAGGCTGGAGAAAGGCCAGACTAGACAGATGGCAGCAATGTGATAGAATAGAAGGCTGGGTTCTGGTTGGAGAACCTGGGTTTGAATCCTGAATCTCAGACACTCCATAGTTGTCTGGCTTTGAACAAGTCATTCTCCATCCCCTTGGGCCTCAGTCTTTGCATCTGTGAAATGATGGTAGAAAACTAGACCTTCCCAGCTCGACATTCTATGATCCTACTGTGATTAAAACGGCAGGGTTTGTGTTAGGTCTTTAAAGAAAAAAAAGGGATGCTGGACATGATTCAGATTCAACACCTAAGGCATCTTGAAGGACCTGTGGGGCAGTGAGAAAGACACTAAATCCAGAGGTGGAGGGCCTGGGTTTAAATCCTAGTTCAGCTACTTCTGATCTATGAAATCTGGGACAAGTGGCAGAGCCTCTTTGGGTCTTATTTTCCTTCTCTGTAAAATGAATTGAGTGATATCTGAGATTTTCAGTCAGTTCTAAATCCATGACACTATGCTTCTCTGTGTACAGCATGTCCCCCCTCCCCTGCCCCCCACCTTCCCAGGAGAGAGCAGGGAAGGCTTCTTGGGAGAGCTGGCATTTGGGGTGGGATTTGAAAGATGAAGATCTGTTAACATAAAGAGATGAGGGTGGACAGCAGCCCAGAGAGATGGTTCCCAAGTCTAGGGAAGGATGGGAGCAAAGGTGTGAGGGACGGAAAACACTTGGCTCTGTTTGGGAGAACTGAGGAGGGGAGGATGGGTTAAAGCAGGGGTTCTGAACCTTTTTTGTGTGTAGAGGACCTCTTTGGCATCCTGGTGAAGCCTATGAACCCCTTTTCAGTATTGGTTGTAAATGCATAAAATAAAATATGTAGGATTACAAAGGAAACCAATTTGTTGAAATAAAAACACTTTTTTACCATTCAAGTTCAAAGACAATTGAAATTGAGCCACGGTCCTCAGGCAAACCACTTCACCCCTCTCTGAGCCTCAGTTTCCCTCTCTGTAAAAGGGGGTTAATAATCCCAGCTGTATGTACCTCAGAGGGTTGTGAAATATAATACAATAACATAGTTGTGAGATACAATACAATAACATAGTTGTGAGATACAATACAATAACACATCATGCTTTGAAAATCATAAGATGCCATGTTGATGTTAGTTATTTGTAATAGAGAATTGTTGTTCATCTTTCGTGCTCAAAGAGGACCAATGACATCACAATGTTGTGGTCAAGGTACAGTGTGTTCAACTGTGGCTAATCAGTCCAGTCTGAGCTTGGAAACTCTGGATCCCAGGTTCAGAGCCCCTGGGTTAAAGAGTCAAAGAGGGCAGCTAGCCACAATCACATGGGGATCTAGGACCCGGTAATGTGGAAGGAGACCTGGCATTGCAATCTATAGACTTGGGTCCAAATATTGGCTCTGCCTCTTTCTAGCTGTCTGACTATGCATTGGTCCCTTCTCTTCTCTGAGATTCAATTTCCTCATCTATGAGATGCTAGGTGGCAGTGGAGTCAGGAAGATCTGAGTTCAAATCCAGCATCAGACACTAGCTGTGTGACCTTGAGCAAGTCACTTCACCTCTGTTTTCTTCTGTTTCCTCAACTATAAAATGGGGATAATAATAGCACTTACTTCACAGAACTGTCGTGAGGATCCAGTGAGATATTTGTAAAAGCGTGCTTACCTAGTGTCTGGCACCTGGTAGACACTGTAAACCCCCATTCCCTCCACTCCTTTCCCCCAAAATGGAGATGATAATGCTCATGCTAACGCTGCCTCTGTCATCAACTTTTTGTGAAAAAACAAAACAAACAAACCACTTTGTAAGTCTTAAAGGCAACGTGATCTACAGAAAAGGGGTCCTGTTACCTGTGAGAATAACCAGGAAGGGGCTCATACAAGAACCA
>CM053585.1:255181281-255211352 GCA_028646515.1 Pseudochirops corinnae | reverse complement strand
AAATGATGTCCTTGGGGGAGAAGAGGGGAAGGATCAAGGCTAAGGCAAACTTGAGTGTTTGCTGGCCCTGACCTGTGAGAAGCCCTACAGCTGGGGAGAGGTGGAGCGGGTGGAGTTTGGTTTTGTTCAGGAGTTAAATGTTGCTAGATGTGGCCCTAAATCCCCATCTTGTCCTTGTCCTTATTTCCAAATTGCCATCGGGCTTCATAACTGGTATAGATGTGTATGCTTTTCAAAGCATTTTCTTCTCTACCCTGTCTCACTAGAGGCCCTGTGGCATAGTGGAAGGACCTTGGTCTTAGAACTGGAAGATTGGGTTCAAGTTACACCTGTACCAAAGCTCTCTGCTGTTGGCATTGGGCAAATCACTTCATTTCTCTAAAATTCAGTTTCCTCATCTGAAGGGACTAGAAGGGGATAGAGAACTGGCCCTGTAGTCAGGGGGACCCGAACTCAAACCCGGACTCAGAGACGTACTAGCTGTGTGACCCTGGGCAAGTCACTCAACCCCCATTGCCTCCATCACCCCCTCCCCCCCACAAAAAATGGGGGCTAGCAATACTTGCATTAATTACTTTTCAGGGTCAGGCTGTTGTTTTTTTTTTTTTTTAACATGTTTTATGGATGCTTTTTTTTTATACTTCTGTCACTCAATGATTTATTGGTATTATTCCCATTTTACAGGTGTGTAAACTGAGGGCCAGGTAGCTATAGGTATTACAGTGGATAGAGTGAGTGAGGAAATGAGTGAGGAAGTGAGGAGTGAGGAAGACTCATCTTCCTGAGTTCAAATCCAGCCTCAGACACTGATTAACTGTGTGACCCTGGGTAAGTCATTTAACCCTATTTGCCTCAGTTTCCTCATCTGTAAAATGAGCTGGAGAAGGAATCAGCAGACCACTCTGCCAAGGAAACCCTAAAAGGGGTCATGACTGAAAAAGACTGAACAACAAAAACTTAAGGTCAGAGAAGTAAAGAGACTTATCCAAAGTCCCACAAGAAAGCAGTGGCACATGTGGATTAGAACCCAGGTCCTTTGACGGATTCTATTTACATCCCACTGCCCCACCCTACAACTGAACCACCCTTTGCAACTGTCTGGAGGCTACTGAGGCAGCTCTGCTGTGGGATAATTCTAATCATTAGGAGGTGTTTTTTTTTTCTGATATAACCATCACTCTCTTTGCAACTCACCCTCTTTCTGTCCTAGTCCTGGCTGAACAGAGCAAGTGTAAACCCTCCCCCAAGACATTCCCTCAGTTTCTTAAAGAAAATAACCATCCACCCCCACCCCCACCCCCCCCAAGTCTTTTCCTTGGTTGGTGGCTGTTAAGGCTTTCTAACCTGGGATTGGCAAATGTCCAACCTGGGGCCACAGCTAGCCAGCAAGCTCCCTTCGCTTCAAAATGGCTGCCTCCCCAGTGCTGAGTCTGGCCGATTCTCAGCTAGAATAGTGGCTGTTTTGTAGGTCACAGGGGCAGTGCCTTCCTGCTGGGCCTGGAAGATGGGTCTTTTGAGGCCGGGCAGCTTGGCCCAGTATCATAAAGCTATCGCTTTATTGCTCGTAGAATTCTGAGCTGGAGAGAACCACGTCAACATCCTTAAACCACCTCTCCGGGGAGGAGAAATCCCTGGTCTGAGCGTCCAGGGTCCCAGACAGGCTACAGGCACCCACCAAACAGAAACAAGAGTTTTTCCTTAGAGCGGGGAGACCTCACCAACTGACTTTGTGAACTGGGGCAGGCGATTTTCCTTTCCTGGGCCCTAGATCCTTTATTTCTAAACTGAGAGGGTTGGACTTGGTGATTTCTAAGGCTCCTTCCAGCTCTGACATCCTACAACTGAACAAAAGAGGTTCCATTGCAGGATTTTTTTTCCCCTTGAAGCGTTGGTGTAAATGAGTTCCGTTTAGTTTGATGGGCTGGGGAGGGGGTCTAAGGAGTAATGGGGGAAAAAGGTTTATTGTAGGAACACCCAGAGACTTTTAGCAAAGGTGTGGTTCAGGGCTGTGGCATTGACATCTGGGGGCCTCCTCCTGAACCCCAAGAGATATCCCCTCCGAGGAGTCGAGCGCTGCCATGGCTGCTGCCCCACGCCCAGGTCTGATCCCATGGCCTGGATTTCTTTTTCTCTCCTCTTCATAGCTTGCCTCGGCATCTTGCCAGGCCAGCCGGGGGATGGGGGTGGAGGGAGGAAGGCCGAGGGGGGCTGTCCCTGGCCTGCCTTCGCTGGTGCCGGGAGCTCTCTCTCTGCCTCTGATTTTCCCCAGCGAGGGTGTCGGGGAGCGGGAGGCAGGATAGATGTTTGCAATAATTACCCAGCCGAACCCTTCCTGAGCTCTGCCTCCATGGTAACAGCAATGGGTTGTCCCAGCCTGAGCCTGCAGTAGGATGAAAAGAGAGGGGAGAGGGATGCAGAAGCTGGAGAGAGCCCTGCAGTGTGCGCTGGGCGATTTCCTGGGGGGCTGGCACCAATGCTCTGCCACAGGCAGCCCTTGCCTCCAATTCCCTTGCTCCCTTTGTAATGCTTTTGACACATTCCCCCCCTCCTGAACACACACACACACACACACACACACACACACACACCCCTTCGGGTGGCTCCTTACCCCCTCCTACATCCTCCCCCCAGCTGCTCCCTTGAATCCACCAGAGACACAGAAACTGCCAGGGGTGGGTCAGGGAGGACAGGCCTCCAAACAGCTCTTTGTCTGAGCCCAGCCGCTTGGCCCAGGGGGAGGCCTGCCTGACATTGGGCGGAGGCACTGGGGACGTGGTAAAGAACGCTGGATTTGGAGTCAGAGGCCGGGGGCTTGAAGCCCAGCTCTGCCACTCATTACCTATGTGATCGTGGGCAAACCATTTTCCCCGGCCCTCACTTTATTCCTCTGTAAACCGAGGGGTTGGACTAGGTGATTTCTACGGGTTCTTCTAGCTCTAAACTCTATGATGCTGTGGTTGTCAGCCAGATTCGAAGACCTGCAAATAAATGGGAATAGGCCAACGGGACTGTGCAGAAGGAAGGGGTGAGGGAGGCCGAGATGGGGGAGGGAGCCCATCATGGGGGAAAATAGCACAGGAGGGAGGAAGCCATCTGTAGGGGAGAGCAGGTGTGCGGGGGAAGTGAGAAGGGGGAGGGAGGGATGCTGGGCTGGGGGTTGGGACTCTGGGGGTTCCAGCCCCACTTATCATAGGATAATAAGATTTGAAAGCTGGAAGGAATTGTAGAGACCATCCAGTCCAGCCCCCTTATTTTACAGACAAGTACAATGAATCCTAGAAAGGTGAGGCGACTGCACACAAGGTCACATGGGGAATAAATAGCAGACTTGGGATTTGAACCTAGATCTTCTGACTCCAGAGTCTTTCTGTATTGCGAACCCCCATTGTCAGAACTAGTGCAGCCTCTCTCGGATTCTTCTTTAGTCCCACAGGACTTCTAATAATAATTCAAAGCACTTTCTTCCTTTTCACAACATCCTCTTGAGGTAAGTAGTACAAATGTTATTATTCCACTTTAACAGATGAGGAAACTGAGGGTTAGCAAAGTTAAGTGATTTGCCTGTGATCACACCTGTCAGATGGAGCTGGGATTTGAACCCAGGTGTTCATATTCCCAGCCCAGGGTTCTTTCCATTGACTCCCCTGCCTAGAATACATGCCAGATCCCTTTCTCTCAAGGGCAAAAGATGAAATGACAAACGTTAAGTGCCTACTATGTGCCATATGGTAGTTAGGTGGCACCGGTGGACAGAGCATCACACCTGCAGTCAAGGAAGACTCATCTGCCTGAGTTTAAATCTGGTCTCAGACACTTCCTAGCTGTGTGACCCTGGGCAAGTCACTTAACCTTGTTTGCCTCAGTTTTCTCATCTGTAAAATGAGCTGCTCCCATATCTTTGTCAAGAAAACCCCAAATGGGGTCACAAACAGTTGGGCATGACTGAAAATGATGAACAACTACATAGTGAATGTGTCATATGCTATTCTAGTGCTGGAGAAAGGAATACAAAGAATGAAGTAATCACAGGCTTTGAGTTTTAGATGAAGGGTGTTTTTGAGGAGGTGGCATGGTGTATCCGGGTCTCAGCTAGCTGGATGACCTTAGGCAAGTCATTTCCACACTCCAGCCCTTTCCTTCCTCTATAGAATGAGGTGTTTGAACTAGAATATCACAAAGATCTCCTGTCCTATAATTTAAAAGATCTTAAAAGATCTTTAATTCTGTAACTGATATCTGCACCTGAAGAAATAGGTCTAGCTTAGGCATTCTATATTGTTTCTAGGTCTTCATCCCAGGGAAATTGTGGGGTCCTGTCGTTTGACTTGGACTCCAAGGACCATTTTAGGGTAACAGCACAACTCCAGGGAAAGCCTCCAGGAACAAGTTCAATCACTTCTGTGGGTTACTGGCTCACCTTACCTTTGGGTCCCAAATAAACGTACAGCAAAACACAGCTGGGCAGAAGATCTCAGCGATCTCAGACTCCCTTCTGAGAATGTCCCCAGACCAGCTTTGGCAGGGGGTCAGCTTGGGTGGTCTCCAAGGTCCCTCCCAGGTCTAACCTTTTCTGCCTTATGTTCTAAGGTCCTTGCCAGCTTTCTTGGCCTCTGTTTTCTGTCTTCTAAGATTCTTCCCAGCAACCAGTCTCTTTTCTTCTCCTCTGAGATCCAAGTTGGTCAACTTAGCTTGGATCTCAAGCACCAGGTAAGTCAAGCCAGCAGCTTTTCCCAAATTATAATATATTGATCCTAAAAAACATATTGGTCCGATGAATGGTTGTAAGTTACCTCAGATCTTCGAGACTCAATTTTTTCATTTATGAAATGAAAATGATAACATTTCCACTATTTATCTCGCAGAATTGTTGTAAGGCTGAAATCACTCTATAACCAGAAATGTTAGTCATTATTTCAAAGAAAATTTTTTAAAATTTTTATCTACGTTTTGAGGCTTTTTACTCTCAAATACATTAACACTGAAGTGTTAAGGACTTCATTAGGGACCCCTCCCAGGGGAATTTGCATTTTTAAAGGGACAGATGGAGAAAGCAATTCTTACTCTGAAGGAATGAACCTCTAATTTTGAGTAGCAGTGACACCTGACTGGAGGTAATCTATTTGGGGGGTGACACAGGTGAGGGGATGAGCTGGAATGACTTCCGGCTACTCCTAGAATCCCACTGTCCATGCCAATGATGCTACTAGAACTGCCTACAAGGTCTAGATGCCATCCCAGGAAAAACCAAACTGTCCCCACAGAAGGTGATATATGTTGGCAGGACCTCTGGGGACAGACTGGGCACAATGGGACACACCTGTTAGCAATGTGTTGAGCTGTTACCAATATTTCCATATCCCTGTAATTCAGCAGGCAATAAACTGATCAAGATGTGGCTAACAAATAGAGCCCAATTAGACCATCGTTTGCGCTTTAGCTGAAGTGTTTCTTCAGGGAGGCAGGGGAGCTAGGGAGGGGCACACAAAGGCCAGTGCCCCCTCCCCTGGGATATTCTCTTTGCCACCCCATCTGCTACCCCAAATGCTAAGTGGATCCCTGAGGAAAGCCCTTGCCCAGCTCTGTCTTGATCAGCAATTGCTTTAAGCTATATGTATGTATGTGTGTGTGTATATATGTATGTATGCATACATGTGTGTGTGTCCAAGTGTGTACGCAGACCTGCACATGGGGGTCTGTCTGGCACTGGGTGAATTCCAAGATCTTGCTGGAAGCAGCTGAAACTGGAGAAGGCCAAGCCAAGGCTAGGCAGCCAGCATTCCTGACCTCCCCTTGCAGGAATCTCTAGGGGCCAGCCAGCCAGATGCCCTACTAATCAAGGCTGGCCAGATTGGGCAGCTTACACTACAGGTGTTACCTTACCTGAAACTGATTACTTGGGTTCTCCCTGCAGAGGAGGAGGGAGCAGCTGCTTGAAGTAGTCCTGGTCACTGAATCACTGCAATCCTCCTGACTCCTTCAGATTTGCAAATAATCACCCACCGGGCTGTGAACAGGCTACAACTGGAGGCCCTACTTCTGAAGGGAAACTGAGTCACAGAGTATCAGAAACCAGGAGGAAGCTAGGGGCTGGGGTGGGATGATTCATCAAGTCCATTCCACCACCTCAGTATTAGAAATCAGCTGTCCATCAATATAACTGGGAGAGGAGGGGGAAATCCCACAGTTTACCCCATGGGCAAGAGAAAAAAAGGAATTAACAGAGGATTCATTAGTATGATAATGCTCCCTTCTAAGGAGATCTGCTTAAAGGCCGGTTTGCTGTCAGCGTATTGTGCAGATGGAAAGTGAAACTGCACTGCCCATCCAGGGTGGGCAGATGGTGGCAAGGCAGGGAGGCAAACCCAAGAGTCCCATGTAGTAGCCAGAGTGGGGAAATACGTTTTAGTGGGGAAAGCATCCAGCTTTGAGACAGGAGACCTAAATTCTAGCCCCTAGCTTAGTCACTACATTGCTATGTGACCTTAGGAAATTCATTTTACATCTCTGGGACTCACTTTCTCCTTCTATAGAATGAGATCCAGAGTTGAAAAGAAACTTAATGGTCAACAACCTTTTTATAAATGAGGAAACTGAGGCACAGGGAAACTAAATGACTTATCCAAGGTCACACTGCTAATGAAGAACAAAGTTAGGATTTGAATCCGGGTCGTGTGACTCTAACTTCAGCATTCTTTCCATCTCTGGAGCAGCGGGCTCCAGACTTTTTTGATCATGTTCCCTCCCTCTTAGCAATAAAGTTTTGAAAATGAAGCTCCAATATACATATTTATATAGTATATATTTAATATTTACCTATTTATATCTATTTATATTATATATTTAATATATTTTACTGATTTATAAATTATATGCATATACTATTAAACTGATTACAAAAACTACATTACAAAAATTTATGCAAAAGTTAAAAATCTTTAAAAAGGGTGAGATAAATATGAAACTTTTTTTCTTACAGTCTCTAGAGTCTATTGAGTAGGTGACATGATCAGATCTGTACTTTAGGAGAAAGGGCCAGAGAGGGGAAGATTTGAGGCAGGGAGGCTGATGAGGAGGTTATGGCAATAATCCAAGGGAGAAGTGAGGGGGACCTGAACGGGGTGATGGCTGTGTGAGTAGAGAGAAAGGGACAAATGTGAGAGATGTTGTGGAGGTAGAAACAAGATCCCACAGCTGATTGAATGTGTGAGATGGATGAAAATGAGAAATCAAAGATGCCACAAGATTTTGCGTCCAAGTGATCAGAAGATTGGTGGTACCCTCCACAGTACTGGGGATGTTTGAAGAGGGGCCAGTTTGAGAAGAAAGATAATGTAATGAAATCCTCAATCTGTTGTCCCTCATCCACACCTGCTCATCCCAGACAACTCTGTCCCACTCCAAATGGATAGGGGAGGAAGGTGGGACTCTTACTCACCTGTCACTGCTTTAGTGTGAAGATCCTGGGAGGGGCACCTGTTGCAACCCCCAAAGTGATCTGGGCGGGGCGTTAATACTGGGGGGTGTTCCCAATGTTGCCTATGCAGCTGCTTCTGTGAGTATTCAGGATTCGTTAGATTATACCTGCCCTTAAAAAGCCCCAGTCCTTGCCTCAGCAAAGAGTGAGCTTTCACACCTAAGGAAAGGGGGGAAAGGGTAAGTACGATTGTATTGGCAATAAACCCCATTATTGGCTATCAAGAGGAGAATAGGATTTGATCCATCTTTCCACCCTCCTATTGGAAGAGCTCACTCTTCTTTGGGGAACAATGCTCCAGAAACTGGTCCTTTATAGCTCTAATTCTGTCATCATAAGTAAATTATTCTAGAGGTGAAAGGTATCTCAAAGGCCCTCTAGTTCAACTCCCTTATTTTTACAAATGGGGAAACAGAGGCCCAAGGAGCATGAGTGACCTGCATAAGGTCACATAGGTAGGAAGCTTCAAAGGTAGGATTTGAATTCTATCCTCTGGTTCCAATCAATCAGCCAATCAGCTGACATTTATTAAATGCCTACTATGTGCCAAGAACTATGCTAAGTTCTGGAGATACAGAAGGAGGAAAAAGGACAGTCCCTGCCCTCAAGGAATTTACAGTCTAATGTGTAAGATGACAACTGGCTCCAAAGCCAGTGTTCGTTCCACTGCACCCCCAAGCCTGTCAATCTTTACCATTCTGAAGTCTCTTCTAGCTCTGACATCTGATGGCAGGTGTTCCAAAGTCCATATTAAGGGGCATCTCTGTCACCTACTACTTCATGTACTGTGGTCTAGGATCCCTTTAGCCTCTAACTTTCCACTGTCTAAGCTCTGTAGAGAGGGAGTATGAAGTAGGGTAGAGATGTCAAAAAATCCAGAGTTCTTCCCAAGTCAGATTAAAATATAATTGGGAAATATTTAACAAAATAAGTAAAAATGTTATGCAACATAGATGATGTCAATTTGTGGTTTTCTAAGTCAATATGCAGCAGCAGAGATGTTTTTATTTGAGTTAGACACCACCTGTGTAGGCGCAAAGTAGGGAGGAAGAAGTAAAAAGGAAGATCTGAGTTCAAATTCTGATTCTGACCCAACAACGCTGGACAAGTCACCACATCTCCCTGATCCTCAGTCTCTTCATCTATTAAATGGTACGTATTGGACTAAATGGCCTCTAAAGTCCCTTCAACCTCTAATCCACGATCTTGTGAACCTTCCAGCTTTACCATTCAATAGTATGTTTTATGCTCTTCTGGGACAGGATCAAATGCCCCACCACCCTCAGGGGGCTTTCCACCCTACAAGACAACCCTAGACCTTCCTTCCTCCCCACCTTAAGTTCTTCCCACATTCCTACCCCCTTGCCTTGCTCTTGATTCCATTGGAATGTCAGATTTTTGAAGTTTCAGCTAGGTCATCCAAAGCAAGAGAATTGTTCCCAATAAGACAGAAGCAAATTGTTTAGAGATAGCTCTCCCTAGAAGAATCAGTGAGCTGCTGTCCTAGGGAACTTGGGAAAATGAGATGGGTGTCCCATGGAATTTTAACTCTAGCAAAGTTTTAAATACACATCAGGATGAATCACTGTGTCCCTCCTTCGCCCCAATCAGGATGGCCCCTTAATTGCACACTAATGCGATTAGGAAATGTTCCCAACCAGCCAACAGTATTTTTAAACAACGAGTTGGAGGAAATATTTTCTAAATCCTGTATCGTGCTGTGGAACCGCTCTGAATTATTAACCACCCAGGAAAACCTCTATATTTCTTGACGGGGTTTAATTTCGACAGATACAATTTTCCTCCTGGTGATTTATGAAAAGCACGTTCTTTTCTCCAGGAAATCACACCAGCCACCCCTTTCTCCTTAACCTCCCTTCCCGCCTCCCGAACTAGAGTACTTACCTGGAAACTACACAAACTTTTATCTTTAAATACTGTCTCAATTCCTTCATCAAGTGCAGTTTTCTATCTCTCAGGCTGCTTTGAAGGCCAGGGGAGGTATAGATGTGACCAGTGCTAGGCTTATTATGAATGCAGAAATCAGTCACTAATTAGTATATAAATAACTGGAATAATCTTACTCATCTCACGAAGGGGTATCCTTTTATTCCTGTCACACCAATGGGGATACCTGGTAGTGTTTGCTTGAAGTTTAAAGCTCAGAGTTCTCATAACAGATTAGATTCCCTATATTGCTTTAAGGTTTACAGAGTACTTTTCCTTACACAGCCCTGTAAAGTGGGAAGTATAAATGTCATCATCCCCATTTTACAGAGAAGGAAACCAAGGGGCAGGGTCACACTTACTGTGTAAGCTGAGGTCCAAACCTGAATCTTTCCCGATTCTAATTCCAAGACTCCTTCTACTACCTCAAGCTGCTGCCCTAATGTTTAGACCAATTACATTGTGAACAAAGGGGTTTTGTGGTATAGTTCAGAGGTGTCAAACTCAGATAGAAATGGGTCAGTTCAACAGTACATGAGGATCCCTATGGGCAACATATGGATTCAGAAAACTACATATTAACATTATCTATGTTTTACTGTATTTTTATTTATTTTGTTAAATATTTCCCAATTACATTTTAATTTGCTTAGGGCAATGCTCTAGAGTATTGTGGGCCATATGGGCCCTGCATAACAAAACTCCCATCTAGTGGATGGAGAACTAGAGTTGGAGCTAGGAAAACCTGGATTCAAGTCCTACTGGTGTCATATTCTGATTGTGTGACCCATGGCAAGTCCCTAAACTTCTCAGTGAACTGGGAAACTCTTATCTAAGACTCTAAGTTACAGAGAAGGTCATGACTTGTATTAGTAGAGGGACTTTCCTCATCTGGGAGACCTCTATATCAATGAAATCATAGGTCCAGTCTCCGTTCAGAAGGAGAGAGGGGAGGAGAATTATTGTCATTATTCTACTATGGAATAACTCTATCAATTCAACCAGTAGAACAGGACACCCTTGTCTCTCATGTTACCTTGAACAAGTCACTCTCTGGGTCTCTATTTCTGCCTCTGTGGAGCCAGGGCTTTGGACTAGATGACCTTTCTTGCTCTAAATCTACAATCCAATGACCCTTTGATCCTGGGCCTTGGGAGTCTGACCCCCAAGGAAAGGAAGCAGTGGGCAGTGGAGAGAGAAGAGCAGTGGGAAACTATGCATCTCCCACCTAGCCTAAGCATTTGAAATATTATAAAAGATAACCATATCTATAGCTCTTTAAGGTTTTCAAAGTACTTTCCAAGCAGCATGAACATGGCCTCAAATCAATTTTTAGGAAGAAAATTTAGTTAAAACATCAAGGAAGAACCTGAGACCCAAGGCCTCATTTAGGAAGGTAACTTGAGATGCCCAGGGCCATTGCTAGGAATGAGTAAGTACTCACTTAGGAGTACCTCCATGGTCTTTGTATTGCGAGGGTTGGGGCTGCCTAACTAGGTGCTAACTGTTCTAAGCTCTGTTGTTTCTGGGATAAACAGGGCAGATGAGTACCACCAGTTTCTCCAAATTTTGATGCCACTTATATTTTTGTTCCTGTTTCCAAGGCGAAGGTTTTTTTCAGGATGATACATTGACTCTCAGATGAGTTTCCAGGATCATTCTGTCTCTTGGGCTGGGAGTTGGGGGCAATCACAGTAGTACCTGGACCCCTACCATAATCTTCCTCCACTCAGTCAAGATCTAATCCCATATCAAAGGAAAAAGGATGCATGGAATTCAATGTTACCATAGCATCTTAGGAAATAGAGCTAGAAGGAATCTTAGTAATCATTCAGTCAAATGTCTATATTTTACAGATGAGTAAACTGAGGCCTAGAGAGAGAAAACAACTGGCCAGAGGCCCTATGGGGAGTATGCAGCAGAGTTGAGATACACACTCAGATCTCTGAGTGTTATTTAGCCTGAATAATCTGCATCAACTAATCCAGAACCGTCTCCTCCTTATGGTCATTCATTTTCCAAACATGCCTTGGTCTTCCCATCCATGCTTAACTACTTTCTCCTGCCTAAAACCACCATTCCCACTCCTCTATACCTGTCCAATACCTGCCTACCTTTCAAGCCCCACCCCCAACGCTTCTGCCTTGGCTCACCTGTCAAAGTCATCATCACAGGATGAGAGAATTCATAGGACACAGAACTGAAATAGCCCTTTCAGACTAAATCCAATGCACACGATTTATTTAGATAATTAAAAACTAGTCAATACCTTTTGCTTTTTACATCATAATCATTTTCTGACGTACCCCCTTCCTCTCCAACAGAGTCCTCCTTTTTAAAGAAGAAAGACAGTCAGCACAGCTTACTAACAACAGGAGGGGGTCTGACTACATACAGGGCATCCCATGCCCCCAGTCCGTCTTCTCTCGGCCAGGAAGAAGGTGGTGCGTTTTCATCACCCCTTCTCCATGACCAAGACTGGTTGTTAAAGTCAATCTGAGTTTAACAGCTTTTTGCTGTGGCTTTCTTTTGCATTGTCATGGTCATTGTAGATAATTTCTTTGTTTCTGCTAACTTCATTCTCCATCAGTTCATACAGGCCTTCTCATGTTTCTCTGAATCCTCTTATTTGTCATTTCTTGCAGCGTGATAATATTCCATTGTGTTCACCTACCACAGGCCGTTTAGCCATTCTCCAATTGATGGAGACCCCCTTTGATTCTAGGGGTTTTTTTGCTACCGCTAAGAAATGTTACTGCTTCCCAGACCCAGGTCACTGAATAAGGTTTATTCTACTAGGCCCAAGAGAATAGAGAAGGGCTCAGAAAATGTCAGGGTCACCTCGGTTACTGACCTGTGAGATGCAAGTCTAGGCCCCAATGTGTTCTCCTAGTACTGGACCTCCTGCCCAACTTGATACACTCAACTTTCCCCAGGGGTACCCAGCACAGAGGAACATAGACATGTTATATATAGAAATCCCCCCAGGAACACCAGATGCTGCTTGGTACAAAGACCTTGTGTTTATGTAGCGCCTACTATGGGCCAGGTCTTGCACAAAGCTCTTTACAAATATTATTTCCTTTGATCCTCACAACAACCCTGGGAAATAGGTGCTATTATTATCTTTATTTTACAGATAAGGAGACTGAGTAAAAAGAGGTTAAGTCATTTGTCCAAGGTCACAGAGCTAATACATGAGGTCAGATTGGAACTCAGGTCTTCCCCAGTGCTCTATTCATTGAACCACCCAGCTGCCTCTGACCTTTTCTTCTCTTCCTTCTCCACTCCCCAAATTCTGCTGCTTAGGGATAATGATGCAGTCTCAACACCAGTCCAGACACCCCAGTGATCGTTCTTCTTCTGTCACAGAATCATAGATCAGGGATTGTCTATTCTGACCCCTTCATTTTATAAATTGGGGTCTTGGTCCAGGTGTCTCCCTGGTTTCATTCACTGTCCAGGAGCAGCCTCCGAGTAGGAGCATGGCTGGGATGGTCCAGGGCTTTTGGCAATATTTGCTACCTCCTATTCCACGGATTGACTCCCTTGCCTTCTAATCATGATGAACACAACCCTGACTCCTCTCTTCTTGGAACTCGTATTGCTGGTGGTTTATTCTGCCTGGTACCCAACTTCATTGTAGGACCTAGATTCTGAGCTGGAAGGGAAATCAGAGACCATCTGATTAGCCCCCTAATTTCACAGAGAAGGAAATAGGACCCAATCTTTGCCCCAAATCACCCATGGAGCTAGCTGGCTCCTAAGGGTGGGGATTAAAACCCAGGCCCTCTCATTTCCAGCCCAGCATCCCACAGCATGGCTTGCCCCTCAATTTCTTTCTCCCAGGATTCCCGACACTGGTGCCTCACTGCATGCCCCAGCTGGACATCTATTTCAGTGAGCTCATCCAAATAAGTGGAGAGCACCAGAGGACTTCTAGGTCTCTCCATCTGCCCTGTACTTGAGCTTTCTTTTATGTTTCTCTCCCCCAGTTAGAGACTTAGTTCCCTGAGAGCAGGCACTATCTCAGTTTTTCTATTTGCATGCTCAGTCCTTAGTTACACAAGGTGCCTGACACATAGTAAATACTTATTCCTTCACTCACTCACTCATTCATCCATTCATCTTTCACAACACTCACAGACCAGCCAAATCTCCACTCTGCCCAAGACTTTCACTTTCCAGGACCTTGCTCCTTCTTGTTTGACCCCAGAAATCTTTTGGCTGAGAAGGGGTTGTTGGCCAGACAGCGGCAAGGAGGAGGGGTGGGGGGAGACTCCTTGGGAAAATCTCGCTATGTCCTTGCTCAGAGGGACCTTGTAAGATGCTGAATCATGGTTTGCAGGAGCTGCATGTTAAATATTTCAGGGCCAAGCTGTGGCCCTGGTCTGCCCCTTTAAGGTCTGACTCCAGGCTTTGGATGTGGATTAGGATAAGGAATCCCCCTGAGGGGATCTCCCCAAGGAAATGATGGGGTCTGACAGGCTTCTCAAAAAGCCAGTTGTCTTAGCTGAAGGACCCGGCTAGGGGAGCCCTGTGTGAAGCATATGACGGGTGGTCCCCCAGAAGATGTCACTTCCTAAAGGAACTAGGACTCTACCTTTGGGAGCAGTACTTGGGGTGTTCTGAGAGCTCTTTCAGCTTCAAGAGCCTTTCATATATCTGAAGACAGTAATCTTGTCCCATTCCCTGCCCTCCCTTCTCTTCCTTTCCCCCTCCTCCCATCTCTCAGTCATAGATTCATAAACTCAGAAAATGTCAGACCTGGGAGAAACATCAGAGCATCAAACACAGAATGTCAGAGTTAGAATCGTAAGATCATGGGTTTCAAGCTGGAAGGAATCTTAAAGGTAACCCTATTCCAACCCTCTCATTTTATGGATGAGGAAATCGCCCAAGGTCACACAGGTAGTAAATGATAGAGGCAGAATATGAACCCCAAGCCAGTATTCTTTCTATTATACCATGAAAGCTTATAGATAACCCACTCCAACCTCCCCTTTCCCCATTTTAAAGATGAGAAAATGAAGGCCTGGGGAAGGGAATGTTCTTTCATAAAACTCCTTTAAATGAAAATGTCCTTTGTCCAGCAACATGCACAGGTCTAGTCCTACTCTAAAACAAAAAAAACAACCTCCCAGTTTACCCTACTACCCTGTGTTGTTCATATATTTTTAAAGTAGGCTCAGACTCTTCCTCAGGAAACCCTGAGAGGTGGGAGGGACCTGCTGTTTGCTTTGGGTGGGAATATGGTTGGATTCAGCAGCAGTTGTGAGAGGCCACTGTGAATGAGATGAAGGAAAGCTGGATTTGGAGTCAGACATTTTAAGATCCAAACCCGGCTCTGCCGTTGTGTTATATTATATACGACTTTGGCCTTGGCCTAAGCAGTTGGTCTCTGTGTACCTTGGTTTACTCATCTGTAAAAAGAGAGAGTTAAAAGTAGGTGAGCTTGAAATAACCTTTCAACTCTGAATCCTTTGAATAGCTGCCTAGGATTGTGTGAAAACAAGGTACCTCTTCTGGGGAAGCTATCTCTCAGGCCTAGGGGAGGAGAGGCATGGGTGTGGTCATGGGAAGAACCCTGACCTGGATTACTTCCTCCCTAGTCTTGCTTCTGCTGCTAAACTGCTGTGTGACAATTAAATCCCCTGCCCTCTCTGGGTGTCAGTCATCTCATCCATAAAGTGATGGGGATAAGGTTCCTTCTGACTATAGCATTCTGTGATTCCAGAGGATGGATTCATAGAGCTGTTCTGACCCCACTCGATGACTTCTATGGAATGGGGCAGAGCAGGAGTGACTTAGTCAAGGTCATATAGCAAGACAGCCCTTGGAGGAAAGTCTTCTGACTGATGCATGGTCCAGGACTCCCCGCTGATTTCGGAGACGCAGGAGTGGCTGAGACTGTGAGTCTAGGGATCGATGACAAGGCTTTTTCTTCATGTGAGAAAGGGAGGGAGGGAAGAAAGGAGGGAAACTGGGCCTGGGTGTCACTGAGTATGTTGTCCCTGTGCCAGCCAGACGCTCAGCCTCCCTCCCTCCTGCTCCTGCTCCCCTCAGGCCCCAATATCATTTCTATTCTGCCATGGGATTTCCCAGAGGCTAGGCAGCAGCCTCGATCTCTTTCATTAGGCAAAGGAAAAGGTACCTGCTGCTGACCCACAAGGATCAGGATACATCCCAGGGATGAGGGCATCTCTGAACCTTCCTGTGGCTCAGCCTTTCCACGGACCATCCAGTGAGGGTCCTGGGGAGGCTTCTGGCCAGCATGGGTGTTTGCAATCATTATCCAGTCATCCCCTTCAAGTATACTGCAACCATAGCAACCCACAGATGTTCTGTCCTAGCCACACTCTGCAGTGAGCCAAGCACAAAATTTAACCCCTTCTGGCCCAAGGCAGTCAATTATCAGGTTGCCTGTGGGACCAGGGGAAACCTAAGCAGAAAATCACAGGAACACATCTCACCTCCTTAACCAAATGGATCATAAATCCTGGATGAACAGGACCTCTCCTGAGCCAATCAGACTCTGTCTTCCAAAGTCAGGAGGAAAGGCAACAGCTGACTCCTCGCCTGCTTTACCTGGCTGTGTAAGGGAGAGGCTCGAGCAGCGCCAGTACCTGGAAGTCCTGGACACAGGAGAGGCCTCACCTGAGTTACCTATTAATCAACAACAGACCTATATTGTCTTTCAGGAGCCCCTAGGCTTCGCTATTGATGTTTTCTCTGGGAATGGGAAAGCATCGAGGGACAGCCTTTTGTAGTGGATAGAGCCCTGGACTGAGGTCCAGGAGACCCTAGTACTAGCACCAACCTGCTGTATGATCCTAGCAAAATTCCTTCCACTTTCTGGAGAGGCAATTTCTTCCCATGTAAAGTGAGGTGTCCAAGCACTGATGTCCTCTGAGGTCCCTTCCAGTTTTGACAATCTGTGTCTTCTGTGCTAAGGTCCCTCCTCCTTACCCCCATGTCCAGCTCTGACATTCTGTGTTCTAAGGTCTCTTCCAGCTTTGACATTCTCTCTCTTCTGTTCTGAGGGCTCTCCCCACTTCCCCACCCCCATTCCCACCTCCAGCTCTGACATTCTGTATTCTAAGGTACCTTCCAGCTCTAACATTATATGATCCAAGATCCCTCTGAATTCTGAAATTCTTCCATTCCAAAATAGCCTTAGATAGAATTGACTTTTCCTTGGGGACCCAGCAATTGACCACAACCTGCCATAAACTAGCAAACCAACCCAAATTTAAAACCCTGCTCTTGCTCTACAGATAGTTCTCACTTTTGAATGGATCTTACATACTTTTCACAAATCCATTATCACCTGAGTCCTCCCCTCTCTGTGTGGTTCTGTCTATCTGTCAGAGAGAGGGCCAGTGAGTGATTTAGCCAAAGTCTCTTTCTGGGAGGAAGCACCCAAAGAAAACCAAAGGAAATTAGCCTAACCATGTGTGAGATAGGTTTTCAACTGCCTCACCACTTAATGTGTAAGTCTCTTGGGATCCTATTTATGTGGACTGGGGAGTGTTTGTTATGCTGGACTCCAGACAGAAAAAAAAGGACCCTGAACTTGAAATCAGAAGACCTGAGTTTTCATACCACTTACTGGCTGCGTGGTCCTGGACAAATAGCTTTCTTTCTTTGGCCTCAATCTTGTTTGCAAACTGAGGACAATGAATCCTTGAATTTACTTGTTTCACAGAGTTGTAATGAGGATCCAAAAAGGAAATAAATATAAGGGTACTGCATAAAAGGACTCAAGTGGGATAGTTTACATAAAGTGTTTTTCCCTCTACAAAGTTTTATATATGCTCAGGTTATGAAATTATCATTATGTATTATTTTTGTTGTGTGTCATTTCAGTCAGGTCCGACTCTTTGTGATCTTGGCAAAGATACTGGAGTAGTTTGCCATTTCCTTCTCCAGCTCATTTTATAGATGAGGAAACTGAGGCAAACAGGGTTAAGTGACTTGCCCAGGGTCACACAGCTAGGAAACATCTGGAGTTGGATTTGAACTCCTGAAGATGAATCTTCCTGATTCCAAGTTCTGTATTCTATCCACTGTGCCACCTAGCTGCCCCTTATGTATTATAAAAATATATAAATGTAAATGATAATTCAGTAAAGTGCTTTTCTAACCAGAGGATTGGATTCCCTGGGGAATAACTACGTGGCATTCAAGGTACTCTCTGTGTCCCCACTCACTATTGCTTATGAGCCCCCACTGTGTTCCCCTTTCAGCATTCACAGGATGTAATTAATTCAAAGCAAAGATATTTCCTGAAGTGGCAAAGTAAGAAGCACATTGCCTTCCCTGTAACCTGGGCCATACTCTCCCACAAATACACAAAGCTTCAGCAGGAAGAGTGACTCACAGAGGGAGCACATGTAGCCAGAGCACACAAGAGGAGAAGTGTCTCATGCTTCTAATGCTTCTAAGTTGCCATATCTTCACCCTGCTCACACTGATCTTGGCTCTCCAGCCTCCATCCTGCTGGATCCCACGTTCTTCTGGGCGAGCACAGGGTTTCCCCTGTCTTCCTCATCTCTTTTTCTTTTCTCTTACATTTCTGCTTTTTCTTACCTCTTGCTTTCCTTCCTCTTCCAGACAGCTATTGGTGCAGTGGATAAAATTTTAGATCCGGAATCAGGAAAACCTGAGTTCAAATCCAGTCTCAGACACTTACTAGCTGTGTGACCCTGGGTAAGTCACATGACCTTTGTTTGTCCCAGTTTCATCAGCTGTAAAACAGGAATAATAAAAGCACCTCTCTGGCAGGGCTGTTGTGAGGATTGAATGAGATAATGTTTGAAAAATCACTTAGCACAGTGCCCAGCATCAGAATAATAACAATAATAATAATAGCTAACACTAGTACTTACTGTGTACCAAATGCTTTACAAGCACTATTTCATTTGGTGCTCACAACAGCTCTTCCAGGCAGATGCTAATATTGTCCACATTTCACAGATGAGGAAACTGAGGCAAACAGAAATCTTTCCCAGGGTCACGTAGCTAGTGAATATCTGAAGTCCCATTTGGGCTCAGGTCTTCCTGACTCCAGGCCCAACGCTCTATTCACTGAGACACCGCCTAACAGGCCCTGTGTAAATGCTCATTCCCCCTTCTTTTCCTCTCCTTCCATTTCCCATTCTTTCCTTCTTCCTATCTTTCTTTTTTCCTTTTCCTTCTTCTTGCCTTCTGTCCACAAAACTTGAAACTGAAGAAATAGGGTGAGGAGAGAGTCATAAAGAGAGCAATGAGGTTTCACAGTTAAATAGAGACAACAGTAACAATAGAGAACTGGGGTGGTTTTTTTGCACTTTTATGCTAATACAGCAATTTCACATCCATTGTTTCATCTGATCCTCACACTCTATCCCTCGCTCTCCACGTCCCCTCCCCCCCAGCCAGGTAGAGTTAAGGTTGTTATCCTGATTTCCCAGATCCTGAAACTAAATTGGACATTATAGTCAGGGTTAGGCAAAGGGTATGTCTGCTGGTGGGCATGCTCAAATCAAGGCTGGCTGTTGGAATTGAGGGGAAGAGAGATGCTTAGGAGCCAATTCAGTTTAATTCGACAAGGATTAATTATGTGCCTACTATATATGTGCAAGGCACAGGTGCTAAATTCTAGAGCCAAAAGGACCAGTCCCAATCTTCACAGGGCTGGCTTTGTACCGGGGGCAGGGAGCAGATTTGGATGGGTTGGGTAGAAGATGATGGCCCGATGTACTAGGTCACAGTCTGGGGTATGCCCTGTGGAGAGATGATCTGTTCCTGGGTTTCCAGATCATTGTTGGCCTCCTGGTGGTCCTTGACTGGCTGCCCTTTTCCCTCCTTTGTGATGCTCAGGAATATTTCCCGGTTTGCTCTCAGAGCTGGGAGGGGCCTTAGAGATCAGCCTATCCCAGCCTAAATCAATCCACAAGTATTTATTAAACACTAGGCATTGTGCTAAGGCAAGCCTCAAGAGGCTTACAGTCTAATAGAGGAGACATGTAAACAACCATGTTCAAATAAGATATATGAAGCGCAAATGGAAGATAATGTTGGAGAGAAGGCACTGTCATTGAGGGAGTCTAGAAAAGGCCTCTTGCAGAAGGTGGGATTTGATTTGAGACTCAAAGGAAGCCAGGGAAGCCAGGAGGTCTGAGTGAGGAGGGAGAGCATTCTAGACATGGGGGACTATCAGAGGAAAGATGTAGGAGCCACACCTCAATTTCACAGATAATAATAATGATAGCTAATATTGATATGGCACTTTAAGGGTTGTAAAGTGCTTTACACTTTCAAAGACCCTCTTGATCACTTGATTATTCTCAGTTTATAGATGAGGCTCACAATGACTGTGACTTGCCAAGGGTCTCACAGCTCATAAGTATCAGAGGCAACATTCTAGTCTGGGGCCTCTTGACTCCAAGGTCACCTGTTTTACCAGGATTCTACCTTTCAGATAAGGAAACTGAGGCCCAGAGAAGAGATTTATTTATGAAATGAGGGATTTATATTAGATGACCTCTAAAATTCTGCGCTCTTAAGGTTTTTTACTTTCTGCGTTCTCAGGCAGCAGTTCTCAACCTGTGGGTTATGTTCAATTTGTAACAATGAAAATATATCTGCATATCAGATATTTACATTATGAGTCATACAGTTATGAAGTAGCAACAAAAATAATTTTATGGTTGGGAGTCACCACAACATAAGGAACTGTATTAAAGGGTCACAGCGTGAGAAATATTGAGAATCACTGTTCTAAGGCATCTTCTAGTTCTAACCTCCTATTTCCAAGATCCCTCTGAATGTAGACTATTCTAACGTTCTCAGCTAGGTGCTTAGGAGTTTCCAACTTCAGACAGGTGGTGTGCTGGGCCTAAGTCAATAAGACCTGAGTTTAAATCCAACCTCAGATACCTACCAGCTATGTGACCTTGGGTAAGTCACTTAACCTCTTGTCTGCCTCAGGTTCCTCAACTATAAAATGGGAATGATGATAGTACTTACCTTTCCGGGTTGATGGGAGGATCAAATGAGATAATGTTTGTAAAGGGCTTAGCACAGTGCCTGGCACAAAGTAGGCACTTAAAAAAAGTGTATTCCTAGGGCTAGGTGGCATAGTGAATAAAGCACTGGCCCTGGAGTCAAGAGGAACTGAGTTCAAACCTGGCCTCAGACACTTGACACACTTACTAGCTGTGTGACCTTGGGCGAGTCACTTAACCCCCATTGCCTTGCCTTCTCCTCTCCAAATAAATAAAAAAATAAAAGTGTATACCTCATCTTCCTCTGACATTCTATGTTCTAAGGTCCTTCCTAGCTCTGACATTTGTATTTTGATTCCTTCAAGTTCTGGCATTCGATGCTCTAACAGTCTAGATTCCAAGCGTCTTTGCCTAATGTTCTATGATTCTGTCCCGCTCAAGGACAGTGTGGTCCAGGTAGATTAATCCAAAGGAAGAACCTAGTTTACTTCCAAATCTAACTGCTAGGCCATTCTATGTCCTTCTAGTTCATCTGGAGGTTAAGAAGGCTCAGGGCTTCCTCTTAACCAAGACACTGAGTGACCTCGGAACAAGGTTTCACTTCTCAAAACACAAACCTATTTTGGATCCCACTGACTTCCTTTCTTGTACTCTCTACTATTCAAACTTTTATAGCTCCAAGTAACTGTGAAATGGACATCCTGTCTCTTCGAGGCTTTCCCAATGCCTTTCTCTTACACCACAGGCTAAGATGTTTTTTTTTTTAACTGCCGATATCTGTTACTCTGTTTTCCTCGACACCCCCCCCTTTGGACTTCATTGTGTTACACCAATGTCCAATAAGACAGGGCAACCACTTTGAGAGTGGCTTCTTCCCCACCCCCTATCTAATATCCCCAGTGGCCACATGGAGCTTCCTTGCTTCCTAGACCTGCCTAGTCAGCTAGGCCTAGTTAGTAGCTAATTGGACCCTCATGGTAAGAATAGCCTACTCTGGGGTGGTTTCCCAGAAATAACAGCCACAAGGTTGAGTTTACAGTCATGAAGCGTTAGAACTATAGAATATCAGAACTGGGAGGATCCTGGGAATAAAGAATATTCAAGGTTAGAATCCAAAGGATTGTAGAGGTTATCCCAGTGAGCCACCTCATTTTATAGATGAGGAAACAGGCCCTGGCTGGAGAGGTGAAAATCCACTCACTCAGAGTGACTTAGGAACAATCCACAATCTACTGACCCAAAGTAACCCACTTTCGGGGGTATCTTAGTTTTACCTTGTCATCTTAGGGAAATCACTTCCCCTCTCTGGGCCTTGGTGTCCTCATCTCTCAAATGAAGGGGCTGAACTTTAAGGTCCTTCCCAGCTCTAATATCGCAGCATTCTGTGCTTCACAAAGAGGACTTTTGTCCTTCTTTCTGTGAGAGAAGTTCGAGACTGGACTTTGGGGTACTGCAATCACCCACCTGGTCCATATCTGGGCCTGGCCTTAGAAAGGATGATAACTAGATTTGGAAGCAAGAGTTGAATATTTTCTACTTAGTTAGATTCATTTTAATGAGGATTCATGGAGCTTTGTATCCATCCCTGTGCTTGACACAATGGGAAAGATGAGAGGAAGAGGCATGATCTTACAGTCTAGTTAGGATTATGTGATCATCAGAGTAAGATCTGGAAGAGATTTTTAAGATAACAGATCCTAAAAGTCCATCCCTTTCAGCATTGGAGTCAGAGGACACATTTCTGGTTTTGCAGATTATCACCTGGATGAAGCTGTACACGTTATACCCTTGCCCATCCAAGATTCTTCATCTGTAAAATGAGGGGGTTGGAGTCTCTGATTGGTAAAGTCCCTTCTCCTTCTAAATCCAGACTTCCAAAATGGGGGATGGACTTGCCCAGGTACGCAGGTAAGTAGCTGTTGGTATTAAAACTCATATTTCTCCTGATGTCAAATCCAGTGGGTTTTTCCCCCTCAGGCATTAGATCAAGTGATCTAGTTGAGGAGATTGAAACCCATGCACATAAAACAGGCAACAAGACAGGCTGGTAGTTACCAGTGAAGAGGGCAGTCTCCAAACTCCATAGGAGTTCACAGAAAAGAGCAAGAACTTTCTGACCTAGGGAGATCAGGAAAACTTCCTGGAGGTGACAGAATTTATTGAACTAAATTGGATTGGAATTTGAGCAGGACCTTGCAAACTTCATAGTATTTGTAGAGATGAGAGAAGCAATAGGGCAGTTAAGGCAGGGTAAATAAATAGTGGGTCTGTCTGAGGAACAGATGAGTAAAGACTGACTAGGTTTTTTTTTTTTAAAAGAATGGTTCTTGTTGTGAAAAATTAGATTAAATCTCTAGGGTAAATTCAGATTATGGGAGTTACTTGAAAGCAAGCACATGATTTGAGCAAGAATTGAAAACCACTGGAAATTTTGAGTCAACATTGTAGTAGAGGAAAACACTAGACTTGGAGAGAAGGAAGGGAATAAGCATTTAAATGGTGCCTATTATATGCTAGGCAGGTGCTAGTACAAATATTATCTCCTTTGATCCTCTCAATCCTGAGCCCTAGGTGCTAGTATTATCTCCACTTTGCAATTGAGGAAACTGAGGCAGATAGAAGTTAAGTGACTTTTACAAGGTCACATACCCAGTAAATGTCTGATGCTGGATTTGAACTCAGGTCTTCCTGCCTCCAAGCCCAGAACTTTATCCACTGTACTACAAACTATCTCCAAAGAGTTCTCAAAGACCTGGGTTCCAGTTCTGATTCCAACACTTTCTTGCTGTGTGAGCTTGAAGTCAATTCTCTTTTCTGAGACTCTGTTTCCTAATCTATAAAATACATACAAGATTTACTTTATCAGATAGTTGTTATGGAGAAATCATTCTGTAAACCGCTATGGGAAGCACAGGCTTATTATGATTATTTTTGTCTTGATTAGAAGAAAGACATGGTGGCATTTCTTTTCATTTAGTTCAATAGCTACCAGGGAATCAAAAGACCAAGTATTCATTGAGCATCTAGTCTGTGCCAGGCTCTGTGCTGGGCTCTGGAGAAACAAAATGCTAATTAAACAGTCTGTGCCCCCAAGGAGCTGCCATCATGTCAGGGAGAGATGACATGTACACATATAAGTCAATAGAAAAGAAATACAATGTGTTTGTAATGGCGGGGGTAGGCAGTAGGTGCCAGGGTGATCAGGAAAGGCTGTTTGAGTTCCTCTGGGAAGGAACTAGGGAGCCTGTGGGGCTGAGATGAAGAAGGAGAGCATTCCAGATGTGGGAAACAGCTTACACAAAAGGCATAGAGACGGAAGATAGAGTATCTAGTTGTGAGGAACCCAAAAAGACTAATTTTGCTGGACCAAAGTACTTGAAAGGGAATAATGTGGAATAAGATTGGAAAGGTAGGTCAGAGCCAGATTGTGAAGGGCTGTAAATGCCAAGTAGAGCAGCTTGTATTTCATCCTGCAGGGAATAGGGAGCCATTGGAGTTTATTGTTTGGGAGAGTGATACCATAAGCCCTATGCTTTAGGAATAACAATTTGTCAGCTAGATGAAGGATGTAATGGAGAGGGCAGAGACTGGAGGCAGGGAGACCAATTAGGAGGCTATTGCAATAGTTTAGGTGAGGAATGATGAAAGCCTAAAGGAGAGTCAGTGAGGAAGATCTATGGTCTGCTGTTAAGATGTAATTTACCATAAATGAGAAGGGAAGGTGAGAGCTGAGAGGGTGGTGTGTGATTGGGAAAGGCTTCTTGTAAAAGGTAGCATTTGATCTGAGTCTTGAAGCTAGGGAAGCTAAGTGTGGAGCTGAGGAAGGGGTACATTCCGTTATGGGGATAACAAATACAAAGTATAGAAACATGGAGATGGGAGATGGAGTACAATGTTTGTATAAAAGGTTGTAAAGGTAGGTAATGCAGGGGACAGAATGCCAGGCCAGGAGTCAGGAAGACTCATCTATCTTTCTGAGTTCAAATCTGGCCTCAGATACTTTACTAGCTGTGTGACCCTGGGCAAGTCACTTAACCTTGTTTGCCTCAGTTTCCTCATCTGTGAAATAAGCTGGAGAAGGAAATAGTAAACCACTCCAGTCTCTTTGCCAAGAAAACCCCAAATGGAATCACAAAGAGTTAGACATGACTGAAAATGACTGAATAACAACACAAAGGTAGGAAGGGCCAGGTAATAAAAAACTTTGCATATTAGAGGACTTTATATTTTATCCTGGAGGTAACAGTTAGCCACTGGAACTTAATTGAACAAAGGGATAGCAAGGTCAGGTCTGTACTTTAGGAAAATCATTTGAGCAGCTAAATGGAAGACGGATTTGGCGGAGGGGGAAGACATGAAGCAGGGAATATGAAGTCTATTGCAATAATTGATGTGAGAAGTGGTAAAGCCCTGAACTAGGGTGGTGAGTAGAGAGAAGGGGAACATGCACGAAGAAGGCTGTAAAGTAGACATAACACGATTTGGCAACAGATTAAATATGTGGGGTGAATTAGAGTGGGGAGTCAAGGATGACCACCAAGTTGTGAGCCTGGGTAACTAAGAGAAGAGTGGTTCCCTCAATAGTAATGGGGAAGTTTGTAAGAGGCAATGGTTTTGGGGAAAGGATAATAATCTCTGTTTCAGACATGTTGAGTTTGAGATGTCCATTTCTGAAATGTCCAATAAGCAGTTAGTGAAGTGGGACTAGAGCTCAGGAGGGAGTCTAGAATGGAAATCAACTGCAAGTAAATGATAATTGAATCCATGGGAGCTGATGAGATCATGAACTGAGAAGAACAAAAAGACGACCCAGGAATGGCCTTGGGAGACATCCACGGTTACTGGCCAGGACATGACTGAAGAACTTACAAAGAAAGTTGAGCAGGAGGAGTCAGATAGGAGGACTGAGAAATGTTAAGAAAATCCAGAGAGGCAGCTAGGTGGCACAGTGAATAGAGCACCGACCCTGGAGTCAGAAGGACCTGAATTCAAATCTGGCCTCAGACGCTTGACACACCTACTAGCTATGTGACCTTGGGCTAGTCACTTAACCCCAATTGCCTTGCTTTCCCCCCTCCAAAAAAAAAAATCCAGATTCTTGAGAGTATCCATAAGGAGGTGTTCAACAGCACCAAATACATCAGAAAACTCAAGAACAAGGATTGAGTAAAGGACATTTGATTTTTCATTTAAAAGATCACTGGAAACTTTGGAGAGGGCAGTTTCAGTTGAATGTTGTGGTTAAAATCCAGACTGAAGAGGATTATAGAGAGAGGACATAAAGGGGAGGTACCTAGTATAGGCAGCTTTCTCAGACTTTAAAAGGAGAGGAGAAAAATAGGATGAGAGTTAGTGGGGATGGTTGGACCCCATGTGGGTTTTTTAAGGATAGGGGAGAAATGGACTTGTTTATAGTCAGTAGGGAGGGAACCAGTAGATAGAGATTATAAATTAGAGAGAAAGTGGGAGTGATAATATGGGTGATCTGCTGGAGAAAACAAGAGGGTAGTGGAATCAAGGGTGCATGTAGAGAGATTGACCTTGACAAGGAGAAGAGCTACCTTTTTATCTACTACAGGAGTGAAGAATGAGTTAGAGGAGGAAGATGTCTGATTGATGAGAGATCTGAAGGAAGAGAGAAGAGAAAGCTCTTGACAATATGGTCTCAGATATGAGGTAAGGTCCTCAGCAGAAAAAGTAGAGGGATGGGTGCTATGAGAAATTTCAGGAGATATAAGAATGTTTGGAGAATAGGACTTTTTTTGTCCTTTGAAGAGGACTAGTGACATCATGGGGTGACATCTTGACTCATGTATGAATTGGATTTAAGTGAGGCAGAGTTGGACAAAGTCACCAGCCTCATTCTCTCTTTCAGAGTCATCCAAGTTTAGTGGCAAGACAAAAGTCAGAATGACCGGCAATGGCCTGGGATGCAGTGGATGACCTTGGCTTCCTTGATGTCTGACCAAGCTCTAAGTACTCCACAGTACCTGCTTCAGCTGTGTTCATGGCCATTGGAACAAAATTTTCTCATCTGCCCATTCCATCAGGGGGAAGTCTTCACATGTTTGGTGTAGACATTCCCCTAACTCATCGAAAGAGTAACTGACAGGGCAGGTTTCAGGCCCATTGGTTACCTTCAACCTGGTTTAGCCTGCTTGCCAAGACAGTTTTACCAGAGCATGGCCATTGTGCATGCTACAGCTTCTTGGAGCCACAGGTGAGAGCTGGGTGAAGGTAGACATCAAAGGTGGATGAGTAGCCCTGAGAAGGACTAGACGTGCTAGCCATCCCTGAAGATGCCATACACCTCTGGAGAAAAGGATAGTTAATTGATGAGGGAGGAGTAGAATGATGTCCTGGCTGTAGTCAGGGGCCATTTGAGATTAGATAACATAAATTTGTATTCGACCCAATCAGTACATCTTCATGATTTTTCTCCAGGTCCATTCAGCAGTACAACCATAGGACAGAAGCAAAGGAAGCAGACTAGGGATAGGGTTTGGCAAAGTGAGATGAAATGACAAGAGATTTGAGGGGAGAAAAGAGTACAGAGTTGATCTAGTTCATTAAGGGGTCAATATAGAGAAAGAGAATGTGGAGGGATGATGAAGAAAATGGAGAATTAAATAAGAATTTTGGAAATCACGAACATGAAAGTGGAACACTTATAAGTGATGGCAAGATCAACATATAGGCACTATTCACAAAAATAAGTGTAAGAGTGGGGCTCATTGATTGCTCTATCCAAAACATTTCTTGACTGAATCAATCAATGAATCAGAACTAGGTGTGAACAAGGCCTAGGTACCTCTTTGAATCAGTCAAAGGTATTTCATCTATATGCCAAAAGAAGTCTGTTCCCATTGGATGAGGAGGAACTCGATAATGTTCTAGAGGCCTATATAAAAATAGGGAGCCAATTCATTATCTAAGAGATTTAAGCCAAGAGATTTCTGACCAAGCCCTTGAGAAAAACTGGGTTCCAGGGATCTAGAGCACCTTTATAAGGACTAGGTCTTGGTTTTCTTCCTCTCTCCTTTGGCCAGATCCTTCTAAGGGTCTGAAGAATTTGAACTTTTTCAGCACTATATTAGCTATGTTTTGGGGAAAGCAATGACTGATGGCATTATTTACATTGGGAACCAAAGACAGACTGAAGCAATGAGGAAAGGTAGATTCAAGGCTCTACCTAGAGCCTAGAAGAAAAGTTATATAATCTCTAAGAGGAATATCTTGAAGACTCTATTGAATGGACTTTCAGGAGGTATGAGTTATTCCTTTGCTAAATGGATTCTCTAAGCTTGAGCCCACTTTTCCCCTGAAATCTGCATGTACTTGTGGAGAAAGTATATCATATACTGGAGAAGGAGGGAAGTCATTTTATACTAAGTATTTTTACTATATCATCTAACTAAATATCCCTTTCTAAAGGCTATTTAAATCTGACTAGTAATTGATATTAGGTGATAATCATGGGGGAAACTTCATGAGCTACAGCACCAGAAAGGTTAACCCTAGAACCTTGAAGTCAGGAAGGCAAGAAGTGATGAGGCCTTGAACTAGGTTTCCAGGCCATGCTCTGGGGACCCAATTCATCATGTGAATGAGAACTGAGACAGAATCCTTAAAAACTTGTTTATGAACTCTCACGAAGAAGGTTGATGTATTGTGATGAAGAGTGTTGTCTCATAAAAGTGAGAGAAGTAGCAGAAAGCAAAACCAATTTAAAGAAAACTTAGCAAAATGAGAGGTAGAGAGCATCACAAGATGCAAAATGGATAACTTCGATTACATTAAACTGAAAAGCCTTTGTACAAATAAAGCCAATGTAACCAAGATTAGCAGGGAAGTGAAAAATTGGGAAAGAATTTTTACAACCAATGTCTCTGATAAAGGCCTCATTCCTAAAATATGCAGAGAACTGAGTCAAATTTATAAGAATACAAGTCATTCCCCAATTGATAAATGATCAAAGGATATGAACAGGAAGTTTTCAGAGGAAGAAATTAAAGATATCTATAAACATATGAAAAAATACTCTAAATCACTATTGATTAGAGAAGTGCAAATCAAAACAACTCTGAGGTACCACATTTCGCCAGTCAAATTGGCTAAAATAAAAAACCAGGACAATGATAACTGCTGGAGAGGATGTAAAAAAATTGGAACACTAATGCATTGTCGGTAGAGTTGTGAACTGATCCAACCATTCTGGAGAACAATTTGGAACTATACCCAAAGGGCTCTAAAAAGTGCCTTTGATCCAGCAATATCACTTCTAGGGCTGTATCCCAAAGAGATCATAGAAGTGGGGAAAGGACCATACATACAAAAATATTTATAGTAGCTCTTTTTGTGGTGGCAAAGAATTGGAAATCAAGGAGATGCCCATCAATTGGGGGATGGCTAAACAAGTTGTGGTATATGAATGTAATGGAATACTATTATACTATAAGAAATGAGGAGCAGATGGACTTCGTAATAACCTGGAGAGACATATAAACTGATGCTGAGTGAGGAGAGCAGAACCAGGAGAATTTTTACACAATTACAGACACAGTGTATCTGTAATGACTAACTTTGATAGACAGGACTCCTCTCAGCAATGCAAGATTATAAGACAATTTCCAAAGGCTCATGATGGAAAGAACTATAGAGTCTAAATGCAGATTGAAGCAAATGACTTACTCTCTTTTGTGTTTTGTTTCATTTTGTTCCTTCTCTCTCTTTCACCCCACTGGTTATAATTCTTCTTTACAACTTGACTAATGTTTAATGTGAAGGTATATGTAGAACCTATATTTGATTGCATGCCACCATGGAGGGGAGAGAGGAGGAGAGGGAGGGAGAGAAAATTTGGAAATCAAGGGATTGTGGAACTGAATGTTATAAACTAAAAGTAAATAAATAAATATTTTTTTAAAAAGAAAGCTTTGCAAGAGATCTAAATAAGCAAAGTCATGTCAATAGCATTTCAGGATAAAAATAGGACAACAACAGGAAGAAAAATGGAAAAGATCTGTAAAGATGACTCTAACAAACTGTTTTGTTGTTGTTGTTACCATCAAAGACTATGTAATGACTACATTTGGACTCTAGCATCTCAGCCAGGGAAGTACCTATAGAGGAAAAAGAAATTAAATTAGGAAGAACAAAGATATGAAAAGCAATGGGATTAGATGAAGTGCATATAGAAGAGATCTGTGCTGAAGGGGATATAATTGTAAAGGTGATGAAGGATTAATATGTAATATATCTGAAGGAGGGAACAATAACAAAAGCACAGGAAAAATCCCAGAACTTATTAAAAAATTTTTTTAAAAACGTAACTGAGAACATATCAACTACCAACCTATATGCCCACCATCTCATTTATTCAAAAATTTTATTTGAGTCACTTATGCTCAAATAGATGGCATCCTCAATGGGGTTATTAGTAAGGAATGATTTTTTTTTAATTTACTCATTTACTTTTAATTTACAAGATTCAGTTCCACAATCACTTGAGTTTCAGATTTTCTCCCCTCCCTTCCCCCCCCCCCCCATGGTGGTGTGCAATCATGTATAGGATCTGCAAATACTTTCACATTGTACAATAGTTTGGTCATATAGAAGGGCTGTAACCAATGAGTGATCACTGGGAAAAGGAAAAAAAA
>CM053585.1:255158307-255180781 GCA_028646515.1 Pseudochirops corinnae | reverse complement strand
GGACTTAATTCCCTGTAAATTTTGGAAATGAGGCCTTTATCAGAGACATTGGTTGTAAATATTCTTTCCCAATTTCCCACCTCCCTCTTAATCTTGGTTACATTGGCTTTGTTTGTACAGAAACTTTTCAATTTAATGTACTCAAGGTGTAAGGAATGATTTAATCTTTCATAATCAATATTTGACAACAGGTTCTTTACCATTTCATGTAGAGCATGTAAGATCCCATTGTGCTTATTACTTAATTGTGAAAAAAATTTGATTCAGTTGAGCAAAGTACAACTTTAAAGGCTCTTTCCCAGCAAAATATCTCCCATTCATCCATCAAAATAATTTGGGATTCTTTGAAATAATGAAATAATCCTGTTCAATCACTTTCCAATCTTAAACACCAAGTAAGGCATAAAACAAGGAGATGCATGCTTGTCCAAGATGTTTACCACTATGACAGAGAAGGCAGGAATAAAGTTGAAGAGGTTTTCTTGGTAGATAATTAGATCTTCCAGATGCTCCTATAGATGGTGTTGTGCTGATTACCTCAATCCCTGGAATAATGCAGAGCTTGCTGGAATAGATCCATGATCACTCAAAGGAGTTGGAGTTGACCATTCAAACAGGAAAGATCAAGTGGATGAAGAATGAGTGCTTATTGCCCATATTATTGATCATAACGTGTATTTAGATGGACACCCTAAGGAACTTGTCTATCAATCTGTATATCTGGGACAGATGATATAATTGGATATTTAATTGGTCATGGAGTTGAACAGAAGACCCAGAATGGTCTGGATTGCCTTTGGGAAATTAAAAGTTTTTTTAAGAATTCAAAGCTTTTGGGGTGGCTAGGTGGTGCCATGTGTAGAACACTGGCCCTAGAGTCAGGAGGACCTGAGTTCAAATTTGACCTCAGACACTTAACACTTATTAACTGTGTCACCTTGGGCAAGTCACTTAACCCCAATTGTCCTGTATTCCCCTCTCCAAAGAGCAAATAAAAAAAGAATTCTAAGCTTTCCCAGGGAAACAAAAACCTATCTTTTTTATGACAGTACTCTACTAGAATTGCTGCATGGCAGAGAATTGGAATACAACAGTGTTCAGCCTTATGGTTTCTGCCTCTAAGTCAATAGAACAAGTCACCTCACCTCTTTGGGTTCCAGTTTCCTCTTTTTTTAAATGATGGAGTTGGGCTGATGATCTCTCAGAGCCTTTCAGCTATAAGGCCTATGATCCTATGATTCTAACCAGTTCTTCCCCTGAGAAGAGTTTCTGGGGATTTCCTAGAAGCTCCCATCATGGGAAGTCCCCATAAGTAAGTGACTGATTCCTCTGACTCATTCACACTGTCCTTCTGTCTCCAAAGTTAGATAGGCAGGGACATGTAGATTTCAACCAGCCTAGCCCATAGTAGGTCTAGTACACAGATCATCTTCTTTACCTCTAATCACACTTTGGCCCACATACCATATTCCTCATCTCTATTATAAGCTTTTTGAGGGCCAAGACCAAGTTGTTTTTAGCTTTCCTATCTCCAGTACCCAGCATGGGCCTCATTCAATCATTTATTCAACAAACTTTTATTAAGTTCCTACTGTGTGCTAAGTCCAAGGAGAAAAACAATTAGATAAAACAGATTCCCTCCTTTTATGGGACTTGCAATGAAGTGGTGGGTTAATGCACAAAATCAGATAACAGTTAAGAACATTTGGTCTGGAATCAACCAATAGATGACTTCAAAAAGATATAGAAAGATTTACATGAACAGATGTAGAAGGAAGTAAGCAGAACTGGAAGAACTATTTATACTTTAACATCAATATTATAAAAATGAACCATTTTCAGGACTTTCATAAGCTGACAAAGAATAAAATAAGCAGAACCAGGGGAACAGTTTTCACGATAACAACACCATGTCAAAATAAAACAATTCTGAAAGCTGTAAGAACTATAATCAATACAGTGACCATTCATGATTCCAGAGGACCGATGATGAAACATGCTATCTAGAGAGGTGATAGATTTATGGTGTAGAATAAGACATATATTTTTATGTACAGTCATTGAGAGAATTTGTTTTGCTTAACTATGTATATTTACTACAAGATGTGTTTTTCTTTTTTCTTTTTTTCAATTGGGTGAGATGTGAAAGAGAAAGAAAATAGATTTCTGTTAATTTTTTTTAATAGAGAGGGAGGGGCTGCTATAGATGAGAAATGTCACTGCACTTTCAGATGAGGGCATTGTATTATTAGTTTAACAGTTTTTAACTGGAGAGAAATGATGACATGTAATCGAAGTACCTTGGGGAACATATGTGGATATTCTCTAACTAGTTCCAATCTGCTTAAAATGTGATGAAAAGGGACTTTTTCATTGGCTACCAGGAACCAGGTGGACATTCAAAAGTCACTGGCACACCAGAACCTTGGCCCTTCTAATTGGTCACTTCTCTTTGCCTGAATGTGTCCAGTGAATGAAGGGAAGGTAGTGTTGTGAGAGGAGTGTTTCAAGCCAGCCCTCTCTTTCTGAGATCGACATATGGTCTGTGAATTCAGGTCTCGAGTCTTTGGGCTCTTTGCCTTGGCATTTATTCTTTCATTTTAGGTGACAGAGAGTAGAGATGATTACAAAGCTATGAAGGGTCAGGAGAGCACAGCTTCAAAGTATCAGGAGAGCAGAGCCATCCGGGGTCAAGGAGTTTAAGAGTTAAGTCCCTAATAGGTTTTGCAGACAACTCCATGGTTTGAGAATCAACTTCTCAGACTCAGTGCAATGGTAGCTGAGAAGAGGATTCATCCAGCATATTTTAGACATGAATCAGTGAGACCAGTGACATAAAGAAACTGCATTAAGTCTGAATCCATTCTTCCAAGAGTCCAAAATGGTAAAGGGGAGGGTGTCTCCAAGGTTCTTGAGAACAAAGTGTTTGTATTTCTGTTCTTTCTGTATTTTCAAAACACATCTCCCTTTGTAAAATCTAATTGCTATTAAATGGTTAAATTGAACCAGGGTGCTACTCAATGGCAGCTAACAGCAAGTGGATAGAGGAGGGTGGAGGCAGAAACACATTGTAATGGGTTTGAGCCAATAACATTAGAGAAAAGATATCTTAACCCCTTGGGGGCATCCCTAAAACCATGATGGGTACGTGTATTCACCTTTGTTCTGAGAGAGTAAGGCTAGAGTACTTGATATATGGACCTTGTTTGAACAAAAATGCTTCTCTTTTCAGGTCGAGAACAAAATAAAGTTATGCAAATGGCACATTATTGCATGTAGCCCTGTAACTGATTGAAGGTAATATTTTCTTTCCCTGAAGTCCTAAATTTAATTCCCAATCAGGATTTGATTTCAAATCCACTTGTAACACCATGTTTGAATAATTTGCTTGTTCTATGCCTATCATCAATGTATAATGGCCCCTAAGATCCGTGAGATTTCCTCCTTTTGGATCTGAAGGAGCTTATTTTAGTCAAGAAGATCAGAGTTCTTAAAGCCTTTCAAATTTGGTTTTCTTTACAAGTTCATGCTGTATAAATTTTTCTGCTGGTTTTGCTCACACCTCTTTATATCAGTTCATATAAATCTTCCCAGATTTCTCTGAAGCCAGACCTTTTTCTTATGGCACAATTATATTCTATTGCATTTATAAACTATGATTGATTCAGCCAATTATCCTCCAGGTAATGGGTACCCTCTTTGTTTCCAGTTCTTTGCTACAATAAATAGAGCTGTCATAATTTTTTTTTGTAGATATGGGCCTTTTTCCTCTTTCTTTAATTTCTTTGGGGGTATATACCTAATAGTTGTATCACTGGGGCAAAGACCACATATAGTTTAGCGACTGGGGCAGAGTTCCAAATTGCTTTCCGTGATTCTTGGTCTAATTCACAACCCCACCGATGGTACAAACCTATGGAACTCTATTATCTCTAAGATCCCTTATACTTCTAACAGTATATGTATTATTATGTGCATCCATTTATTTCTTAAGCATCCACTGTGCACCACACATTGTGGCAGACATGATGATAAATAAAACTAATTCCCTTCCAGCTCTTAAATTCAGTGTTCTATGGTTCAAGGACCATTCAACTCAGTTTAATTTAATTTGACAAATGTTTCTTAAGACCTTCTATATTCAAGGAAGTGATGGCATAGTAATAGAAAGTTAGCCTTGGAGTTAGGAAGTTCTGGGTTCAAGTCTAGCCTATGACACACCCTGGATTTGTGAATTTCTAGAAGTCATTTAACCTCTCACTGTCCCAGGCAACTCTTTTAAAACAGGAATTTTTCAAGTTGTGGTCTAGGATTATGATGGAATACTATTATGCTGTAGGAACTGATAGAGCAGATAGTTTCAGAGAAACCTGGGAAGACTTTCATGGACTAAAACAAAGTGAAATGAGCAGAATGAAAATATTGTACACAAGTAACAGAAATATTGCGACAATAACCAACTGTGAAAGACATAGATACTCTGATCAGTACAATGATCCATGGTAATTCCAAAGGACTCATGATGAAAAATGTTAACTACCTCCAGAGGGAGATGAATTCTGAGTGTAGATTGAAGCATATTTTTTGACTTTCTTGATTTTTGTTGCCTTTTCTCTTTTTTTTTTTTGCAATATGGCTAATATGGAAATATGTTGTGCATGACTTCACATGTATAATGGGTATCATATTGCTTGCTTTTTCAATGGGTTGGAGAGGGATTGGAGGAAGGGAGAGAATTTGGAACTGAAAGTTTAAAAATGAATGTTAAAAAAAAGAGGGTTCTTAATCTGGGATCCATGGATAGATTTCAGGGAATCAATGAACTTGGATAAAGGAAAAAAGATCTTTTAATTTTCACTAACTTTTGGTTTTCTTTTAGTGCTGTGTCTTTTATTTTGTACCACACTTTAAAATATTATTCTGAGAAGGTGCCCATAGACTTCACCAGACTCCCAGAGGTGTCCATGACACAAAAAGGTCAAGAATCTCTGCTCTAAGTATAAATTAGAGTGCAGGTGCAATTTGTATTGGTAGAGAGAGTTTCCTGATACTGATGAATTCACAATTTTAGTCCAAAAGAAAAATGTGCTAAGAAGTACTAGAATAAAAAATACTAGAATATAAAAATAATAACAATAACACCAACAATAATAATAGCATTTATATAGCCCTTTCACAAAATGTTTTACAAATGTTATCTCATTTGAGTCATGAAAGTAGGTGCTATTATCATCCCCATTTTAGAGATGAGGGAAGTGAGGCAGAAACAAAACAGTCCCCTGTGCTGAAGGAGCTTACATTCTACCTGCACAAGTATGCTATAAATTAAATTGAAAAGTACACACACACACACACACACACACACACACACACACACACACTCTTTTCTTACAAGAATCCTCCAAGGCACAGCTCAGATGTTAATTTCTCTGTAAAGTCTTCCCAGATCCCCCTAGCTGAGGGTTTTCTATTTTTCTTTTTTTTAAATTTTTTTAAAATTATTTTTAATTTTTTAAATTAATTAATTAATTTTTTTTTCCTTTTTGGAGGGGGAAGGCAGGGCAATTGGGGCCCAAAGTCACATGGCTAGTAAGTGTTAAGTGTCTGAGGCCGGATTTGAACTCGGGTCCTCCTGACTCCAGGGCCAGTGCTCTATTCACTGTGCCACCTAGCCACCCCAGGGTTTTCTATTTTTCAAAGAAATAATCTCTCCTACAAAAAATAATAATAATCTCTCCTACATCTGTCCTTCCCTCCATCAAACTCCACCTTTCATTACAATTATGTGGATACACAACAAGAACTCTCGCTATTAGACTGAAAGATCTTGAGCTCAGGGGGTCCTACTTTTTACCTTTGACTTCCAAGGCAGCGTGGAGACCTTGCAAGTAAGCAGGGGCTTAATAGAAGTTTGTAACTTGAATAGAATGCCTGTGCTCAGTACAGAAGGAAAATACAAAGATCAATAAAGTATACACCCTCTTCTCATGAGGTTTCTAGTTTAGAAGATAAGATACAGCATGCATATCTTATTTATATTCATATTAGTAATATGTACACATATAATATGTACAATATAATATGCAATGTATATTTATGTCATAGATGTAACATGCATTTCTATATTTTGTGTTTACTTATCTGTTTCCATATAAGAAGAATGGAAACTCCTTCTGGGCACTATAGGTGCTTAATTAATGCTTGTTGAGTTGAATGTGCACAAATAATTTTAAAACAGATCACGTTCTTTGTGTGAGACGGTATCCCCTACTCCTCAACCCCTATAAATGTAGCTATTTGATCTTCTATACCTTTATCAACCATGTGAGATCACCCTGATGATTGAGTTACAAAATCAATCAATCAAAAGTATAAACTGAGTGTGACAAGTTCTTAATCATTTTGGGGAGAGTGGGATGTTTGAAGCCCTGAGATGAAAGTAGCTGAAGCTACAGAGAAAATGTATTGGGCATGGTTGAAAGAATTGGGAACATCCCTGGGTCTGTGTATCTCCATTCTCCAATAAATCCCTCCTCGGATTACAGCAAAAGGAAGAACAGTTTTGGGAGCTCTCTGAGGTGACAGAACTTTGCACCTGTACCAGAGGATAGCAAGGGGATAGAGGGAGTATCCCACTTCTCCCTCTGCCTCTCCATTACCCATGCCTTTGGAGAGACTGGATCACTCAAATAATGAATAATCCAGTTTGGAGCTGACGTATTGAGGAAAAGTAGCTTCTAGGTCATGATCTCTGCAGGATGAGAGAAGTATAGCTATTCACCCCCAAAAAGGCCCTGATTGTTAGAGTCCAGAAGAAAGTTAAATCTCAGAGGAACTTTGTGAGGCCCTGACAGAGAAAGAAAAGGCCTTCCCAAGATCCAGAACTGTGCATTTATCCTAAGGCCACTTGAACTCTCAGAGTTTGAGCCCACTTTCCCCTGGATCCTGACCTTTGAGGGTGATTGGTTTTGTACCAATTGTTCTTACTCTACTGCCTTTGTCAATACCTCTTTCTAAAACTGACTAAGAATCACTGGGGAGCCCACTTGATGGGGGCTTGTTCTCTTCCAACCCCTTAGGATTACCCCCCTAGAATCCTGAGGGGAAAAATAGTCAACCATCTCTGGAGACTCACCAAACAGAGTGAGTGAGCCCAGAGGGGGTGATACATATACATGAGAGGCTTCATGCCAGAATGGTTAGAAAGCTGGGCTTAGAGTCAAGAAGACCTGTAATACGTATTGGCTTTGTGATTCCAGCAAGTCACTTAATGGATTAGTGCCCCAGGCAGCTCTTAAAGTTTATCAATGTGAGAATTGGCCTGGGTGACCTCTAAGGTCCTTGTACCTCTAGTAATCTTAAATTGCAAGGGAAGATTCTACTCTGCATTGGGAGAGGGAATTCTTGACCATGGGCTCCCAACACTGATACTATCATATTGTTGTTTAGTCACTCAGTAATGTCTGACTCTTTGAGACCCCGTTTGTGATTTTCTTGGCAAAGACACTAGAATGGTTTGTCATTTCCTTCATTAGTACATTAGGGTCAAAAAGCTAGTGAGTGTGTAAGGCTGGATTTGAACTCAGGTCTTCCTGACTGCAAGCCTACCAACTGAGTCACCTAGTTGCCTCCAATGAAATTAAAGGTCAAATAAAAAATTAAAAAAGATTGGCACAGGAGAGGTACAGACATAGGCCACATGAGTAGGAACTGAAAAAGAATTCACCACTACAGCCAGGTAGGAAGGAAGAATCAGAGAAGATTTCTTAGAAGTATCTATGTCAAGGGTGGGCAACCTGCATCCCTGAGGCTACATGTAGCCCTCTAGGTCCTCAAGTGCTACCCTTTGACTGAATCCAAACTTCACAGAACTGTTCATCTTCCTGAGTCCAAATCTAGCCTCAGACATTTATTAGTTGTATAACCCTGGGCAAGTCACTTAACTTCTGTTTGTTTCAGTTTCTTCATCTATAAAATGAATATGAATATGATCATAGCACCTACCTCCCAGGGTTTTTGTGAAATCAAATGAGATATATACACAGAAAGCACTTAGCACAATGGCCAGAACATAGTAGGTGCTATTTAAATGTTAGCTATAACATTATCAGAGTAGAGAATATTCTAGGTAGGCGTTAGACAATGGAAAGGATTATTAAAGATGATCATAAGATCCAAAGCCAGTTGACTTTTTAGAAATCACCTGGCTGAGCCCCCTCATTAAAGACAAGAGGAAAAGGAGAGGACCAGGAGTGACAGTAATTTGTCCAAGGTTACACAGATGGTGATTGACAGTATAAATGAGGTTTTGAAATCAAGACTTGTGATTCCAGAATTCCAGGGTGTTCTTTCCACTGTAAACCAGGTCATGGGGCAATGGGGATGTGGTTGAGGGGTGAGTTTCCAGGCACAAGGATCATTGTGAGTAAAGGCACAGAGAGGAGAAAAAAATCAGTGTATTTCAGGGGGTGTTGTGGAATTCAGTACAGATAGAATGTTTAAAAAAAATTGGGAATAAGGAGGGTCAGGGATGAAAGGAATGGGAGTTAAAGCTAGAAGTGGAGGGTGAAACCAGGTTGTCGATGCCAAGAGAAGGAGCTTGATGTGTATTAGCTAGACATGGGGAACCACCCAAGGATTTAGAGTCTAACAAACACAGAGATGAAAACCTCCCTTACTCTGGTCTTTCACTGTTTTCTGCAAGTGCTTGGGACACAACATCAATAGGGTAGAGGAGAAACAATGAAGAAGATGGAAAGCCTACATACCCACGTTGACTACACATTAAGATTCTGGGTTTTCATGGAGGTGATTCTCAATCCATGAATAATAAGGGCACCTGATACATGCTCATTGACTTGACTTTCGAAGGGCAAGGTGGTCTGGTGAGTGGAACAAAAGTAGGTCTGGAACTCAAGAGAATTGGGTTAGTGTTCTTACTATCACTTCTTAGTTGGGGGACTTTTGATAAGTCTCTTTCCCTTTCTGAGCTTCACTCTTCTCATCCATAAAATGGTATAATATTCCTGTTCTGTTGGCTTCACAAAGTTCTTGTGAGAATCAAATAAGATAATCAATGAGAAGTTGCTTTGGAAGTATCTTTTCTTTTCTTTTTAAATTTATTTACTTTTAATTTACAATGTTTAGTTCCACAAGCTTTTGAGTTCCAAATTTTCTCCGCCCCCCTCCCCCTCCTTGGAAGTATCTTTTCAAGGGGGCATGGTGGTATAGTAGAAAGAGGGCTAGAGATGGAGTCAATGTGTTCAAACTTTGGCCCTTTCTAGCTATGTAACCTCAGGCAAGCCGCTTAACATCCCTGACCTTTAGTTTCCTCTTCTAAAAAAAGAGGGAATAATAATACCCTGAATATCTACCTTCCAGAACTGTTATGAGGATCCAGTAAGGTAAGGTATATAAAGTTCTTGGTAAAACTTGATGTGCTACATATCCATCAGTTCTTATTAAAAGACAGGGCCAGCCAATTATCTTTAGGCTTTCTATGTGATGCAATGAAAAGACCAAAGGACTTGGGACTAGAAGGCCCGGGTGAAAGTCTTAACCCTGCCCTTAACTTTGTTTTAAATAGATTTTTATTCATCTTTTGTCTTAAATGTCCCTCATATCCTTCCTCTCCCTTCTTCCAGAGAGCCGTACCTTATAACAAAGTTTTTTTTCCAGGAAAATAGCAAATTCAGCAAAACCAATCAATACATATTTTTAAAAATCTGATATTATATGTGAAGCTCCACACCCATGGACCCCCTCACCTCTGCAAAGGAGTAGGGGCAGATATATTTCTTTATCTCTTCTTTATCCTTCTAACTTTGCATGTAACCTTGAAATACTTCTCTTCTCTGGGCCTCAGTTTCCATATCCATCAAATGAGAATGATTTCTTACCTGCTTCTTTCAAAGAGATAGTATAAGACAAGCACAGTGGTGATGTAGATGAAAGGACACCAGAGTTCTAGTCAAAAGACCTGAGTTCCAGTCTCAACTCTGCCATGTGACCTTGGGCAAGCACAATCTTACATTCTTCATCTGTAAAATGGAGATAATAATACCTACTCTACTGTGTTATTGGGGAGAAGTAATGGGAATAGTACTAAAGTACTAAATAAGCAAGGGCTAAGGTTATAGGGCTGTAAAGTCCAAAGGAATTATTATTATTATTACACTTTTTGTTCTCCAGGCAAAACTTCATGAAGTTTGTTAACCTTCTAAACCAAAGGTTCAAGTCTAGGAGATTTAAGTGGCTAAGGAGACTAAAGAGTCATCAGGCCCAGAACATTCAGCAGAAGGAACCCCTAGTCTTGGGCCCATGGCATTGATCCCTTTCCCTTGTCTCCTTAGAATCCCACAATAGCTAGTTTATGAGGGGTCCTGACAACATCCTGGTGAAGCAAGGATTTTCCAGGTGAGGAAACTAGGGCTTGGGGAAAAGGAAGTGGTTTACCCAGGGTCACACAGATAACTTATGGTAGAATTAGAATTCAAACCCAGGGTTCTGTTGATACCCGTGTCAGTGTTTCTTCATCCATACCATGCTGCCCACAAATGAAATAGCTAGCATTTAGGAGCTCAGAGGAGGGAGAGAACTCTGCCTATGGACTGTGGTTGTCAGAAAAGGCTTCCAGAATAGGAAGAACTTGAGTGGGGCACTGAAGGATTACTTGGAAGTTTTAGTTGGATGGAGATAAAGGGGAAGGTCATGGCAGGGAAGGGGCACAAAAAACCAAAGGCTTGATCTGTAGGATGTTAAATCTGGCCAGTTTGGGGATATAGATAAGTTGTTGTGACATAATTTCTCTCTTTTAAAAGAAAGGGAGAGAGAGGGTTAAAAAAAAAGAGGGGAGGGAACTTGAGTATTTTGTTTCCAAGCATTGAATTAATGGAAACTTCTCATTAATTCATTAGTATGAGGTAAGTCACTTCTCTTCATTAGGCCTCAGTTTCCCCATCTGTAAAACAAGGGATTTAGACTGGATAATCTCTAAGAGCTCATTCAGCCCTAAATGCTGGGAAAATAATAATATAGGAACAAACTTCTAAGGATGAAATTCCCTTTGTTCTTTGATTTATAAGAGCAGTAAATACAATTTCCATCTTGTGCTTCCATTTCCATTTATACATTCCTCCAGGGCAGGGTCTGTTTTCATTCTTGCCTTTGTACCCTTTTCAAGAGCCAGCTTCAGAGTCAAGAAGACTCTGAGTTCAAGTCCTGCCTTCGCCACACATCGAGTGTGTGACTGTAACCACTCAGTGAGTTTCAGAGCAGGTGCTGACTTGCATTGGTAGAGAGAGTTTGGTAGCAGGAACCTGGGAGTTCCAGTCAAGACCCTATCCCTGTCCCATCAAGTAATACAGATCCTAGCATACAGTAGGTCTTTAACAGATGTTTATTGAAGTATATTGGATTAAACTTGAAAGGTCGCAATAGCCTGATGAGGTAGGAAGAATAAATATTATTTACTCCTGTAGAAACAGAGGCTAAGAGAGATGAGACAAAATGGTCACACATTGAGCTAATAGAAGATCTGGCCAAACTAGGTCAAGAATTAGTCTGAAAGTCTACACTTTCAGAAAAATAATGGCAGAGCTTGAAGAAACCTGGTGATTAATACAACACTGCCCTCTCCTCCCAACCCCTGTTTCTATTTTACTGAGGTGACTTGCCCAAAGTCGCTTAGTGAGTTTCCCCAGAAGACCAACCCAGGCTGGTTTCATCACATCTAGGGACCTCCTTCCCTTTTATTTTCCAGTTACTCTTTAGTTCCAACTTTGTCATTTACAACGAACAATGTTGTTGTTCAGTCGCGTCCAACTCTTCATGACCCTATTTGAGGTTTACTTGGCAAAGACACTGGAGCAATTTGCCTTTTCCTTTTCCAGTTTATTTTACATTTGTGGATACTAAGGCAAACAAAGTTAAATGACTTGCCCAGGGTCACACAGCTAGTAAGTGTTTGTAGCTGAACTTGAACTCTAGTCTTCCTGACTCCAGGCCAATAGCTCTATCCACTTCCCACTTTACCACCTAGCTACCCTATGACTAACAATAGCTCATTCAGATGTCCTTTTCAAGTGACCATGTTCTTGCAATTAAACAGGAAAAGAATCCCATTTTACAGATAAGGAAACAGACTCAAGAGGGTCACATGATTAGTGTATTTCCACTTAATAAATGCACGGTGTGTGTGTGTGTGCCTATATAGGTTACATATGTTCACATGGGTTATCTAATTGCAGCTCCTAGGGAGGTATGAATAGACCTCTGGAATCTTGCCCACCCCTCTTTAAGGAAGAATTTGATTCCTGGACAAGAGGAAGGGCTCTGAGACTGGCTATCTTCAGAGAAGAAGGAACAGACTAGAATTAAATCTATATCCCCGCCTCCAAATTTTGCTAGTACCTAGGGAAATGTTTTTTCATAAGTTCAAGCTGCTTTCTTGGTGCTATCCCTTAAAGAGAATGGAGTAAACTAAGCTTCTATCTGAAGGCTTCACCCCTTCCCAGCAAATTCTAGTTATACATGACTATCACAAAGAGCGAGTGAATATCAGGTAAACTTATTTGTCCAAGCGGATAGCAAACAAAAATTATAGAGATTAGAAAATCACTGCAACATACACCGAGTGAATGAGTTTTCTCCCTGTTCCTCTTTCTCCCACTCTCAACCTCTGCCAGTTGAAATGTTACCCATCTGTCCTTCAAGGCCTAATTCAGATGCCATTTTTTTCCAAAAAGACTTCCTTGGGCCAGCAGCATGGCACAGTGGAAATAGTGATGACATTTGGAGGCTGAGAGATCTGGGTTAGATTTTCACCTTTGGTGCTAGTTATTCATGCATCCTGGGGCATATTATTTCCCTTCTGGGCCTCAGTTGCTCATTGTGTGAAGTGAGGGGTTTGGGTTAGCCAGTGTGTAAGATCCTGCCTAGTTCTACGATTCTATGATGCTTCTCCTACTGTAAATCCTATGAACATTTTACCTATGACCTTTCCATTTGGCAGGGGCTTCTCTTTGTGAATTCTCATAGGGCACTTTGTCTCATTTTCTTCTGTGTCACAGTTCTTTGTATATGTGTTGTACCTTCTCCATAAGACCAAAGCTCCATGAGAGCAAGATCTGTGTCTTTGCTAAGCTTTGTATCTTCTCCAATGCCCAACAAAGGCTCTGCAAACAGTAGGCACTTAAGAAATACTTGTTGACTTTCATTTGGATCTCTCTTTTGTACTTGGATCCTTAAAGGTTATCCATTCTAACTTCCTTATTGTACAGGTAAGTAAACTGAGGCCTAGAGAGAGAAAGTGACCTGAGGTCACACAGGAAGGAAGGAGCAGAATTGGGATTGAGCCCAGTTTCCTTGGAGTCAGTTAGGAGGCTCAGTAGATAGAGCACTTGGTCTGTAATCAGAAAGACCAGGGTTCAAATTTGATCTCAGATACATATTAGCAGTGTGATCCTGGGCGAGTCACTTAACCTCTATTTACCTAAATCCTTTGCCTAAAAGCATTCTTCTCTTTTTTTGGAGGGGGAAGGTAAGACAATTGAGGTTAAGTGACTTGTCCAAGGTCACACAGCTAGTTTTTTGTGTTAAGTGTCTGAGGCTGGATTTGAACTGAGGTCCTCCTGACTCCAGTGCCAGTACTCTATTTATTGTGCCACCTAACCACCCCTAAAAGCATTCTAATATTTTTGCCACAAAACCCCATGGACACAGGGTCATGAAGAGCTGTTCACAACTCAACAACGATTCAATTTCCTTTTCTGTAACATGGGATTCTTTTCTAATTAACTACTATGTACATAAGGAAAACATCCACTTGAAAAGGACTTAACATCTTGGTGGTAAGGTAGCTAGATGGTACAGTGTATGGAATGTTGGGTCTGGGGTCAGGAAGACTCATCTTGAGTTCAAATATGACTTCAGACATTTACTAGGCGTGTGACCCTGGACAAATCACTTGAACCTTATTTGCCTCAGTTTTCTTATCGGTAAAATGAGGTAGCAAACCACTCCAGTATCTTTGCCAAGACAACCCCAAATGGTGTCACAAAGAGGTGGACGTGTCTAAAAGGACTGAATGACTTCTGGCTCTAAATCCAATATTCTCTCTACTTCACCATGTTATCTGAGTCCTTTAGGTATCTTCTAATAAATTACTTTGTATTTACTTTGTAGATATTTTGTATCTCCTACTATGAGTATGTATTGTTTTCCCTGAAAGAATGTAAGTTCTCTGAGGGCAGAGACTGTTTCTCTCTTGCTTTCTGTCTCTACTATCCCCCCCCCCAGGGGCTGATACATAGTAGCTGATGAATAAATATTTGTTGACTGATCGAATAATAGCTTGCATTTTTGAAGCACTTTGAGGTTCCCGAAATGCCTTCCCCCCTCCCCCATAATAATAATCTTTGCAGGTATATAACACAAGTGTCATTATTCAGGTTCCAAGGATGAAGAAATTAAAGACCAGAGAGATTTAAATGCCCGGCCCAAGGTCACACATGTGATAGGCAGCAGGCGGCAGGCAGCATTTTACCTATGACCTTTTCATTTGACCTTTTCTTTCAACCTCACAGTGGATTTTGTGCCATTTTCTTCTTTTCTTTTTTTGTTCATTTTCTCCTTTCTCCATTAGACCAAAAGCTCCATGAGAGTAAGATCTATGTTGTACTGAGTCATGTATGTACTCAAATCCACATCTTCTGACCCGAGAACCAGGGTTCTTGTGACAAATACTAGGCTACCTGTCGTAATGATGACTCACGTATATTCTGCTTTCTCCATCATAGAGGAAATGGGCTCTAAGGCTATAGACTCAGGAATACCTGGTTTTGAAACCTGCCTCTGAGTCTCATAAGTCTCCTTTGGATTTCTTTGCTAAATTTTAGTAGCTGAGTTTTCCACCGGAAAAAAAATGTATAGATCCTTCCCATATTCCTCACATCTACTCTCTTAGTACAAATATTCCATTTTATAAATGAAGAAATGGAGACTCTGAGAAACTAAAGTTACTTGCCCAGGGTCACATCTAATGATCATGGGAATCAAGATTTGAACCCAGTCTCTGAGTCTTCAAATGGAGCAGTATTTCTAATAGACCAATCCACCTATCATTTCTACCAACTGTAAGCTAATCTAGAGGGAGACCTTGTTTTTTTTTTTTTCATTTTTGTAACTCTGACACATCTAAGCTCAAGGCTCAGGACACAGAAGGTTTTTAATAAATGTTTGTTGAAATGAATTAAATTAAATTGAGTTTTCACCTCAAATTAACTTTTTGTCTTTTCTTTGGCCTTATCAAATTTTAGTTTTCTTTAGAGCAATGTAGGTATCAATTCTTCCAGGAGACCTTACCAGATTCTTCCCAGGTTTTAGTGTTTATACCCTCTTGAAGTTACTTTTTATAATTTTGTATTGACATCTCTATACCCACTGTGTTCCACTATATAGTATAAGATTTTTTGAGGTCAGGGTCTGTTTTATATGTCTTAGTGTAAAGATGGAGTTCCACCCCATGCTAATTAAGGCAATCACAGAAAGCCTAGATACTTCCCCTCCAATCAATTGAAAGTGTAAACTAGGTGTGAATAAGTCATTAATCAATTTTAGAGGATCCTAGAGTTTTGGTCACTGGATGGAAAGCAGAAGATGGCACATAGGAAACATCTTGTGATTAGTTGAGAAGATCAAGTTATACCTCTAGCAGTATACACACAGCAAACTAGTGATCAAGTCTAGTGATAGAAGAGTTGAAATTTGGAGCTATGCTCCAGAGAGGGAATCATTCTTGGGAAGAAGAGGAGAGTTTCTTGAGTTTTCTTTCCTCTCTCCCCCAACCCTATTGACCACATCATTGGAGAGATTGGATCAATAGCACAGCTCGTCCTGCTGGAATCAAATAGATTGCATCAGTAGGGGACCACACATCCACTCAGTAGAATAGTCATTCAAAGAAAGGTGGCCTTAGGGAGCATGACCATTCATGTTAGAAACATGTTACAGCTAGGGAATCTACAAAGGTACTTACCCTGAGAGCCCATCAGAGAGCTACATTGGAGGAGAACTCCACAAGGACTTTATGAAGGGAGAAAGTGACTTCCAGTAGCTAGGAATTGTGAGTTACACCTTTGCCACATGTGTTTTCTACACACATGCCTTGTTACCTTTGTACTTTAAATTTTTGTCCACTCTCCCTATGAACATCGTGTATTTGTAGGAGGATGTGCTCTAGACTTTTGGGGGATTGTTTTTTATAACTCTCGTTCTTGTTATACCCTTTTAGCAAATATTTTTTGCTAAGAAGCTGGGTCTGACTGATTTTAGTGGAAAGTACACTGATGGGGGCTCATGAACAGCAGTACTGAAAACACAGCCCCTCAGATTATTCTTAGAACCTTGAGAATAGTAGTCAATTACTACTTGGGAACCAAGCTCTGGGGAAGTAGTCCCAGAAGGGGTGCTACATATGTGTCCACAGTCCTTAGTTTGGTACCTTGAATAAGGTAGGTACAACATGAATGTTTGTTGTGTTGTATCATTTTGTATTATATTGTATCATTGGGATGTGTGCTCCTGTTTAATCTTCCTTACTAGACTAAGTTCTTGAGGGCAAAAGCTGTCGTTTGAACAAGTTTGAATAGCCCTCAGTGTCCTGACCACTAAGTCTTGTTGAAATGAACGCAGGATATACCATAGTTTCTTCCTCTGTGAAATGGGAATACCAATTTTCAAACCAAAGGAGGACCAAGAAAATTAAGGACCAAGATTTTATATTTGCAGAGCCATTGGCATATATAAAAAAACATAGAAATGTTCAACTCTTTTAAAACTATTCACCCTATGTTCAATGCAAAGAAAAATTGGAGGACGTTAGTCCTAGCTGAGGCCAAGGGGGGAAACTTCTGCAGAGTGAGGGGGCAGGAAATGGGGCCTGGGGCCTGCATTTCTGGTGATAGAAAATGGTTCTGTATGGGCCAGAGTCTAGGGCTTGTTATTTCCACCAAAGTTGGTGGAGGAGCTGGCCTGGGGCAATCTGACAGAGTCAGCACACGAAATGTGGGAGGAACCCCCTGAGGCAGGCTAGAAATGAAGGCCTGCGTTTCTTGATGACCTGGTTGGAAGACAGAGCCGAAATCAGGCAGAATGTAGCAGTAACCTTTATTTACGCCCGTAATTTCATTGAGTAAAGGGAACTGTCCCTGTTGGGGGTGGCAAAGAAGCCAAGGTCAATTCTCTACAAATACTTGAACTCCCAGGTTAAAGGGTATATAGCAAGAGGCTTAGTGGACAGAGCCATGCACTTGACAGTGAGTGAGATGTTAGCTCTCTCACCTGTTATGTGACCTTGGGCAAGTCATTTGTTTCTTTAAGCCTCAGTTTCCTCGTCTGTAAAATGGAATATTTTGATTAGATGATCTCCAAATTTCATTCCACTCCTAAATCCTAAATCTGAAATCTCTCTTGAGGTCTTTTCCTTGTTTGGGAAGACAGACCCAACCTAGGGGCTTGTTCCCCCTCCCCCCATAAGACCATCTGGTCAGGAGACACGAGGAGGGGTTAGAACATTTCAATTCTATTCCCACCCCCCACCCCCAAGAATTAAGTTTTTCTTGGGAAGTAGACAACTGGGTATAATTCTCTGCGGATCTTCAAGTGAGGGTAGAGGTCTAGACACAAGAAGTTTTGGGGTCTCCCACTAAACCCACTGCTCTTGGTGCCCCCTCTCCAATCATCTTTTTACGTATTACTAGGAGAAGTCTCTCGGACTCAACTTAGTCCCTGCCTCAGGCCCCAAAGCTGTCCAGAGAGGTTGGAGACTGTAGGAGAGGCAGCCTGCCCAACCTGCCCCCAGGCCCTGTGGGGAGGAGGAGGGGGACTGTTAGGGGAGAAAAGGCAGGCCCCGCCCTATGCGGGCCCCAGCTCGGGCAGTGAGGAGAGGAGGGGAGAGGACGTGGAGACTTGCAGTCCGGTGGCCAGGGTTGGGGTCAAGCAGAGAAACAGCGAGAAGGGGGCCCAGTCTCAACCCTGCCCGGCCTGGGACAAGGCGGAGCTGGGCCTCTGGAGGGAGGCCCCAGGGGCCGGGCCGGGGCCAGGGCCAGGGGGAAACTCGGCTTCTGAGGCCTCAGGGACTGAGACCGGGGCCGGGACAGGGGGAAACTTGGTCCCCTGCGGCCTCGGCCCGGACACTGGAAGCCCGGCCCCCTGCGCTCCTGGCGGCCCCGGCTGGGGCGGTGGGAAGTCCGGCCCCCTGCGCCCCCTGGGGCCAGGGACTGGGGGGGGGGGGGGGCGAAGCCCAGCCTCCTTTGCCCTGGGGCTGGGAGGGGGAGGGAAGCTACGCGGCTCTAACAGGTGGGATCCCGCTGCGTGGAGGAGGCGGCGAGGACAAGGACAAGGAAGAGGAGGAGGAGGAGGAAGAAGAGGAGGAGGAGGAGGAGGACGGAGACGAGCAGCCCGCTAGCCTGACAGCAGCCGCCGCTGGCGCCGCCGGTGTCTCGCTCGGTCTCTCTCACCCGCCCCGGGGCTCCCCCTCACAGGCTGCGGGGCGGCCCCTCCCGGGGAGGGGACTCGCCCGCCCCCTTTGCACCTCCCGGTCCCGACTGCTCCATCCCCTCCTGCATCCCGGCCGGGGGGGAGGAGGAGGCGGAGCAGGAGCGGGAGCAGGAGCAGGAGCAGGAGCCGCCGCCGCCGCCGCGGGAGCGCAGGAGGAGCGGGAGGGACCCTGCCTGCTGCAGCCCCGCGCGTCCCGGCCGCCGAGGTCGCCGCCGCCGCCGCCGCCGCCGCCGCCACCGCCGCCGCCGCATCTCGGGACGGGGCAGCCGCTCCCCAGACCCAGTCCCAGTCCCAGCCCCAGCGTTAGCCTACGCCCGTCGCTCCCTCCTTCTTAGTCCGGGCCGGCCGGCCGGCCAGCTCCGCTCTCTGCCCGCCCCCAAGGGCCCCGAGGATGCCGAAGCCGACACTGCTCCTGCGGGGGGGTTGGGACCGCAGCCCCGGGGACACGGAGCTGGGGCGCCAGTTCCGGGACTGGTGTCTCCGGACCTACGGAGACTCAGCCAAGACCAAGACGGTCACTCGTAGCAAATACCAGCGGATCGCCGAGGTCCTGCAAGGCGGGGGCAGCGGGACCACGGGTGCCGGCAACGGCGGCCCCTCGTCCGGGGAGAAAGGCAAGTTCCAGTTTTGGGTCCGCTCCAAGGGCTTTCGGCTGGGGACCAGCAGGGAGCCGAAGATGGGTCAAGTGGTGTATGTGCCGGTGAAAACTGGAACGGTCAGTGCGCGCCCGCGCCTCCCCTCAGTGTCCGCGTGTGTCTTGTCTGTCTGTCTGAGTGCTGTCCGTCTGTCCTAGCCCTGCTTGTGTCTGAGTGGTCATCTCTCCAACCCATCCCCAGCCCAATCTGATCCTGCAGTGTCTCCCCATCTCAGGCAGGGACCCCTTCCCTCCCTTCGGTACCCCTTGGTTCCCGGCGGGATGGCCCAGGCGGCGCAGACCCGCCCCGGCCGGCTCTCCATGCAGCGAGCGGGCTGTCCCGGGAGCAGGAGGCAGCGAGGAAGGCTGCGAGTCCTCCCCCCCCGCGCCTCTCTTTCCCCAGCAGCGCGGGCTGTCCCGGGTGCTCACCAGGGCATGTTCTGTCCTCCTCCTCCTCCTCCTCCTCCCCCTCCCCCTTCCTCCTCCTCTTCTTCCTCCTCCTTTTTCTTCCCCCCTCCCCCTTCCAGCAGGCGGCTGCTCCGGGAGCCAGACCCATCCCACCCCTAGCAGGCTGGCTGTCCCGAGCGGGCTGGCGAGCGAGCCCGGGTTGGGAGCTCCTAGCTCTTGCCACCGCCCCCTGCCCCTGGCTGCTACGGGGGTTGCAGTGGCCTGAGGACAGGGAGTCTTCTCAGGGGCGCCCCTCTCTTCCTAGGCTCCGGGACGAGGCCCCGCAGACTGGGGGAGGGGGGCGGTGCGGCGAACCCGGGCCGGGAGTAGGGGCTGGGGCTGGGGCAGGGGCAAGGGCAGGAACGCTCCGACCCCACCCGGGACTGGCCCTGGGCGGACGAGCGGGGGCGGCCGGCGCGATGCAGACTGGCGCAGGAGGCGCCCCCGGGCGGGGCGGGGCGGGCGGGGCCGGACGGTCCCGGGGTGCGGATGGGGACGGGTCCACCCCCTCATCCCTCTCAGCCTTGGTGTGAGAAGAGGGGATGAGGCTGGCAGGGAGGTGGCATCTGACCCCTCCATCCCCCCCCCTCACCCCCTCGGGCTGGCTACCCTTGGAGTGGGGGAGGGGTGGGGCCTCCTAGCGCCCGGTTTGGCTGGGGCGGGGGCCAGTTAGGGTGCGGGCGGGGGCGGAGATAGGAGAGCGTTGCTTCTCCCTCCCACCCCGGGCCCCTCGGGCTGCTGCCCTGGGGAAGGAGCCGGCGGCTCCCCCACTGGGACCTCATTGTTCTAAGGAGGGTTTGGGGGTGGGGGTGATGCAGGGGCCGCCCCGAGAGCTCAAATCTGTGAACTTTGAGCTGGAGAAATTCGGAGATTCACATTTTATATGCGGACAACCTCCCCCCCAACATTTCCACGCCATCCCTCCCCATCCTCCTATTTTTTTCTTCTCTGGGGGGCTGGGGTTTAATGTGGGTCTTCCTAACTAGTAACTCCCTCAGTCTTTGCACCATCTGCCTGAGAGTAGAATCTTCATAGACAATTGATTTTGTCATTACTAAAAGTGCACTTGTCCCTCCTCCCAGCCCTCCCCGGGCGGAGGAGGGGAGTGGGGGTAGGGGGTGTGGGTTGGGGAGGGGAGAGGCAGTGGGAAGGCTGGCGAGCAGGCTGGCGAGGGAGATATTGGAGCTGCCTGGTTGGGAGGATGGAGGGAGGATAATTCGGGGAGGGAAAAGGGATTCAGGAGGCTGCCTCCCCCCACCCCTTCTTCGCAGCTCTGAGGAAACAGTGTTGTCCCCTCTCCCAGATACCCTGTCAGGGAGATGGTTGCAGGCTGCGGTGAGGGCAGTCCATCTGTGGTAAATGCTTATAAACGCACTATTTACCTCCCATCTGGTCTGCCTCTTACCAGGGGCTGGGCTGGGGGAGGGGAGGGGGCTTCAGGCCTGGATTCCCAGCTTGGAATGAGGGAGCCCTGAGGTAGGCTCCCTGCCTTTCGATTTTAGGACCCTTTCAAACCTGCCTTTACCCTTGACCTCCTTTGCCCCACCCCACTCCGCTTCCCACCAGACCTTCGGAAGGGTTTGGGCCTGGTCTCTGAGACCCCACCAGGCCCCAGGATGTCAGGCAGCCCATGCCTGGCCTTGGGAGAAAAAATTCCTCCCCTTACCTCCCAGTACAAGACCCCAGGCCCAGAAGGGGCACAGCCTTCTCGGTTAAGGATACCAAGGCCAAAATGAAAGCTACCCCACCCCACCCCCAGCCCAGCTCCTACTCTCAGGAATGAATAAACTCCCCCAAAGGGAGGATAGGAGAGGCCAATCCTCTGGAGAGCTGGTTTACTGGGAGGGAGGAGAGAGAGCGAGAGAGCGCGCGCGCTGGTGAGCCAGCGGACTCTACCTCCTGTCCGGGACTCACCTAAGCTCCCATAAATCTGCAAACAAAACAGACACACCCCTAAGAGACAGTGAGTTTCCGAAGGGACGGGAGGCTATATTCCCCTAGAGAAAAGAAATCAGGCACATTTTAAAGATAAACAGATCGGAGTTGGAGGAAAAAGCCACCCGATCCTCTTTAAGTTTCCAGGTGCCTGCTTCCCCAAATCTCTCAGTCTTCCTCCTTTTCAATTATTTTAGGTTCACACTGCTGCTAGAAATCCAGTGAGGATGTGGGGATCTCCCTTAGAGTTATCTGTTAGATGACAGTTTTTGAAGATGTGGAGGGCATTGCCCCAAACTGAGAGGGAACCAGGCCCGGAGGCTTCCCAGTATATAGATCTTGGTGTGGCGTAGAAAGAACATTGAATTTGGAGTCAGAGGGAAGTGAGTTCCAGTCCTGCCTCTGCTTCTACTGGTGATCTTGGGCAATTGTTTTCACCTCTCCTGGCGTTAGTTTTCCTCTCTAAAATAAGAGAGTTGGAACGAGTTGATATCTAAGGTCCCTTCCAACACTAAAACATATAGTTCCCCCACCCCATTAAAAATTAAAGTTAGAGATTTCCCATTGTGGTAGGGATTGCACTATAGGCCCATCTGGCCTGATTTTTTTTTAAACTAAGGGCCAAGTTGGAGGAGGGGAGGGGTCCTTCTGTGGATTCCCCTGAGGCAGGGCCCTTCTCAGATTAAAACCTCCTAAACTGTGTTCACCTTGGCCTCTCCTATTCCCCCCCTCCCCAAAACCTCTCCCTCCTCTCCATACATGCTCTCTCTTAAGCACACACAAAGCTATGGATTTTTAGGGTGAAGTGTTTCCTTGAATGATTCTGTTCTGGTCCCTCCTCCAAACGGCAAAAATAAGTCTTTTCCATTTCTTCCCCCCTCCCCATTTTCTCTCCTCCCC
>CM053585.1:255098358-255157807 GCA_028646515.1 Pseudochirops corinnae | reverse complement strand
AAGTATAGATTTGGGAGTCTTCTGCTGATTTGGATGAGATCTATAAGAGAGAGTAACCATAATCAAGCATTTTTTGAGTGACAGTTCTGTGCCAGGCTAAGGGCTGAGGACAAAAATTGAAACACTCCCTGCCTTCAAGAAGCTTATATTCTAACTAGGGAGGCAACATTTATGTGCATAGATCAGTGGTTCTCAACCTGTGGGTTATGTTCAATTTGTAACAATGAAAATACAACCTGCATATCAGATATTTACATTATGATTCATAACAGTAGCAAAATTACAGTTATGAAGTAGCAATGAAAATAATTTTATGGTTGGGGGTCACCACAACATGAGGAACTGTATTAAAGAGTCTTGGCATTAGGAAGGTTGAGAACCACTGGTATACATAAACCTTAGAGGAGAAAAGCATTAGGAGGTAGGGATGGGGCAGGAATGAAGGAGGAGACCCCAGGAAAGACCCCTTTGACCTTGGAAAAGACCCCTTGTCAAAGGGGCTACTTGAGCAGGATTTTGAAGGAAACCAAGGGATCCAAAAGGCTGAGATGAGGAGGAAGAGCATGCCAGTTATGGCTGACATCCGAGTTACACTTGTGCACAGAGTAGATGTCTCTTTTTCTTATCATTGTAGGGTATTAAGTCAGGGGTGGTGTTAATGTCATTAATGACATTTAACAGTTACTCACTTATGTAGCACTTTTGAAGTTTACAGAGTACTTCTCTCTTGGCAACCCTCTGAGAGTTAACTGTAAGGAAGGCTGTTATACCCATTTCACAGATGAGGAAACAGTCTCAGAGAAGTGAAATGACTTGTGTGAGGTCTCATAGTTAGCCACAGAATTTTACAACCCGAAGAAACTTCAGAGCCTAGAATGTCAAAGCCAGAATGAACCATCTAGTCGAGCTCCTGTGCTTTTATAGATGGGAGAACCTGGGGCCCATACAGACAGGAAAGTGACTTGCTGAAAGTCACACCTTGAGTTAGTGTCTCAAGTACTAGACCAGACTGGGACTAGACCCCTTAGGTCTCTCAATTCCCAGTCCATTATTATTTCCATTCTATTGTGATTGGCAGCACGTAACCCACCTTTTCTACTGGTACTTCCATTATCGATCCTTTGAACTAAGGGATTAATCCCCTTAAACATCCCAGTATTTACATGGAGGTGGGTGGGGACAACACCTTAAGTTTTTATCAGTCATTTGTTTCTTAGTGTGAACTAGTTTATAAGCTCCCAAAAGTGGCATTGAATACATTGAGATAGGAAAGGAGGATGCTAGAAAGGTAACTATGTAGATGAATCAATATTGGTGCCAGGGGCAACTCAATGTGTATGGTATCTTGTGTGGTGTTTGGGAACATAGATTTGGGGTAGCAGCAGCAATGGTGGCAGTAGACGAAGCCTTGGTAGGTTAAATGTCTTCCTTGTCTAAGGTGACCATGTATTAACTATACAAGCAGAATGTTAGAACAGAGGGGTGGCTCCATTGATTAGTATCACTTTCTACCTCTCATTCACTATTATAGTTTTGTGTTTGTGTCTTGTTCCCTTATTGGACTGTGAGCTCCATGAAGACAGGGGCTCATCTGAACTTTATTTCTCCTCCAGTTCTTGATAAAGTACCCAACATATTTAATAAATGTTAGATGAATTGAATTGAATGGGAGAAGATGTCCTGAATGGGATTCAAGTGACAAATACATGGGAAAAGCAACCCCAGGCTAGGTATTAGGAAGGCTGGATCCTAAGAGAAGTGTGTGTTGGGGCTTCAGAAAGGGGGGTAGTCTATTTTTGGGAGCACATGGCTGACTTGCTTCAGCCTGGGCTGGTACCCTAGCCCTGCAATGGGAAAATGATTCCCGTCAGGAAAACCGTTTGGATTGCTGTTGCCCAGATGAGGCGGGTTATTTCATTAATTAAACATCCTTGTATCCCCAGGCAATCAGAAAAGCAGGTACCTGACCCCCAGTGTCTTCCAATTTCCCAAAGCCACTCTAGAACCTTGGACTGGACCTGAGATAATTCCCTTAGGTACCAAGATTGAGCCTCCTTTCCACTGCTGCTCCCATAGTTACCACTATTGAGATGAGGATAAAGATGCTATGGCCACCTGCTCTGGGGGGAATGTCAACTGATAAAGAGTCTCTTTTTCTTTTAAATACCTTTCCATTTCTTGAGGCAGTGTGATGTATTAGAAAGAGCACTACATTTGGAGTCAAAGGATCTGAGTTCAAATATCAACTCTCCTACTTAATTAGTCATGTTGTTCTAGGCCTCATTTTCTCATCTGTATCATGAAGGTTGGGTTAGGTGATCTCTAAATCTTATGTTCTTATGAGATTGCATCCTTGAATTAGCTTGCTTTTTATAATTTTGGGTGGAAAGAGAAGGAGAAAACTGGATAAAGACTTTTTTTTCATGGTAATTAGAAGCGCTATTTGGCCCTTTCTTCTTGAAGGTACCTGGTCTCTGGAGCTCTGGAGTGGGAGGGCAGAAGTTGGGAGCCCAGTGTGGCCAGGTACTTTAGTACTTTCCTTAATCTCAGGGGTGTGTGTGTGTGAAAGGCAGCAGGAGCTTGTCGCAGCTGAGCAACACCATCCAGTTGGCCAGAAGAGACCTTCATCCAGGCAGCCCGCTATGCAGAAGCGAGGAATGAGTGAAATGAGAGCACAAGATGAGATGCTCATGGAATGGCCACATATCAGGCTGACCCCTTGGGATTCTGAGGCCCAGACTGATAGAATCATAGAATCTGTGAGTTTGGAAAGAATTGGGAAGTTGCCTAGCCCAACCTGCCTTGCTTGGATTATATGGTGACTGAGCCAGTGTGAAGACTTGCCTTGAGATTCCTCCTTTTCTTCCTCTTCTGTCTTCTTTCTTATCTTCCTTTCTCCTCCTCTTTCTTATCCCTCCCCTTCCTCCTCTTTTGTCCTTTTATTCATCCTCTTTCTTTTTCTCCTGATTCCATCTACCCCCACCTCCTCATAGGGTTGTTTGGTACAGAGTCTCAGGGTCCTTTCTAAGGTGGCAATTAAAAGATTGTGTCATTTGTCATGTATGTGTGTTGTTGAGCTTCCCTTGTGATGGATAGTCAGGCAAACTCAAACAAATCTTCCATGTTCATCTGAGTGGGGATATTCTTATTATTTTTAAAACCACCAATGGGGGAAGGTGTTGGGAATCCAAGAAGAACAAAAATGTAGTGTCCCTGCCCAGGGAGAGGGAACAAGAAGGAGATGGAACTGGTCCAAACTATGCCCAGAATATGGTTTGGGTAGACCTAAAACTATTGGAGATCATAGAATATTAGAGATGGAAGGAATATTAAAGACTGACTAGTCCAGCAGTCTTCCATTTTACAGAAGAGGAGACTGAGGGGCTCAGAGAGGGCAAATGAGTTGCTCAATGTCACTTGGTCTGATAGTGATGGTTTTCAGACCCAGATCTTCTGTGTCTGAACCTACAGTTTTTTCCATCACTCCAGGCTCCCTGGTCCAGCACTAGCCTTGGGCCAAGCCCCTTTTCCCCACCTAGTATCTTGACTGACCCTTCTAGAAGGGTGGAGCAGGATGATATTACCAGGGATGGAGGAGGTTAGCCTTATATTTCCATAACACCTAGGCAACTTAGTTGTACAGGGGGACCTGAGAGGCCACTGGGGAGCCAGTTCAGCAAGACTCTTGGATGTTAGGGTGGTGACCCTCATCTTTCCACTCTCAGACTCAGTCTGGGGGGAGAGGCAAAGGCCACTCTTCCTTTCTAACATTATTTCGCCCTCTTTCCTTTTACCCCAGCACAGCTGAACATCTCAAGTCTGCTTCTGGCCAGTTTGCCTGAGTAAAGAAAGAGGCAGGACAAAGCCTTCAGCACTTCCTGGGGTCCAGTCTGGCAATGAAATAGTGCTTAGAGATCTAATAGATAATAAGGACCCAATGTTAGAGTCATAGAATGTGTGAATTGGAAGAGAGGCACCTTAGTACATAGAACACAGAATGTTTTCTTTACAAGGTACTATAGAATGTCACAGCTAGAAAGGACTTTACAATATAGAACAAAAAAAATTCAAGACTTAAAGGGGCTGTATAAAACAGAACACAAAATGTCAGAGCTGGAAGGGACCTTAGAGCATAAGACATAGAATGGCAGGCTCAGAAGGGAGTCTTTGACATAAAACAATATCAGGGCTAGAACAGACCTTAAAACATAGAACACAAAATGTCAGAACTGGAAGGGACCTTAGAACATTGAATGTTAGGAAATAGAACATGGAATGTCAGTACTAGAACAGACCTTAAAACATAGAATAAATAATGTTAAAAATGAAAACAACCTTAGGACATAGAATGTCAAGGATGAAAGGTAGTTTATGACACAGAACTAGAAGGGAGCTTAGAACATATAGAGCTGGAAGAAGCCTGGCTTAGAACATAGAACAGAAAATGTCAGGGCCTGGAGGAACTTTACAGCTTAGAACATACATTGCAGTGCTAGAAAGATGCTTGGAGGATAGGAGTGTTAAGAGCTGGCAGAGACCTTCAAATATAAAACATTAGCCCTAAAAGGTAGGCAGGCTGTTACAACACAGAATGCATGTTGTCAGCACTGGAAGAAACTTTATAGATCATCTAGATTAAACTCCCTAATTTTACATATGGGGAAATTGAGTCTCTGGAAGGGAAATAACTTAGAGTTATTATACAAATTTCTTTGGTTCAAAGAAAGTTATTTATTTTGTTCTTTGACTTGAATAGTTTAATAACATAGCATTCTGAGCCCCAAGGTACGGACCCAGACAGAGCCAAGTCCTCAGAGAGCTAAACCGTAGGGCAAATAGCCAAGTAGCAGTGAGATGGGCTCTAGGGGTTTTGAGCTCATGATATCCCTTTTTCCTGGCACCAATTTTTTAAACCCTCATTTTTATTGATACCCTCTTTTATGTCACTTTCACTTCCAAATATATCCCTTTCCTCTCTCCTACCCACTAAGCTATCTATCCCATTTTTTAAAAAGCATAAAGGAGAGAGAAAAAAAGCAATTCAGCAAAATAATTGAACAAATCAATTATTTCTGACAATGTGTGCAATATTCCATACCCATAGTCTCCCACCTCTTTAAAAAAGGGAATGTGGGACTCACACCAGTTTCAATGACAAGATTTGGTACTCATGGCAAAACCCAGGGAAGGCTTTGCTTGAAGAATAATCCACCAACCTTAGACATGAAAGGGTCTCTTTGATAGTCTTCATTCAGTTATAATTATGAATTATTACATATATGTTCTATAGAATTGTAGTTATGCAACAGGAAATGGTGCCAAGCAATTGAAGGTACCCTGTTTTATGCAACTAGTAGTTAAGGGCAGAAGTGGCCAGGCTATAGTGGAATATACTTACTTCATAGACTGCTGGTAATGGACATTCTAAACTGGGCTACTCCCTCCCCTATGGTAGGCTAAGCTCACATTCAGACATTAGTTTCAATCAAAGGAGTCCAGTCTTAGAGGATTCTCAACCATTACATCCCTGGTGTGTCCTAGCTGGGACTCCAGCCATGGCCAGAGCCCCGCCCCAATTCTCAGGGTATTATCAGAGCTGCCCAACTGTGTGCTGGGAAGCAGTTGGAGGTGTCTGAGCAGGTGGGCCGCTAAATATCTGACAATGAGATGAAGTTACCAGCCGTGCTATTTGAAAGCTTCAGACAGTGATATGGCAAAATTGTCAGAGACTAAGAGAATTTTAATGCTGAAAGGGCCCTTAGAACATAGACAGTCAGAGCTAGAAGGGTCCTTAGAGTACAGATTGTCAGAACTAGAAGGGCCCTTAGAACAGTGATTGATAGGGCTGGGCAGGGCCCTTAGAACATAGAATGTTAGGGCTGGGAAGGCCTTTAGAACATAGAATGTTGGAGCTGGGAGGGCCCTCATCCTAAGAACAGAATATGAGGATGTAGATTATTGAAATAGGTCTGGACCTTAGAGGTCATTGGGTCATGTTTGTATTCTTGTAAGTTTAGATAGTTCTGTACCTGAGCTTTCCAGAAGCCTTTCAAATCATTTAGCTTAATTTTCCAACATTTTGCTTCCAGAAGTCAGGCAGTTATAGACTCAAAGAGGAAACCCCTGACAAGTTCTTTGGTAGGCGGGGGTGAGAGAGGAGAGTGACGCTCTGCACAGTCACTCCTATCCTTCCTTCTCTAAGCTCAGTAGGAGCATCCTGGATCTCACTAGCTAGTACCTGCAGGGCCAAGATGCTGTAGTGGGAAGAGGACCATGTTTGGAGTGAAGAAGCCTGGGCTTCAGTTCCAGCTCTGTCTGTCACTCACTTGCCTTGCCTGCAATGCCCTGCCCACCCTTGTCCTCTACCTCTTAACTTCTTCAATGCTCAGCTCAACTCCTACCTTCTTCAGGGGATCTTTCCCTAGCAGCTAGTGCCTCTTCCTCTCTGATTACCTTCCATCTACCCTGAATATCTTGCATGTATCTAGTTATTTATATGTTGTCTGTCCCATTAGAATGTAAGCTTCTTGAGGGCAGGGACTGTTTTTGTCTTTCTTTGTATCTTGTGCTGAGCACAGTTTCTGACACATAGGGAGCATTTGATAAATGCTTCTTGATGTATTGTGTGGCTTTGGGAAAGTCACTAAGATCTTCTTATCTGTAAAATGGGAGAATAACTTCTTTAACCTTCAGAAAGATGCTGTGGAAATGAAATGAAGTCATGTATCTGAAAACATTTTTGTAGGGTGCTCAACAAACATGGGGTCTAGAATGGGGAGAGGGCACCGTGGGTTAGGGTGACCAGGGAAAGATGGACAGGTGAAGGAGGTTTTGAGCTGAGTTGTATTCAGCAAGGTGGAGAGGAGAGCAATTCCAGGTAGAGCTACTGACTGAATGAATGTTCAGAGGAGAATTTCTGAAGCCACTTTCTACTCTTTGTAATTTTGTAAGTCTTGATATTCTAGATATATTCTCTAAAAGTGACATTCTCCAACATCCTCTTGACAAGTTATCATCCATCTGGTGACCAAAACCTCTAGTGATGAGGAGCTCACTACCTCCTGAGGGATCCCCTTCCAATATTAGTTTTGATTGTTAGGGGTCAGACTTTAGGTCAATCCCTTCATTGAACAGATGAGGAAGCTGCAACCCAGAGAAGGGAAGAGAATTACTTAATATCACACAGCAAGTTTGTGGTAGAGCTGGGATTAGAACCCAGGTCTCCAGATTCTCAATCTGTTTATTCTTTTCCTTAAATACTGAATCTGGTTCCCAGCTGACTCTAACAGTCCATCCCACCATCCCTCTAAAAAATGGTCCTTCACTAGTGACTGGCAGGAGGATTTTATCCCTCAGCAAAGGATGTTAGAATACTGCTCTCTTGAGACCCTTGGGCTAAAGATGGGGACCTTGAACTTTTGGGAAGTTCAGCCCTCACCAGATCTGTTTCTATCATACATATCATGGAAAGAGCCCTGGGCATGGACTCCAGTTTTGGTTCTACCGCTGACTCACTGTGTGACCTTGAGCAAGTTACTTCCTTTCTCTGGGCCCTGATTTCTTCATCTGCAAAATAAAGAGGCTGCCCTTGATGATCTCTACAATTCCTTTCAATTATGATAGCAATTAAAGAGCCCCACCTTACAGGACAGCTGGCATTTCCGGGCTCCAAGGCTAGTGGACTCTCCTTTCCCCGACCAGTAGCTGGGAGAGACAGAGCATTAATAGCAGATTTGGTCCTTGGTAGTGATTTCAAGAATGACTTTCAAGTGAATTGCTTGCCTTATGGGAAGACTGTCCATCATCACCACCCCCCCCCCCCCCATATTCATACTATGCTTTTTATATTTTACACTCCCTGGCTCATTTGTTCCTCTTTTTATAGATGAGGAAACAAGTCCAGGGAGGTTGGATGACCTAGCCAAGGTCATCCAGTGAGGTAGCAGTGGAACTGGGCCTTGGGCCCCTCGTTTGTACCTTCTTTGCACGCATTAGGTTGTCTCCCTTGAAACACTGGAGGAACTGGATTCATTCAGAGGAGTCCCAGGAGCAAAAGGATTTGAGGCATGAAATCAAGAGACAGTAGCAATAGTCTTGGACTTGGAGTCAGGAAGTCTTAGAGAGCCTCACCTCTACCCCTCAGTGCTAGCTGGGTGACAGCGGGAAAGCCATTTCCTCTGACTGGGCCTCAGGTTTCTTTTTTGTAAAATGGTTGCACTACTTAATCTCATGGGATTGTCCTGAGGGAGTCCTTGTAATTCCTTAAAGTTGTCTAGAAATGGGTGCTAGTCTTATTAACAATTATAATAAATTCTGTCCTTTTGAGGTATAATAATAGTCCACTCTGCCATGCCCAAACACTCCCCCTTTCCTCCCCTCCCCGACCAGATAGCTGATTTCAGATTTGTGGTTCTTGATCAGGTTTTGCAAAGAAAATGTTTCTTGGTCAGAAGGTCTGTTGTAAGAATTTCGAAATACAGAGGGAAAGGCTAAAACTCTAGTCCCAGCACCCTATGTAAGAATGCTACCCACTGAGTTAAGCAAGGGAAGGGTCCCAGGCTCTAGAAACATATAGGATTCTCCTGACCCACCTGGAAAGGTCTGAAGTAGATCCCTATAGGATGAACACTTCCCTAAGGGTTGGCCCAGTTTGATAAGGAGTAAATGCTCTTCTGAGGTCAAGTTTTCACTTAATTAGTCTACTTAACCTCTCTGGGAGGTAGGGTTTTTAGACATCTGAAAGTGTCATCATCATCATTAATAGTGACAACTATTCACATTTCTATGGCATTTTGTGGTATGATAAGTACTTTCTCTGTAAGGTAGCTTGTATATCATTCCCATTTTACAGATGAGGAAGCTGATATTCAGAGAAATGAAATGAGGCACCTAAGATCCAAAGGATGACTTTTCCTATGATCTTGATTGCACAGTTAATTAGCATTAATTAGCACCCTTTGCCCCCACCCCATGATCATTTTTACTCTCATTTGCCATACCATCCTACTCAAATGGGTGTCAACTGCCCCCAGTAACTGATTCTCCTCCTGAGTCAGGATGAGTAGGATCTCTAAACACCAAATCACACAGCTTATATGCATATCTCTCTTCCTCCATGGGAGCATTCTTCAGTGGGGACCCTCTACCACTACTGACAGGAGATTTTCACCCTTTCTTTCTGCTGGTTTCAATCCTTCCCTCTGTCTCCTTGACCATTCTCTAGGCCTCCTGTGAGGTTCCTAAACCCGATGCTAGAGACTACCCCAGATTTTGAATTGGATCCTTCCTGTCACAGGTAGCAGTAACCAGGAGGGTAGAAGTTCCCCCTCCCAAATCTATAGGAACCATAAGATCCAGAGTTAGCAGTGGCTTTCAAAATTCTAGCCCAATGTATCCACTAAGAAGTAGGGCTAGACTAGGTGCCACTCCAGGCTGGTCTCATTCCTCCTCTCCTGATAACAAGGGAGAGTTTGTATGGAAGGAGACCAGCATTTCTTCTCTTTGGCTTCCAGCTTTTTACTCAGATTGACCTCCCACATCTTGATTTTTAAGAGATTTCCTTTGAAGCCAGAAGGTCCAGTAGTAACAGCCATCTCTCCTGAAGAAGGGCTGTTGGCTAAACCTTCTAGTCGAAGTTAGGATTTAGGATCATAGCATGTTAGAAATGGAAGCCTAAAAAAAAGCTAGTCTAACTAAAAAGACTAAAGAGCTAGCCCAGCTCCTTCATTTTACAAATGAGGAAACTGAGGCCCAGAGGTGGCTGCTTAGCATAAAAAAAAAACAAATCAAACTCTGGGGGGAAGAACCCAGTCTTTGACTCAGGAGAATTAAAGGGCATATGGGCTTGTGTCTATGTCTGAAAGCAGTATGAGGCAGCCAGTCAGCCAACAAACATTTCTTAAGCAGTTAATATGTGCCAGGCCCTGTGTTAAGTGGTGGGGAGACAAAGAAAGGCAGTGGCAAGGGTTCTGGCTCTAGAGTCAGGGACTTGGGTGGAAATTCTGGCTCTGGAAATTGTCCTCTCTGTGATCTTGGACAAATCACTTTCCCTCTGTGGGTCTCAGTTTCACCACTGTAAAAAGAGGGGTTTTTCCTCTTTGGTTGTTCCAAAGGTCTCAAAGGATGGGATCAGATCATAAAGCTGGAAGGAAGCCAGAACCCTCCTCCATCTCCCCACCAAGCCAGGTAGGGGCTGGGGGCTGGGGGCTGGGTGGCTGGTGGCAGGAGAGAGAGAGAGAGAGAGACAGAGACAGAGACAGAGAGAGACAGAGAGAGAGAGGCAGAGAGAGAACATTCCTTAACTGGGCTCAAGGATAGGAAGAGAGAAGACTCTCGGGCAGGGGATTTTGAGGGTCAGCTGTGAGGGCTGTCTCTCCTCTACTTGCAGAGGGTGGGCAGAGAAGGAAAGGGTATAAAACCCAACCTTTCCGCATTTTATGAGGAGCATTTTGTCTACACCCCCCCCCCCACCCCAACCTGGAAATAAGGTTCAGCAGAAGGAGCCCTAAGCTAGAAGTACCACAAGGGTCCAAATCCCAGTTCTGCTACTTGCTAGTTATAGTAATGTCATTGCCCTTCTCTGGACTTCAATTTCCCCATCTATAGAATGGGTATGTTGGATTAGATGATTGATATTTAAGGTCCCTTTTGCGTCTGATAGTCTATGTTTTTATATTTAGGGAAGACATTATGATTGTCTTGAAGCATTTTGAAAGCCTGCTTATCCTTAAGAAGGATTAGATTTTTGCTTGACCCCAGAGGGTAGAAAGAAGAGCAATGGGTGGCAGTTGTGGAGGAAAATTTTGGCTCAGAATAAGGAAAAACATCCTACCAATTAGAGCTGTCCAAAGAGGTAATGAGCTCGCTGGCTCTGGAGGTCTTCAAGTGAAAGCTGAATGGCCACTTGCCTGGGATGTTGTCGAGGGGTTTCCTGGTCAGGTAGGGGTTGTACTAGGTGACCTCAGAGATCCTTTTCATTTCTGTGGTGCTGAGATTCTGTGAAGCTCTGGCCGGGAAGTTCGTATTTATGTCTCTTTGTCTTCAGCTCCTTCTCTCGTGCAAATTAGCAATTACCTTCCCTGATCTCGTGTTCTCAGTGCCCTTCCTGGGAGGATTGCACTGAGATGGGCCAAAGCAAGCTCCGGGCGGAGGCTGTCTGTCTCATTAGCTGATGGCAGCAGGGGGAGAAAGGGAGGGGACCTGTTGGCCAGAATCGGGAGCTCAGCCCCAACTGGGGCTTGCAGGGCTGGTGCCAGCCAAGGGCAATGTATTCTGTTAGATGGTCATGCGAGGATGCTGAGGGATCCCCCAGGGGCAGGCAGTCAATCTCCAAATATTTACAAAGCACCTGCTATGGGCCTACCTCAGTTTTGGACTGGGCTGTGCTGTGCTAGAGGCAAAGTAAGCCCCAGATCTTGTCTTCTGCTCTCTAGGACCCCACAGTCTAGTAAGGGAGACAGGTTTCCTACATGCGAAGAGATAACTAACGAGGGAAAGGTCCAACTGGCTGACTTAATATTCCCTGAAATGGACCTGCCATCTCATCTTCTGCCTTGGTACATTTGTGCAAGCCATTTTCGATGTTGGAAATGGGCTCCTTCTTCATCTCTGTCTTTCTGAATCTTTCTCTCCCTTCAAAGATCACCACAGGTACTGCCTCTTTCATGAAACATCTCAGGATCCCTCCAATTACTAGTGCTTTCCCTCTGAAAATATTCCTAGAGTATCCTATCTGATTGTCCCCTTCACTCCCTGCCCTGTATTGTAATTACTTCTTTTTATATGGTACATTTTCATGAGATCTTTCCAGATCCCTTTGACCACTAATGCCTCCTCCCCTAAAATAGCTTTTTTGGTATGTTTTTGATATAACACACACATATACATATAAACACACACACACATATATGTATACATATACACACACACATATATCATATGTATGTCCCTCTACAGAATGTAAAATCCTTGGAAGCAGGAACTATTTAATTTTTATCTTTGTATACTTAGTGCCTAGAAAATAGTAGGCAGTTAATAAATGCTTGTTGACTGACTAATCGTGAAATCTAGGTTCCTTAAGGTCAAGGGATCTTTCCATCTTTTTGTAATGTTTCTCTTCCATGCCTCACTTAGCACCTTGGATGTAGTGAGCACTTTATAAATGTTTGCTTTGTCGCAGCGAAGGCCAGGTAGGCTGTTGTATGGAACATGCTTTGTGAACCCCAGGTTCTTCCTTTGTAACATAAGGACAATAATTCTACTTTGTAAACTCTTAAACCTATAGAGATGTGAACATTTCTTACTATCAGATGTCATTGTGGTGTTGTAGAAAGCTCACTGGAATGAGAGGGTCAAGAGAAAGAGGTTCTAGATTCAGATTTTCCACTAACTTGTGTTAACTTTAGATTAGCCCCTTTAACTTCCTTCAGCCTCAGCTTTCCCATCTGTAAAATGGGGGACTAGTTGATATCTAAGGTCCCATTTAGCTGTGACATTTTGTGTTCCATGAAACATTCCATTTAAATGCCAGGGAAGGGGTACAGACGGTAAGTGCTGGGGGAACTCAAAGAGACCTCTGCTTCCTGTGGGATGGAGTGGAGGAAAGGCTTCTTGGAGGGAGGTGGGAGTTAAGCTGTCTTTGAAAACCACATAGGATTTGGATAAGTGGAAGAGACACCACGCTGTCTCTCTTCCCCATGGGTGTGTCCCTCCATCCATTTCCTCATCTGTGAAATAGGGACTAGGATTAAATGACCCCTAATGTCCCTTCTGCCACTTGATCTATGTTACCCAACCAGGAGAGTTCAGCTCTGGCTCTGCCTGATGGATCTGCCTGATGGATCTCCTCTCTGCTGCTTGGTAGCACTTAGAGAGAGGAAAGGCCTTTCATGTATGGCAATAGCTGAAGAAAAGGCATGGAGGAAGTGAGAGCCAAAGACTATTCTAGGGACATTTTGGAGTTTTGGCTGGAGTAGAAAGTTAGAATTGGGGTTCAAGGGAAGGAAAGGCTGAAAAGGTAACTTGGGGAGGACAGACTGTGGGGGTGGGGGTGGGGGACCTTGAATGCCAACTTAAGTAGCATTGCTTCACCATTTCTCCCCCTTCCCCCACACACATGACATCAATCTTCCTTGAATATCAGAGCCTTCAGAGAAGAAAAGGGTGAGCGATAGGGGAGGGGGGCAGTGCTTTGGGCTGGACAGAATAAACCTGAGCCTCTGAATTTTGTTCATGAACCAGCATTAGCAAGAGACCTCCACCCATGCCTAGAGGGAGCCAGTGCAGAATAGATAACTGTGTTGGAAAGTGCTCTCAGGTCTGGGTTTAAATCATGCCTTCCACACTTACCAGATATGTGACTCTGGGCAAGTCAGTTGATCTCTCTAAACCTAGTTTCCTCATTGGTGAAATGGGGATGATATGAAATGGGGATGACCTTACAAAGGTGCTTTGTAAAATCTTATTATTATTAGTGTGTCATTGGTAGGATCTCTGGCTTGTGACTCAGGTCCCACAACAAGGCCCCCTCCCAGGAGACTTCCTGCCAGGCCTAGGAGAGAAACAAGATGGTCTGGTGGAAAAGGGGCTGGCTTTGGAGTCAGACAAACTGGGTTTAAATCTTGCCTTTGCACATAATACCTGTGTGGTCATGGGTGTGTCCCTCCATCCATTTCCTCATCTGTGAAATAGGGACTAGGATTAAATGACCCCTAATGTCCCTTCTGCCACTTGATCTATGTTACCCAACCAGGAGAGTTCAGCTCTGGCTGTCCCCACTGCCTGATGGATCTCATCTCTGCTGCTTGGTAGCACTTAGACTGGACCCCAGTAATGCCAGTGCTGAGACCACCCCCAGAATGTGACATTCTCAGCTTCACAGGTAGCAGCAATGGAGGAAGAGGGTTTGAACCTCACCCCTTCCCAAATCTACAGGAAACATAGAATCCAGAGTTGGAAGTTGCCTTAGAAATCCTAGGCCAACACCAGTCGAAGCTCCAGGGGGTTGGATGGCTTGTCTAGGATCCCTCCGGGTCAGTAGAAGAGACAAGATTTGAACCCAGGTCAGTGGACTCCAAGTCCAGTTCTTTTCCCACTACACCACGCTGTCTCTCTTCCCCAGAGAACTTCCATCCTTCTCTGCCCCTGACCTTTCTAGAACTCTCTGGGCTATAGCCCTGCAGCCTCTTGTGTGGTTGGCCCCTACCGGATGCGGCCTCAGCTGGGTGAGAAATCTTGTGTCCAGCTGTACTGTAGGGCTGGTGGTTATTTTTTGCTGGGGGGAAGAAAAGGGGTGGTAAACACACACACACACACACACACACACACACACACACACACACAGCCTCCCAGGATTTCTCCAATGATCAGTTTGCCTGCCTCTGGAGCAAGCAGTCCCTCTCCTCCCCCCAACATACAGCCACTCTCTCACACACACCCTCCCCACCAGACTCCCTTCCCCTGTCTCCCCAGCTGAGCCAGAGGCACGTGACAGGCTGTCTGTAGGCCCCAGTGGCTGGGGAGGCCGACTGCTCCTTCTTCTCACCTACATGGTGTGTTTTGATCCAGAGGAGAGGGGGGAAAAACCCTTGAGCTAGTGACAAAGGTCTGAGTGTGGGCTGGAGAGTACAGTTCTGTCTCTTAGCAACTGGCTCCTACCTCGGCGCTCCCTGAGTCTGTGTGGGACACGGCGCATCAGTCATGCTTCTGCGGTACTGGGAAGGCAGGCAAGCGCCGCCCGCCAGCCGAGGGGGTGGAGAGAGTGGCCCCGGCTCAGCCTGTGGGTTAGAGAAATACAGGAATCTCAGATGGAGAGAGAGCATCTACCTGGAGTCCAGTCCAAGCTGCATTTGAGCCGATTTTCTCAACCTTCAAGCTAAACCTGGAGCCCATAGGCTGATTCATAGGATCATGGGATTTTAGAGCAGAAAGGTGGATCTTAGGGATTATCTGTTCCGACCCTTTTGATTTACAGATGGGGAAACTGAGGCCCACAGAACTGAACTGCCATGCCCAGTGTCCACATAGATTGTAAGCGACAGAGCTGGGACTCAAATCCAAGGGTCCTGACTCCCTAGGCCAGCACTTTCCATTTTGCCATGATACCCAGGAGAAGCCTCATGCCAGCTCCCTGGAGGGAGGCTGTCTTGCATTATTGATGTCTTTCAGGACAGCCTCCGAGAGGGACAGTCGGCGCCTGCAGCTTCGGGCTGCCAGTTCTGCATGGAACTTTCCTGGCAGAGGGGTGAATACTCTCCTGGGACTGGGTTCAGCTCCTAAGAGAGCTCAGGGAATTTGGCTGAGAGAGAGAGAGAGAGAGAGAGAGAGAGAGTTTGCCACCCTGATCCATCCTTCTCCTTCTAGCCCAGTCTTCTCTAGGGAAAGGCTTCTTTCCCCTGGGGTTTCCTTCTCTTTTCCTCTCCCATTCCCCTCCTCCACCCCCTTTGCTCTACTTGTTAGCTCTTCTTGAACTTGGGTAAATCATTTCCCTTCTCAGTTCACTCATCTGTAATATAAAAGAGTTGGATCAGGTGATCTAAGGGCCTTTCTGGGTCAAAATCCTATGATTCTGAATTTTGGACCCAACCCCATCATCCATCTGACAATGGAGTTCATCTCTGTAATATTTTAGGTTTTAGAACTAGAAGGGATATTTGGTCCAACTCCATTTTATACATAGGGAAACTGAGGTCCCAAAAGAAGTAAGGTGAATTGGTTTTCCTAAGGTCATAAAGTCAGGGATCCACCCTAGGTCCCCTGACCCCGAATTCAATGTTGTTTTTTTCCCTGTGTGATGCTTACTTCTCCTTAATGCAGAGCATAACCTGTCAGCTGTCAGCCTGGCTCCCCATAGGGAGGGGCTGATCATTCGTTGTCAGTTCTTCGGCCTTCTGCCCTTGCCCCCTCAAGTCTCACCATCCCTCCTTCCCTCTTCCTGGCCTGCTTCCCACCACTTCTCACTACTCTCCACCACCCCCGCCCCTCACTCCCACCTCCCCTTTTAAAAAAAGAAAAAAAGTAAGTTTCAACACAAAGATGGCTGAGAAGGGAGGCTTCCAGCCCAGAGGGTCCTGCAGCCCTGGGAGGCTGTGTGATGCCCAGAGGGGGAGGGGAGGAGCAGCCAGACAGTCCCAGTGCCAGGGCTGCACAACACGCTGCCGTCCTTTGTCTCCTGGAGCTCCAGGCCACATGGGTGAGGGGAAGCTTCCCCCTCCTCCCAACCCCCCAGCCGCACGCCACATTGCCCAGTGTTCTGGAAGCAGCCATCTGGGCTGGCCGCCTGTGCGAGACTGGGTGTGCTGGATGAGGGAGTGTAGGAACAGCGGCAGCACCCTACCCTGCCATACCTTCCCACCTTGGCGTGGGGGCAGGAGATGGGGGGGTGTCTTTTTAGCCACTTGGAAGTGGGAGGAAGACGAGAAGAGGGGTAGAGTCTGGTGAGGGTTGGGGGAGGACCCTGATTTGGTTTGAGAGAGAGGCTGGGCGATGCCGTTTCTCTGGCAGCTGGCTCTCTTGGGGAAGAGAGCAGACAGCTTTCCCCCAGGATGCTGAACCACACAGCTCTGGCACAGTCACATTCTCGGGGGGCCCCAGCCCTGCTCACACTGCGCCACAGGCACAGGGAGTATGGGGTCAGGAGAACACTAATCATATGTAGAGAATAGTGGCAAGGTGATGGGGGGCACCCCTAAAGGCCACCTGATGACAGTTACTCCATTTATAGAGTATTTTATATCCCTTCTTTTTGTGACCCCCACAAAGGAAAGATTTAGTGCAGAAAAGGGAAGAGACATTTAAGGTCACAGGGCTTGGGACAGACAAAGTGAATATGACTTCAGACAGGCTTTCTGACTTCTAGTCCTGTGCTCTTTACATTACACCATGCTGCCTCCCAGAGGACACCCTTTCCCCCCTCCCCCTCCCAAGTCCCACATTTTAAAGGGGTCTATATAGCAGCTATATAGTGTTTTAAGGTTTGCAAAGCTCTTTACATATTAACTCATTTGATTTTTAGTGATGATTAAGGAATCATTGTATTTACCTTTGGAACCTTCTCATAGCATCCCAGATCCCTAAGCTGGAAGAAACCTTAAAAACTATCTGTCAACCCCTTGCCTTCAGGCAGCTAATAATAATAATTCGAATTCATGTAGCACTTTATGGGTAGCTAGGTGGCACAATGGATAAAATGTTAGACCTGGGTTCAAATCCAGCCTCAGACACTTACTAGCTATGTGACCCTGGACAAGTCACTTAACCCTGTTTGCCTCAGTTTGCTCATCTGTAAAATGAGTTGGGGAAGGAAATGGCAAACCCCTCCAGTATCTTTGCTGAGAAAACCCCACATGGGGTCACCAAGAGTCTGATCTGACTGAAAAATGACTGAACACGTAGCACTTTATTCCTTTACATAGATGAACTCATTGAATCCTTGCAACAACTCTGTTAGGTCAGTACTTTTATTATTCCCATTTTACAGCTGAGGAAACTGAGGCTGAAAGAGGTAAAGCGAGTTGCCTGAAGGTCATATAGCTAGTGATGGTGTGGGGCAGGATTCAGACTTGGGTCTTCTTGACTCCAGTGCCAGCACTCAATTTGTTCTGACACCTTAAGGACATTTGTAGTCCTCACTCGTCCAAAGATGGGTTAACTGAGACCTAATCCCTTGTCCTGAGGTCACCCAGACAGTTAGTGACAGAGCTGGAACTAGGGTCTTCCTGATTCCTAGTGAAACATAATTGCCACGACACCAGGCTTCCTCTCTGTTATAGAGTCCATGTTGAGCAAACTCTTTTCCTAACCTTCAAATAGCCTGAAGAGCCTGAAGATTAGCTGAAATGAAAGAAAAAGGGAGAGATTGGGAAAATGAGCCCTTTGGTCCTCCCTGTCCCAGTCTCACTTTCCTGTGGCTCTCTGCCTGCCCTGCCCTGTCCTCCTCCCCCTCAGCCTTTCACAAGGACAGAGGACATGCCTTCCTGGCACTCATTGAAGAGCATTCATCGTGCCATGCACTCTACAGCTGGACTGAACACGAAAAGGATGTGGTTAAGTGTTTAGAATGCGGTTCTCCATCAGATAATGATTATTGTAGGCCCTCATGCCTGGCTGTGCAGGTGAAACATCTGCCCGACACGTCCATCCTATTTTAAACACCTCCTCCCCCTCCCTGCTGTGCTACCCCCTCCTCTTAGCTCTCCTAGTCTATCAGGTGCTCACTTACTTTAAACTGTTCATCCCCACATCAGCAGCAGCAGCAATCCTACAAAGTTATTTTGCTGCTTGCCGCCTCAGTTTACCATCTGTAAAATGAGAAATCAATGAATCCACGAGTTTTTGTTACACACCCACTATGTGCTCAACAATGTGCCCAGCAGGGTGATGAGCACTGAACGTTTATATACAAATATAAAAATGAAGTAGCTTCTGGCCTCAGGGAGCTTATATTCTCACGAGGGCTGGGGATTGAGTTCTAACATTAATGAATTTATTAGATTCTAATATCTAGTATTACTCCCTTTCATATAAAGGCTATCCCAGTCATACTAGACTAATCTCCTTTGCATGTTCTTATCTTGTCCCATCTTCATACCTTTGTTCACACGGTCCCCCACCCTTGGAATAGACTTCCATTCTTGTGTTTTGTCTCTTCCTTCCTTTTTTTTCTTCCTTTCTTTAAAGCTCAATTCACCTGTCATCTCTTCCACGAAGTCTGCCCTTACTGCACCTCCTAAATCCCCATTTAAAGTGGTCTCTTTCTCTTTAGATTTCTCACAGCTGGTTGCTTGGATCTCTTCTTTCCAATTTCTACCACATTCCACTTTGTACCATATTTATTTGTGTACATGTCCTGTGCTCTTTCCTACCCTCCACCCTCATTCCATCCCCTTAGGAAGTCAACCTCTTGACATCAGGGAGGGACTTTATCTGTGTACCTTTAGTGCAGAGCAGGGTGCTTCTCGTACATAAAAGGTGCTTAACAAATAAATATTTGCTTAATTGAATTGAATTGAGGGGTTGGACTGAGTGGTCTCTAAAGTCCCTTACAGCTCTGACATTCTGTGTTGTATGTTTCAACATTCGGCATTCTAAAGGCCCTTCCAGCTGTAACACTGTGAGTCTGATATTTTTGCTGCTGCCTCAGAGCCCCAGAACCTTAAAAAACAAAGCAATCCAAATCACCTTCTAATATCTTTAAAACAAGGATTGGTTAATTGTTTCCCATGTACTTGCTCATATGAATGAAATACTCCAGAAAGGCTCCCTTAACAGGAACAGCCAGTGTGACCTCCAGAGGAGAGATGCTGGCTGAGCCTTGCTGTGATGCTCTCCAGCCTTACTCCCTCAGTGGGGAAGGAAGCAGCAGGCCTCTGGCAGGGGGCCATTGCTATCCCAAACTCCTGGTGTTTGGGGAGCTCTCTTCGCCCCATAATTCTGTCACCATGAAACCTACTCCCTCTAATCCTTTTACCTGCTCTCAGGCTTTCAGGAAGGAAAAAATGTTAAATTCCTGGCCTGGCCTGGCCTGGCCAATTCAAAGGTGTCTTCCTAAAAACACAAAGCTCCCTTGTGACCAGAGGTAGTCCATCCCTGTTTCTCTGAGCTGGATTTCATTTAAACCTTTGCATTGTCAACTAAGGTTAAAAGATCTTCTGAGAAAGAGATACTACAAACTTCTGGTGTGACCCAGGTTGGTCCTGAATTACTTGTTAGGGAAGTCCTCCTTTATGTTTAATTTATATTTCACCTCCTATGTAATAGAAATCTATTTCCCCTTGCTCCATTTAATTTAAAGCAAAACAAAACAAAACGAAATTGCCTACTATGAGCAAAATTGTTGAGACACTCATTACCAAGAGTTAGTGTAACCCGGGAGGGGTTGAAGATGGGGTTGGGGAAACCAGGGCAGAAGTGGCTGACTTCTGGATTGGTTTGTTCATTTTTATTCATTTGGTAATCATTTCTTAAACACCCACCAGGAGCAATTCATAGTGCTCCACATAGTTGGAAATACAAAGATAAATAAGACATGGTCTTGCCCCGAGGATTTCCAATCTGGTGCAGAGATAAAAATAATGCAAATTACAGTGGGGGTAACTACCTAAGAACTGTATATCGTGCTAAGAGAGTAAGTGCAATAAAGTTCACTTGGGGCTGGGGGGAAATCAGGGAAGCCTTCTTGGAGGAGTTTGCACTTGAGCTGGTTTTTGAAGGATTTCGACAGATGGAGAGTAAGGTAGTGGGGGGAGTGAGTGTTCTAAGGTACAGTATGGAGGCAAGAAGTGAAAGCACTCAGGGGAAGTTATCTGTCTTGATCTGAGGGCAGAGGAGGCTTTCTTTTGACATAAAGTATTACATGTCATAAAATGTCTTTCTCCATCATCACCTCAACTTGTCAGGGGTGGGGACGACAACGGAGAGTGGAAAAGTAAAATTGGGAGAATTTTCCAGTCCATGGAAGACGCTGAGATCATAATTCTTCCACTTTTCTCTAGACATAAATATGATGAGCCACATATCTTACAGAGAAGGTTTGATTTAAACAAGTGGACTTTGGTAACTTAGAAGAGCAGGATGAAAGGAAATGAAAAGAAAAAGGGTGTATGAGTCACAAGAATGTGTTCTGGTCCCAACCTGCTACTTACTAGCTCTGTGATTGGGCATATCACTTCCTCCTCATGACATTCATTTTCATCCTCTGTAAAGTGGATATGATAAATCCCATACTGCCTAGATCACACTGTTGTTTTGAGGGTCAAATGAGATTAACGGATCTAAAAGTGTTTTGTAAACTATAAAGTGATATATGATTTAAGTTATTAAGCTTCTTTCATAGAATCACAGCAGGAAGGGGTGGGCGATCATCCGGTCCAATCACTTTATTCTACAGATGGGGAAAATGAGGCTCAGAAAATGAGGGTGGCAGAACTCAGATGAGAATCTGGTCCCCTGATTCTCATTCAGTGCTCTCTCTACTACACATGATAATAGGCCCTCAATTAGGATAATAGAATTTTCGAAATGGAAGGAATCATAGAATACAGAATAGTGGAACTGAGCTAGAAGGCATTTTTAGAATGGTAGAGTGTCAGCACCAAGAGGACCTTTAGAATATAGAATGTCCAAGTTAGAAGGGACCTTAGAAATCATCTAATCCAGCCCCCTCATTTTCCGGAGAAAACTGGAGCCTGGAAGGAAGAAGTTTCCTGTCCAAGTTGATACATTGAATTGCCAACCTAGCCTCACCTTTCCCATAGATGGGGTCCTGGGCGAGGCCCTTCAGTTCTCTGTACCTCACTTTTCCCCGGTGTCACACGAGAAGTAAAAACCAGAAATTTATTTTTAGATGGCATTTTGAGGTCCTAGCCCAGAGGCAAAGAGCACCTCCTCAACTGTCTCACAAGTACCATTTGGTGCAATTTGGTGGCTTCCCAATTGTGTTGTTTTTTTTTTTAAGTCAAGGATAACAAGATCTCCCCAGGAGAGAATTTTTGGTGGAATCTGGAAAGCCAGACGAACTCTGTGGGAGTCTGGGGAAATTACATACTCAGATACCTTGTTTCCTTTAAAAAAAAAAAAAGATGAAATATTTCTGTGTGCCCTCCTGGTTAATGCATATTTCTTCTGCGTTGAGTGGAAACTTCTAGGGCCTTACTTAGTGTGCTGTAGTACAAAGGATGCTGGATATTGTTAAGTCTTGAGCTCAAATCCCAGCTCTGACATTTACCTACTTACCTAAATGATTGTGGCCAATCACACGACCTTTCTGAGCCTCAGTTTTCCCCCTTTGTAAATGATTTCTACCACTCACCTCACAGGTTTATTGTGAAGAAAGTGCTTTATAAAACTTAAAATGGGGGCAACTAGGTGGCGCAGTGAATAGAGCATCAGCCCTGGAGTCAGGAGGACCTAAGTGCAAATCCAACCTCAGACACTTGACATACTTACTAGCTGTGTGACCTTGGGCAAGTCACTTAATCCCAACTGCCCTGCCTTTCCCCCTCCAAAAAAATACCACCAAAAACTTAAAATGGGATAGAAATGGGGACTGTTGATACCCCAGATGTGCTCTCAATGACCAAAATTGACTCCCCTAAGAGTAGGTGGTAGTTTTCATTTTCCCTGATGCCAGTGCCTACCTCCTTTCTTCTCTAGCCTTGCTTTACACCTTACTAACCCTTCCATCAATGAGAGAATCCGCAGTGAAAAGATCACCAGGCTTGGAATCTGAGGACCCAGGTTCAATCTTGGCCCTGCCACTTTGGGTATTGGACCAGTTGGTTTCTTTTGTCCTTCTCAGCTCCTGGACCTGGAGTAAGGAAGATCTGGGTCCAAGTCTCATTTCTTACACTTACTAGCTATGTGACCCTGGGCAGGCTACTTCTCTTTGAACCTCACTTTCTACATCTGTAAAATGGGGGGATAATATCACTTACTCCACAGAGTTGTTGTGAGAATCAGATGAATATTATATGTAAAGTTATTTATAAAATGTGGAGTCTGTCTGACTTAGAGGCAGAAAGCTATGGCCACAGTGATCAATCAGGCCTTTGCTTTTGTGGGGTGAGACAGAGGACAAACAAAGCATCATAAAGTAAATTCTGAACCCCAAGCAAAAAAATTATGGGAAAATCTATTCCTCACTCTTCATCACATCAGTTATTGCAAAATAAATAGGTCTTCACCTCTTGTGGGATGCTTTGACATTCAAGGCCTGCTTGGTTAAGATTTCGAACAATTTCCAAATTTTTCTTATTTTCCTTTGAATTGGTCTCAAAGCTGTACAGGCTTTCTTCATCTCCTCCCTTAGCCTCATCCCTTCATCAGTCACCAAGGGTTTTTTCTTTTTTGTTTCCACTATCCATCCCCTTCTTTCTATTCCTACTTCCATAATTGCAAAGGGACGCGCTTACTCATTGTTCAGGCTCTTATTCCTTCTTCCCTGGACTATTGTAACTGCCTCCTAATAAGTCTCCTCAGCCAGAAAGTCTTTCTTTCTCCTCCCTATTCATCTTGCATATGCTGACATAGGAATCTTTCTGAAGTAGGGTTCTGATACTGTCACAACTCTCCTCAAACACCTTTAGGGGCCCCCTACCTCATGCTGAAGAAAGTGTAATCTGTGATTCAAGGTTCCAACCTCAAACAAGTTCCAACCTGCTATTGCTCTCTGTTCCCCTTTATGTACTTGATACTTCAACTGGACTAGACTGACTGTTCATTGACTTAGAACACTTCTTAGGTTTTCCCATTTGAATACTTTTGCTCCTAACAAAATGTTTCTTTTTAAACATTTTTATAAAAAATTATTTCACAATTAATAGGCCTCTATTTTCGCTCCTTCCTAAACCCTCCCCCATTTTTTTTTTAAGTTCAGAACCCTTGTAACAAATATGCGGAGGCAAGCAAAACAAGTCCCCACATGGTGTCCAAAAACGTGTGTCTTGTTCTGCTTTGTGAGTCCATCACCTGTCTGTCAGGGGGTGGGCAGCATAGATCATCATCAGTTCTCTGGACAGATCTGTTCCTTTAGCCTTCTCTGCTCTATCTCAGCCTGGAGAATCCTACCTATCTTTCAGGGATCAGTTCAAATGCTACCTCTTTTTTAAAATTTTAATTTAATTTAATCTATTTTTTCAGATGCTACCTCTTCCATGAAGCCTTCTCTGATTTCCCATCTGATCTCAAGAGAATTTTGCATTTTCCTCATTCATTTATGATATTCTAATTCAAACCACAATCCGTGATTTGTGTACTTGTGCCATCTCTTACATATTTACTAATTCACATTTTCTTAGAATTTTAAGGTTTATAAAATAACTTTTTTTTAAAGAAATAGATTTTTGTTGATCGTTTGGGGTTTTTTTTTCCTATCACCAAAGTTTTCCTTAATATCCCTTCTTCTCCCTGTTTCCAGAGAGCCATCCCATATAATAGATAATATTTTTAAAGACAGAAAAAGAGAGGAAAAAAATAAAAAATCATAAAAAAATCATCAAAACATCAATTCATTGAAAAAGTCTGAAAATATATTCAATGTACCATACTTGTGGACCTTTCATCTCCACGAGGTAAGTGAAGTGGGTTCACAGGGGAGTGTCTTCTCTTCTCTCTTCTTTGGAGCCTTGGTTGTTCTTTATAATTTACAAAGCACTTTCTATTCTATCAGTCCTCTGAAGTACATAAAGCAAATCCCATTAATATTTTACAAGGGAATAAACTGAGGATTAGAAGAAAGTGACTTCCCCCAAATCCCAGCTAGGAAGTGTCAAAGCCAGGGTATGATTGCAGACTTTTCTGACTCCAGAACCAGTACATTCCTCTATAATGTACTATTACTAGACTACAAGCTTCATGAAAGGAGAGACTGTCTTATTTTTGTATCTACTGTTGAACTCAGAACACTACGTCACACATAGTCAACACTGAAGTCATAGATTTAGACTATGATAGAGATCTCAGAGACCATCTTGTTTCATCCCCTCATTTGGCAGAGTAGGAATCAGGCCCAGACGGACCAAATTTGCTCAAGGTCACATAGGTATTAAATGGCAGAGATTAGAATTTGAAGTCTTGTCCTCTGATTCTAGGTCTCTGGCCCTTTTCACGAGTCTGGAGTTGCCCTCCTAGGCAAAGAAGGCAATCTTCTTCTTTCCCTGATTAGGGCTTAGCTCAATGCCTGGCAGGGAGTACATGTTAAATGTTGGTTCACTGACTTGCTCTCTTTCTGAGAGGAACCTCATGTAAGCCCAGATATCTGAGGCTGGATTTCTTAACCTGGGGTCTGTGAATGTAAAAAAAAAGAAGAGAGAGCTATATTTAAATATGATTGGTTTCCTTTATAATCCTATGCATTTTATTTTATGTATTTAAAAACATTCTCAGAATGGTCTCAGAGGTTTTACCTGACACCTCAGAAAGTAAAAAAAACTCCTATTCTAAGGGTTTCATCAAAGCCTTTTCCTCACTGTGCTCCAGCCTCACCAGGTCTTTCACAAAAGAAAAGAATGAGGATTCCCCTCAAAAGGTGGGATCTTCTGGCTCCCTGAACATTGTTTTTGTGGCAACAGTGCCTCCATCTTAAAAATCATCTAACCTAATTCTTCTATCTCATAGATAAGGAAAGAGGCCTAGAATACTTGCCCAAGGTACTGGCATTCAAATCCTAGAGCTGACATTCAAACACTAACTCCAAATTCACTGCTCCTTGCCTGCTACCATGTTACCTTCTTTAAAGAGAGATGTGTATTGAGGTTAAGGAAGTCCTTATGTTGCCTGGGAGGGCTAACCTTGGGCAGCTAACACATTGAACTAGAATGTGTTTGTTTGGGTAACCCAGGACTACCAACGCTTCACTCCCTATTATCCCATGGAGTCAATCTATAGGGACCATTAGCAGCTAGAAAAAGACCTGGGAGTACAGAACATAGAACAGCAGCACTGGAAGATTGGACATCTGAGCTGGGAAAAGGTGGTCAGGACACTGGGTCATAGATTTTAGAGCTGGAAGGGGCCTTAGAAGGCATCTAGTCCAATCGTCTCATTTTACAGGTAAGGAACTTGAGGCCTGGAAATATTCAGTAACCTGCTGTATAGGTCTTAGAGGTAGAAGAGGCAGAACTTGAATCCAGATCCTCTGACTCCAAATCCAGGATCCTTTTCATTCTGTCATGCCGCCTTCTAGGACTGTGGAGTTAGAAAGGACCTTAGAGATTATATAGCCCAACCCTCTCATTTTACAGATGGAGAAACTGAGGCACAGAAAAGGGCAGCCTGTATTCAGGATAAATCTTTTTATTCTGACGCTGCTGGGAACAGCCCAACATTAGCTTGGGGTATAAGGAACTGGTTTTCATGTAAGTCAAGGTCACCTGCTTCCCTTTTTAACCACCAGGAATGAAATACAAGTTAAATTTTTGTGATTGGGGAGTTATCTCCAACTTTCACAATAATGAACTGGTCAACCCAGTTATTTAACCCTGGGGGTCTTTATTAATAGGTCAAAGTTATATAATGGTTTACAAATGTGTCATTTGATCCTCACAATAACCCAAGAGTAAGTGATATTATTACCCCTAATTTCACAGTTGAAGAAACTGAGGCATTCAGGTTCTGTGACTTGCCCAAGTTCGTACAGCTACTTATTTACTGAGCAACTGTTACATTTATGGTCTTGTGCTGATAAGCCAAAGATAAATAAGTCTTTTAGGTGTCCCTATCCTCAAGGGGTTTATAATTCAATAGGGTAGATAAAAGACTAAGATAAATAACTACCGTAGATTTGGGGTTCCAAATGGGATGTCGGGATTTTCGGGTCAGAACATCTGAATTTCAATACTGCCACTGCTACTACTGCCTATGAGACTTTGGGAAAATCTCTCAATCCCTTTGGGTTTAAGTGGAGACTGGGGGTTCATTTCCCTGTTCTACAACATAAGGAGATGGTTTTAGATGATTCCTAAGGCCTCTTGCATCTCCAATAATACAAAATCATATAAGAAGACATCGAAGGAAGACAGGATCTCATGGTTGGAGGAAGAAGCAGGGACAGAGGTGTCTGGAAGGCTTCCTGGAGGAGCTAGCATTTCAGTCAGGCCCTGAAGGATGGGAAAATTTCCATGGGAAATAAGGAGGGCATCACTGTGAGCAGAGACACAGAGTTGGGAAAGGAAATTGAAACAAGGGAAACAAAACTGTTTGGCTGGGCCTTATTGAGCTGAAGTAGAGGAGGAATAAAAGGGGAGGCTGGAAAAGTAGCCTGGAATCAGCTTACAGAAGAATTTGCATTCCAGGCTGAGGTGTTTAGGCTTGATTTGGTGGCCAATTCTTGTGGTTTTTTTTGAGCACAGAAGCAACAGGATCCCACTCAGAGCATTCCAATAAACTACAGATGAGCCCAATGGTGAAGCCCTGTCTCTGGATGCCTACTAGCAGTTTCCAAGAGGGACTTCATGGAATTCCAAGCCTTCTCTAGTGAAAGGGAATGAATGAACTGTAATACTGGTGTTGTTATTATTCTATTTTACAGATGAGGAAATTAAAGCTTTCTGGAAACTAGGAATCTTCTGTGATCCAGTTGTGGTGGATGGTAACATGGGGCAGGTTAACAACTAGACCTTCAGCTCAGACACCAAATGATATTGTTACAATTTTTTTTTCAATTGTGTCTGACTCTCCATGCTTTATTTGGGGTTTTCTTGCCAGAAATACTGGAGTGGTTTGCTATTTCCTTCTCCAGCTCATTTTATAGATGAGGATACTAAGGCAAACAGGGTTAAGTGACTTGTCCAGGGTCATACATCTTGTGAGTGTCAGAGGCCAGATTTGATCTCAGGAAGATGAATCTTCCTGACTCCAGGTTGCGTGCTCTTTCCACTGTGCCACCTAGCTGCCCTTTTAAAGGGACTTTACAGGTCAACAATATTTCTGGCTTATATTATAGATGAGAAAATAGTGGCCTAAAGAGGGGAACTCCCCTCCTTACCCAAGGTGTTCTAATGGCAGAGCTGGCACTAGAGAACTCCCTTGCAAGCTGAGTTTCTTCTACCACATCAGTGCTGCTTCCAGCATTGTCTTGTATAGCTGTGCCCTTCTGGGTTCAGGGGCAGACTCTGTCTATGCCTGACCACCAGGTGTCCTGAAGAAGTTTTAGAGGGCCTGGGTAGTATAAGGTAAAAACAATTCCTCTTATATTCTGACATATACAAGAGAGGAAAATGTAACTGCATGGGGCCTTCATAAGACCTAGTCAAGTTATCTTAGGGAAGTTCCTTCTCTTTGGGGACTCAGTTTCCCTTTCTGTAAAATGAGATATTTACACAAGAGGCTGTATGATTTGATTGGGGAGTCAGAAAGACATGGGGTGGGGTCCTGCTGCAGCACTTGGAAGGTTTGTGACCCCAGCCAAGGTGTACTACTTCCTTGGACTTTCTTTAGTTTTCTCATCTGTAAAATGAGGGGGTTGGACTTTGTGAGTCCTGAGGTTCCTTCAAGCTCTGAATCTGTAATCTATCCTATGACCAGATGGGCCAAAGTTCTATGCTCTGACATTCTGTGATTTTCCTGTTGAGTTGTTGACTTACTCCAAGATTGGTAATTTTTATGTAGTTGCATTTTCAGGTGCAAAAAGTTGTTTCCTAATAACGATAATGACAATAGCCACAACTCACATTTCTATGATGCTTTAGGACTTAGGAAGGGCTTTCCTCACAACATACCTGTGAGGTGAATAGTACAAATAATATTATACCCATTTTATAGATGAGGAACCTGAGGCCCCTAGGGACTAAGTAATGTGCCTATGGCCACACTACTAGTGAGAATCAGAGCAAAGATTTGAACCAGGTCTCCTAACTCCAGGTCCCATAGGCATTCTGTGACGTGATATTGCTTATTGGCTGGGCAAACAGAGAAGCAAGAGATGGGTTCAATCAATCAACAAGCTTTCACTAAGTGGTTATTATGTACTGTAAGCTCCGTACTAAACTGGGGATACAAAGAAAGGCAAAAATAGCCCTTCCCTCAAAGGGCTTACATTAAGGTTGGGGAGACAATATCGAGATAATTAGGTACACAAAATAGACATCCAGAGTAGATGGAAGGAAACCTTACAGGGGAAGAAGACTGCGAAAGCTGGGGAGATTGGGAAGATCTCTTACAGAAACTGGCATTTGGGTTGAGACTTGAACTGTAAGAGGTAGAGGTGAAGAAGGAGGGCATTCCAGTCAGTGCAAAGGCAAGAAGACATGAGATTGGAGAGGCAGTGTCGTATGCAAGGAAGCAGGCCAGTGAGGCTGGATTGTAGAGTATATGGAAGGGAGTTAAGTATAAAGAATATTGGAAAGGCAGAAGGGACCAGGTTTTGAGGATCTTTAAATGCCAAAGGACTTCATATTTGAAGTATTAGGAGGTATTAGGTATCTGCTAGAGTTTGTCGAGGAGTGGGGTGACACAGTCACCTTTAGGAAAGTCATTTTGGTGACTGAACAGAGGATGAATTACAGTAGAAAGGGATTTCAGTTTCAATGATGCCTCATCACTTTTCACCTGGACAGTTGAAATAGCCTTCTGGTACTGAATGAGGGTATTGGTTGTATGGGTACAGAGAAGGGGATATGTAGTAGAAGAAGTATTATTAAGGTAGAAATGACAAGATTTGGCAACTAATTGTTTATGAGGGCTAGGAGACTGAGGGATGCAATTCTGTGAACTTCAGTTCAAGGAACAGTGTTATCCTCTGAATCTGTTTAGGTATCCAACACCTACTTGTTGTGTGACCTCAGGCAACTTCTCTGGGCCTACATGACCATTTGTGAAAGGAGGACAGTAATACCTCTCCACCCAGAAGGAGAATTTGGATTAATATACATGAGGTCCTCTGAGCTCCCTAGAAGATAGGGTTTATATACATCCACAATATTATCGTTTCATTATTATTTAAATGGCACCCGATTTAAACAGGCCACCCAGTAGAGCCACCAGCTAAGGACAAAACACCATTCAAAGACCAATCAGAATTATTTGATCTAAAATGTCGTGGATTTGTATAGAAATCACATCTCCATTTAATTCTGAAGCCACATCCCTGCTGCAGACAGAGAAAGCTTGGCCCAATTGCTCTGCCAGCCTTGAGCTGTCTGCAAATGCTCAGAGTGATAGGTGCTGGAAATATCAATGCACGTGGTCTTAGATCTGGGCTCAGAAACAAAGGAGAGTTTGTGGGGGACCCTGTCTGGGCAGCCCCTGTTCCAGGCCCAGGGCACTGAACTCACCACTACCAGCTGGTCTCCATTGACTGAATTTAGTACCCTTGAAGAGTTATTGACAGGGCCCGTTCCAGGACTGTCTGTCACAGTAGCTACCTTCCCTGGGAATCCGGAATGCTCAGCTAATCAGCATGTCACAGGAAGAAGTAGATGACTTCCATCTTTGCCGAGCTTTACACTTTGCAAAGCACTTTCTTCACAACAGCTGTGGGAGGCGGGTAGTGCAAGGATCAGAATCTCCATTTTAGAGGTTCATGGATTTCAAAGACTGGGAGGGACCTTAAAGGGTCTTCTGGTCGGGTGAAATGAGCTGCCCAGGGTCACATAGCTAGTCATGGTCGTTCTCAGCTGGAATTTGAACTCCTGCTGCCATGTCAAGCGTACTTCCTAGCCTTCCGATTTCTGGGGTAATGGAAAGAAACCCCATGCTGGGGAATCTGGAAAGCCGGGTTCTAGTCTCCACTCTGCCACTAACTCACAGTTTGACCTACTTATACTCTTTGTGCCTCAATGTCTTCATCTATAAGCTGAAGGAGGGGGAAGCAGGGGTTGTTTAATTCAATAAGACATTTCCAAGCACATACTGATTCAGGGCCCTGCAGGGGATTAAAAGAAAATAACACCCAGTTCCTGCCTTCAAGGAGCTTAAAACTTAGGTGAATAAGACTAATACATGCAACTAGAATCCTGGCGGAAGGTGGGAGGTGCAGATGTGTGGAGGTAGGAAGGCTAAGGAAAAGAGTGGAAGATCAGGTTGGAAAGATAGGTTAGGACCAGATTGTGTTTATTATGGCTATATGTTTTCTTTCCTAGCTGGACTGTGAGGACAGGAACCATGTCTTATATAAACTAGGGGTTTCTTCTAACCCAGAAAAGCAGAGTCCTAGGAACACAATTTTTTATTTAATTTACTTCCTATTTATTCTGTATATAGCTTGCTTTGTATATAATTGTTTGCTTGTTGTCTCCCCCATTAGATTGTAAGCTCCTTGAGGGCAGGGATGCCCTTTTGCCTTATTTTATATATATGCTTATTTTAGATTATTATATACTTAGCACAGTACCTATCTAGTAGGTACTTAATAAATGCTTATTAATTGACATAATAGTCTCTTAGTAAATAGCAGTTGCATTGATCTATAAGGCCTTGGATCCTGGACTAAGATTTGAGTTCATGCTGTCCACTCAGGCCTTTAGGGATGGTGGTGGTAGCGGCACAGTCATAGGTTTTGAATTAAAAGGGATCACTTGACCTTTGGGATCACTATCATCATGACCTTTGAAACCATTCTCCTTTTTTGAAAGAAATTAGGGTCCAAAGCAGGGAACTGACTTGCCCAAGGTCATACTATTGAATGTGGTTGGGTCAGAATTTGAGCCCGGGTCTTTTGACTCCAGACACAGAGTTTTCCTCATTCTACCATGCTCCTTGAGCTGAAGAGTCATTAAGCTGCTTTCTAGTTTAAAAGGACTGAGAATTCTCCCAACATGGTGTGAGAATAAGTAACAGCAGCATATTGTTGTTGTTCAGTTGTATCCACCTCTGTGACCTCATTTTGGGGTTTTCTTGGCAAATATACTAGAGTGGTTTGCCATTTCCTTCTCCAGCTCATTTTTACAGATGAGGAAACTGAGGTAAGCAGGGTTAAGTGACTTTCTAGGCTAGTAAGTGTCTGAGGCCAGATTTGAACTCAGCAAGATGAGTCTCCAGTCCAGTGCTCTGTCCACTCATTGTGCTACCTAGCTGCCCAACAGCAGCATAATGTATTAGAAACAAAAAAATACCACTTCAAGTCTGAGCCCTAGATTTGAAACCTGGCTTTGCTACTAAATGTTTGTGTGACCTTGGGCAAGTTACTTCTGCTCTCCAGGCCGCCATTTCTTCATCTGTAAAATGCCCTCTATTGTCCTTTCCTGCTCTAAGACCTTGAACCCTATCATCCTGAGACTTTGTCTCACATTTCTGTAGCATTTCAATAGTGAAGGTAGGTGGGAAAGAGTCTGGGACTGAGAGGAATTTTCTGAGTAAGACTGAAGGAGCAGGTAACCAACCCCATGCACCTGGAGAGCTGGAGTGGGGCAAGAAGGGTAGAGATAGTACTTAGGTCATTGGAGATTCAGCACTTTCTTCCCATCATAGTTTGGAAGGGATAATGTGATAACTCATGTTTCTTTAATGCTCTGAAGTTTTACGAAGTGTTTTCCCTCCCACATGACAAAAGTAGTGCAAGGATTATTATCTCTTGTTTTACAGACAAGGAAACTGAGGCTAATCGGTGGCAGAACCAAGGTTTGAACCCCAGGTCTTTTGATTCCCAAGGGCAAGGATCAACTCTCTCTGTGTAAGGAGTCTGTCCTAGCCTCCCTGCCCCACCCCCTTTGTCCTCCTACCCCATTCCTGCCCTCCCACTGAATGTGGATGGTGCAGGAGGAGGGAAGGTCCCAAGGGTGAATGAGAGGTACAGAATGAACCTCTTTTGCTGTGGGACAGAAGGCCACCAGGCTGGCAGGAAGCAGACAGCCCTGCCTTGGGGCTAGGACAGCAAGGGCTCAGGGCTCTGGGTGAGGTGGACAGACGGAGCTCCTCCCCCACACCAATTGCCTGACCCCCAGGGCAGATGCAAAGGAAAAAAAATGTGCGTAGGGGCTCTACAGTGGGGCTGCTTGCTCTGTGGACAGAAAACAAGTCTTGTATCTACTTGAGTTCGGCAGGAAGTGGCTTTTTATTGACAGGAAGTTGAATTCAGCTGGTATCAGCCTTCAGCCTGAAGGGCAAGGAGAGCAGTCAGTTATCTCTAGTTAAACAGAGCTTACAGAGAAACAGTAACCCCAAGGGCCGCCCCCCATCGCCCTCCCTAGCCCCTCTAGGCAAGATAAAACTTAAGGCCAGCTTCTCCTCCTCCTGCCTAAGTCTCTTCTTTAGGATTGCTCAGCCAAGGGAGGTTAGGAGGGCCCCTAGTCTTGTCTTTCAGGGACACTGAGTCAAAGCAATCAGGCATGCCTATTTTTACATTTTTCTGGTCTACTTAGCAAAGTTTTGTTAAGTCACCAGTTTGATCCCAGGATCCAGGCCTAAGCTTCTTGGGGTAGAGTATTTATAAGGCTGGGTATCCAAGATGAATAGAATATTAGAATAGACAAACCAAGAATGTGAGGGCTGGAAGGGACCTCAGAATGCAGTGTGAAGAGCTTTAGACCCAAGAAGCCTAGGTGACTTGGGTTCAGGTCCCAAGGAGACGTTGACTTGGTAGCTATCAGTAGGTGGGTCCCTTGACATCTTGGAAGCTATTTATTCATCTGGAAAATGGGAATAATAACATTTGCTGTACCTACTTCATGGAGTTATTTCCGAGGAAATGACTTCGCAGACTTTACAGGGCTATAGAAATGTGAGCTGTTAATTATGATGTCTGAGCTGGAAGAGACCATAGAAATTGACCCCAGTAATGACCTTCCCCTCAGGATCTCAGGTAGCATTTCCAATGCTACACTTTCTAATGTACTTATGTCTTATCGTTTATATTATAGTCACTTATGTCTGTATTTTATCCTATTATACTATGAGCTCTGTGAGGGCAAGACTTGTATCTTATCTGCTTTCCATCTCTCTTGGTCTAGTACAGGAGGACTTTACACACAGAAGAGGAGATGCTTAAGCACAATGAGCAAATGAACAAAGAATGTGTGTCAGAGCTAGAGACCTTGGAGACAATTTTATGAATGACAAAACCAGGACCCAGAGAGCCCAAGCAACTCCTCCAAGGCCACACAGCATGGAATATCTCCTGACTCCCAATGCTGTGGTCTTCCCATTCATGCCTCAGTGCCTCTACGTGCTAAATAAAACCTTACAGTGGGCAAAGTGGAAAGATGTGTTTAGTTGTAGGACCTGGCTTCATATCCTGCCTTTTGCTAGATAGGTGACTTTGGATATATCGTGTCTCTATGGGCCTTGATTCTTCATCTGTAAAAGGAGGGGGTTGGACTGGATGATTTCTAAAGTCCCTTCCATTTCTAAATCTATTATCCTCTGATTTGGAGTCAGGAGAAACCTGAACTTTAATTTGCTCTCAACAATGATTATCTATGTGATCGTGATCATGTCATTTAACTTCTCTTATTTTCAGTTTCTTTGACTGGTAAATAAGGATCATAATGCTTATACTATTTAATTCATAGCTTTGTCTTGAGGATCAAATGAGATCATGTGTGTAAAGTGCTTGGCAAAGCTTAAAGCCCTATAGAAATGCCAGTTATTATGATTGCTTTAAAAAAAAAAATTGACCTGGTGAGGAACTCCTATCAGTGTAGATTCTCTACAATTTACTCTTTTTTTTTTTCCCCCACCAAGGCAATTGGAGTTAAGTGACTTGCCCAGGGTCACATAGCTAGTAAGTGTCAAATGTCTTGAGGCCGAATTTGAACTTGGGTCATCCTGACTCCAGGGCCAGTGCTCAGTCTACTAAGCCACCTAGCTGCCCCTGCAATTTACTCTTGTAGATGTAATTCTGAGCATTGAGAGGTTAAGTAACTTGCTCAAGTTTACTCAGGATTTGAATCCAGGTTTTTGATGTTCTCAGGCTGATCTCCATCTACTACACCAAGTTGCCATCCTCATAAAAGAAGACAAAAACAAGGAAAAAGAGACCTCAAGGTGTTGCATTATGACCCTTCTAGAAAGAGTCCAGGCTTTTCTCCCAAATGTAGTAATAACTGCTAATTTGCATATTTATTTGCATGAGATTTACATTGAATTTTCTAAGTGTCAAGCTGTCTCCCCTTTTCCTGCAAGTGAGCTCAAGTTTGACTCTTCGGCACCTGTTTAAATAACAAACTTTCAAGCTGGAAAGGAGCTTAGAAGTTATATAGCCCAACATTCCCATTCTATAGATGTGAAAAGGGAGGTTGAGTGCAGAATGGACTTTTTCATGGTCACACAAGAGAGTATATAGCTAAACTGGTATTCCTTACCCTCAAAGGTCTCTAGTACTTGTCTAGAAAATTGACTCCACTTAGGTTGGACCTAAATACAGTAAATCTAATTGTAGCACCCACAAAAATAAGAATTTATAGTTACATAGCACTTTAAAGGCTATAAAGCTCTTTCATATGCATTCTCTCATTTGGCCCAAATTACAGCCTTATCTGGGGCTCTAGCAAGGATTATTTTCCCTTTTTTACGGATGAGGAAACTGAGCCACAGAGTGGGTCCACAGTTATAGAGCTAGGTAAGGGAAGAAATAAGAAAAAAAAGCAGCCTTTTTTTCTTAAAGCTATCTTTGGGCTGCCCCCTCCCAAAATAAAAATAGGCAACAGCCTAGGAAGAAAACATCTGGGGGAGGGCTCTAAGGCAGGACATAGGCTGATTATGAAAAAGGCCCTAGCCTTCAGCTCCTAGTACCTTTCTGGAAAAGCTGAGGGCTAAGCAATCCTTAGAAAAGTTTCTGATTCTGCACCTATTCCCCATAGCTACATGATTTTTCTAGTCTGAGGACCAGAGTTTCCCCAAAAGGCAACCTAACCATCTACTCTTGGTAATTGAGCATTTCCCTGGAGGCTGCCTGGATTTTCTCAGCCTGGAAGAGGGAGTGTCCTGTTACTTCAGAGGGTGGTAGCTAACCCTGGGCCCAGGAGGGGAGGGACGGGAGGTCACGGACAGGGCAGTATGGAAGGGATCAGATAGCCACAGCCTGCCTGCCCCAGACACACCACAATGAGGAGAAATAACGAGGCTTGCTGTTCAGCACTTCCTGTCCCTCTAAAAGCTGCTCTCCTCTTCTCTCCCCTACCCCCTCCCTCCAACACATCCCCATTGAGAGTGGAGGGGTTAATCTCCTGAACCGAAGCACTGGGTGGGGTTGCTATGCTAGTCATTCCCAAAGAGAATCCGTCGTAGAGGAAACGTGCTAACGTTCGGGCTCGCCCGAAGGACCAAGAGCAGCTGAGTGTTCTTGAAAAATGTGGTGTCAGGGTCAGAAGACCAGAGTTCAAGTCAAGACTTGACTCTCTGACTCCCACACTTATTAGCTGTGTGATCTTGGGCTAGTCACAGTAGCTCCACTCTGTACCTATTTCCTCCTTAAAATAGGGGAAATTATACTACGTTGGAGGGATCTCTTGAGTAAATGCCTTAAAGTATAGACCTTTATAGTTAATAACGGCTCTTTTAATTCAACATTTTACAGAGCAAATTGAGGTCTGTACAGGTTAAGTGACTTGTCCAAGGTCACTGTGAGCCGTTATCCCTTGGAGAGATTTCTCAGGGCATTTTTGGAACAGTCCCCTCACTGGCACTGGAAGGGGGAGTCAACCTGGTTGCATTGGAAGACAGAGCTGAGTTCCCATTAATTCACTATGTAACCCTGGGACTTAACCTCTTGGAGACTCAGTTCCCTTCTCTGTAAAATGAAAAGGTTGGGTTGGATGATCTCTAAAGTCCTCTGTAGCTCTAACATTGTGTGCTAGGATTCCTTCCAGCTCCTACATTCTGTTTCTAGTCCCCTTCCAGATCTGACATTGTATGAGGAGGAATAAAAAACAAAAAACAAAACCAGGGTGTGTCCTCTTGGGATAAAGCAGGGATTCGCCCCAATTAGCCGGGAGAAGGGTGTGGGGAGATTCTCTTTCCTTCAGATTCCAGCAGGGTAGACAGATGAGGGGCAAGGACGGTAGGATGGTGAGGAGAGCAGGGGTGAGGTAGTATGTGGGCAAATGGCAGGTGTGTCCGGGACAGGAGGCTTTAATGCTATAGGAGCAGCAGCCTCTGCAGCCAAGGGGACAGGTGAGGCAGAATCCTGGAGACGTTGGAAGAACAGCAGGTGTGCGTGGGATGGGATGGGAGGGATTTTGAATATGTAATAAGAGACAGGTGAGAGGGGTGTGCGCAAGTGAGAAGAGTCCCAGTGCTGGCTCTTTGCCTGGACCATACAGTCACCCTCTCTCTACACCAAGTTCCAGGAAACCCCTCCCCTGCTGAAAAGGGTCCCCGAACCTTTCATACATCTCCCACACCCTTTGTGTACCCCCAGCCCCAAGCCCGTACACAGCCACAGAGCCTTCGCCCTACACTGACAGCTGGTATCTAATTACTGTGTGAGAATGAAAAGTCAGGCTGTCCCAGCTCCGGGGAGAGGGGATTAACGTCTCCTGCAGAATACACTTCCTCTGGTGGGTTGCCATGGTTACCCTCATTACCTGCCTGCCAGAGAGGAGCCCGCGGTTCCAGCCGGGCTTTTTAGGCCTGGGAGGGGCTGGTCCTGCAGTCCCACCGCCCCCGCCCCCTTCCCTTCCACCTTCCAACCCCCTTTCCTCTCCCCACTTCGGGGACCCTAGGCGACTAGTGGAGCGATAATCTACAGCCCCTGCCCCCACCCCATCCGCCCCACCCTCCTCTCCTTTTCCCAAGATGTCAGGCATGTCCCAAAACCTCTGCTCCCCATACTCAGTGCTCCAGTCCGCTCTCCCCAGGAAGGCGTTAGAGTCCCCTCCCCGTGCTGTCCTGTATCTTTCTTCCCCCCTTCCCAGATGGTCCTGGGCCCCGTCTCCTTCCAGCAACTATCCCGAGGCCCCTTCCCTTCCCTCCTCCCCCACCTCCCAGCTCTGGGCGTCCTCTGGGGCTCGCGTGGCTGGCTCTGTCCAGCGGTGCAGTCCCCACCCCCCGCTGCCCGGCCGCCTCCCTCCACACTGTGGCGCGCGCCCCATCGCTATCCGGGACAACCTCAGGTGCGCCTGTGGAGCTGTCCCGCAGATATCTCCCCATCCCTACGCAGGGGTGTTCACATCCCTCACGCCCTGGTCTACCAGGGTACCCTCCTGGTGGGAGCAGCGCGATCTGGCGCACCCCTCTTCCTCCATCTTGGGCAGTGCCTCCCCCTGCCCAGTGCCGCTTTGGGCCAAGAGCCGGTCAGCCGCCCCCGCTGGGCCCTGAGGAGGCGGCGACGGCGGCCGCAGCCGGCCGGGGCTCTGGCCAAGTGGGGTTCCTGGGGGCGGGGCTGGGGAGGCAGGGAGCTGACACCTGGGGCTGGTCTTTAAATCTCCTGAGGTCGGCTCTTTCCTCTGGCCCCTGCCCCCAGCCCCCAAGGGGTAGCAGGACACGCAGGGAGCTGGCCTGGAGCCGGCGCCCGGCTCCGGCCTTGCTGGGGCGGCGGGGGGAGAAACGGGTGGGGAAGGGGAAGGAACGGCGCTCAGCCGCCCGGGGGCTGACCCTTGTACGGCTGGCTCCCTCCACTTTCCTCCCTCCTTCTCTTCGCTTCTGCCTCCTTTTCCGGGAAAACCGGGGGAAGGTGTATGCAAATGACAGCCCTCTCTCAAAAGAGATCTTAAATACTCTCTTCCCCACTCCCCACCCTCCCACCCCCATTCCAGTGCTGGATTGGGGCCTGATGTCTTCTGAACCCCTGCTCACCCAAAGTACTGAATGTATCTCCATAGAAAATCCTAGATATTCCCTCTGGTCTCTCCACGGTTCCCTCTCCCCCTCTTCCCCATCCCACGTCTCACATCTTTTCCCAGAGCAGGGTGTATGTGTGTGTGTGGGGATTTTCTCACGAACCTTCCCAGGCTAGTTCCTAAAAAGTACTGGCTCTCTGGCCACAGAAAATTCTGGATATACTTTCCTCCTCCACCCACTTCCCTTCACCCCTCCCACCCCCAAATAAAATAAAATAAATAAAATAAAATTACATTCCTTCTCCCCAATGCCTGTAAGGGAAGGTCCTTTGCACTATTCCTTCAAAGTCACTGGATATGCACACTGCCATTGCGACTCCTACACAGTCATCGCCCCTCATCCCTCCCCCGCCACAAAAAGGTAACCGGAACGGGGTTTCGAGAAGCGGGACGGGCCGGCCCCCACCTCCCATTGATTTGAAGCTCCTCCCTCCGCGCGGCTGAGGAAGAGTTTGTGCGTTGGTCTCCCGCCCTCAAAACCCCGCAGGCAATGGGACGGGGCTGAATTCTGGTGTCTGCTCAGGCCCCAGTTAGACTGGGGCCTAGCCTGAGAAATTTAACTTTTCCTTTTCGCCATCTGTTAAATTGTGGGATGGGGGATGGGAGGTGGGGCGAGGGTGTAAGTTAATAATAGTATTTGCATATATCCAACCCCATTCCTCTAAGGAATTGGATACCTGGATACCTGCTCTTCCCTTTTCCGCTCCTTCCTTCTCTCCCCCCACCTCCCCGCCCCAACTTTGCCGAGATCCAGAGAATCCTTTGAGGATTGATGAAAACAAGCTACCAGGAACATTTGGAGCTCCTTCAGAGACTCCCAAATTCTTGTAAGGTGTTGCCTGTTATTTGGGGCCTGTTCCTGCCACCTTTCTTTGTTGCTGGTGGTGTGCAGTTTGGTCCAGGCGTGATTTGAAAGAAGATGGAGGTTCAGCGAGGCATAAAGGAGGACTTGGAATATGGGAAGGCTGTTCCAGATGGCGAGCACTGCAGAGAAGAAGGCTCTCACACTAACAGTTGGAGATTGTATGAAGGGATGGAGAAGAGGCAGGTGCTAAATTGAGCCAGCAGATAGTGCTTTAATTTAAAAAAAAAAATTTTTTTTCAGAGAAGAAAGGGAGAGGAACGGGTCATTTCATCCTTCTTCCTTAAGAGTTAAAGAGTTCATAACAATTATGAGGTTCTAAAATTCTGGTGTGATCGTTTATTTTGGAGTTCTCTTTGGCCTTAAATCTATATTCCATTAAATACATAGGCAAAAGAATAATGATCTCTCATTTTTAAAACGGTTTAAGTTTTACAAAGGTTTTTTTTTTCCAATCAGGACAGCTCTTAAGAATGAGATGAGCATACAAATATCATTATTCCTAATGGACAGATGAGGGAAGTGAGGCTCAAAAAATTGAAATGACTAGTTCAAGGTCATACAATATGGCAGTGTAGACTGAGGTTTTTTTCTTGACAAGGGCTGGCATTCCGAACCCAAAGCTGATAAGTTTTAAATTATTAAAAAAAAAAAAAAAGATCTGATCAAGCCCCTTCTTTACAAAGATGAAAGAAATGAAATCCAGAAAAGGTAAATGATTTGCCAAAGGGGACATGGAAGAACTTGAACCTCCAAGGTTTCTGGCTTCCTGTTCAGCATTATTTCTGCTAACTAAGCAAGCACTCCTTTCAATAATAATAATAAAATATTTCCTTTCTCATTTTGTATTTTTGGGAAGAGAATTTCTGGGAATGCTGATGACCCTGATTCTGGTTAGGGATGTTTTTTGTCCGAGACAGTGTTTCTGGTCTCTTCTCATTACTCCACTCTTCTCTACAGATCAGATCAATGTGATTTAGGCTTCCTCCTCACCCCTTGTTTTCTTTCTGAGGCCAGCCCTGCAAGAAGCTGACCATGTGCTCCTTAGCTTCACATTCCCCGTACCTGCTGTTGGCCTTGTTCAGCTGTATAGCAACAAGAAGGCAGTTCTGTAAGCCTCCCTCTCCTGGAATAGCAGCTGCCAGAACCCCCACCCTGCTGACCCAAGATGATTCTATTAAAATGTGGTTTGGGGGAAGGGAGAGACAAGCCCCTCTCTCCTCCTTCCCCAGGGTTGAAGGTAGCCCACTGATAATATGCATAGTAACCTTTGCCTCTTAATCTCTATAAATTTGTTTCCTGGTCTCACTGTGATGAAGTGATGTGGTTACATTTGCTTGTGCAATCAGCCCCCTGAAGGCTGGGGCTCTGACACTAGCAGTAGCCAAAGGCTCTAGCTCTAGAGCTTTCCCCACTGGCTGGCTTTTCTCCCTGAGTACCATCCCTTTGAATAAATTTCCCTTGACAGTGAGCTGAATTTGAAATGTGCCAAAGTCACATTTCCTAAGGAAATTCTCTTTGGTGTTTTCCTATATCAGAGGTACCGCCCCAGTTGAGAAGTTTCTCTTTTTAGGCTGGGGTCAATCAACCAAACTTTTGTCCTTCCTAGAAGAAATAAACTTCATATCTCTATGACTGTACTGCACTGAATGATACCCTAGTGGCCTCGAACAGTTAACCTGCCTCTAAGAGCGTAACTTATTACCAGGGAGTGACTTCTAGAGCCCACTGAGAAGGACAGAATTGTAGCCTATTAGGAGTTGGGCTTCTCCCTGCTGCCAAGGTCAGAGAGCCATTTAATTGGCTTACATGAAGAGATTGACGAGTTTCAGATTCTAGACACTTCTAAGGGATGAATGCAGGTAGCCAATAAATGCTTTGGTTAATACTGGAAGGAAGTATAGGGTAGCATAAAGAATACTGACCTGCTATTTAGAAGTTCTGAATTCAAACTCCAGCTCCATCATTTCTTAGCTGTGTGACCCCTGAGCAAGTCACTAACCCTCTCTGTGCCCCAGCTTCCTCATCTGTAACACAGAGCTAATAATATTTCAGTTGACAGAACTGGAGATGTGTAGTTTAGAGAAATGAAAACTTAGTGGTGACATGATAATTATCTTCAAATATCTGAAGGACTGTCACATATAAGAGAGATTTGTTCTTTTTGGTCACAGAGGGCAGAACCAAAAGGAGGTTTTGGTTCATTTGGTTCTTGGGGAGGAGGGGGAGAATGGGGCAGAGGAGTTGAAAAGAGGAAAAATTAGGATCGATGTCAGGAAAAACTTCCTAATAATTAGATCTATCCAAGGCCCAGTAGACTGTCTCAGTCTACTGAGGAACTCCCTTTTCCAATGCAGATTGGCACCTGCTCTGAAAATTAAAGGCTTTGAGAGATGACTGGAAGCACTCAGATTAAATGAATCTATATGCTTTCTAAATGCTAGATGTGTGGGAGCTACTTATTAGTCATAGGCCAATAAAGCTCCTCTAATTCTTTCACTATCTAGACCATATGAAGTAGTGGAAAGAACACTGGATTTGGAGTTGAAGGATGTATGTTTGAATTCTGCTGCTTACTAAGCTATGTGACCTTAGACAAATCATTTAACCTCTCAGCCTCAGTTTCCTTAAACTAAGGAGATTGAACTGTTTGGTCTCTAAAGTCCTTTTCATCTCTAACATTCTTTGATTCTGCAGTATACAGAATTCCACAATAAGCCTTTATTTAGAAATCTTTGACTGAATTTGTGCCAGTTTTAGTCAATGAGGTTCTGTTAACTTTACAGTTTTAGAGAGATGGAACATTGACCTACGTGGCTGATGGAAAGATAATTCTTTAGTATTTCAAAAGATCTGTGAATTCACCAGTATTGGATCCTTCTTCTAACTGGCCATTACAATTCCTTTGCACCTAAGTAGATAATCCACAGGAGTTGCCATGACCAAAATATCTTCCCTTGGTGGTCACTATTCTGGAGATGAGCCTATTGGCACTTATCTAGGTTGGTTCTTGGATAGCAGACACATAGCTTGTTACTATGTGTATACCTGCCAAAGCTTGGGTTGTACTAGCATAGCCTTTGTGAATCAAAACTCACCTCCACATTGCAATGAGACAGCAGAGAGTTTGAGTGGAAGATAGAATGATTAATTTTTAAAAAAGAAAGCTTTCCTAAAGGATGGTTTTATCTTTTTAAAAATAATATTTTATTTTTTCCAATTGAATGTAAAGACAATTTTTAACATTCATTTAAAAATTTTTTTGAATTACAAATTTTCTTCCTCTCTCCCTTACCTCCCTCTTCCATAAGATGGTAAGCAATTTGATATTGGCTATACATGTGCACTCATTCCAAGCATATTTCCATATTAGTAATGTTATGAAAGAAGACACAGAACAAAAGAAAAAAACATGAAAAAAAATAAGGAAAATTAAAAATAGTCTGCTTTGATCTGCATTCAGACTCCATCAGTTTTTTTTCCTCTGGATGTGGATAGCATTTTTCATCAATAGTCCTTTGGAATTGTCTTGAAACACTGTATTGCTGAGAAGAGCTAATTTATTCACAGTTGATCATTGTACAGTATTGTTACTGTGTACAATGTTCTCCTGGTTCTACTTGCTTCACTTTGCATCAGTTCATGTAAGTCATGTTTTTCTGAAACCCTCCTGCTCATCATTCCTTATAGCACAATAGTATTCCATTACAATCATATACCACTACTTGTTCAGACATTCCCCAATTGATGGACATCTCCTCAATTTTCAGTTCTTTGCCACCACAAAAAGAATTGCTATAAATATTTTTGTACAAATACTCCTCCTACCCTCCCCCTTTTAAAGGATGGTATTATCTTTTTGGAGCTCTGAATGGGTTCATACTTCATGATCAGTCAGTCCACAAGCATTTATCAAGCTTCTACTATTTGCTAGGTATTGTATTAAGTGATGGAGATACAAAGAAAGGTAAAAGATAGTTGTTATTCTTTTTTTTCTGCTTTTTTCTGGGGAGGGGGGAAGGCAGGGCAATTGGGGTTAAGTGACTTGCCCAAGGTCATGTGGCTAGTAAGTGTTAAGTGTCTAAGGCCGAATTTGAACTCAGGTCCTCCTGATTCCAGGACTGGTGCTCTATTCACTGCACCACCTAGCGGCCCCAAAATGAGTGATAGTTCCCATGCCTATAGACTAATGTCTCATAGAACTCTGATCTGATTACAAAAAAGACTTTTTCTTGATAGAAACCATGATTTAATTGTCTTAGGGATCACCTAGTGAGAAAATTTTTACTAGGTCCTATCTAAAACTGTTCTGAGATTTGAGTGCCTGGAGCACTGAGAGGCAGTATAATCTGTCCAAGGCCACACAGTCAATATTTGTCAGAGGTGAGACCTAAACTCAGGTCTTCCTTCGCTCTATGCTGTATCCACTTTCCCATGCTCTCCTAAAAGGGAGCTTCGGGAACAGAATTGTCAGAGTTGGAGGCGCCTCGGAATGCAGAATATCAGAACTGGAAGGAAACTTGGAAGTAAGTCATTTAGTCTACAACCCTCAATTTAGAGATGGGGAAATTGATTCCTAGAGGGAGAGACTGACTTGCTAAAAGCAATAGTGGGGTGCTATTAGTGGCAGAGCCCCAGGAACCTAGGTCTTCTGATTTCCAAGTCTATATTTATCTATGGTGTTAATATCTTTACTAGTTCTCTCCCTGCCTTAAGATTATGGAGATATTGAGAATATTTAAAATGTTACTTTCAGCTGTCCTTCTGTGCCTTCCTTTATTACTTTAAACTAATATTTGGGATACAAATTGGCTGGTCTCTGTGGCTGATGATCTTAAAAACCAAGTTAGTAACTACACTGACTCCTAAAAAAACAAAACAAAACAAAAACCTGGCTGAACATCAGTTTAATACTATGTGAAATGAGGGGATTGAATTAGATGGTCTTTAATACCAGAAGGACCAGGTGTACCAATTGTGTCAATTGACACAAGAATTTTAAAATGACTTTTAATAATTTTACTATAATTTCTACCCAATGCACATACATATATGAATACAAATAATTATAAGCAAATATTACATTTTTATCCTGAAAAATGTTCATCCTGTTATCTCTAATACATGCAAATCAATGCTTATTCATTTGAAGTATTCTTAAATTCCTGTCCTTCTAGTATGTTAACTTCCCTTCTAGCTTTAATATTCTGTGTTCTAAGGAAGAGATGTTACATGAGACCCCAAGTATGGCCTGAACCTGATTAAAATGTAATTGGGAAATATTTAACAAAATAAAGAAAAATACAGTAAAACACAGATAATGTTAATATGTAGTTTTCTAAGTCACTATTTTTCCCACAGGGATCTTTATGTATGGTTTAGTGGTCCCTGTTTCTATTTGAGTTTGACACTACTATTTCAAGGGACCTTCTAACTCTGATGTTTTATGATTTGTGGGTCTTTCCAGTTCTATAGTTCTATGCTATGTTATGACTATTGATCCAGGTTTGTCTGATATTACTGGTGGGGGGGGGTAGATGAAATAATCTCCATATTAAGATTTTTCTTTAACCCAGAGGAATAACCTAATAATTCAATCCAAGAAGCATCGAGCACTTACTAGGTACATAGCATAGTATTAGATTGAGAACAGAGAAGTTAATGAGACTCAATTCTCAAGGATCTTATTTAAAAGGGGAAATATAAAGCTTTTAAACAGGTATGATATAAATTAGGATGTAATAAGTGTACAACAGAGGACTAATTTAAAAGTTAAGAAAAACTTAAGTGGGAGAGAACTCACTTCCATCAGAGAGATCAGGAATGGCTTCAAGAAGGAGATGGCTCCTGATCTGGTGTTTGAAGGAATGGGGGAATTTCAACAGAGTTGGAAGGAAGAAAAAGTGTGTGCATTCTAGGTATGTGGGATTCAGTGAACTAAGACCCAGAGATTAGAACAAGAATGGGGTATGGGAGACCATCCGGTGTCTTTGGAATATGAAACCTATGAACTGAAGTCACGGGAAACAAAGCAGGGAAGGTGGAGTCCTTGGAATGTTAGAATGAGGAGTTTTGCTTTTTTTTTTTTGGTATAGTGTCACAACTTTGCCCCATCTTTTCATCTGACCTGCTAATGCAGTAGAGTTGGCATTGTGGTTTTAGTCAATAATAAACTTTTATTAAGTACCTACTATGTGCCAGGCCCTGTGCTAAGTGCTAGTGCCAAGTGAGCTCAGAAGCATGATCCAGGTCAGACTAATTTTGGCACAAGACAGAAGTGAGTTGATTGGGAAAAGCATCCCAGGGCCAGAGTAGAGGTGCTTTTTGTTCCGTTGGCTACTGTCCTTGAGTGTCCGGGGGTTGTGACTGTTTGCAGCTAGTGGTAGCAATAAGTATTTTCAGCCCCATTATCATGAAGATGATTACCCCCTCTTTATAGATGCAGCTTTTGCCAAAGATATTGCTGTCTTGTGATTTATTCCTTGAATTGTCATGGAGTAGACTGTGTTACTATGGGACATTAGAAGTGGAAGGGACATTAGATATCTTAGATATGTTATAGTGGCAAGGGCACTGAATTTGGAGTTGTAAGGACCTGGGTTTGAATCCTGATTCTGCTACCTATTACTCCAGCATCTTGGGCAAGTCAATGTACCCCTCTGGGTCTCAGATTGGATTAGATGACTTCTAAGGTGCCTCCCAGCTCCTAAATCCCATCATTCTGTGCTTTGGTATTTGCAGATCAGTTGATCTAATCCCTTCTGAAGAAAACCTAGGTCCAGAAATGGAAGAGGACTTGCCCTGGGTCTCCCCCCTCTCCCCACAAAGGCACAGAGAGCTGGGACTGGAAAACCAGCCCTCCTGACCTTGTCTGATTCTCTTTCTGTTATATCTGCCACTTCTTCTGTTCCTTGGAGACTACTCAAAATCTTACCCAACCTAGGACTCTTGTCTTTCAACTTTGACCTCATGGGGGCATGTTTATGGAGACTATCTATCCATCCTAGATTTCTTGGGACTCTCTTGATTCCAAGAAATGAAAGCATGTTTTTCACAAGACATTTCAAAATAAATATCCTCTTTCCAAACAGAGGTCCCAATTTAGAGTTCAAAAATTGTGATTCCCAAATGCCCTATGGCAGCTGTGCTGGTGCTCTGTTTGTTTGAAGACAATTTAAGGTGTTGGTCTTATAGCCCCTGTATGGTTTGGTTACCACAGGTGATCATCTCCTTTCCTGTGCAGCATCTTGGCCGTTGAGATTGGCTGATTATAGATAGGACCCTAAGTTTGAACTTCAAGGAAATAAAGATCATATTACTAATGAGTGCCCACTGGAAATCATTCCACTGAATATTTTTCCAGCATCAAATTTGCTAGCCTTTTAGACTGGCTGCAGAACTTTGAATTTCTCATAGACTAAGAGAATGCTAGAGCTGGACAGGACATTCAGAATCTTCTGATGTCCAGTCCCTTTCTTTTATAGGGACCTCTCATAGAGGGGAAGTACCCTGTTCAAAGCCATATAGCAGGTTAGTAGCACAGTGAGGATTCCAAGGACTCTCAGCCCAGGCTCCCTTTCACCATACCCTGTAGCCTCTCACCATCAGACTACCTCACTCCTGCCTAGAAATGATTATAGGTTTAGATTTGGAGGGGACCTTAGAGACCATCCCATTCCAACCTCCTCATTTACTAGAGGAAAAACTTCAGGCTTAGAAAATGAAAGTTAGTAGTGTCTTGGGGAGTAGTGTAAACTGTGAGACAAGCATAGAGTTTGAATGTTTTCACGGTGATGATAGATTACAGATAAGTTTGTGAAAATCCATTCAAAGATGCGTGACATTCATGGTATGCAATTGAAATAAGAATAACTCACGTCTGTGCTCGTGGTTACAGATGCTTTTTCACATCCTCTTGTCTGACCCTCATAACATTCCTCTGAGATGGGCAGTGTAAGACTTAGTGCTATTGCGCAGATGAGGAACCGGAAGGCCAGAGGAGTCAGCCGGTTGCTCCATGTCACACGGCTAGTCAGTGATGGGGTCGGCACTAGAATCCAGGCCTCCCGTGCTTTCCCCATAATGGCATTGCTGTTTCTATAGGGCAGCGAGGTGACTCAGTGGACAGAGGATCAGGCCTGGAGTCATCTTCCTGAGTTCAAATCTGGCCTCACACACTTACTACCTGGGTGACCCTGGGCAGGTCAGTTCACCCTGTTTGCCTCAGTTTCCTCATCTGTAAAATGAACTGGAGGAGGAAATGGCAAACCACTCTAGTATCTTTGTCAAGAAGACCTCAAATGAGGTCACAAAGAGTCAGACATGACTGAAAAATGACTGAACGACAAAAAAAAAATTGTTGCTTCTCTAAAGATAGATTCTATGATCTCACATGCATGAGCTAAATGCTATTTAGTGACGAGTCTTTGAAGTGGGGCCAGATTCAAATGGGAAGCACCTACCACGCTGGAAAGAATGTGGGGTGGTAGGTCGCTATCTGAAAACGTGGTGTGCACACCGTAGTTCAGAGAGCCCTGCTTTAGATCCAAGGTGGTCAGCTTTGAGCTCCTCTCACCCCACACTGGCCGCATCTTTTCTCTCCTAGGTGCTAGCAAATACTACATTGTAGTTGGAGTGTGGAGGATTACAGAATCAAAGATCCAGACTTGCAAGGGCCCTCAGAGGCTCTCAAGTCAAACCCTAGGGAAGATAGCACAGTGCATTGGAAAGAGTACTGACTATGGAATCAGGGGATCTGGGTTCAAATCCTACCTTTGGCATTAGCTGTGTGACCTGGGGAAGACATTCCTCTTTCCTTTGGGCTTCAGGTTTCTCGTCTGTAAAATGGTAGTGGGGTTGGGCTACATTAGACGATCACTGAGGTCCTTTCCAGCTTTGTCCTTTATTTTTTAAGAGCCTTTATTTTTCGATGTGGAAATATAGGCCTAGGAAGTGACTTGAATTGTCCAAGATCACAGAAGAAGTAAGTATCACAGGGATGATTTGAACCCAAGTCCTGTGACTCCATAGTTGATGCTCTTTCCACTGTCTTGGTGATCTCTACCATCTGGTTTGAATTCTAGCCCTGTCACTTCCTAGTTTTATACTAAATGTGACATGGGGCAAGTATTCCCTTTCTCTGGGTCTCAGTTTCTTCATCTGTTAAATGAGAATTTTAGGTTAAATGATCTCCAGGGTTCTTTCCAGTCCCATTCTATGCTTTTTCTCCATAGAAGGTCAGCATGGTATTGAGGGGAGGTAGCGAGAAGGCTTGGGTGTGGAGACAGAAACACCAGGGTTCAAATCCATACTGTCCCATTAACTCCGACCTTCAGAGAACCTCTGCTTCTATAAAGTAGTAATAATAATCCTTACATGGTTCTTGCAAAGAATAAACACTAAACATAAGCTAGTGGAGGAGGGCAGTATTTGAAAATAAAGTCTAAGTTTTGTTTTAAATGAGTGCCCTGTGACAGCATGATGGCATTGTAGAAAGAGCACTAGCCTAAGAATCAGACAACCATTGTGACCTTTGCATCTTAGATTCTTTATCTGTACAATGTGTATAATTACACCTGACCAGCCTCACTCCCTCATAGAGCTGTTGTGATGAGCAGATAAGATAATGAACATAAAAATGATCTGTGCCCATGTCATTATTAGGGCCATCATCATCATTTATAGAGTTGCTCAGGACAAAAATAATCTAAGATATTTTCATGTTTTGATATCATCATAAAACCTACTTTTTTCTCTCCATTCCCAAGTCCTCTCCAATTTGAATCCCTTCCACTTCTCTCCCAGGCCCACTAACCTATGGCAGACACACTCTGAAGGGTTCCTGGGGAGGAAGACAAGGATGATATATACCTGTGCATGTGTTACAAATACCTACGTTTCTGTGCCTGTGTGTGTGTGTTTGTACATGTCTGACCTATATCTGTTTACTGTATCATTTATGAATATAGTTTAAGTAACTGGTTTTACCTCCTGGAAAGGAACTATTCCTTCGTGGATTCTGGCCCCATCTGCCACAAATCAATGTCTTTTGCGTCTCTCAGTCCCCAACCATCCTCAAAGTTCCAATTTTAAAATGAGCCTTGGTATTGAAGGATGCCTTCTCTATCTTGGCCCACCTTGCCAGTACCAGCTGACACCACAAGAATGATCCTGATGAGAAGTACTGTGGTGGTCGTGCTTTCCCCATCTCCCCCCCCCCCCATGTGGCCTAATAACAGCCTGTTATTACCTACATCTTCACACACAAAGAGCCCTGGTAAGGCTGCATCATTCAGCTGCTTTGGGGGGGTAGGTAGGAGGGTTGGGGGAGTGAGGTTGTGGAGGTAGCTTTTCAGAAAGGCTGGTATGGAGAGAGATGAGGAGTCACCCAGGTGATTTGAGCTCCTTTCCCTAGGGCCCCCATCCTGGGACTGCTGTAAAAGGTTCCTGCTAATTGGCATGAGCCTGGTGAGGTTGCATCCTTCCAACCACCTTTCCCTCCTTTTTCCCTACCTCACTCCTCTAGGGACTTCTGGGATGGTCTTGGCACAATATGTAACTCCAGACCCATCTCTCTTCCCCCAGGCCCTTCCTCCTCTCCCCCTCCAACCCCAGCTCCCTCCGCTAAGTCTAGCACAATATGTCTTAAATCATGGAAAATGTCATTTCTTAAATTTGGGGCCCAGAATCTGTCCCTGTCCTGTTTTTCCAGGCCCATTGTTACTGGTAGACTTTACTATCAGCAGCTGCAGCCACCCTAGCTCTGCTATCAGTCTCCCTGGAGCATGTTTAATTTATACCCTTCACTGCACCTCCCTCTCCCCTTTTCTGCCCCCTAGACCCCACTCTTCAAGGCATTTCAGGGCTGGAGAACTATGCCTGTCCCTCCCTCCAACCATAATAGCCTCAGGCCCATCTCATCACCCTTGTCACCCATCCCTGATACTAACTCAGCTTGCCCACACTGTTGTAGGGGGCAGATGGACTGTCGGAGCCTGAGGGCATCTCTCTGAAACGGGTAGCTGTGGTGGAAGATTTCTTTGACATCATCTACTCCATGCATGTGGAGAGCTCTGCAGAGCCAGGCAAAACCCCCAAGCATGCTGGGCAGAAGAAAACCTACCGAGCGGTGAGATTTTGCTTCCTTGCCTTCTCTCAGAGCTTCAGGCCACAGACTCGGCCCTGGGCAGGAGGGATCTGATGCAGAGAGGGGAGCATGTGGGGAAGGGCACAGAGGGCATCGGGAGGCTTGAAGAACAGGAGGGGGCAGGTCTCAGCACTGGGGAGATTGTCGAGCTGGCTTGTTGTGTGACCCAGGGCACGTTACTCCTTTTGGGAGAGAAATCTCAATTTCTCCTTCTAAAAAATGAAAGTCAGAATGATCCGAGCTGAGCCACTTATGGCCTGTGTGACCTTGGGCACTTTTGGAGCCTCAGTTTCCTTGTCTGTAAAATAAGGATTGAGAAAATCCCCTCTGTTCTGGGCAATTGAGGCTCATAGATTTAGAATTAGAAGTGTCTCTAGACACCATTTAGCCTAACCCCTTCATTTTATGAATGAGGGAACTGAGGGCTGGAGAGGTTTAGTGACTCATCCAGGGTCATGGAGGTACAAGTAAAGGTCAGTGGTAGGATCTGAACCCAGGTCCTCAGTATCCTTGCCATTGAACCACACTGCCCTCTCAGCTACTCAGTATCAGTGTGATGTTGGGCTATTTAGATCCCCTCTCTTGGTCTCAGTGTTGTCTATAAAAGGAAGACTAAATGACCTCCAAGGCTATATGCTGCCATTACTTTCCCCCTCATTCAGATCATGGTCTTCTCTCTTCTGGGTTAGACACTAAGCTCCAATCACTATCAATTATGGAGCTTACTATATGTATATCTTACTAGGTCAGCATACTCTGCAGATGCTGTGTCCAGCACTCCTCTAGGCACCACAGGGATAACAGAAACCCACAAGGAGCTCACAGTTAATTTGGAGAGACAAGTATATACCAAACAATAGCAAACAACTGGAGACATTATGCTGAATTGATTGGCACAAGTTATTAGTGGTGAAGGATTTCAGAGAGGGCTGGAGTAGTCAGGGAAGACTTCATGGAGGAAGCAGGACTTTCAGTTGAACCCAGAAGGGCAGATAGGATTGCATTTTGAAGATGGTAGCTGATTTTTGGTGAGGGATCATGAGAGGTTGAATAGGTGCAGGGTCAGAAAATCTGGGTCTAAATCCTGACTGTCCCTTCATTGCTGTGCAAGCTTGGCTAAGTCTTTTCTGAGCTTTGGTCACAGCATTTATAAAGCAAGGATAATCAGACTTGCAGAGCGCAAACTTCATTAGACTTTGAGGATCACTCAATAGAAATGAAGCACATTGAAATGGCAATGTGCTACGAAAATGTGTTATTTTTATGATGAAGAGCAACGTGAATGAAGATATAGTACTGAGAGTGAGATTGCCAGGAACCAACCTGGCTAGAATGGGACATCCAATTTGAGCCTTCAGAAAGTCCCATGTCCATGGATTCCCTTTCATCTCCTGTCAAAAAAATTCAGGAGTTACCAATTTTCTCAGGTTACCCTAAAGCCAGTACCTGTATCAGTGTGAATTTTGCACAGTGCAGGACATATGGTTGTCCTCCTGCTGTTACCCTAGAAGAAAGAGTCTTCCCTTAGATGGGACAGATTTCTGAAAAATGGGTGAACTGTGTGTCCTTGGCTAAGTCCTGCCAAATTGTGAATTCAATTCTGCCACTTTCGGCACTTTAGGGCTTCCTAAAGTTACTTCTGTGAGCAGCATCAGAATAGTATTGTATAGGTTGAATTCACTCTTCAAGGTGACCATTTACCCTTTGTGACCCAATTCCTTTTATTCACATATTTGTCAACTTATTTCTCTTCTTAGGAGATGAACTTTGACCTAAATCATTCATGAAAATATACCCCAGCCTATATGCAAGGTCCTGAGAAACCCAGAGAAGGCCTGACAAGAGTCATGAGACCAGAAACTATTAGATCATAGACCATCTGAACTAGAAAAGGTCTTAGCATATGGACTTTAGAACATGGGAGCTCGAAGGAACGTTGGTGGATAGAATGCCAGAAATGGGCTTAGAGATTGTCTGGTTCAAAATGCAAACCCCTCCCTTCACAGATGAGGAAACTGACAGCCTTGGGGGGTTAGGAGAATTGCCAGTGGTTACATAGCAAGTTAATAATGGATGTGGGTCTTAGACCCAGGATTCTTGATTCCCAGACTAGAAAGAAAGCTATGGGAAAACGGTTATATTTGTCCCTTCCCTTTTTGGCTAGTATTTGTAGAGAGAATTTAAACGGTCATTATTATAGAAGTCAGATAGATACGTTTAGCCCATAGGTAGTAGTAGTAGTAGAAGGAGGTCAGGAGGCTGACATTGCTAAGTGTGGGCGGAGCCAACATGCATTTTATAGGCTAAATAGAATTTTTGTGGTCAAGTGGTTTTTGGAAGGTCATCCTAAATTTTCCCCTACTCAGCCTACTGACAGGTCTGATGGTCTTTTGAATTCTGAGGTATGTTGGCAGTTGGTGGAATGCTGGATCTAGAATCAAGATGATCTAAATTTAAATCTTGCTTCAGACTTTTATTATTTGTATGGCCCTGGACAAGTTACTTAAATTCTCAGCCTTCATTTCCCTACCTGTAAAATGAGAAGAATAATGAATTGGTTTAATAATGAGGTGAGATGTGTATATGTATACATAGATATATGGACATATACATATATTTATATATATATATATGTGAAGTACTTTGCAAACCTTAAATTACTATGTAAATATTAACTATTTTTGTTGTCCAATTTGGATTGATTATAACAGGACTACTTCGTGTAAGAGTTCTGAACTTGGAGTTGGAAGCTCTGAGTTTAAATCCTGGCTCTGCTATTTTCTCACTTTGTGACTTGTGTAAGTGATGTTACCTCTCCAAGCCTCAGTTTTGCCATCTATAAAATGGAGATGAAACACTTACATTACCCACAATTGTGGGAAATGCCCCATAGAAATGTGAACTGCTTTTACAATTACTGGGAATTATCTATAAAGTATCACAGAATGAAAGCATTTTAGGGTTTGTCAGTAGTCCAAAACATACAAAAAAACCCTATACTTCCTACAATGTTTGCAACATTTGCGTGAAGACCTTCAATGAAGGGAGAACCCTTTTCTAGCCTCGTAAGGAAACTCATTGCCCTCTTAGCTCTGCTAGGACATTTTTCCTACAGTAGTGTGCTGTCACTCTATTTTGTATGCTCTTCTGTGCCTAGCACTTCGAAGGTGCTGTGTTTTCCCTCCTGAAGGTTTCAATATTCTTCTTCTTTGCTCATGGTGCTTATGGGCTGGAACTTATCCCCTGGTTCAGCCTGGACCATCCAGGACAGTTTGGATTCATGAACATACTGATTGATATCAAGAGGTCATCTCTAGTCTGACCCTTTGCTGCTGCTGCTAATAGCTCACATGTATATAGTGTTTAAGTAAGTTAAATGCTTTCCTCACAACTTTGTGAGTTATAGGCAGTGTAACTATGATGAATGCTGTTTTACAGATGAAAGCATTGGTCTAAGAGTCCCACAGCTTGTATCACACTGTTACTAAGCAGCAGAACTATGGCCTGAACCTACGCTTCCCCATTTGGTCTAGCACTCTTTCCACTATTCTATGATATATAATAGCTAGAATAATATGACTGTAGGATTTTAGAATCAGAAGGGACCTTAGAGGTCATCAAGTTCAACCCCCTCATTTTATAGGAGAGGAAACCAAAATGCAGAGAGGTATATATGCAGAGCTGGGATTTGAACCTGGATCTTTTCCTTCCAAATTAAAGTGTTGGTTTTTTTTCCCAATACACTAAGCTGCCCTAGGTCTAGCCACTATCTTGTCCTTGATTGCACATTTTTGGGGACCTATCCTCCATATGTCTTCCCACATGCTCTACTTCCTATTGTCCTACCTAGATCTGGCACATGACTGGCAAAGGTCCAACTGGGTTGCACACAGAGTTGGAATTTCAACAACAATGCCAAGGCTGAGCTCTACGTGGGGCCCAGGCCTTCAATATCATGTCAGCCCGAATGATGCTAGATGGAGCACGTCGTTTTCTTAACTACTCTGCTCTCTTTTTTCTCCTCTCCACCTGTCACACTTCACCCACTCAAGCCATTATATAGGTTTGTGGGTATACTTTTTTCTCCCCTCCCAATATGTTCACAATTTCACCTATATCAACAAATTCAACCAAATCCCAACTCCCTAGGCATACCAATCAAAATGTGTAATGATGTCTCAACTAATCTCTTCATGGTGTGATGGAAAGAGCTCTGGTCTAGGATTCAGAAGACCTGAGTTCAAATTTGAGTCCTACAACTTAATTAGCTCTGGAATTTGGGGCAAGCAACTCCTTTCTCTTGGCTTCTGTAAAATTTAGGGTTTAGAACAGCATTCTTTCTAAGGACTTTTTCAGCCCTGAGCTCTAAATTCAGTCTCCTCTGATCCTTTCTAGCTCTAAATACTGTGATCTCTTTAAAAGAGATTACAGATTAAATCTAGCATCATGTAATGTTATTCATGGAAGATCCCTTAAAACATAGAATGTGAAGGTTGGAAGGGCCCTCAGAACATAGAATGTGAAGGTTAGAAAGGATCTTGGAGCTTTTATTTTGCAACAAGAGTTGGGCGTAGACCTGTTTTTGTCTGTTCTCCTCCTGGGTATTGCCGGGTGGTGGCATTGCCCAGCCCCGAAGCTAAGCCTCTGAGGTAGGTAGTTTCAGAGCTTTCAGGGCTCCTGGGGCATCATCATCCACCATTCAGGTCAGGCTAGGGGTGCTTACAAGCAGCCTGTAGCCACTTGTAAGAAGTCTCTATAGTGCCCTTGTAACTTCATCAGGGGCAGAACCTAGACTAAAGAGAAGACTTCATTGGACCTTAGTTTCATGATCTATAAGATGAAAGGGTTAGATTAGGTGATATGTAAGGTTTCCTCCAGCTCCAAATCTTAACACCCCCCAGTCTTGCGAGTAGGTTCTTGGCCAACACAGAAAAACCGAATAATTAATTTCAGATTCTAATAAAACAAACAAACCAATGCAAAAGACAAATTCATGGACGGGGTGAGGGGGCAGAGTCGGGGAAGGCATGGTGATAAGGAAGCTAGGAGATGAAAGGCAGCAGTGTGTAGTGGAAAAGAGCAGTGGGCTTTGAGTTAGGAGACAGGGGTGTCAGTCCCTGCCTGCTACTAACTTTCTGTATGACCTAGGGGGTTGGTTTACCTCTCTGGGCCATAAATTTCCCTTTCTGTAATAGTAACACCTCAGATTTACTTAGCATTTTGGCTGACAGAGGCCTTGCCTCACAACAATTCTGAGAGGTATAGGTAACATTGGCATTATTGTCCCCATTTTTCAGATTAGGAAACTGAGGCTCAGAAAAAGATTAGATGATTTGCCTACAGTTTCATATAAAGCTTGTAACTGTCAGAACCAAGATCTGACCACAGTTCTCCTGACTCCAAATTCAGCATTCTTTCCACTCCCTTAAGTCCTTCCTTACAGTAATGTTTTAGATATATTCAACAACTCAACAAACATGTATATTAAGGGAATAATAGGTGCCAGGTTGTATATAACCTCATACTGAGAATCAGAAGATTTGCATCTCTTCTCTTTTCTCTGCCACAGATTCCCTGTCTAATCTTTTATTTTTTTTGAGGGGGAAAGGCAAGGCAGTTGCCCAAGATCACACAGCTGGTTAAGTGTCAAGTGTCTGAGGTTGGGTTTGAACTCAGGTCCTTCTGACTTCAGGCCCAGTACTCTATTCACTACACCACCTAGTTGCCCCATATAATCTTTAAAAAAAAAATTCCTTTCTCCTCATTTGTCCTACCTGTAAAACAGAGATAGTAAACCTACTTCTAGTGTCTTACAGAAATGTGGTGGGGCAGCCGGGGGCACACTGGCCCTGCACTCAGAAGGACCTGAGTTCAAATGTGTCCTCAGACACTAGCATTCAAATGTGACCTTAGATACTTACTAGCTGTGTGACCCTGGGCAAGTCACTTAATCCCAATTGCCTCAAAGGAAACAAGAAAAAAGAAATGTGAGGAAGAATGATATTTCTGCAGGGAAGCATACATAGGATCCTGGAATTGAGAACTGGGAGAAAAATCCTAGAGATCCAGTCCACTTGTTTCATATACATATACATTCCCCACATATATTTTAGGAACATAAGGACCCCCAGAAAGGCTGAGTGATTTGCCTGAGGTCATACAAGTGGGAGGTAGCTGAGGGAGAGCCTGACTCTCCATCTTCTGACTCTAAAATCCAGTGGTCTTTCCCCTACTTTCTACTGCCCCTGTTAGGAGAAAGATTCTGGATAAATGGATAAGTGAAGGGGGTTGGGGAGCAAGGGTTCTGTCTGTCACCATCTTGGAGACTCCCCTGATTTCTAGGTGGGGGTCTGAGTTTCTTCTGTTTCCCACAGGGCTGTTGTTGCTCTGCAGAGGTGGGCTAGGACCCTTTTCCTCATGTCCCTCCAGTGGCTCAAGGGCCTTGCCGGCCTTTTGCACATGACTTGTGTCCCCACGGTGGGGCAGGCAGCCAGAAGGCCTGCTTCTCCCTGCAGCATGCTGGCACTGCTTTGTCCTCTGGCTCACATCCTCCCAGTGGGCTAGAAAGGCTATTGACACCACTCCTGGCCCTGGTGGGGACCTGTCTGGGTCTGGAAAGTGTTGGTGACCTCCCTTCCTCCTACTCCACCCCCTATTCTCCCCATCCCTGCCCCTTCAAAACAAAGGTGGTAGCTGGAAAGATATTCCATCTGAAGTCAGGGGAAGGACCTGGGTTGCAATTCCATCTGAACTACTTAGTAGCTCTGTGTTGTTGAATAGATCATTTAACTTCTTTGGGACCTGATTTCCTCATCTATAAAATGAGAGGGTTGTACTGGATGGTCTTTAAAGGTCTTTTCTAGCTACAACAGGTAGTGTGGGTCCCAAACTAATCTGGAATCAGAGGTTCTGAGTTTCAGTTGATAGATGTACTAGATATTTGACCTTGGGCAAGTTACCTCACCTTTCTAGTCCTCTTTTCAGCGAAGGGATTGGACTAGATGACCTCTGAGGTCTTTTCTAGCTCTGAGTCCTAGAGACATTTATAAGATCTTGTGTCCCCTACATAGAAGCAGCCTGGCTAAGGAGACCATACATAACTTTTTTTTCTTTCAAGGGTGGGGAAGCGACCTCTCTGTGAGTAAGAAGGACAGCTTTATCAGGGTGACCATGATTTAAAAACTTTCCACTCATTTCCTAAGTAGACAGCTACCCTGCCCCTCCCCTAATTCCTTCAATGCCCCTCTTCGGAGGACTAATCTGTGAGTTGCACTGCCTCGGGGGAACAGGCTAGATCGGTCTCTTTTCCCAGGCCTGCTAACTGCACTGGCTTTCCCCTGCGCCCCACCCCTCCGAGCTCCTCCTGAGCTGAGATCATCACATTAGCCGAGTGTATTCCCTTCTGACCCCGCAGGGCTGTGCCCAACCGACCGTCTGCCCCTGGCACACTGGCCTGGAATTTATTCTCGGTCAGACACAAGGGTATAGATGAAATGTGTCCATCAGACATGGTCTTGGTTCCCCTTGCTTAGTATTAATATGGGAGGAAAGCCTGCATAGGGGTTTCCCGAAATTCCCATGTGTCTTCCCCGTCCCTGACTCTCCGGCTTTCTCCATCCACTCTCTCTAATCAGAGTCACTGGAGAGTTTGCCCTTGTCCGTGACCTCTAGAGAGACCTAATCAGACAGACAGTTTGGAGGGAAGATAACTCATCAAGACTGGCCGCTCTGCAGAGCATCAAATCAGCTGAGAAATAACAATGGTACCACCCAAATTAACTGAATGGTCTGAGCAGACCTGAGCTGGGGTGTAGTGCTATCACAGGAGAAAGAGAAAAGGGTGGGTGGGATGGCAGCTAGGGGATCATCCCAGGGTCTCATCATGGGGCCCTTCTGCAGGGGGTCCCTAATAGCGAGATGATGACAAATGTCTCAGATACCTTGAGTGCAGGGAATTGAGGAGGGAGTTTGCTCAGCTATAACCAATGTGAGGTTAAGAGAGGGAGGAGAGAGACAGTTTGAGCTGATGGGTCTCATCTGCAGAGAGAGTCTCCAGAGGGAGAGGCTCTACAGAGAGCCCCATTTTCCTTTTTGAGGCTTTGGGACAAGCCTTTGAACTTTCCCTGGCTGTGATTAAAAGACATATAAGGTGGGGATATGCTGCCACTTAGTGGAGATAAATGTGAGCATCTACCAATGCTTTGAGAAATTTCACTAGTCACAGAATATCAGAGTGGGAATGGACCCGAGAACAGAGAATGTCAGAGCAGGAAGGAACCTTAGAATAGGGGTGCTTAAACTGGGGTATACAATCTTATCTCTCATTCCTCAACCACAGTCCATGGATAAATTTCAGGTGGTCCGTGGACATGGAGGGGGAAAAATGACATTAAAAAAAATTAACCTCTAGGTGAAATTGAGCATTTTCTTCAATTATTTAAAAACAGTATTCTAAGAATGAGTCCACAGGCTTCCTCATACTGCCAAAGGAGTCCATGATACACCAAAAAGAGATGAAGAACTCCAGCCTTAGAACATAGAATATCAGAGTTGTCAGGGACCTTAGACTACAGATCACTGAATAGCAAAGCTATTCAATGGGAACATTAAAAGCGGAGAGTATCAGAACTGGAAGAGATCTTAGGATAATAGAACATAGATGGTCTGACTGGGAAGGGGACCTTAGAATGCACAATGTCAGAGCTGGAAAGGACCTTTAGAGGTTACCTGCTCCAAATTCCTCATTTTGCAGTGATGGAAACTGGGGCTCAGAGGAGAAGTGACTCATTCAAGATCACACTGAATTAAGGAAAGAGATTAGAGACAGTGTCCAGGTCTCTGCAACTGTTTCTCTTAAACTGTGATGGTCCTTTTAGAAAGGATTTTTGGTTTAATCCAGGGTATCCCCAAAAATCTTAGTGTTGCTTTAAGCCTAAGAACCATTTAGGCCTTTTAGCTGCCTTAGACAATGAAAGGAAGAGGATTACATTTATTTTGACTTTTCTTTAACTTTTATATGAATCCAAAAGAGAAAATACTCGATTATTAGGTCAGAATGGGCAAAAGAAGGGGAAAAAAAGGTGTCTAAAAGGATTTGGGGATAATAGAGACACTCTCCTATTCCTCACCACGTGCCATTTTTTTCTTTTCTCTTTTTTTCTTTAACTTCTTTCCTCACATTTTTCCCCCTTTCTCTACCCAAAGACAAACTTGGTAAAGATTGATCAGTGTAAA
>CM053585.1:255076978-255097858 GCA_028646515.1 Pseudochirops corinnae | reverse complement strand
AATAATCATGCGTGGACTTAAGTGAATAAAATAAAATATGTAGGATAGCAAAGGAAATTATATTGAAATACAATTATCTAAATATTAAAACAAGTTCACAGTCCCCAGGTCCCTTTCCAGTCTCAACACTCCATATTCTAAATTTAAAGCCCACACCAGCTCCGACCACCTGTGTGCTAAGGTCTCTCGTCAGCTCCAGCACTGGGTATTTTGAGGGTCATGCCAAGGCCCAGCATGTTCTGTTCTAAGGTGCCTGCTGGTTCTAACATTCCATGGTTCTGTTCTCCTCTCTTTGACTCATTCTAAGGTAGGAAGAGAAACTAGAAACAGTTAGACCCTTGAATTTTGTGTAGGAGAGGGACCCACTGGTTGTGATGAGAAATCCACCAGGCTGTCTCTGAGCACCTATGAGCTGCCCTTAGGAGCCAGCAGCAGGCTATTTTTGAAATTGAAAGATGCTAGAACTAGCTTAGCTCACTGTGTAATCCGAAGAGTCAGTTCTCCTTACAGCTTACTCACCCTATCTCTAAAACAGAACCTATGACAAAAGACTATAAATGATTACCAGAATAAGAAATAGCCTTATCTAACAGGCCTGCTTTTCGGTTACATACCTCCTCTGACAGAAAGAACTAATCCTCGGAAAACATCTTGAACGATTTCAGTCCCGGGGAATTAAGGAATCCCTGACTTTGGCTCTTGGTCCTAGATAGCTCCTTGTACTTATTTATTCCTGCTTTTCTCATAGGAAGTGGAGTAAAAATGTTACTCACATCTGTGTCATATGCACCTCACGGCTGAGGTTTACACGGAGTACTTTCCCCACACTGTATTCTGTGAGGCACCTGGTGGAAGTATTGTTATTGTCATTTTCAGATGAACTGAGGCTCAGAGTAGGGTCAAGTGACAAGATGACAAAGCTAGTAATTGCCAGAGAAATCTCATGGTATGTTAGAAATAACAGTAATGATGAGGATGGTAGCATTTAAATAGAGTCTTAAGGTTTGCAAAGCACTTTATAAATATTATCTCATTTTATCCTTGTAACAATCTAGGGTGCTAGGGATTGTTTTTATCCCCTTTTTACAGAAGAGGAAACTGAGGAACAGAGAGGTTAAAAGACTTTCCCAGGGTCACACAGCTAGTAAGTGTCTGAAGCTAGCTCTAAACTAGGTCTAGTTGTCTCTAGGTCCAGGACTCTATCCACTATGCCAGCTAGCTGGAAAGAGCACTGAGAGCTGGGTTCAAATTTTGTCTCTACTATCATCTCCCTCAAGCAAGTCCCTTCCCCTCTGAGAGCTTCAGTTTCTTTGTAAAAAGAGGAGATTGTGTTATATAATCTCAAAGCTCCCTTCTGGCTCGACAATCCTGTGAGTTCAAATCAAACCCAGGTCTCCTGACTCCCATCTCAGTGCTCCTTTCACTGCCTGATGGTATGAGTGTTCAGGGAAATAGAGTCACAGCACCTGTGAGTAAAGCAGGATGTTTCTTTATCACCTTACCAAGCAGCCAGAGACCAGGAGCCCAGAGATAATTAGACTTCTGTCTCTTTCCCTAGATTGCAGAAACCTACGCTTTTCTCCCAAGGGAGGCTGTGACACGGTTCCTGATGAGCTGCACAGAATGTCAAAAGAGGATGCACTTTAACTCCAATGGGTTAGAGCCCAAAGGTAAACAAAGACAGCTATTTGGGGTCAGGAGTGGGGCAGAGGGGTGGGCTGGAGCAGGGACCCCTCGACAATATATTTCCTCAGCTGCTGCTGCATCATCTGCGTAGGAGAACTGTGAATGCTGGCAGAGCCCTGAAGTGAAATGCCGATTAAGCACTTGTCCCAATTCCCAGAGGCCAGTGGGAATCCACAGTGCTGCTGGGGAGAGCTACACTTTTATCTCAGGGATCATTTGAAAACTCACCAAACATTCCTCCCAAATGCCACCTCTGAAGCCTTTCTTGAGGACCCTGACTGAAAGTGATCTTCCCATCCTCCAAAACTCTCGTAGTGCTTAGCATTGTAGAATCTGGAGCTGCTGGCAGAGATCTCAGACATCATCTTGGGTCTAAACCAATGCTCCTGTTTGGGGTGGGTATTGGAGGAGGTGACCTTGGAAGTCCCTTCCAGCTCTAGGATTTTGATTGTAAGGACTCCAGATTCATTCCTTCAGCAAACAATTTAATGCCCTGTGCTGGGCAGTAAGGGAAATATAAAGAGACTGAGACAGGACTGTTATGGAGTTTGTAAAATTAGTAGGGATAACTAGATAGGCACAGATAAAGAAAGCCTAAATTTCAATGTAAAAAGTGAAACATGCTATTAAATAAAATGAGAAAGATTGCTTTCAGCTGAGGGAATTGTGGAAGGCTTCCTGAAAGAGGTGCCTTTTCATTTGGGCTTTGATAGGCTAGTAGGATGTCAATAGGCAGAGAAGAGAAAGAGGTTTCATTGGGGTAGAAGACATTCCAAGCATAGAGAGACTGAATATTGTGAATAAAGGCACTACTGAGGAAGGAAAGCAGAGGTCATGTGGGAGGTGGAGAGCAGAGGAGAGTAATGAAAAGTAGGTCTATTTTAGATGGTCCATAAAGTATATGAAGGGGAAGATAAGGCTGACAAGGTAGGCTGTGACTGTATTTCAGGAGGGCTGAGGAATTTGGATTATCTTGAATGAGCAGTCAATGCTCTGTGACTTCATTTCCTTGCCATTCATTCATTGTATTGCCCCAACACAATGCTTTGAACGTAGTCGGTGCTTAATTCAACTCAGCTAACATTTATTAATTGCCTTCTGGGAACACAGCAGTATGGGGGAGACATTCAGAGTAAATTAGATATAGTCTTCTCCCTCATGGCACTTATTATTTCCAGTGGAAAATAATTCACACACAGAGATAATTATAATATGAAAATAAGGTACAGGGGTGGCTAGATGGTGCAGTGAATAGAGCAACAGCCCTAGAGTCAGGAGGACCTGAGTTCAAATCCAGCCTCAGATACTTAACACACACACACACACACACACACACACACACACACACACAAACCTAGCCGTGTGACCTTGGGCAAGTCACTTAACCCCAATTGCCCCCTCCAAAAAGTGGGGAAAAAAAAGTATTAAAAAAAAGAAAATAAGGTATAATGGGCATAAAACATAAGACTAGTATGGTAAGACTTTTACAGGGACTGGTTTTTTTGCCTTTCTCTGTAGGTGCCTAACAAATGCTTGGTAACTTGACTATCAGAGTACTACCAGTGAAAGTCTTTGAGAGACTCAAGGAGAAGAGATCACAGGTGGCGTGGTATAGTGGGGGGCGGGGGGGCAGGGAACCCACTGGAATGTGCTTGGAAGATCTGTCTTAAATCCCAGCCATGCCAACTATTATTCTGTGTGACCTTGGACAAGGGGAAGGTCACACAGAATAGATTTTTCTAGTGCCTCCTTAGCACTGTACTAAGCGCTTTATAAATATTATCACAAGTCACTTAACCTCTCTGCAGCTCCGTTTCCTCCCTTCTAAAATGAGGGGGTTAGACTAGATGGCCTCTGAGGTCTTTTCTAACTCTAACTCTGTGATCTTGTGATCCGATAATCTCTGCAGTCTTCACTTCCCTCGTCTGTAAAATGATTCCCTTCTAGTTCTGAGACTGTAAATTGACCAATTATTTTATGAACTATCAGGGAAAGCTTCCTGGAGGAGGCAGCACTTGAGCAAGGTGTTAAACTAAGCATAGGATTTGAATAGGCAGAGATGAACTGGGGGTGCCTCCTTAAACTGTTAATAAATAATATTTGTTGTAAAAAAGCAAATGAAATGATGCAAGGCCACCTCCAGTGACAGGAAGGTAAGTGGAGTGGTTTCTAGCATTCAGGTTCACAAATTCTAGCTTGTATCTTCTGAGTGAGCTGCAGGCAGTCCCTGAGCCCTGTTTTCCTCTGGAGCCTCCCCAGAGGTCCCCACTAAATCTTGGGGGCACATCTGCTTGCAGGTGGCTTTGGCACAGTAAAACGAGCCAATAAATTTAGCTGGTGCATGTAGGAAGTCTCCCTGAGAATGGAGCCCAGGTGGGCCATTCATCTAGGGTTTAGCTTCCCCAAAGTACTCTGTGCCAAATCTGTCCGCTGGCACCCAGCCCAGGGAAGGTTGCTAGAGTCAGGGGCAATTTTGCCCCTGTTTGAAATCTAGGCTCTGGCTCTGAATGAAGGGTGGCCCATTTGTTTAGGTGTTGATTAAGTGGATTCTGCTGTAAGTGACACAAAGAATATTGTTACCATCATAGATAAAAATCTTATACCAAAATGAATGGCAAAGGAAACAATACATGAAGGAGACCTGTGGGGTTTTCATTTCATTTTGGTTGGCCCAGGGAAACAGAACATTAGGAACTCCTGACACCAGACCAGTCGCCATCATCCAATGACTCCCCTTCCCCTGAGAGCAGTTAGGCCATTACCTCCCATCAGGCATATCCACCAGCTCTTGCCATGTGAGGCGCTGAAATAAATCTCCTGTAAAAGGAGCTGATATCCCCCTGGGAAATTCTGAAACCCCCACACTTGGATCCAGGATGCATTGGCATGTGCTAAGTGGGACCCTCTAGTTGTGATGAGAAATATACCTAGCCATTTTCAAGCATTGGCATTGATTGGCACAATGCTATGCGAGTGACTTTCTGCCTGACGTCCCCCCTGAAATTTGTCTGAACTAAAGCAGGGCTTTGTACACACATCTTGGTTGGTGGTGTGATGCATTTCCTTGGTAGCTGGGGCATAGAGGCATAGAGTATTGACCCTGGAAGATGAGACCTTAGAATGTCAAAAGGAAGTTTAGAACATAGAATGTCAGAGTGAGAAGACAGACCTTAGAATATATATGATAATAATAATAATAGTAACAATAATAATAAATAATGATATCATTCATATTGCCATAATGCTTTAAGAATTTCAGAGTCCTTTCCTCATAACAACTATTGGAGGCAGAGTTCGTGTCCCATTATACATATTTGATAGAGGAACTGAGACTAACAAGAGGTTAAGGGAGTGACTTGCTCATGGTCATGCATTAAGTAACTCAAAGCCAGGTCTCTGAAGTTAAAGACTTTAAAGTGCTCTTTCTGTTACACTGGGCTGCTTGCAAAGTAAGGAGCTCAGGCTGTCATGACCGAAGGGACCTTAGAGACTCTCTCCATTGCTTTTACTAGCTGTGATTTTGGACAAAACAACCTCTCCCAGACTCAGTTTCTTCATCTGTAATATGTGGGACAATAACAGCTCCTGCCTCACCGAGTTGTTAGGATCAAATGAGTTAAGGTATGTAAAGCACTTTGAAAACCTTAAAGTGCTATATACAGGTGAGCTATTCTTGTTATTGGTACTATTATTATTATATAACCCAACCCTTCACTTGGCAGATGGAGTAACTGAGACCCAGGAAAGGGAAGTGACTTGCCCAAGGTCACACAGCTAGTAAGTGATGGAGTGTGTGTGTGTGTGTGTGTGTGTGTGTGTGTTTAGGGGTGGTAATAATCAGTAGAATTGGGACCCATATTGGTCTTTTGACCACACCCTACTTATCTTCCTTCCCATAGAAACTTCTAGCCCAGGCAGTCTTTTATTCCTCCAGGTCATCTTTTCAAAAACAGGGTCTTAGTCCCGAAGGTATTTTCTCCCCCTGCTTAATTCCTGCTTGGAGTCGTCACCCTCGGTTTCACATCCTAATCATTTCCACAGCAACTGGCTGTGTCAGACACAGAGCCTGTTCTGGGGGAGGAAAGGGGCTGCAAGAGGTTGGTGTCCTCTAGGGAGGAGGCTTTGCTCTGATAGCGATTCTAAGGGGAAACTACTTTCTGTCTCCCTCTCACTTCAACAGCAGGGATCCTTGAGGTAGGGTCTATGGCAGCGACTCTCTCCTGCCCTTTGCCAGCTTCATTCCATTTCCATTTCCCCTCTGGCAGCCAAGCTTCCTAGCAGGAGATGGCATGGGGAGGATGCTCCCATTCCCCTCCCCCCACCCTCTCACCCCCCACTCCCCACCTCTCCAGGGCTCTGGAGATCGTCAGCATGATGATGTCCTCATCCTCCCACTCCCCAATTAAGGCTCCAGAGGTCTCCTGGGGCTGCTGACTCCCTCTTCAAATGATCTTTATGGAGAGGAGGGAGGGGGTATCATGCAGTGAGTGGCTCATTTCCCCCACCTTCTGCAAAGAGGGAGGGAGAAGAGGAAAGAGGATGAGAGGAGGAAGCTGGAGCTGAGAAATCCCTGGAATATAAATAAACCTTGTGGGTTCAGCAGAGAAACCTCAGTCCAGTGTGCTCCTGTCAGGAGAAAGGGTGGATTAATTCCCCATTGTGCCCATCAGGTCCTCACCCTTTGAATAAACTCCATTTCTTTATCTCAGGTAACAGAGCTTTCCCTGTCAAAACCAACACCCTAATAAATGAGGGAGAACCAAAGAATGCAACCCAACTCTAAGGTTTCTTACACCAGGAAGGGTTTTTTTTCCTGCATGTTCTCGATTTGTAGCTGTGATAGGTGAGGTGGAGAGATCTGAGCAGACGACTTTGTAAACCCTTGCAGTCATGCTAATGCAGGCTTATAGAACCTCTGAGGTGGTTCAGGAAGTATTATTATTCCTATTAGCCAAATTAGTAGACTTAGGCCCAGGTGAGCAAAGCATATTACCTAAGATCACATACCTAGCATGTAGAAATGCCACAACCTGAACCTTGGTTCCCTGGCTCCAGGTCTAATGTTTTATGAAGAGGGAATGTATGTTGTACTTTTGGGGTACCCCGCAGTGAAATGTTATAGTAGATATCAATCTGGCTCTGGAGGCAGTGAGACCTGGGCTCAAGTCCCATCTGACACATTTTGTCTTTATGACCCTGAGCAAGTCACCTAACTTCTGAGTACTCCAGACAACTTCTAAGACTCAGTTGCAGAACAGATTCTGATTTGCATTGGTTGAAAGGATTTCTTTGTTGAAAGTTCCCTATGCCAATGAAATCACAGATCTGGTTAAAAAAAAAAAATCAGTTCAGATAGTACCAGGCCCAAAGTAAGGCACAAGGCATAGTGAGTTAGAAATGCTTGCAGTTCAGTTGCTAGTGACCAAATCCTTCACATACCCCAAAACACATGTTAAGAAGGACATTACCAAGTGAAGTTCAACTTGAAGAGATTCAGAGGGACCACATTGGTGAAGATACTGGAGACAGTGCTGTAGGAAGACTGGTTTGAAAGAGCTAGGGGTATTTATCCTAGAGAGCAGACAAGATCTCTGTCTTCAAATGCCTCTGGATCTGACTGTCCTGTAGAAGAGGGATCGGACTCAGGCTCATAAGATTTAGAACTGGAAGGGACTGAGGCCCACCTGTTCTTCTTGGTCCCAGAAGGCAGCACAAAGGGTGGAAGCTGCAGAGGCAGGTTTCCACTTAATATAAGAAAAATCTTTCTAATCATGAGAGCTGTCCCAAAATGAAACGAGATGGCTCTGAATTCAAGTCTTCTGACCCCAAGGCAAATGTTCTTTCTCCTGTATCACACTGCTTCTCACTCTAAAGGGATTTGAGGAAACTGTCAGGACAGAAAATGTCAGTATGTGCCCTTTGTGGCCCTGTCTTGTTTGGGGAGGGCAACAGAATTAAATTATTTCCCTTCCCCTTCCTCCTCCTTCCCTTCTCTCTCTCTCTCTCTCTCTCTCTTCCCTCCCCCCTCTTTCCCTCTCTTTTATCCTCTCTTTCTCTTTTTCCTCCCCCTTCTCTTTTCTCTACTCTCCATATCTCTCTCTGTGTCTCTCTCTCCCTCTCTCCCTTCCCCTCTCCCCTGCTGACAGGAGAATTGTCTCTAAATATAACATCTCCTCAAAATGCCTAGGAGGCATCAGCCAGCTCTGGATGCCTGGCAGCACACAGGTAGGATAGGAGAAGAAGAGGGGACTCTTGTGCAGGCCCTGGCTACCCTGACCAAACAGCAACACCCTGATCTTTGCCCTTTCCATGGTCCCCCTGGACATTAGAGATTGGTGCTCTCTCTCATTGCTGCTTCCCTGACAGTGTTCTCTTCCTTGACCTTCATCTACTGTCCCAGGGGAGGTAAGGGATGCTTCCCAGCTGGGCTAGACTGGGCTTGTTTGGTTTTTTGAGTTGATCAAGCACCGGGCAAGAAAGGTGAAAGGTCAGTTGGAAAGTGAGGGCCTGGAGCAGGGGGGTATCGGGCAAGGGGAGCTTCCCCTGGGCTGTTTCTAACTCAGACGAGGACAGGGACAGTGCTCACTGTTATCTCAGAAGAAGCCCTGGAATCCTGCCTTCCTAGGTTTGTGAAAAGCATCCTTTTCTTGACTGTTTCTCACCACGAGCAGTCCAGGCCCTTGCATCCTGATTCTCCACTCTCTGTGCAGCATGAACAAGGTCTTCGAGGAAACAGGGAATCGGAGTGAGAGATGCCAGGGCTGCCGGACTCTGGAATCATTGCTCCTGTGAGATACTTGAGGACCACTGGGGCATTTAGGCCAATGAAAGAACGTAGACTTAGAGCCAGCTGAAGTAATGACTAGCTGTGTGCCCTTGGGCAAGTCACCGAATCTCTCTGTGCTTCAGTTTCCCTATCTGAAAGAGTGAGAGTAATAATATCTGCAGTGCCCACTTCACAGAGCCTTTGTGAGAAGCCAATGAGATAATGTAGGTATTTGTACAACTTAAAGTACTATATAAATGCCATTTAATGACTAAGTTTCCATACCAGACTTGGAGGAAATAAGTATTTATGTAGCACCTACTGCATGCTAAATGCTTTAAATATATTATATCCTTTGATACTCACAATAACCCTGGGAGATATCGGTGCTGTTTTTATCATTATTTGAGGCAGCCAGAGGTTAAGTGACTTGCCCAGGGTCACACAGCTAGTGAGTACCTGAGGCTGGATTTGAACTCAGATCTTCTTGACTCTAGGCCCAGAGCTCTATCCACTGCTTTGCTTAGCTCCTGCATTAGTATAGGAAAGAATCCACGAGGAAATGCTCTCTACCTTTATGAAACCTGCTCTGCAGCTCATAGCCTTAGCATTGTCCAGGGCGGGGGCAGGTTAAGTGACTTAAAAGGGAGTCAGAGCTATAATGTGCTAGAGGCAGAATTTGAACTCAAATCTTCCTGGCACTGAGACTGGTTCTCTCTCTCTCCACACCTTTGTGCTGTCTCTCTCAGAGACTGTACAGTATTATCCTGTTCTTCTTATATTTTCAATGGAATTTAGATAAGAAGGGTCCTGGGACAAGTCAATATACTGCTATTATTATTTTATTTATAATGTTTTGTGAACTGTTGTATAGGTGGATGAAATGACTGCTCTTTGTCCATTGTTGGGTCAGCCAGCTGCTACAGCAGATAAACAGCTGGGCCTGGAGTCAGGAAGACCTGAGTTCAAATCCAGCCTGAGATCACGGTGTGATCCTGGGCAAGTCACTTAACCTCCATTTGCCTCAGTTTCCTCATCTGTAAAATGGAAATAACAATAGCACCTACCTCTCAGGATCAAGTGAGGTAATACTTGCAATGAGTAAGTGCTATATAGCTCCCGTCATTATGGATGATGATCATGATGATGTTACATACTTGTCACCAGAAGGTAGATACATGCCACCAGGTCATGAACTTCTTGGCCCCAGCAATTCATGAAATTATCTACAAATACTTGGAAGAAGTTGTACTCTTTATCAGTGAAAGAAGGTCTCCCCATAGATGAAATCACAGCTCTTTAAAACTTCAAAATAAAAATAAAATCTTAGACTATCAGAGCCGGAAGGGACCCTGAGAGGGCATCTCTAAGCTTTCCCCTCCCCCATAAAACTGCTTCAGAAGTTGCCAGTTGGGAGAATGCAGGAAATACGAGGGTCAGAGTTTTCACTGATTCATTAATACTTCCTGATTTTAGGTGATGGAGTAGGTCTAGCTTGGCTGGGTTTGAGGGAAGCTTCTGCACCATTGTCTGTGAAGTTCTATAAACACATCCAGCCCTTGAGTTGATTTCTGTGTCTTGGCAAAGAGATGTTGAAATATGTCTCCAGAAGCTCTCTTCTTTCTCACTAAGGATTTGTTGGATCATTCAGGATCACACTCCTTAGTACTTGATAAAGCAATTTTTTCCACTGTGTAACATATCTAAAAGGACAGTCATCTTTTTCTTGTGAATGACACCCTTGGTGAGAACATTTAAAGTTTTGGTATAATATACCTATTTTGGTCCCTAGGACATTTCTCTCTAATTCTTTGGCTTCCGGAGTGAATTCTAGACTATTTACTTAGTTCAGGCTTAATAAGACCTTTGTTCTTTCTGGAGCAGTGGTATTGGACTCAAAAGAATCCCTATAGACTTAGAAAACCACATATTCATATTTTCTGTATTCTATTTTATTTTTGTTTATTTTGTTAAATATTTCCCAATTCCATTTTTATCTGGTTCTGCACTCTTTGTGTTTGACACCTCTTTTCTGGAAGAACCTTAGAAAGGGGGCAGGCACCGTTTTGCATCAAATGTTGATGTCATGTAATCAGGGATGCAGCTGCTGCTGCCAGTAGCCCTGAGGAGGGAACCAGCCTCTCTTCCATTCTTTATTCTGTCTTTGGACAGGAGAGATAGAAGCAATAAGACTCACTACCTCTGGGCTAAACTGGCCCTCTTTTGGTAGCTGCAACACCAAATGTACTGATAGAAGGGAGAATGAGTCATGTGAGATGCCTGCATGTCTGAACTAACAGCTCTGGGGAGCCTTGTGTTTCCTTGGTGGCTTCCTTGTGTGTCTGTGTTTTTGTTCCTCTGAGTTAAGTTTGACCCTGGGGAAGTAAATCTTACACACCAGGCTAGAGTTTGAGCTGCCTCTAGTCTTAAGCACAGAAACTACTGACAACTTGGGCAGTGATAACTGTCAGCAAGATCTAGATCCTCAGATATTCTGAACCTGAACCCAGCTGTCCCTGTTCTACTTGGACTGCCCATATCAGAGACTACTGGGATGCTGGGAATCAAAGGTTGGGAGACTGTGACCCTAGATATGGAAGAATGGAATGTGGAATGTGGAAGAATGTATTGTGTAGATGAACAACGTCAGAAGCCAGGATCCACAACGTCAGAAGCCAGGATCCTAACCAACTCTGTCTCTACTCAACTCTTACTCCCCAAAAGGCATCCACAGCTCTGCAGATAAGGGAGTGACCTGGTAATATAATTAAAAGAATTTGGGGAAGTATCCAAGACTTAAATCTGTAATGACATCTAGCTGCACAGGAGACTTCCAGTAAGGTCTGTGTGGTGTACACACTGACGTGTATAGCCTTCTAGAACTCCAAGCTCCATCAACTGAGTACTGACTATCACACCTTCAAAAATGGGAAAGGCCTTTTTGCCTGAGTCTAGTGATAGACTGTGTATCCATTGTTTGAAGACCACCGTAGCCAAGTATGGAGAGGCCAATGAGATGATACAGTTTGTGGTTTTTTTGACCATAGCAACTCACAGCTTGTCCACTTAGTTGCAAGGAGGCTGTGATATATGTCTGTGGAGGGTGTGTTCACACTGGGGAAATAATCAGATCCTTGAAATGTTGAAGCTATTAGCTTCAGGAGGGAACTCTGGATTACTTAGTCCAGGCTTTAAAAAGGCTGTTGTTCTTCTGGAAAGCCCTTGGCTTGATGGGAGCAATCAGTCTTTTGTATTGAAACTAGACATTAGAATGAGGGAGGCATCAGCTGCTGCTAATAGCCCTAATGAGGGCACTAGTCTCTCTTCTGCTCTTGAATATGTCGGGAAAGCAATAGAGAAGAGGTGAGATCCAGTAACTGGCCGGTAGAAGAGGGAGGAGTCAAGAAATGTTTAATCTAACTGATGGGGAGGATAATGAGTTAAGAAAAGCCCAGAGGAGACATGGTTTTATTGTTATGGTAGTTTTTTTAGGGGGAAGGGGGACATAATACTAGCTTTTAGACATTCCCTGCATCTAATAATGAGAAATTACAAATGCACTTTGGTTTATAATTTATAAATAGATTTCATAGATACTCTCATTTGGTCCTCACAACTGTATGCTGCAGGTAGATAAGAAGAGAAAGATGATATTGTCCTTATTTTGCAGGTAGGGAAACTGAGGCTCAGACTGGTCACAGGATTGTAGATTTAGAGCTGGAAGGGCACTCAGGTGTCCTCTAGTCCACCTCCCTCACTTTGTAGGTGAGGAAACTAAGGTCTGAGTCTCAGTAACTTGCCCAAAGACATACAAGCATGAAATTCAAACTCATGTCTTCTGGCTCCAGACTGAGAGCTCTTTTCATTGGACTGAGTTGAACAGGTTTGCTCAGCCAGATCACTAATATAATAATAACCGATGTTTAAATAGCACTTTGAAGTTTGCAAAGTGTTTTACACACATTATTTCATTTGAGTCAACAGCCCTGTAGGACCTGAAGTAGGTGCTATAGGTATAATCATCCTAATTTTACAGAGGAGGATACTGAGAAGTTAAGTGACCTACTCAAGGTTACTCAGCTAGCAAAATTTCAGAAGTAGGATTTGAATAGAGTTCTTCCTGAGTTCAATTCCAGTATTCTATCCACTATACCATTCTCTTTTAAGAAATGCCAAAGCAGAGGCAGCTAGGTAGCACAGTGAATAGAGTACCAGCCATGGAGTCAGGAGGACCTGAGTTCAAATATGACCTCAGACACTTAACACAAAACTAGCCATGTGACCTTGGGCAAGTCACTTAACTCCAATTGCCCTGCCTTCCCCTCTCCAAAAAAAAAGTAAAAAAAAAATAGCAAAACCAGGGCTTTTGTCCCCATCTCCTGGCTCCAGATCCAGGAGTCTTTCCTGCCTAGGCTTGGGAGGTGGAGGGGAAACTGGAATGTGAATGGTATTTTTTTCCTACCACCAGTTGTTTTGCCTGAGAGAGAAGAGGGGCAGGAACTGATAAGGGGTCAGTCCCCCAATCCTGTGGAAGTGGGAAGGTGGAGCTAAAATCCAAAGGACAGCCCAGTGAGCTCCTCTCTCTCTCTCTCTCTCTCTCTCTCTCTCTCTCTCTCTCTCTCTCCCCCTCTCTCCCCCTCTCTCTCTCTCCCTCTCTCTCTCTCTCTGTCTGTCTGTCTCTCTGTCTCTCTGTCTCTCTCTCTCTCTCTCTCTCTCTGTCTCTCTCTCTCTCTGTCCTCCCTCCCACCCCCACTAGACACCTGGGATGTGTTTCATTATATTTAGTAATTCAGTTCTAACTGATACATGGCCAGCTAACCTTGGAGTTGTCCTTGACTCATAACTTTTCCTCTGCAACCTCACCTGACCAAGATGGAGACTACAATAATAGCTCCAGGACTGCTCAGAGCCCTTCAGTGGCTTCTTACCACCTATTGAAAAGCACCTCATGCCAGCCTTATAGTAACAGCAATTCATTATTCTGCAGCATTTTAAGGTTTATGAAGCATATTCTTTACAAGATTCCCATTTTACATAATGAAAATTGAGGCTCAATCAGGTGCCTATGGACCCTATTCTCCAGAATCTAGTGTTCTTTCTACCATCTCATTTCTTGTGTGGTGTTACACCCCTTCACATACCCTGTGCACCAGTCAAACTAGACCCTTCATTCCCCCCTGCCCACATGCTTCTTGTTTTCCCACCTCTATGCCTTTGCTGTGCTGTTGCCCCATCCTTGGATTGACTTCTCTCCCAATCACCACCTCTTGAAATCAACTTCATTCTTCCTTCAAGTACTAGCTCAATGTTACTTCTTCTAGGAAGCCTAATGCTGCTATAGGCCATTCTAACCTATGCTTATTTTATGGTTATTACATGTTTGTGTACAAATCATAACCTCTGTGCAAGATTATAAACATCTTGAGGTCAGGAGATCTGGATTCAAATCCTGATTCCATCACTTAACAGCTATGAGCCTTTGACGAAGTCATTTTTTCTTTTCTGAATTTCCAGTCTATAAAAATGGGGTTAATAATACTTCTGTTCAAGAGCTGTTGTGAGGGAAGTATTTTAAAAATATTAACGAGCCACAGAAATGTGACTTATTATTTGTCTTTGTGTCTTTCCCCAAAGCATAGGGTTCTCCATAGAGCAAACAATTAATGTTTTTTGAATGAATAACTTAAGTTTAAAATGGTCACTTCAGTTTTGTCCAAGGTAAAAACCAAGTTTTACTTTTAAAACTTCAGCCCTAGCCATGTTATCATGAGCAAGCCACTTCCTTCTCTAAGCCTCAGTCTCCTTTTTTGTGAAATGGGGTTGATAACACAGTACTAAACCCAATGATGGTTAAGAAGTAAGTATATCACCCACATTAAAGGATTATAGTAACCAGAGTTGTGTGAATAGCATGGGTTTTCTCTCAGGCCATTGAGAGGGAAGATGAAGCATTCTGAGGTGTCAGTAGCTCTGTCCCTCCTTTGAACAGAAGGTTCCTGGAGCTTAGTACAGGCTAAATGGCTTCTGGTTTGTTTTTTCCTTCAGAAAATGAACCTCCCTCCCCTCTGGTTTCTGGGATCATCGACTACAACATGCCCCTCACCTCAACATACCTGAAGCAGATGAAGCTGCGGGTAATGAATTCCCAGGAGCAGGTGAGTTGCTGTCTTCAGAGAGGGTTGGTTAGAGAACATCAGGCAGGAACGTCTCCCTTCCCTGGACCTGCCAGGTACATTGTATCACCCTATCAGAGACAAAAGACCAAGGCTTGTGAAAACTGACTGAAAATCGAAAAGGCTGCTGGTCTGTTATCTTGGAAAGGCAGTCAAAGCTGAAAGAGATGGAAGAAGGCAAGGGACGACGAATGTATTCCTAGTTAACTGGTCTGCTGGGCGAAACTCCCTGATGATCAGGAGAATTACGTTAGTGAAATCCATGGAGCTCATATTCCCACCCACCTCCATACACCTTCCCAGACAATTACTAATAAGAAGGGATCAAGAAGCTAGAATTTGAGTATTCAGTTTGCCTTTTTAAAAGTGTCAGAGCTGAGAGGGACCTTAGAACATAGAATGTGAAACCTGGAAGGGACCTTAGAACGTAGAACGTTAGAGCTAGTAGGAGACTTAGCAATCATAGGATTATAGCTGCAAGGGACCCCAGAAGCCTTCTTATTACACCCTCTCATTTTATAGATGAGGAAATTTGCTCAAGGCCACACAGCTAGCAAGTGGAAAACTAGAACTCATGCCCAGGCATCTGTGTTTTTTCCACTAAACAGCTATGTGTTACAGTGGATAGAGCACTGGACCTGGAGTCAGGAAGACCTGAGTTCAAATCCAGCCTCAGACACTTACTAGCTGGGTGACCCTGGACACTTAACTGCTTCCCACCTCAGTTTCCTCATCTGTAAAATTGGGATAACAATAGCAATTACCTCAGGGGCCTGTTGTGAGGATCAAAAGAGATGATATTTGTAGAGTACTTTGCAAATCTTAAAATGCTTTATAAGCTAGCTATTATTAAATCACAATTCTGTCTTATAACAGTAATTATAAAAACTCACATTCCTATAATGAATGCACTTTTCCCACAGCCAACCTGTGAGATTGTAAAAATATTATTATACCCATTTTATAGATAAGGAAACTGTAACTTTGAAGAGTGAAGTGAATTTCCCACTGACTAAACAACTTATAAATGTTAGAGGCAGGATTCAAACCTTGGCCTTCTGACTCCAGGCACAGTATTCTTTCCATGACCTCTCACTGTCTTATTGATCTGAGACAGAATGAAAGGTAGAGCAGAATCAGGGAGTCAGGAGAAGTATATTCTACTCTAGCGGTTTATGCCTGGGAGAGTGAATCTCAGATATGTGTTTTCCGATGGTCTTGGTTGACCCCTGTGACCCCTGTGAAAGGGTCATTTGACCACCAAAGGGGTTGCGACCCATAGGTTGAGAACCGCTGCTCTAGGGCCCCCAAGCTGTCTAAGCCTCCCCAGCTGTGGTTTATTCAGGGCTTTTCAGGACACCCTGGAAACAGGCTATAAAAAGAAAAAAATAAAAAGCACAAAGCCAACCCTACAGCCCTCAGCAAAGTGAGGGCTTGGCTTTTCCTGTTCAGCAGGGTACAAGGGGGAAGGGGTGCAACTTGTTTTTTAGTTTTTTTTCCACTATGCCCAGGCCCATCATAGGTAAATAACCATTTCTTGCATTTTAAAGTATGCTTACATCCATTTTCTCAGTTACTCTTCTTAACAGCTCTATGACAGACCAAGGAGACAGGGATTACTACCACTGCTACTTTATAGTTGGGGAAACTGAAGCTCCATGGTGGTTATGTGATTTGTTTGTGGTCACAAAGCTAAGAAGTATAGCTAATAAGTGTCAGAGCAAGGTCTTGAACCCAGGGCTTGTGATCCCAAGTTCAGCCTTCTTTCTACCTATTTCATTCACAGTTGGTAAGAACCTTAGAATATGGAACATAAAAGGTCAAGGCTCAAAGGAGCTTTAGAACATAGACTGTAAGAGGGAGAAGGAACCCTAGAGGTTATCTAGTCTAACCTTTTTTAGTTGACAAAGGAGCAAACTGACTCCCAGAAAAGGAAAGGGACTTGGAAATTCAGTTTTAGGTTTGGTACTAGCAATCAGGTCTTTTGACTCTGAATCTCATTGTTTCTGTTTTCTTTTAAAATACACACACACACACACACACACACACACATTTTATTGACACTTTTTGACTTTATTTCACATAATATCCAAGCTGCCCACACACACACACACACACACACACACACACACATTCCAGGTTGAACAATCCCTTGTGACAAAGATCCAGGACTCTTTCCACACTCTTTGCTGCCTCCTAGAATAATGTCTGGATCTGTATCTGGTTCAGGTTGGACTCGGATGTCTTTTGAGACCCTTTCCAGTTTTGAGATCCCATGATTATGTAATGTCAGTTTTCCCTATCTATGTGCAGGGGACAGATTATAACAGTTTCAGTACAGAAAATACAAGATTGGCTTCCAGCCCTGAACCCATAGACAGTAACTAATCATTTTAGGTTTGGGAGGGACCTAAAGTCAGTCCATACTTGAAGAAGAAAAATCCTCATTCCAACATGCCTGACAAATGGTCATCTAGCTTCTGTCTGAAGTCTTTCAATGAGGGGGAACCCACTCCCCCTGAAGTGGCCCAGACCACTAATAGGCCCCTCTGACCATTAGGAAGCTCTTCCTGACATCAAGTCTAACTTTGCTTTTTGGCAGCTTCTACCCATTACTTCTAGTGCTGCTCTTTGGGGCCAAACAGGATGAGTCTATTACGTCACTTAACAGCCCATCAGATATTTGAAAACAGCTATTGTTTCTCCCCTGAGTCTTCTCTTCTCCCAGTTAAATATATCCGATTCTTTCACCTGATCCTCATTCAGCATGGACACAGGACCCTGTTTGCATTGATCACATTTTTCTTCTATTCTACCCATTCAAAAGTGAGGCAGTGGACTCAGAACCCCTAGAAGATGGGGCACTCCTTACCCTTCCTCTCTTCTTGCTTCCCTCAGGTGTCCTACCTACATGTAAGCCAGGGTCACCCTATAAGAGCCCAGCTTAGATAGAATAAGTGATTCCTTTGGGAAATTAAACCCAAAACATAAATGGAGAAGTATCTCTAGTATTTTTATTGTTATTATGACTCAGATTTACATAATGCTTTGTAGTTTCCCCTTTCCTCACTCTGCCAGTCCTAAAGGACAGTACCTAAAAATCTGTGGTATAGTGGAAAGAAAATTGGACTGGAGATTGGAGTGTTTGGCCTTACTAGTCTACTCTGCCATTAAGTCCATGTGTCACCATGGACAAGTCACTTCCCTTTTATGAATTGTGATTTTCACCTCTGGAAAAGAAAGCACCTATTTTATAAAGAGAAGAAATAGTTTAAATCCCAACACTGATCTTTATTAGATTTATGACTTATTGGTAGGTCCTTTCTCTCAGCCTCAAGTCTCCCCATCTGTAAAATGGGGATGATAATAATACTTAACAGGACCCACCTCAGCTTCACTAGGGGTACCTGAGGGAAGTACTTTATAAACCTTAAAGTGCTATAGAAATGTGAGCTGTGAAGATGATTCCAACTCTGAATTTCTGTGATTCTGTGAAGCAAGTAGCTGTTCTCCATTGGGGCTATCTTCATAAGCTGCTCAAGATCTGGAAAGCTTGGTTGGCTAAAATGAGGAAGAGACATTTGGTTTCATGGTCACCACATATGCAGTGTGGAATTCCATCCCCCCCTCCCCACAGCTCAAACACATGCAACACCTCAAAATATAAGCTATTCAGGCTTCCCAATCAGTGTTGCAAGAGAGGCAGGCTGTACTACAGTACACTTCCTTGGTCTCATTAATGTGAGTGCTCCTTCCAGCATGGCAGCTCCTGGGCTTTCCATGCCTGTTTTATCCTGTTGCTTTCTTGACTATCTTTTTCTAGAAATCCTCCATACTGAATCTACCTAATTAGGGGTCCCTTTCCTTGATTCTTTGATTCATAGTTAGCAGTACAACCCTGGGGTCACCCATCTGTTATACAAATAATAAGACTTATTTATAAGTCACTTTCAAGTTTGCAAAGTTATCTCCTACCTGTCTCCCTTTCTTCCTCCATCTTGTTTGTTAGGTCATTTTCCTTCTGACCACTAAATGTGGACATCCCATAAGGGTCTTCTCTTCCTATCCTTTCTCTCAGTGATCTCATCAGTACTCTTGGGGTCAACATCATTATTATGCAAATGCAACTCAAATCTATATGTCCAGCACTAACTTTCTCTCATGAATGCCCGTCCTGTTTGCTAAACATCTCCCCTTGGATGTTAAGTATGTCAAACTCAACATTTCCAAAACAGAACTCATTCAATTGCTTCCTAAATCTGTTTCTCCTTCAAAACTTGACAGTTTCTGTGAATGGCATCTTCATCCTTCCAGTCACCCAAGCTCACAGACTTAGCACTATCCTCGACTCCTTCTCTCTCAACCCCCATGCTTAGTTAATCAGTTGCCAAGTCTTATTCCCGTCTGTATTGACTCCCCTCACATTTGTCCTTTCTTTTCACTGACATAGCCACTGTGGTAGTTTAGACCTTTATCACCCCTTGCCCAGGCTATTGCAATAGCTTCCTATTTGTCTGACCTGCTCCTCGTCTTCCCCCTCTACAATTTATTCTCCACACAACTGCCAGATCAGTATTCCTAGAACTTAGGTCTGACCACGTCATCTACCTGTTCAAAAATCTTTGTTTCTCCGACATCACTAGGAGAAAGTACAAAATCCTCAGCCTGACATTTAAATTTGTCCACAATGTGACTTTTGCCTACATTTCCAGTTCTATTTCATATGACTAAGCTTCATATACCTTCTTCCAGTCCAACTGGACTGTTATCTATTCTCCAAATGAAACATTAGATTCCTGCCTTGATGCAGGAAAGTGACACGTGACTGCCCTTGTCTGGAATGTGCCATCTTTTCCCTCAGTCTCCTGAATATCTAACTTTCACCAAATTACAACTCAACTTCATTGTTCAGCTGTTTTTTAGTTGTGTCCAACTCTTCATGACCCCATGTAGGGTTTTTTTCAAAAAGATACTGGAGTGGTTTGCCATTTCCTTCTCCAGTTCATTTTCACAAATGAGAAACTGAGGCAAATAGGGTTAAATGACTTGCTCAGAATCACACAACTTGTAAAGTGTGTGAAGGCAAATTTGAATCCAGCTCTTTCTGATTCCAAACCTGGCACTCTGACCACCCAGTTGCCTGTAATTCAAGAGCTACCTCCCAAGTGAGCCCTTTCCTGATTTCTCCCCATCCTCCCACTAGTTGTGAGCATTCTGTTCCTCTTAGAATTCCTGCATTATTTTGCTTATACTTTATATCTGCTTTCTTGTCCATATAGTCTTATCTCCCAGTGGAATGGAAGCTCCCAGAGAGCAGAGATAGTTTCATCTTTTCTCTGACCCTCCTGTACTTACATGGGTACTGCCTCGTACAACTAGCCACTTAGTAAATGTCTTATTGGCTTGAATCCTCAAAACAATCCTGTGAGATAGGTGCTATGAGTACTATTATTCCTGTATAACAGATGAGGAAACAAAGGCTCAGAGAGGTCAAATCACCTACCCAGAGTCACACAATGAGTCAGAGACAGGATCTTAACCCTGGACTTTTGGGATTCAAGTCTGGTTCCTTATTCACCACACTACACTACCTTTCTACTATCTTTCACTTTCTCTGCATGACCCACTCACTTCCTTTTCCTGCCATAAATGTTCTTCACACAAATAGGTTATCATTGGTAATATGCTACATCCTGCTTGTGCCAGCCATGTGTCTTTCCATTAATTTTTGGATCACCTGCCATTATAATTCTCCTGAGTTCTTGGATTTATAGCCATAGTGCATCCCTAGGACAAAAATATACAATATAAAACACTTGGTAGCCCATGTACTAGTATTGTGACCACTGAGCAGTAGTGTTAGGACATTCCTATGAAATTCCTCTGTATTTGAGGGCAAGGGAAGGAGCCAATACCAGGGAAACTTTCAAAGCAGCTATTGAAATCCAGTTGGATGGTTCATGCATTCAACATTAAATAACCTATTTCCTGCCAAGTACTGTGCTAGAACCTGATTGGTCAGCCTGTTCAGTGACAAGGGATTTATAGATAATTTAAAATAGTCACCTTCTTTTACACATAAGAAGACTGGGGACCAAGAAGAGATTTGCCTCACTGACACTGTAATGCCAAGCAAAGGCAACTTCTAAGGTTCGGATTACCAGCATAGTAAACCCCATTTATTCAGCAAACATTCACAGAACAGAGAAAGTCAAAATACAGTGTAACTTGTTCCTTTAGCAAATAAGTTCTCAA
>CM053585.1:255065324-255076478 GCA_028646515.1 Pseudochirops corinnae | reverse complement strand
CAGCAACTCAGGCTCCACAATACTGGATACTGCCCTCCCAAAGTCCTTCTGGCCTTCTCCAGGCTTGGGCCTCTCTCCCAATTCATGGCTCCTCCCGGCTCAGCCCTCTCTCTTCATGTCAACAAGTCCATCCCACAAGTGGGATTCACAAGCTCTGGGTTTTAACTCTCAACCCGAAAACCAAGCCAATACAGGGGAGTCTCCAAATTCCATTACCAATACAGACACATAGAGTGATCACGTTGGACTTTTAACTCAAATCCTCTAGCTGTCAGGAGTTAGGGTTCTCAATATGTTTCTTTAAGCCTTATAGAATCTCTCGTAATGGTAGATAGAACTAGAAGGGAGAGATGGTCTAGGGTGGGGAAGGGGAAGGGGAGAAGAGACAAGCATTTGTTAAGCATCTTCTGTGTGTCAGGCTGTACTAAGCACTTTACAGATATCTCATTTGATCTTTATAACAACCCTGAAAGGTAGGTACTATTATTATCCTCATTTTACAGTTGGGGAAATTGAGGCAGATAGTGGCTTAAGTGACTTGCCCAGGGTTCACAGAGCTAATAAGTATCTGAGTTAGGATTTAAATTCATGTCTTTCTGACTAAGATAGACCCCAGAGTTCTATCCATTGCACCATATAAGTGCCTCCTAATTTTAAAAGTAAGGAAACAAATCAAGGAAGAAACTTGTCCAAAGGCATCTAGTATATTTAGTGACAGAACCAGCACTAGAACCCATGGCTGCTAATTCTGAGTGTAAAGTTGTTCCTACTGTGTCACGCTGTATAGGAGGCCACTTGTACCCACAGGCAAGGCATTCAAGAAGCCATTCAGTGCAGTAGATAGCATGGTGGATCTGGAGTCAGAGGCCATCACTTCAAACCCTAAATCTGCTAGTTACTCGCTGGATGACCTTGGGCAAATGCCTTCTCTACTCTGAGCCTTGGTTTCCTCATATATAAAAAGAGGAGGTTAGAAGTAGAGATGTCTCTAAGGTTAGATCCAATTCTAAATCCTACAGTCTATTAAATCCTCCAATTCCCTGCAGCAAATTTCCAGGTTATGTGAAGTTGGTATATTGTTGTTGCTGTCATTCAGTCCTTTTAATCGTGTAACACTCTTCATGACCCCACTCAGGGTTTTCTTGGCAAAGATACTGGAGTGATTTGCCATTTCCTTCTCCAGCTCATTTGACAGATGAGGAAACTGAGGCAAACAGGAGTAAGTGACTTGCCCAGGGTCATACAGCTAGTAAGTGTCTGAGCCCAGATTTGAACTCAGAAAGATGAGTCTTCCTGACTGCAGGTCACCTAGTTGCTCCTAGAGTTGGTATATTATAATTATGGCATTTGTAGATATGAGAGAAGATATAGAACACCTAGAAAGTGAAACTGATCCAACAACTGCCAGAATCAAATGTGAAACTAACCAGTGTGTATTTTTTTTAAGGCTCACAATTTAACCAACCACTTACAAATTGAAAAAAAATCCTCTCAAATGTATATATGTGTGTATATATATATATATATATATATATATATATATATATACGTATACACACACACACACATATATATATACACATATATATATATATAAAACACATCTGAGAGCTCTATAGTAAGACAAGAAAAGAAACTTTAAAAGAAATTTTGGTTTGATCAAACAATGTATAAACTGTGGAAGTTCATCCTAGGAGAAAACAAGTCTAAAGTTATTTTCAATCCAGTTTTGTCTTGTGAATTGTTGTTAAGTTGTTTCAGTTGTATCTCACTCTCCGTGACTCCATTTTGAGGTTTTCTTGGCAAAGATACTGGAATGGTTTGCCATTTCATTCTCCAGCTCAAGAAAACTGAGGCAAACAGGGTTAAGTGACTTGCCCAGGGTCACACAGCTAGTTAAGTGTCGGAGGAAGGATTTGAACTCGGGTCTTCCTAATTCTATCCAAGATCTATCTACTGTACCACTCTGGGATATTTGTATTTTTCTATTCAAATGTTACAGGATGTCTCAGAGAAAGGAATTGGACCTATGATTTCACTGGCATAGAGGATTCCCTCTGCCATTTCAGAATGGCACCTTCTCTGCAATTTGTAGTCTTAGTCACCTAGAGCACTGAGAAATTAAATGAAGGTTGCCCAGGGTCACACAACTTGTATGTGTCAGAGCTTAGTCTTGAACCCAGACTGGCTCCAAGGCCAGCTCCTTTATCCACTATGCCATGCCACCCATTAGGGTGTTCCAATACAATAAAATTCCTTAGGCTAAGAAAATGCCTGCTGTTCTGGTCCAGCAGGAGGGCACTGTTTCTCCACAGCTACTTTTTCTTATTTATCAGTGAATTCTTTGTAAATGAAGCCTCACAAGGTTTTGAATCTGTTCTTGGCTCTGCCACTGATCCCAGCCACACAACCTTGAACAAGTCACTTCCCTTCCTTGCCTTGATTATTTCATATAGAGAATGAGTTGGAAGTTTACTTCTAGCTTTATAAACCACTGGAACTGAAAATTAGCTTCAAACATTGACACAAGAGCTGAAGAGATGTTAGATCCTAGAATATACAGTGTTAGAGCTGTCCAGCACTTTAAGCAACCCATCAAGTCCCTCGTTTTTACATATGGGAAAACTGAGTCACAGAAAGACAAAAATGACTTCCCTGTCTGGAATCTGTAGGAAAAATTTAAGCAGGGATTCAAAACCTTAAGGTGAGAGGCACACATCCACATAAGATGCTGTCATTGTTGTTTTTTTTTAAGGTTTTTAAGAGATGCCAGATTTTGGAAATCTATTAGTTGCCAAAGAGAGAAATTTAAAAGCAGTGTTATATGTGAGTTGGGTATTTGGAACCTTTTAAATCCTCAAGGGCAGTTTTCCAACACTAGCAAACTCAATATCTGGTTACAACTAATTTTAAAAATGCACCAGGATCAGAAGAAAAAAATTGGGAGGGGGGAACTATGATCGGACCATTAAATTCTAAATTAGATAATGTTTACATTTTAGTTATTTCTGTGCATGTCTTTCCCTCCCTTCCCCCATCTTTCTAATCCCACCCAAGATTATGAGTTTCTTGAAGTAACTGTTGCTCCTCCATTGCTGATCACATCTTTTTGTACTCAAAAAATCGAATTGTTTCATTGATACTGGTCTTCCTACTGACATGGAGCAGAGAACACAAGAATGTCAGAATTGGAAGGACCTTGGAAATCAGGTAGTTCTATCTCCTCACATAACACATGGGGAACTTAAGGTCCTGAGGAGACAAATGAGTTCCTCAGAGTCACACAGCTCATTAGTGTCAAAAGTTCTACCAAGACCCAGGTCCCCTGACTCTAAGTCTATGGGTTTTCCAGGACTGTCTCTCCTTTGTGGCCAAGTAACAATGGTACCACCTAACAAAGAGTTCTCATATCCACTATCTCATTTGTTTTCTCAGAAACAACCCTAAGAGGTAGGTTGTAAAAATACTATTTCATAAATGGGGAAACTGAGGCCCAGTGTCCCGGAAGTGACTTGCTCAAGGTTCCATAGCGAGTTAATATCAGAGTTAGGATTTGAAGCCAGGACTCCTGGCTCTTGGCCATCGTACCTTCATCTTTCCTTAGTTTTTACTTGGTTTCCTTTACTTATAATTAACTTAATTCTATAAATATATGTAGTCATCCATTTGGAATGGGATGGGATAGAGCTTTAGAATTCAACTAATCCTCTCCTTTTATACATGAGAGAACTGAGGCCCAGGGTGGTTAAGTGCGTATAATTAGCAGAGCTGAGATTTGAACCCAGGCCCTCTATCTCCAAATCCTCTGCACCTCTTGGGCTCTTTCTTACAAGCTAGAGCTTACCCCAGCTGCCTCCTATCCATCTGTTTCTCATCACTGGAATCTTTTACTCTTTACAGCTAGGTGGTGCAGTGGATAGAGTGCCAAAGCTGGAGTCAGGAAGACTCATCTCCCTGAGTTCAAATCCAGCCCCATACACTTACTAGCTGTGTAACCCTGGGCAAGTCACTTAACCCTATTTGCCTCAGTTTCTCACCTGTAAAATGAGCTGGAGAAGGAAATGGCAAATGACTATAGTATTTCTGCCAAGAAAACCTCAAATGGGCAAAGAGTCAGACATGACTGAAATGACCGAACAACAACAACTCTTTCCAGTACTTAGCCTCATCTAGGGAAAGCCATCCAAACAATTCAATCTTCTTCCATTAGGAGCTCCCTGTTTGTCTGGGTATTAATTCCTGTGTGTTAATGTCCTGCTAATGGTCTTGATTCTCCCATCTCAACAAAGTGTGAAAGTCGGGCAGGACTTATTGCTTAAATATGTGTGATGGAGGCTGTCTCTTTAACCCACTGACCTTTAGCTCTTCCATCCGAGTTTTCTTGAGTCCCACTTTTGGAAAGGAGAGAGGCAGGAGTGGTGTGAGGCTATACACAGAACAAAGGGGTGCTGAGCCCTTTCCCGCATCCTGTTCTCTTTCCCTCTCTTCTCTTTCAGTCTTTTGTCAGGGGGCTGCCTTGGCTTGTTCTGCTTCTAACCTTAGTCCTCCATGATGCCTCCTCTTCCCACCTCCCCCACATCCCTTATCTCTCAGATAATCCTGTTGATTCTGTCTCTATACTATCACTCCCATCTGTCCTCTGGTAGCATCATAGAATCCTAAAATATCATTAGCTGAAAGGGACTTTAGACACAATCTAGTTTAACTCCCTCTTTTTTCCAGAAAAGGAAACCGAGGCACTATGGGGGGGGGGAATGTTGGAGGGTAGGAGAAGGATTTTTGAACAGAGCCAATACTGAAACTGTCTTGGCTATGAGACAAGTACTCTTTCCACTAAACCATCTCTCCTTTGCATCCTTATTGCCATCATCCTATTTTAGGTTCATCTCATTTCTCCTAGACTAGCATAGCATCCCCTAACCTTTCTTTCAACCTATCATGTCTATAATACCAGATTAAGGAATGACTCTGATCGCATCATTCTTCTATTCAAAAACTTTCAGCAGCTCCCAATTACCTACAAGACAAACTCCAAACTTCTTCGCCCAGCATTCAAAGTCCTTCCTATAGCTTTCCAGCCTGATTTCCATTTGAGAAGTATCATGATATAGTGGATGGAGTACTGGGGTCAGGAGGACTTAGGTTCAAATTCTACTTCAGAAATTTGCTAATTGCATAACTCTGGACAAGTCATTTAATCTCACCCTCAGTTTCCTCATCTGTAAAATGAAGGGGTTGGACTAGTTAGCCAAGTACTTCTTCACATCTGTTCAGAACAGACTAATCATGTTCCTTATATTCTCCCTCCCCTCCTGCTTTTGTTCCCTGTGCTTTTGATACCCTTTCCCCACCCTTGTTGCGCATCATCATTCGAAGCCAATGTCAAAGACTGTCTGCTCCAGGAAACCTTCTTTTATCACCTCCAGAAGGAAGGGATCTCCCCCTTGCTCTTTTATTCACCTTACACACTTGTCTTATTCTATTTTATGTATTCTTCTGTGTTTGTAGAGCCTGTAGGCTCCTTAAGAGCAAGACACGGTATTATCTTTCCCTGTAAAAACAGCACTTTCTCATAGTAGGTGCATAATCAATGTTCTAGTTTACTTGACCTGGCCTTGATCTGGTATGGATCTGCAGTTAATTTTTCTGGTGGAGAAATGGGATAAATTGGTTTGGAGAGACAGTGAAGTACACCGGACTGCCATAGCAGCTGCATGGCCTTAGGCAAAGCACTTGATTTTTCCTGAGCCTTAGTCTTCCCATCTGTAAAATGTACATAATAATACTTATACTTCCTACCTCAGGAGTCTTTGTGAGGAAAGCTTTTTACAAACTTTGAAGGACCAGAGAAATGTGAGTTAATGCAAATGGAATTGTTTTCCCCAGTTCTGTAATCAGACACAAGTGGATTTGGAGGTTCATTTTTATCTATGGTGAAAGTACTTCTCTCTCTCTTTTGCTTCTGCGGGCTATGTGTGCACGCCACTCTGCTAAGTGCTAGACCAGAGAAGAGCACAGGGAAGAAGAGCTGTTATGCTTGGCATTGGTCCAGAAACCCTCTGGCCCAAACCCCACACTCTTGCCTGCCTACCAGCTGCTGCTGCAGTCCTCAAGAGTCCAGGAGAGTGGTTGAGAGCACTCAAGTCCAGCAGTACTAGACCTAACCCTGCCCCAAAGCCACCCTCCTAGACTTACAGCCATACACACTGTTAGTGCTATAGGAGACTTTAGACAACATAGCGAGTTAAACGTCTTCATTTGACAGTTAAGGAAACTGAGGATCAGAGTGGAGAAATCATTTCCCAAAGGCCACATAACTCATAAGAAGTAGAATTGGGATTTCACTCAGGTTTTTCTGATTTCCCTCCTGGTGTTCTTTTCATTACATTAAGTTGCCTGTAGATTTTTGTAGGGTATAAGAATTGGACCATTTCTGATGCTGTAAACCAGTTGTGTCAAACTCAAATACAGACAGATCTCTGAGGGCCAAATATTGACTTAGAAAACATCAAATTAAAATTATCTGTGTTGCAGTATACTTTTATTTATTCTGTTAAATATTTCCCAATTACATTTTAATCTGGATGGGGAAGGGGGATTGGGCTGGGACTTTAATCTGAGGTCTCTGCTTTAAACTGCCACTCTCCCTGACCTACTGCAGTCAGGAACTTTCCTGGTCTAGTTCCCTCCATTTAGCCTTCAATGTTCAATGCAATCAGATGGGAAAAAGATAATAAACACAAAAAAACTCCTGAAAGAAACCACAATGGATATTCTCTTTCTTCTGATCTCTTATAATGAATTACAGAGCTGAGAAGGGTCTGTCCTTGCAGCAGAATCAGACTCTCAGAGCTGAGTGGGAAATGAGAGACATTTAGCTTAACCCTTACCTTGAACAAGTTTTCAAATCCAGCCTCCTCTTAAAAGACTTACATTGATGGGGAACTCACTACATTTTAAACAAATTTTATTTTATTTTATTTTTTGGTCCGCATTCTCTCCCTCCTACCTCTTTTCACACCACTCCCACCCCACTCCCTCCAAAATTAGGAATGAGAAAATAAAAATCTTTGCTACAAACATGTCTTGTCAAGCAAAACAAATTCCTTGCTTTGGCCATGTCCAAAATATGTCTCAGTCTGCATGCTGAGTCCATCACCTTTCTGTTGGGAAAAACATATCATATTTTTTCATCAGTCGTCTCTGTAATTGTAATTAGTCATTGTGTTAATCAGAAGAACTTGCTACGTGTATTTCAAGGTAGCTTATTTCTACTTACAAATAATTTTATGTTTTATATATATATTTATATATAATTTTATATTTTATATATCAAGGAAATGGTTTTAGTTTCTTCCCCATGCTCTAGGCCTCAGATCCTTTTCCTCGGTGGGTTTTTGCCATCTCAACTTATTTCTTTTACTTCTATCTCAGCCATACACATCCTCAAAGGGAGTGCCCAAAAAAACCTATTGACCAAAAGGGAAAACAAGAAAGTAACTGAAGCATTAGAGGGGCAGCCCAGTGTAATGCAAAAGGCATGAGATTTGGAATCAGAAGGTCTGAGTTCAAGGCCTAGTTCTACTATTTAATAGCGAACTTCAGGCAAGTCACAGGCATTATGGGCCTCAGTTTCCTCATCTATAAAATGGGATTATTAATAATCATCCTACAACTTAAAAAGTAGCCCTGAGGAAAATACTTTTGAAGCTGTGAAACATTTTAGAAATGTAACAATGTAATAATGACAATAGTAATTATTACTGATGCTGATACTTTGATGAATTGAGGATTTCATTGATGTGACCCTCTACCACCCATACAGATCAAAGCCTTTCTGTGCCTTCCCACATCCGTTGCTATTCTTGCCTCTGTCTTTCTATAAATCCTTCAGAAAGGATCTGTCCAATGCCCTAGAGGCCTTATCCTGGGCTTTAATTATTTAACTTTTTAAGATAATGATATGTCTCATTGAAATTCAACATAAACACTGTCTTGAGCTATGCATTGCCCCATTTCAATTTTAGAATTTTGAAAAAAAAAACCAACTTACATCAGTTGCTATTCAGTGACTAAAAGGATTGCATTTTGTAATCCTAGAAGTAAAATCATCCAAAGAAAGATCTCTCTCTCTCTGTCTCTCTCTGTCTCTCTCTCTCTCTGTCTCTCTCACACACACACATATCAGTTTTGACATGACCCTCTCTACCAGAAATCTAATGGAGATAACCTGAGGTGACCATGCCAGAGACCACCTGCATTTATCCATTGGTCTGAAAAGGTATCCAGAAACTATTGCATACAAAGTGCATATGGAATGGGAGGGCAGGGCAATTGGGGCTAAGTGACTTGCCCAAGGTCACACTGCTAGTAAGTGTTAAGTATCTGAGATCAGATTTGAACTCAGGTCCTTTTGATTCTAGGGTCCATGCTCTATTCACTGTGTCACCTAGCTGCCCCAACACTGTGGTTCTTATTTATAAATGGTGATTGATGCAAGGGCAAATAAAATGAGGTCCTTGCCCTTAAGAGGATTATTGGTTTTTGCTTTGTTTTGCTTTTTGGAGGAGTGAGGGCAGGGCAGTTGGAGTTAAGTGACTTGCCCAAGGTCACATAGCAAGAAAGTGTTAAGTATCTGATGCCAAATTTGAACTCAGGTCCTCTGACTCCAGAGCCAGTGCTCTATTCACTGTACCACCTAGCCACCCCCAGACTATTGTTTAGAAGGGGAGATCATGGGGAAGGGGAAGAGAATAAGCATTTACACAGCAGCTACTGGGCAGCACACAGTGGATAGAGTGCTGGGCCTAGAATCAGGAAGATCTGAGTTCAAATGTGGCCTCAGACACTAGCTATGTGACCCTGGGCAAGTCACTTACCCCTGTTTGCCTCAGTTTCCTCATCTATAAAATAAACGGGAAAAGGAAATAGCAAACCATCCCAGTATCTTTGCCAAGAAAACCCCAAATTGGGTCACAAAGAGTTAGACAGGACTGAAACAACTAAACAACAAGTAGCACCTATTATGTGCCAGGGACCATGTTAATTCCTTTTTAAAGATATCACATCTGATTCTCACAATAGCCCTTCAAGGCAGGTACTTTGATTATCACCATTTCACAGCTGAGGAAACTGAGGCAGACAGGGTTAAGTGATTTGCCCAGGGTCACACAGCTAGTAAATATCTGAGTCCAAATTTCAGTTCTGGTCTTCCTGACCCAAGCCCAGTGCTTAGTCTGCCACGCCACCTAGCTGCTCCATACACAAATAATTTTAGTGCAAAATAGATGGTCAAAAAGTGCTGTTGGAGGTGAGGTGGGGGGAGAGGGGGTGGCCCAGAAGGCTTACTAAGGAAGGAAGACTTGGGGAGCTTACTGAGAATAGTTTCATTTGATTTGAGTGTGGAGGCGAGGAGGGTGAGAGGTTGGAGAAATCATAGATGGCCAAGAAGGCCAAGCTGAGGAACCAGTTTATGAGCAGGGGATTGATGTGTTCAGATCTATGCATTAGGAAAATTCATTCAGGATCTATGGAGGGTGATTTAGTTGGAAGAAAACTGGAGGCAGTCAGGAGGACCTGAGTTCAAATCCAGCCTCAGACACTTGACACACTTACTAGCCTGTAATCTTGGGCAAGTCACTTAACCCCAGTTGCTTTGCCTACCCCTCCCCCCCCATAAAGCAAAAAAGGAAAAAAGAAAAAGAAAACTGGAGGCAGGGGCAGCTAGGTGGCACAGTGAATAGAGCACTGGCCTTGGAGTCAGGAGGACATGAGTTCAAATCTAGCCTCAGACACTTAACACTTACTAGCTGTATGACCTTGGGCAAGTCACTTAATCCCAGTTGCCCTCCCAAAAAAAACCCCAAAAAATAAAAATGTTAAAAAAAAAAAAGAAAAGAAAACTGGAGGCAAAGGAATCTGGAGGATATGAGGCTATTGCATTAGTCCAGGCAAGGGGGTAATGATGGTCTGTATGCTGCAAATGATGATCAGGTTTAGTAGTTTTGATTATTTTGCTAATTTGCCATCTCTCCCCCTCCCCAGTAACAGTCCCCTCCCTGAGCTGCGGTTGTTCTTGGGTGGCTTAGCTCAGGGAGATCCAAAAGACACTACTAGAAATTTAGGGAAGCTGGCTTTCTGTAGGAGAACTTTGCAAACCCCATAACCTCTCTGGCTCAAAGGTGGGTGCCTGTGAAAAGGCTGTGTTATGTTGTAGAAGGAGCACCAGATTTCCAATCAGACACCTTGGGCAAATCACCTCTGAGTGTCAGTTTTATTTTTCACCTTGTAAAAGAGGGATAATAAAACAACATGGTTATAAGGAAAGCACTTTGTAAAGCTGAAGAACTATAGAAGTAGGAGCCATTATTATACATAGTACATGTTAGATTTCATTCAACAAGCATGAATTAAGTGCCTACAGCATCATGCTCATTGCTAGAGGAGGTATAAAGTTTGGATACCGTTTGTAGTCTAGTAGGGGATTATGATACAAACCCAGATAACTGTCATCTACAGATCTCAGTGTAGGCATGTGAAGAATATTTCGTTAGGCTGCACAACCAGGAAATTTTATTCTTAATGCAAACATTTATTGAAAACCCAGTTATAAAGAACATTTTTATTCATCAAACTAAAGAAGCTAAAACTTAACTGCTAAGAATAAACAACTAAATTTTACTTTAAAAATATAAACTTTAAAATGAGATCAAAATACCAAAAATGTTTTTTTTAAATTTTTTTATTCTTTATTTTTTTTTCATTGACTTGTTTATTTACTTTTAGTTTACAAGGTTCAGCTCCACAATCCCTTGAATTTCAAGTTTTCTCCCCTCCCTGCCAACCCCCCCACCCCATGGTGGTGTGCAATCGTGTATAGGATCCGCAAATACTTTCACATTGTACAATAGTCTGGTTGTATAGAAAGGTTGTAACCAATGAGTGAACAATGGGAAAAAAAAGAAACAAAACCAAACATGAAAAAGAACGATAGCATGTATTCCATCAGTCTCCATTTAAACTCTAGTCTTTCTAGATCTTTCTCTGAATGTAGACCTCTCCTTCCATCCTGAGACTTGTAGAATTGTCTTATAATTGTGCATTGCTGAGAAGAGTCCAGTTTATCAAGGTTAGTCATCACACATACGATGTGTC
>CM053585.1:255054932-255065224 GCA_028646515.1 Pseudochirops corinnae | reverse complement strand
ATGAAGTCCATCTCCTTCCCATTTCTTATAGCACAATAGTATTCCATTACATTCATATACCATAACTTGTTCAGCCATTCCTCAGTTGATGGGCATCCCTATATTTCTAGTTTTTTGCTACCACAAAGAGAGCTGCAATAAATATTTTTGTATATATGGGTCTTTTTCCCACTTCTGTGATCTCTTTGGGATATAACCCCAAAAGTGGTATTGCTGGGTCAAAGAGTATGCAATTATTTATAGCCCTTTGGGCATAGTTCCAAAAATGTTTTTTTTTTTTTTGAGATACTAGAGTATGTCTGGGTACACCTCGTAGGAGTGCTGTGCTAATAATAATTAATGTTGGTATAGCAAAAAGGTTGCAAAGCACTTTGTATACATGATCTCATTGGATCTTCATCATAATACTATGAAGTAAGCACTATAGACATAACTATCTCTTTTTTTTTTTTGACAGAGGAGAAGGGTCACAAAGATAGTGTCTGAAGTGGGATTGGAATCCAGGTCTGCCCTAACTTCAAATGCAGCATAACTCATATAACATAAGTACATTAGACAAGGGCAAAGTATTGTATGTAAAGTGTGGGGAGGAAAGTAAGTGGGGTTTGTTGGGGTTTTTGGTGGGAGTGGAGAAGGGCTTCATGGAAAAAGGAGCAGTCAGAAACAGGAATGGTGACCTTTCCGAAAGGAGGGCTGGGAATCAGACTTCCCTTCACCAGTTTAGGAAAAACAGTAGGTTTAGGCTACACTAGCTCCTCCCCATTAATGTCCTTTGGACTTCTGCCCTCATCTCTCCTGGGATTTCCTTTTCTCTACTCCCTTTTAATGGCAGGGCCTATAACTGACTCCCTGAAAACCATAGTGTTTGGCCCGATGCTTCAAACGGTCATGGAACAATATGCTATAGTCACAGTGCAGACTTTGTCTTTGTCAAGACTTCCTGCCCTAATTGTTCTGGCTAGTCTAACTTGACACCTGGATATTCTCATGTGCTCTGCCAAGAAGGGTCTGATAACTTAGGTCCCTAAGACTCAGTTTTCAATTCTTGGTATCTTTTTATGTATATCTTTTGTACCTCTGGATTCTGGATTCTTGTAGAAATCAAGGGCAAATATATATGTATGCATGTATGTGTGTATGCATGCATGTATACACATACATATACATACACATATATATTGTAATTATTTTAAATGTTATATATTATCATACTATATTAAACACAAAATCAGATTAATATATAATGATATAGTCATATATACATATATTTGTCCTCACATTTAAATTAAATTTAATATAATTATAATTTTATGTAATGTAAAGTCCTGGAGAGCAGGGACTATCTTTTACTTTTCTTTGTACCCACTGTGCTTAGCAGAGTGCCTGGCATTTAGTAGGCATTTAATAAATGCTAGTGGACTGATTAACTGACTGACTCAGGTCCTCTGGCTCCAAATCCAATGTAATTTCTACCCTCTCAGATATCAGACAGCCAGTTGGTGACAGGGCCAGGGCTGGAATCCAAGCCTCCTGTACTTTCAGCCTGGTGCCTCTCTATACCACTCTGCCCTAGTAATGCAAGCTGTTCTGGGGGCCTTTCCTGTTTGGTCACCTGTTAATTAGAAAATGGGGAGTGGACTGGATGACTTTTCTGGTCCTTTTCAGGTCTAACACCCTATGTTTTAAAATCTCTTCTGGTTCTGAATGGGATGATTCCGTACCAAGGCTTTTGTAATTAGCCGGGCTACATTATTGCATATAGCATGGTGAATGGAGCTCAGTTTTGTACCCATGGGGGTCCCCATGTGATGGAGCCTGAAATGACAGCAGTCCTAGTAGAAAAGACCTAGGTATCCAGGACCAAGCCTTTTCAAATCTCACTAAGTCACTGGGAGGCTAGGAAGGTTTTGCTGCAAGTTTTGTCCTACTAATTCAAGGGCAGAAGAGCTGACCTTGACCAAGACAGTTGTTTGGATTTAGACACAAAGCTATCGGTGGAGCTGGCACTTCTGCTCTGGGCGGATGTTTTCATAGTAGGGTAGCAATCTCTCCTCACCTCTTTACAGATATTTTCCCTTCGTATGTACAGGGCTCTACCCACAGGCACAGCCTAAGGAGTACGGTACATTTTTAGGTGGAAATATTGCTGTATATAAATGCTATCTGACCTCTTAAACATAAGCAAATCCACTTACCCTAAACTCCACTTTCACCCCTTAAGAATTAGAGTTGGAAGTAACTTGGAGCGATCAAATGATCTCTCAGTATTATTAGTCTTAGAGTCAAGTGATCTCCAAAAATTTTGAATATAAATTCCCAAAACTATGCATATTTGCTTATTTATAAATTAAATATATAAAGTATAATGATTATGTAAGTTATAAAATTAAATCAGTTTCTAAACATTAAGTGCCTACTATGTGCCAGGCACTGGGCTAAACAGTAGGTATACAAAAATCCCTGCCCTCAAGGACCTCACAATCTACTGGAGGGAACAATAAGCCAACAAATACATACATATCAGCTGTATACAGGATCAAAAAGAAATAATGAAAAGAGAGAACACACTGGAAGTAAGAGGAGTTGGGAGAGTCTTCTTATAGAAGACAGAATTGAAAGGAAGCCTGGAAAGCCAGGAGGCAGAGATGAGGAGGAAGAATATTCCAAACATGATGGATAGCCAGAGAGCCAAGAGATGGAATTTGTTCTTTTTTTTTTTTTTTTGGAGGGCAATTGGGGTTAAGTGACTTGCCCAAAGTCACATGGCTAGTAAGTGTGTCAAGTGTCTGAGGTCGGATTTGAACTCAGGTCCTCCTGACTCCAGGGCCAGTGCTCTATTCACTGCACCACCTAGCCACCCCTGGAATTTGTTCTTCATGGAAAAGGAAGGAGGCCAATATCACTGGATCTAAGATTATGTGTCAGGGAATAAAGTATAAGAAGACTAGAAAAGTAGGAGGGGACTGGGTTTCGAAGGTCTTTGAACACCAAAGAGAATTTTAGCCTGGAGGCAATAGGGAGATACTGGCGTTTTTAAGGAGCAGGCAGTTTGTGTGACAAAGTTGGACCTGCACTTTAAGAAAATCACTTTACATAGTTGCCTGTAGGATGGATTGGGGCTATGAGAGATTTGAGGAAGGGAGACCAATTAGGAAGCCATTATAATCATCCAGGCATCTAGTAGTGATGAGGTTCTGAGCTAGACCAATGCCTAGAGAAAGAGACAGATGAGGGAAGTGGAGGTAAAGCCAACAAGATTTGGCAACTAACTTGATATGGGGTAGAGGGCACGTGAAAAGTTGAAGATGACACGGGTGTGGGAACCTTGGTGACTTGAAGGATGGAGATGCCATCGATGATAGTTGGAAAGTTTGGAAGAGAGTTGGGTTTAGGAGGGAAAGATAATGTAATGATTCCTGAGATCCAGATGACAATCCCTCCATACCCACTCATCCTGCATGACTCACTCTGACTCACCCAAAATGAAAAGGGTTCTTACTCACTGGTCATTGCCTTCAAGCTGGAGCCTACTTTCTAAAGCCAGGGAAGTGATCTGGGGAGCAGGAGGATGGGAGTGCAATTTTACCAGTCATCCCTGCTAGCTGAGCGGGGAGGTTGGGAGCTTGGACATCAGACTGATGGGGCAGAGTGGGAGAGTATTAGAAGATAAGGAGAGGTCCATGATGAGCTATCGCAGGGAGATGGAACAAAAGCCTCCCGTTGATCACACACCTCTTGGCTTCTCTGAGGGGAGGCCCAGGGACAGGAAAGGCCTCATGGAGAAGGTGATGCTTAAATTGAATCCTGAGGGAAACACAGGATTATGAGGAAGCAGTGGTAGGAAGAGTCCATTCTAGGCATTGGGGCAGACAGTGTAAAAACATGGAGATGGAGGGTCATATGTGGGTAACAGTAAGAAGGCCATTTTAGCCAAATCATTGATCACATGGAGGAAGTTAATATGTAAGATGGTTGGAAGGGGGGTGGGGAGGGCCAGGTAGTGAGGAACAGAGGAATCTACATTTAATTATAAAGGTAATAAGGAGCCACTAGGGCAAGGGTCTTTATCTTGGATCCACATATCCCTACGGTATCTGTGGATAGATTTCATGGGTCTGTGAATTTGGTTGGGGGAAAAAAATCCTATCTTTATTTCAATGTAATTGGTTTCCTTTCTTATTTGATATTTTATTCTTTTGAAAACAGTATTCTGAGAAAGGGGTCCATAAGCCTCACTGGCCTGTCAAAGGGGTCTAAAGGGAAACAAAAAAGGTTAAGAACCCCCATGCGGTAGCTAATTGGAGGGGGTGGTGACATAGTCAGATCTGATGTTAGGAAAATCACTTTGGCAAGTCTATAGAGAATGGATGAGTGATGGTGAGACTTAAGGTGGGGAGACTAATTAGGACACTCTTGGAATAAACCAAAAGAATGGCACTGATATGGGCCTGCATTAGGCTGGTGGCTATGTGAGCGGAGAGAAAGAGATATATATGAGATATTATAGAGGTAGAAATGACAAAATTTGGCAACTGATTGCATATGTGGAGTAAGGTAATAGGAGAAGAGCAAGCAGGGATGATAGGGGTTAGTAGGTTTTTTTTTTAATGATGGCTAAGACTTGGGCATGTTTGGAGGCAGCAGGGAAGTAACCAGTAGATAGGAAGAGGAAATAATAGTGGGAGCAGTCTGCTAAAGAAGACAATAAGGGTTGGGATCAAGTGGGTACCTATGGAGTCATTAGCTATGGGAAGAAAAGGGCTGCCTCTTCATTAGTTTGAAGTAAAGGAGAGTGGAGGATGATGTCAAGGGACTGCGAGATAAGGAGGCAGGGAAAAGAGGGAATTCACAGTTAATAGCTTAGATTTTCTGAGCAAAATATATGTCAGAGTTCTCAGGTGAGAGGATGGAAAGAGGGGGTTATGTTTGGAGGAAGTCTGGAGCAGCCACTATGGAGAATGGGCTGAAGCATCAGGGAAGAGTAAAGGATTGCCTTGCTGCAGTGAGAGCCCAATTGAGCTTAGATAATATGAAGGTGTAGTGAACTAAGTAAAAATAGTTGTATGACTTCTTTCAACTCCATTCAGTGACAGGTGAGATGAGTCAGAGGAGGCAAACAGTGGAAGTAATCTGAGAGTGGGATTTGAAGGGTATGAGAAGCATTAGGTTAAGGGAGCAAGAGATTCAAAAGTAGTGTTGACGTGGTTAACTAAAGGATTGAGACTGGAAAGGCAGGAAGAAATAGTCAGAGAAGGAGTGAGGGCCTGGGAAAGCACAGAGGGTAGCAAGATTTGACATCAAGGACAAAGACTAAGTTTACAGTTGTAAAGCATAGGGAGAGATTAAATGATTGATAATGATCAGATAAAGAAATTTCAGAGTTGTGGATGATAGTAAAGATCAAGGGTATGACCATATGTGTAGCTAGGGAGGGGTGTGTGTGTGTGTGTGTGTGTGTGTGTGTGTGTGTGTGTGTGTGTGTGTAAGAGTAGTTCAGGGCACTTTGGTAGATTGAGGACCTGGGAGGTTTGGGTGTCAGAAGAAATGTCAGTATGGTCCGGTAGGAGGGCAGGAGATAAAGTGGAGAGGAAGACTGTGAAGCAGGCAGACACTGAACTCAGTGAGAAAGGAGGGAGAATGTCTTGGAATGGAGTGATAAATAACAGTCAGCAGGATTTTGATAGGGTAGTAAGTCTGGATGGAGTGAATTTGAAAGGAGGAAAGATTACTGAGTGATGGTGGTAAAGGATAATAAAGTCTAGAAGTGGCAACGGGGAGCAAGGACCAGTGTGGTGAGGAGTATGTGAGAACATCCAGGAAGTTCTGGAAGGGATGGCAAGGGTACAGAACCATTGGGAGCTGGGTTTCTGTGAGTGCCAGAAGACAGGAGTGTGTAAGGAAGACGTCCCAAATGAAGGAAGTTTAATCATGGACTATCTACTGCCCCTCCCTGTCCCATATGTCCTGTGCTTTCTCACCTGAATTATTACTCAACTGTTCCCTACTCTTGGATGCCCTTTCCCCTCTCCCATCTGCCTATTCACATTCTCACTCCCTCTCATTCGAAACATTCAGTCAGTTATCAACTCTAGCTGTTTCCACCTCCATAAGGTTTCTTGCCTCTGTATGAAACCGCCACTACCCTGGCTTGGGCCCTTATCACTTTTCACTTACTCTTTGATCCCCCTTCCTCAAGTCTGTGTCCCTCTGGCCTGTCCTCCACACAGTTGCCAAAATGATTTCCCTAAAGCATGGGTCTGACCATGTCACTCCCCTACTCAAGGAACTCTAGTAGCTCCCTTACCTTTAGGATCAATTATTAACTCTGGCATTTAAAGTCCTTCACAACCTGGCCCAAACCTATCTTTCCAGCCTTACTACATATTACTTCCTTCTACACACTCTATAATCTAGTCAGATTGGCCTTCTTGTATTTCTCATACATGGCACTCCACCTCTTGTCTCCATGCCTTTGTCTATCAGGCCTCTAATATATTTCCTCCTCACCTCTGCCTCTTAAAACCTCTAGTTTCCTAAAAGACTCAGCTCTGTACCATCTTTTTTTTTTTTTGAGGCAATTGGGGTTAAGTGACTTGCCCAGGGTTACAAAGTTAGTAAGTGTCTGAGGTGGATTTGAATTCAGGTCCTCCTGACTCCAGGGTCAGTGCTCTAACCCCTAGGCCACCTCGCTGCCCCTGCAGCATTTTTTTCATGCAGTCTTTGCCTAGACCCCATCCCTCCCCGGGAGCTAGTGCTCTCCTTCACTAATCACTTTGTAAGGGTTTGGGGTTTTTTTGGCAAATATTTTATAAACTTGACATAGATGCATGATAGAATTTAATTTCTATGGAGACTGTCTCACTTTTGTTTATACGTCCTTAGCATAGCATAAAACATAGTTTATGTCCTAGTGCATAGTAGGAACTTAACAAATAGTTATTGATTGTTTCTTTAAGGCAGATGTGGTTTATTAGAAAAAGAACCAGGTTTGGAATCAGAGGAGCTTGGTTCATGTCCTAGTTCCAAAAAACGTGGCACGGGGCCTTGGGCAAGTCACTCACCCTTTGTGAGCTTCAGTTTTCTCACCTATAAAATGGAAATAATAATACCTGTGCTACCTACTTCATAAGGTTATCAGGAGGATCAAATGAGAATAATTTTAATTCTTAAGTAATTATTCCCTAATCAGGGGATGTTTATTGTATAGGTTCAGGTCTCATTCACCCTGCAGAGGACTGTGGACCCTAGCCCAAAGGGCCTTATATTTCATCATAAGTTTCAAATAAGGGAAAACAAGGTCATTTTCAACTTTCTACCTTGTTTGTCTGGGCTCAAGGAAACCCTTTGCTTCTTTCTTTGCTCTTGTTTTTCTAGAATCTGGATAGGAAGCTTGTTTAAAGCAACCGAAAACCTTGCCATGCCAACTCTGACTGTTTGGTAGAATAAGTAGACAGAGACAAGATTGTGCAATATGTTCTTTAGGAATATGCCAAGGACAATTCATTCATTCTAGCAGCGCTGTCAGGAGTTCAGCTCCATGGACATAATGGATGTACATAAGCAATAGGGTGAGGTGGCAAGAGTTTGGATTTGGGTGTCAGAGGACCTAGGTTTAAATACCATCTCTGTACTTATATTACCTTGGGCTAGTCCTTTCTTTCTCTGGGCCTCAGTTTTCCCATCTATAAAGTGAGGAAGTTGGAATAGATGACCTCAAAGGTTCCTTGCAGATCTAAGCCTTGTCAATTCATATCACTGATTTAGAGTTGGAAGGGAAAGAAGAAGAGAGTGTCAGAGCTGGAAGGGGCCTTAGAAATCAGAGTTTAACCCTCTCATTTAATGGATGAGGAAGCTGAGATGCAGACAGAGCATTTATTGTCATCATTTGGGAGGAGGGTGGAGAGGACATAGTGGCTGTGTTCATAGATGCCTTGAACCAGAACAGTGTTGGCCTGCGTGGAGAAACCAGATGAGAAGGGCCTAGGTGGGAAGGCTTTATCTGTTTCAAGGGAGAAAACATAGGGAAAGGTCAGGAATTCCTTCCTCGTCCTTCAGAAAGGATGGGACGAGATTCTAGGAGAGTATCTTAAAACTCAGACGGTAAAACTGTGCTGCAAGGCACCATGGGAAACCTTTTTTCCTTATGTCTCCAAAGTCTTGTGAGATGTAGCAGGAAGGGAAGCTTCGTTACAGAAGTTGCAGCAGGAGGAGATTTCATTCAGCTTCACAAATCAACAAATATTTATGAAGCACCTACTATGTGCTAATCCTGGTGCTGGGCAGAGGATGCAATGGGAGGTGGCAGAAGGTCTGGAGATGGTGAGAACTCAGATTCTGACCATCCATCCTAAAGCCTGCTCTGATGGGAAAGCCAAACAGATACAGGAAACAACACTTATCCTGGAGTCACAAGACCTGAATTTGAGCCTGACTGGGCTCTAACAACTGATTACCTGTGTGATCCTGGGCAAGTTACTAGACTCGTAGGATCATGCATTTTGACCTGGAAAGGATCTTAGGGGGCATCTAATTGAACTTCCTCATTTGTTTAAGGTCATACAGGTAAGTAACAGAGGTGAACTAATGTCCCTGAACCTCAGTCTCTTCATTTGTAAAACAGTGATAATAACTCTCATTCCACTAGCACTTTAAAATTTACAAAGTGTTTTCCTTATAACCCCCCCTTTGAGACCAGGAATGCATTTATTATAATGATTATGCCACTGAGCCTTAACTACGAATATCATCACCCTAGGAAAAACAGTTTAAAATGGGTACAGGCACAGAGAACAGAGGAAGTGATCCTTAGAGCATTTGTACCCCATACTGTTCCCCTGTATCCTCTCTTCATGCCAAGCACTCTTGTTAGTTAGCTCTGATAATGTCTTTAAGGGTACCTCACTAGCACTCTTGCAAATGTGAGTTATTATTACAAACTAGCTATTGTTAAACTTTTTTAATCATTTAGGACCTCCCAATTACTGAAGTTGAGTTCTTCTATGTAATCTACAAAAACAGACATTTTCATTGAAATGTCAATGATAGGAATTCAGTTACTTCAGCTCTCAGATTGGACCTGGAACAAAACATGAGTTGGACCGATGGTTCTTTCCTCATCAATCCTGTGCCTTTTGCAACAGTGTCCAACCATCTGTGGACTGTGGTTTCATGGAGGGCTCAGCTCTCTCTTTAGTAATCCAGGTCCCAGTCTCCCAAAAGACTTTGTAAAAAGCAAGCCCTTAACTCAAAACACCAGGTGGACTGCCTCGGATCTGGAGGAGGAGCAGCAGTCTTGGGAGATCTGATACCACTCAGTCTGAGGTTTTGTAACCAAATCTAAATGATACAGGAGGATTTCAGACTGTTTCAGCAGCTGATGTCTGGAGATCAATTAGAGATAATGGCTTCTGGTGGACATGAAGGAGCATGTCCGATCTTTTGACTGGCTGTGATTGTATTTCCTTCATTAATGTGCGCTTTTTTTCTTTAGAGGATGGGAGAGCCCAGGGCTGCATTGTAAATTTGCATGGGTGTCTCATCCTAATTCCTCTTTGCTTAGCTCAAGAGTGGCTTGGATTTAGGTCTCTCTGGTTGCTCCAGCAGAGACCCATTCTGGCTTGAGAGGCAGAGGCGTGTTTTGGAGCTACGTGTAGAATCTGCCACTTACAATAGACAAGTTTGCCTGGAGCTACGGGTCCCCTCAACCAGGATTCTGAATGGTTCCAAATAAACTCCTGGTACTCCTTTCTTTAACAATGGAGAGCAGAGACCCTCCCTCATGCAATTTACCGATGTCCCATTGGGCATTCAAAGCCCCCCCTCCCCCCCACCTTCCTGCCCTCAAATATTTCTTTCCTGATCCCACTCTGCCTCCTCCCAGGTGACATGATCTTTCCCCTCTCCTACCTCCCAAAGCACTGTGTATGCCCTCTTCTGTGCATTATTGTGTTCTGTTTTTTATCATAGTTATTTGTATGTATGTGTTCTCTCATGACTATGAACTCAGTGTCTTATTCATTTTTGTGTCTACTCCAAGCTTTTTTTTTTCTTTCTTTTAAAAAATTTTTGGTCCAGAAATTTTGTTATGGGCAAACCGTCTTAAGTGTGGAAACTCTCTCCACTAATCTAGATATGCAACTCCACTGAAATTTAGGATCTTAAATGATAGCTTTAGGGGCAGCTGGGTGGCATAGTAGATAGAGCACCAGTCCTAGAGTCGGGAAGACCTGAATTCAAATATGGCCTCAGATACTAGCTGTGTGACCTTAGGCAAGTCACCTAACCCTGATTGC
>CM053585.1:255026303-255054832 GCA_028646515.1 Pseudochirops corinnae | reverse complement strand
GCCATGGCTGCTTACCTGCTTAGTCATAAAACCATGATGACTGAGGCAGTATACACAGAATATGAGAACTGGAAAGGACCTGAAAGCATGGATTAATAACACTTATACCCATGAACTTGCAGAATTATTGGGAGGAAAGCAATCTGGAAACTTGAAAACTTTGTAGAACTGTGAGTTTCTACTATTATTGCATATTATTCCACATATATGTGTATCTGTATATGTGTATATATGTGTATATGTACATATATACATAGACACATATATGACACAAGGTCACCTGCTCTCTGGCAGAGCCAAGAGCCCAATCACAGTGTGTTGTAGTCAGGAGTTAATTTTGCTTATGCCTTCTGCAGACTGGCAAAGGACAACTTAAGACCTTGACAAATAGGATTCACTGTGAGCCATTAATACATCTACCACATAGATAAACTAGGAAAAAGTCAAACCCAAAGAGAAAACATGTCTTAACTACATTAAGAGCAGCCAACCTCATAAAGGGCCTCAGAAATTATTTGGCCCTATCTGGACCTGATCTCTTCTACGGTATCTCCAATAAGTAGTTTTCTGGACTCTACTTCAAGGCCTTGGTAATGGGAAACTCACAGCCTCCTGAGGCAGCCCATTCTGCTTTTGGACACCTCTAATTGTTAGAAATTAACTCTGGTCAGATTGGGGAGGGGGGAACAAAGGAACCAGACCCCTGGGGACCAGTGTTGAGTATAATGAAGTACCAAGATCTAAGTTGATGCAATTGTACTGTAACCTGAGAAGAAATAACTAAGTTGAAAAGGACCAATAGAAAGGAAAACAGAACTAATGATCAGAATTATGATAGAATTGGACAGAATCCTTGGCGGGGGGGGGGGCAGATCACTAATGAATTGTACAGTGATAAGGTTAAGTTGATGGTCTTCTTTTAGCAGGAAGGAATGACTTAGTGGTCATACTGTCACCAAGGATCTTAAAGCAATTACATTTTAAGGTCTTGAATATTGATATTCATTACACTTATTGCAAGGAAGGAATTATTTTTAAATGAATTTTAATTTTTTCTTTTTTTAAATTTAAAAACTTTTGTTTATTTTTAGTTTACATCATTCATTTCCATGAGATTTTGATTTACAAATTTTTTCCCCGACTTTCCCCTACCTACCACCCCAAAACAGTGATCCCACTGTATACCCCCTCCCCCATCTCCCCCAGCTCTCTCCTATATCCTCCCCCATCACCCCTCTGACTTTCCGGTAGGGCAAGATGGATCTCCCTACCCCAGTACCTGTATATTTCCCTCCTCCCTATTCCAGCCCCCACTAGTTCTGTTCTCTACTTTGTCCTAATTTTTTCAATCACCAAAAATTAGACTTTTCTCCTTCCACCCCTGGCCCTGGCCCCATTGAGAAAGAAGGAAAATCCAAACTCTTACAAATATTTAGAGTCAAACAAAACAAATACTCCTATTGTACACGTCCAAAAGAAATTTATATCTCATATCTGAATCACCTTTCTATCAGGAGAAAGGTAGTATGTTTCATCATGAATTCTTTGGAATTGTGATGTGTTTGTGTTGATTAGCATTCCTGGGTCTTTTGGAGTTATATGTATTTACAGAATCATTGTTATATAAAATATTCTTTGATTTTGCTCATGTCACTCTACTTCTGTTCATACAAGTCTTCCCAGGTTTCTCTGAAACTGTCTCCTCCATCATTTCTTACAGCACAAGAGTATTCCATCACATTCACTTGTTCAGCTATTCCCCAATTGATGGGCATCCCTCAATTTCCAATTTGCAAAGAAGGAATTGTGAAGGAGAAACCACATAAAAGATTTCATCAAAATGTGGGATCAAAAAAGAAGAGGGGCTGGTCATGTAGAAGAGTAAGGAATAGATAATTGATGGATAGCCCACATGCTTCACTAGCATCTTTAAGATGTCAGGAGACTATGAGGAGGGAATACAACACATTGGCAGGAACATCTGTGGGAAATTTATGGGAGGACATGGGCGAAAGTTGCCCAAGTATGCACATGGATGGCTTTAGATCTCTGTGCTTGGAGGGAACACCCACAATGGGACTGGAAACCTAATACGGTGTAAGCAGGTCTGTCGTAGAATGATTCTAGCCCAAGGATTCTTTATCTGGGGCTTCCAAACTTGTTTTCTAAAAATTACTTTGAAAAAAATTACTTTAAAACTATATTTCAATGTAACTGGTTTTCTTTATAACCCTATGTGTTTTATTTTATGCATTTAAAAACATACTCTGAGATGGTTTCATCAGACTGTCAAATGGGGGAAATCCATGAAACAAAAAAAAAGTTTAGGAATACCTGTTCTAGTCAATTCATTTCAACAAACATCTACTGAGTACCCACTGCCTGCAAAGTACTGTGCTAAGAAGAAGGATGCAATGTTAGATAAACTATTGTCCCTCCTCTCCTGAGGCTTACATTCTGGGGGTTGGGTGGTATGTTAGAGTTTAACTAGGTCACAAAGTTATCCAATCTTCTTGTTTTATAGAGGAAGAAAACAAACCCCAGAGAGACAAAGTTTCTTGTGAATAGTTGCACAGTGATGGAGAAGTCTGTATTTGAACTTACTTCTCCTGACTCTGAGTTCAAAATTTTTGTACTACCCTATACTTCTAGGAATGCCATCTTGGCTTCTGTCACTGACTATTTTTTTCTTGGATCCTCCAATCTACAAAATGGCCATGCCACTCTCTGCCTAGTTCATATGGATAGTAGGAGGATAAATTTCTTTTAAAGTGGAAAGTAGATGTCCTAAGCAGAAACAATTAGTAAGAGAAATAGGAAATCATAGATTTTAGAGCATGATAGGGCATGAGTCTAGTACTCTCATTTCACAAATGAGGAAATGGATGGGGGAGAGGAAAAGTTACTTGCCAAAGGTCATACAAGTAATCAGTAAAAAGAGTCCATGATTCAAACCCAGGTCGTTGGACTCTGAATCCTTTCTATCATACCACACAGTCTCCTACTGGCAAATGCCTATTGATGACATCTCATTTATGGAAGTTTATCTTTTTATCCTACTTGGCTCCAATACTAAATACTTTGCTCACTGGCTTTTGTATTTAAGCCGCCACTATGTACAGTGACTCTAAGTATCAAGAGATCGATTGTGTACCTTCCTCTGAGTAGGATCTTTTGATGAACAGGAGAAGCAGGTGCTCAAAGAAGCTACCTAGTCAAACATCAGGCTGGGAGAGGAGCTAGGACAGTGAATTGTTGAAATAACTTGGTATAAAGACCTGGTGTGATGTCCCAGCTCAAGCCACTAACTCATCATATCATCTCTAACAAATCCCTTCCCCTCTCTGAGCGCGTTTTCTCCTCTTAAATGAGGGAGTTGAACTAGCTGAACTTTGTCTCTCTGTGATTCTTTGTGAGCATGAAAAAGGGAAACTGGTTTCAAAACACTTCAAGTTTCCAATTCGCAAGGTGCTAATGAGAAAGGCAATAAAATACTTTTTCAAAAAGACAGGTGACTTTTATATTTCCTTTGGTTTTCAGTGTTAATGTGTTGTTACCTTTTCGTTTTTTTAGTGGTAAATTATTGTGGTCTGTGTGCCTTGCATTTCCAATTTAGATCTATAGAGGGAGCCTTTTTTCCCTTTTAACCCTTGAACTGTTAACAATGCAAACCTTTCAGACACAAGAAAGAGCTCTTCACAAAGTTAGAGAGAGATCCATGTGAAAATGATACCAACCACTGTAGTTTTTTTTTCTTTTTTTCCTTAGATAATTCTAGTGTAAATGTGTAGCCACTTCTGAAAGCCAAGTCAGTAGTGAGCATTCCTAGTCTTAGAAAACATAGATTACTGAAGCCAGAGGGATCTTAGAGATTATCTGGGCCACCCCCTCTTATTTTACAGAAGAAAAAAACTGAGGACCCAATTCAGGGAAAGTGACTTGTGCAAGTTTATACATCAAATTCATAGCAGAGCTGGCACCAGAACCCATGACTCCTGACTCCATTCCCCATGTTACTTCAGCAACACCGCATTTCCTCACCAAAAGGTGAGGTGGTGAAGAGGGGGTTGAGGTGGGATGAGGGTATCTGCTAGAAAAGAAAGGCCTTGAATTAGAGCAGGAAAGAGAAATTCTTTGATTGAAATCGATTAAGACCTGAAACTAGGAGATTCCTCTAGTCCTCTTGTAGCAGTCACAAAATAGAATATTCAGAAATACTGATGTAGGCTGTGGGGTGAATTTTGTGAAGTCTTCTTGGTGATAAAATCACTTTGTTGTTGACCAGAGAAAGGCTCAGCTGTAATTCTGAGGTTCATCTCGGCACTTCCTGTGTCATTGGTAAAGCTCTGGGTACTGCCCAGTTGCTTTGTTCTGAGTTTGGGTTGCCTCTAGCTAGAATATATGTGTGTGTGGGGGGGGGGTTTGCAGAATTTCTACTTTGTGCTTATTTAGGACTAACCTCTACTGGATTTTTGGCAACTTTTGGGTAAATTTTTGGCTCCTTAATGTGGAGAGTCTACATTTCCATTTTAATTGTATGTTCTGTTTTAATTCTGTTTCGTTCAACAAACATTTCTTAAATGTCTTTCCTGAACAGAATGCTGTGCTTGGGGGTAATACAATGATAGATCAAGTGTTTATTAATTACTTAACTATGTGCCAGGCACTATGGTAAGTGCTGGAGGTACAAATTCAAGCAATCAACTTAGTCCCTCCCCTCAAGGAGATTACATTACAGCCTGAGCAGGACTACGGGAAAGGAAATTATTCTACTGGTGCCATAAGAGAAGATATTGGGCAAGTGGTATGGAGCCCTAGTCTCCAGCAAGATGAGGCAGAAGCTCACCTATCAGAGCTGGGAAACCCAGAGTCAGAGTCTAAGATGTGACCCTTTTCCTCAAGGATCTATTGAGGAACATAGGAAACACACACACAACTATAATACAAGATAGAGCATCAAGTAGTGAAAAGAGTACTGGAATTAGAATCCAAATTATCTGGATTAAAATCCCGGCTCTGGCACTTCCTCAGCTGTGTGACCGTGGGCAAATCACTTATCTCTGAGCCTGTTTCCCCATTAATATGGGGATGTCACTCAAATTACTTACCTGAGAGCACAGCTGTGAGGGAAATTGTTTTGCAAAGTGGTACAGAAAATTGAGCTGCTATTATTATGACAAGCAATCCAAACCAAGTGTTACTCAGGTCTATGAAGGAAAGGCTCATTTCCAACTGTGTGTGTTTGAGAGGTAGAGAGGCCAGGAATCAGGGAAGATATCATGGATGGGGTGGCTTTTGAACTGAGCCTTGAAGGAGAGGTTTTGGGAAATACTTATGGTACAGTGTTTCTATTTTATAGCATTTTTAAAAATCACATTTCTTTTATCCAGGGACACTGGCTCTGAATGGACAGCACTTCTTTGGTTTCTGGGATTATCATATTTTTGGATGGCTTGTGTCTTTTTCTCTCTTTCTGATACTGTATCTCCTTGGACAATGTATGCTCCCTTCTAGGATATCGTTATTTATATAGCACTATTCGGCATACAATATTTTACAGTTGTAGTGTGTACTAAGAACTAAGTGCTTTCTCTGAAAGACTGGAAAGGGTACAATGGATAGTCCTCTCAAAAATTACAATAGGGACAGAACAAGTGGCAGATGCCTATTGGAGAGTCAGGCATGGAAGGAAAAGAAAGGTCTAGAGACTTTTTTGTCATTGGCTTTCCAGTGCCTAGTAGCGTACTTGGTACATCAGAGAGACAATAAACATTTGTTGATTCATCTATTCACTGAGCCAAGACCGATCTAGATTCAAATCCTACCTCTCACCTCTACTATATTTCAGACCTTGAACAAGTCATTTAATTTCTCAGTGCCTCAGTGTCCTCATCTGTACAGGAGGGAAATTCACTTCTCTTTTTTATTTCTATTTTTGTATAAATTTAATACTTTAATAGCATCATATTTATCACATTTCTCTCTTTTTTTCCAATTAAAGAGAGGTTTTCCCCCACTTCACATCTCCAAACCTCAGTTTCCTCATCTACAAAGTGAGGGGGATAGACTAGATGAACTCTAACATCCCTCCGGATCAAATATTCTGTTTTAAGTCTCCCTCCCACTACTGACATTCCTCTAACTTTCCTCAGGGGCAGTTCCCTACACCAATGAAATCCAAGCTCTGCTGTTGCTATTGTTGTCGTGGTTTTGAGGCCCCTTTCAGCTCTGACATTCCATGTTCTATGGTTTAAGATACTTCTAGGTTTAAAGCCTACAAAACCTAGAATATTACATTGCCTTCTCCCAAAGTACAGGGAAAAACTGCATCGTGCCTCTAAAAGAGCCCTGGGTTTAATGTCAGAGGACAGATTTGAATCCCAATCGTTATTCACTACCTATGTGACCTTGGACAGATCACTTTACCATTTTGGGTCCCTGTTCCCTCCTTTGTAAAATCAGGGGTTAGTTGGACCTAGAGGGCCCTTTAAAGTACCTTCTGGTTCTAAAGCCCGTGAAAAGGCTTTGTAAATCTTAAAGGGCTATATGAACGAGAGTTGTTATTACAACCAGTACGCTACCGGTGGTTGTAAAAACAGGTGAGTTACTGCATTCATGCCAACTCCCATCCGGATTGGGGTGGGGGCGGGAGCGAGGAGAGGGAGGGAGCGAGAGAAGATAGCCGAGAAACAGTGTGAAGTTGAGTGGTGGAAAAGAGACAAAGGAAAGAAGAGGAAAGAGGAAAGATTGTGTGACAGGGAGAGAGTGGGAGGGGTTAGAAGAGGAGAGGAGGGCAGTGGGTTAGGCTGTGTGAAGGCTGCAGAAGCTGGAGGAGGAGTCAGGGCAGGGCAGCTTCGTGATGGATGGGGCAGGGCGGGCGATTGGGGGTACGGTTGAACACTCACCTGTCTAGTTTTCAAAGTCCAGTATCATGTCCAAGTGGTAGAGTGAGCCCTCTTGGGTGTTTGTGAAATGTGGGTCTGTGAAACACGGGGATGAGGCCACTAGCCAAGCAGCACGCATGGGAAAATCTCGTCTACTGCCCTTTGATAAAAATGCCAAGGTTCTCTGGGGGCCTCCTTCAGGGTTCAGGATAGGCTGGGTCTGATTCTGCTTGGGGCTGTTGTTGGCTATCTTCCCTGACGTAGGAAAGGTGCTGACTGTCCCTTAGACTATGGGTAATATCTACCCCCACAAGATTTCCTGGTCCTTTTCTCTCCATGAAGCAGTGCCTACATACCCCTCACTCCCTACTGTTTGGGCTCCCTGGGTACAGTAACTGACCACTGGAGCCTGCTTCCGTTGAGTGGGCCCAGTTTATCTTTGCTCCTCCTCTTCGTATCTTCAAGGAAACATTTTTCCTTTAAAGGCTCCTCTGGTAATCACAGCTCTCTCGATGCTCAGGGCTTCTCCCCATCAATCCCCCCCTACCTAGTTCTTCTTTCTCCTATCCTTCCCTACCTCCTCCTCTTCTCTTCTCTCCCCTCATCGCTCCTCCTCCCCTCTGTTTCCAATCTTATCCGTCTCTCCTCGCTGCACCCTCCCAGCTCAGCTCGCCTCTTTCCAGTGCCTGGGACCTCCCTCCATCCACGCCACGCCACGCCCCCTTCTCAATGACTCCCCCCCCCCCGCCCCGCCTCCGTGCATCCTCCCGGTTCCATACCAACCCCCTTAATGCACCCTCCACCTCCCAGGCTCTTTCCCGTGCCTGGGACCTCCCTCCACCTAGGCCCCGCCCCGTGCACCCTCCCGGTGCCCGGACCTCCCACTGCCTGTGCCCCGCCCCTCCTCATTGCACCCCCCCCCCACACACACACTCTCCCCCATCCCCGTGCCGGGCATCTCCCCCCGCCCCTCCTCTCTGCACTTCCCCCTCCCCGTGCCCGGGACCTCTTCTCCCCGTGCCCCGCCCCCACTTCGTGCACCCTGCTACTCCCCCCCCCCCGCCCCGTGCCTGGCCCCTCCCCCCGGTGCCCGGTGGCCTCCCCCCCCTTCCCTGGCCGGCCCCGGCGCCGCTCGCACTGGGCCCTCCTCGCCCCCGCCCCCCGGTCCGGGCAGTGACGCGCCGCGGCGGTGCCAGCCCCTCTCCCCGGGCGGCAGCAGCAGCAGCAGCAGCTGTGGGGCTGTCACCGCGGCTCACTCTCCGCAGCCGCCGCCGTCTCCTGCTCCTCCTGGCCCGGCTCGGGGGGCCCCCCCACCCAGTTCACCCTCCCTCCCCGCCCCCCCATCCGCCGCCGCCGCCGCTGCCGCCGCCCAGGTACGGAGCCCAGCCCTCCCCCCAAGTCCCCGCCCCGCGGCCCCCGAGCCCTGTCGGCCCCGGCCGTTGAGCTGCGGTTGGGGAGGGGTCCCCGGAAGGGAGTGGGGTGGGGGTGACACAAGGGGTCCCAGGGAGGAGGAGAAGAACGACGATGAAGATGGAGGGGAGGGCTTCCTGCTTCAGGAGAGGAGGGAAAGAGGGGAGGGGGTGGCTGCGCTTTGCCTTCATCCCCCTCCCCTCCAGAGTGTGTATTTGTGTGTGTATATGTGTCGGGGGGAAGGACAAGGTTCTGCCACGCGGGGGTGGGGGGGACCGGGTGGCCCGGACTCCAGGGTGGCCGGTCCCTCTGGTCTCGGCAGAGTCGGCGCTCGAACTGGACTGTGTTGCCTGTGTGGGGATGGCTGGGAGGGGAGGGAAAGAGGTGAGAGTGTGTACTCTTGTTTAAAGAGTGTTGAGGGGGCTCGTGGTGTGTGTGACACACACACACACACACACGAGCGGAGCTGAGGGTCCGCCACGGCGGGTATGAGGGGAGAGCGGAGTGGGGAGGGCTGCGATCGGGCGCACAGTAGAGATATTGTAAGACGAACAGTTTAGAGACTAGTGGACTAGTACTCCGTTGGCGCTTAGAGAGTTAAGGACTGTTCGGGGATTGTGGAAGGTGTTTGAAGAGAGGGTGGATGCACCGGGAGCTGGGAGGCCACTCCAGGTCTGCCGCTGTCTGAGGGGAAGTGGCTGCTGGTGGGGGATGGAAGGAGTGAGTGGCTGCCTGGAGCGGGGCGGGGGCGGCTCCGAGAGGGACTTTGGTGTCCCCTAGCCAAGAGTTGAGCTGGTGTTTGGGGAGTTCTGCCTGCCTAGGATGGAGCTGCTTTGACCCTGAGACTCAGCCTGCCTGCCCAGTTCAGGTGAACTAAAGCTGAGATAACCTGTTATGGTACTCACTAGTGGGAGGTGACTTGGTGGGCTTATGCTTGGCTGTTTGGTGAGCAGGCATTCCTAAATTAAAGGGGTTTGGGTACGTGTGTGTGTGTGTGTGTGTGTGTGTGTGTGTGTGTGTGTGTGTGTGTGTGTGTGTGTGTGTGTGTAAGAATTGAGGGGGGCGTGGCAGTGCGGAGGTTTTGCCTCCCTAGGGGAATGAAGATTGCTGGAATTGGAGGAATTGTGAGATGCGTTCTTAAGGTGGATTTACACCTCAGGGGCCGGAAGCCTTCTCCATTGGAAAAAAAATCCCATCCACATTTTGATTCCAGCTGCTGTCGTTCAAAACTGAGCCCCCAAGAGCTGCAGCTGCAGCTCCTCAGACCATCTCCTGCCCCTCTGGAGCTGGGCTTCCAAGGGAAGTTCTCATTAAGCCTCTCTAATTAGCATTATTCCTGGAGAAAGGTTAAGGTTAGATCGTCCTTTTCCTTATCAAGAGCGTCTCCCCTTCCCCTCCCCTCTCCTCTTCTCTTCCTTCCTCCTCTCTCCCCTCCTCCCTAAGTGCACAAAAGCACAAAAAATAAGTGTGAGGAGGAACAGATCAATGAAGGAGCCACAAGCCCATTAATTCAAATGGAACCTTTTTTTTTTTCTAAAACATTGATTTTTCTTTCTGTCTGTGTGCTGGGGAGATTAATAACCTTCTGATTTCACCTGAAATGGTGTTTGGACTCTGTGATTTCCTCCCATTTCTGGTAGAGGGTTGTGCTTGAAATAGCATCTCTCTAGGGGTAAAACCCTTCTTATTCTAGATTCACATGGAAACCCCCTGTGCCCCAGCAGCAGGATAGGTGTTTGTATGTCCTGGCCAACTGGGATATAGGCTGAGAGGAAGACTGTGAGTAGCCTCTCTTGATTTCCATGTATTTGAATGGTTATGGAAGGATTATTTACATGAGCTGTATATAGGACTTCTTACCTTTTCAACTCCTGGCCCTCTGCCAGCAACTGCCCCTGTGACCTTGGGCAAGTCACTTCCTCTCCGTGGTTCTCTCTGTAAAATTAGGAGGTTAAATTAAAGGGTCTCTAAGACCCTTTCCTGGCCCTGTCTTTTTATAGTTCTGTAAGGCATCATGCCTATGTTCTATTGGTCAGTGAGGAGGATCCACTGTATGTAAACTGTGGAATAAATGATTCGCTATTGTTTTAAGTCCCCAGTACTGTTATTTCTTTATTGGAAAGCTTCAAAACTTAAAAGCTGTATTCTTAAAGTCAAGCCCTTGTCTTATTCTTGGTTCATTTGAACTTCCTTGAATATCTTCAATAGTTGAAGGTTTGTCTGTTAGGAGGATGTGTTATTGTTACAAATAATATCTTGTGAATAGTTGCTTAAAGGATGCGTATGGGCAGAAAAGAGGTAAGCTAGTCGCATCTCAAGGATGAGAGACAACAGATGGGCAGCTCAAGTGTTCATTGGCAGCCTCGAGAATAAGAGGAAGGCCTTTATTGTATTGGGTAAATCCTCTGTGGAGTCTTCAGGGGAAAACAGGGACAAGAATTATATGGGATGAGAAGGCATGCCATGTGAGTGAGGCTCAGCTGAAGGGACTGAGGGATGTGTTTAGCCCAGTGAAAAGAAGACTCAGGGTTGGGAATGAAGGGTTATCTTATGGGAGGGGGATTAGATTTGTTTTGCTTGGATACAGAAAGCAGTTACTAGGTACAGTGGTTAGAAGACACAGAGGCAGATTTAAGTTCAATAGAAGGAAAACCCTCCTAATTCTGATGGGTGATTACTCTGTCCTCTGGTGCCTCAGCTTCTCGCAGAGGTTAACTCTGGGTCTTGGAAATCTGTGGAAGAGAAGAACATGCCCAGGAAAGGCTGAATATAAACCCATAATGGACTCTCTGCCAAGCTGTTGCCAAAGGATCAGCTTAGCTAAGGGAGGAGAGGCATTACTAGAAGGCTAGCTAGGGCATCACATCACTTGGCTGCAGGAGTAATTTGTGAAAACATCTAGTAAAACATTAGAGAGGTTTCAATCTCTATCATATCCAATCTTGAAGTATTAGATTAAGTAATAATAAATTCCATTTATATAGCAGCCCAAAGATAATATTGCAGCTTCTCCACTGTTCAGAAATGGAATGATCTGCCTTGGGAGGTAGTGAAAACCCTAACGAGAAGTCTTTAAGTAGAGGCTGGATAATCCCTAGTCAGAGATGTTGTAGAGGTAGGGAGGGGTTGGACTAAATGCAGCCTGTCCAGATGTGAGATTCTTAGAGGCTAGCTTTTGAAGAACAGTGCCTTCCAACACAGATTTCAGGCCTCATCAATCACTCTCTGGCAATAATAGACCCAGTTGCTGGGTATGTGTGTCCTGTGGGGTCAGACAGCACTCAATTCAGCACCTCAATGTTGAACAGCGAGAACATGACAACAAGGCACCCAAAGGCATTTCCCAGCATAGAAAGTTGATATTCCGGATCTCTCCCTACTGGGGTAGATGTTAAACTGGAGCATGCTCTTCATTGCTTGAGAATTTTTGGCTCCTCTTGATCCACTTCCTGGAAGGCAAGATCTCCATTCAGCGGAAGTCAGCTCAGCCCCAGATTTCCTCTGAGGAAAGCAGACCTCCTAAAGACCTTATTTACTCCACAAGGGCTCACTAACCATCACTATAAAGAGCTATCTTGTCCATATAGACTATCTCAGTAAAGTGTCTGCAGCTTTGATTCTTAAGAAGAGAGAAACTCATACTTTAAGACTCAGGAAACCTGGCTTTAAGTCTCAGCTCCAATACTAATTTAAACAAGTCACTTCTCTGTGAGACTTGGTTCCCTGATCTATAAAATTTGAATAATAATACTACCCACCTATTTCAGAAGATTATTGGGAGGAAAGCACTCTGTTAACTTTTAAATGGCTATTTAAATGTGTTATTGATCATTATTGCGATAATTATTACTAATCACAGCACGAGAGTTGAGCTATTATTAATTTGTTTGCTTAGAAAACACGAAACATAGTTGGTTTGCATACAGTTTGGTTTGTAGCCTCGTCCTTAACATCTTTGGTTTCTGTTATTTTGAGTTGCTGTTCTAGTTTACTTATGTGTGAAAAGATAGGCAGGGTGTGATTGCCATTTTAAAATGTCTAACGGATTGTCTAATAGAAGGATTAAATATATTGTTTGTGGTGCTGGAAGATGGAGGAGTAAAAGTTATAAGGAGGTAGATTTTTTTAAATCAACAAGTATTTATTAAGGACCTACTGTGTGTCAATCACTGTGCTAGGCTCTCGGGCTGAAAAAAAAAAATGAGACAATCCCTTCCTTAAGGAAGTTACATTCTACCGGAGGAGAGAACGTGTACATTTGTAGAAATATACAAAATTGATACAAGGTGATTTGGGACGGGGGGTGGGGGGGAAGAAGTGAGAAAGGGTACTAGCAACTGGGGCTCAAGAAAGGTCATGTATAAGGTTGATGTTTAAGCAAATTCTTGGAAGAAACCAGAGAGTTTAAGAGGCAGTTGTGCGGAGGAAATACATTATGATGAAGAACTTTTTAGTGATCAGAACTGCCCAATAGTAGCATAGGCATCCTGTGAAGTAATGAGCTTCCTGTCACTGGAGGTGCTCAAACAGAGACCAGATGACTGACTGTCACGGATTCTGAAGAAGGAATTCCTACTTGAGTTAGGAGTTAGAGTGGTTTTCCTCTGAGGTTCCTTCCAACACTAAGACATCATTCTTTAAATACATATTTTTAAGAGATATTGTGTGTGTGAGAGAACTCAAGAGAAAAATGGAAAGTGTGTATACATGTGAGTGTATGAGTTAGTGTGAATGTGTGTGTGTGTGTGTGTGTGTGTGTGTGTGTGAGAGAGAGAGAGAGAGGAGAGAACACTTAAATGTACCTGTGATCTCAGTGATAAGAGTTCTTTCCCTTCTGGGGCAAATTGCCACTTGTCCATGCCTTTTTGTGTATCTATGTAATTCAAAATGCACCAGATGATGGAGTATTTGTATTCCGTCCTGTGTTGTTCCCACATTTCTCACGAAAGCGTATGTCCATAGATATAGTGGTAAAAAGGGTTTATTTTATGTCAGACACGAACATCCTTACTGTTGCAGAAAAGGTGCCCTACAACTGAGATTGTAACTGAAAAAAAGCAGCTTTAAGGATCTTCCTGGTCCCAGTGGGCAGAAAAGTGAGTTTGCCTTCTGTTTAATTAGCTCTGTACCAGATTTCTTGGGATCTGCTGCCTTTCTTCCTGACCATCATTTGAAGCTTGCTGCCTTTGATCCCGATCTGTTCCATCTTCCATTAGTCAGCCAGGCTGATGCACTGACTGATGAGCAGAAGTGGTTAAGTCGGGGTCAAATGCGGTTCAATACCTTCTTGGCATGCTCAGAAGGCTGTACTTAATGTTTGCTGACATGGAGACAAGGTTAAGGAGAGCTCTCTACCAGGGAATTTCATGGAACTGGCCTAGGCTGGCAGGGACCAAGGGGAGGTGCTGCCCAGTGGCAAGAGACAGAGAAACAAAGGCAGAGACAGAGAGAGTCCCAGAGACATATGGACGGGTGGGAGGAAATCATTCTCTGGGCCTCTAGAATGAAAGGAGGGGAACTAAGGGGCCCTTCCCATTCCGTATCCTGGGATGATGATGATCTTGGTGCTGATCTAGTCTATAGAAAGCTGTTGCTGGGGCAACTGAAGGTGGCACAGATCCTGGGTTAAAAGAAGGTAATAGCTTTAATGCAAAACAAAATACCATAATATGGCAACTGTGGTTTTTGCCCATGGAACCTGTTTCATCCACTCCCAGTGATCCTTGCCTTGGCTGCAGGCCTACAGAAAGAAGGGCATGTTTTTGGCCTTCCTCCCTCAGAAATACCTCCTCTCCCTCCCCGTTCATCTCCCCTCCCCTCCTTCCCCCCCCCCCCCAACCACACCCAGGACTCTCGGACCCAGGGTTACAGGTTAAAATTGCATTAAATTCCAAGCAAATCCCTCTTTTTTTTTCTTTTGCCCAAAGTAAGTGGAGCATATAGAGTTTCAGCCCTCAGAAAAGGCCTGGAAAGTAAATTGTGTGTGGCAAGAGCCAGGATCCCACAGCAGGGAGGATGTAAATGGCCTGACTTCAGAGGCTCCAGGAACCCAGTTCCAGAGAAATTGACCCCAGTTGTAAAATAATCAGGTTACTGATAGCACCTGCCTGTATTTACAAGCCTTGGTTACAAGGCTGAGTTTCCTATCCTGAGCAGGAACCACCATTTTGCTTCATTTGTGCTCTGGGCTCTGCTGCCAGGGTCCCAAGGGTCCCTTCAGTCCTGGTGAGGGGTTTGTGTGCCAACGAGGAAGGGTGGTATGGTAGAATCCTGGAATCATAGAGTTAAGAAATCGTTAAGTCCGTAGATCTGAAGCTGGAAAAGGGACCTTAAGGAACATGTCTGACCTATAGTTGAGGAAATTAGGGAACTACCTAGGGGAGTGACTTGCTTGAATTCCATAGAACCAGTAAATAGTACAGTCTGGACTAAAACCCCAGGTCTGCTGACGCTACATTCAAGACTTTTCCCATTATTCCACTTCCCCCACTCTAATGTTGAGAACACTAGGTCTGGTGCTGAATGGTCTGAGTTCAAATTCTAGTCCTTTTGGGCAGTTCCCTTGACCTCTACAATTTTGCATTTTCTCCTCTGTAAAGGGATTGGAATGTCTCTAAGGTCCCTTCCTATTTTAAATTGTATAATCCTATGATTTAAGCCACAGGTGTCAATCTCACCCTGCCAACAAAACTGCCAACCGGAAAAAAATACCACATATCATAGACAGTGTTAATTTGTAGTTTTTGTAAGTCATTGTGTGACCTGCAGGGATCCATTTCTATTCAAGTTTGCCAACATTGATCTAGTTAGTTCACCTCAGGAAACTGAGGCCCGGAGACAGAGGAAGGTCGCAGTGAATCATCAGCAAAGTCAGGCCTAGATCTCCAGGTGTCCCATCTTAGGCTCTTTTCGTTATGTTGTGCTATTTGAAAATGAGCAGAGACTGAACGTGCCAGTGAATTTTGGACTGGAGATAAGGAGGAGGGGAGGGTTTAGCTTCCCTGTCACCCTCCCAGCCCTTGGTCATGCTCAGAGTGGATTCCTGGTTCCAGTGGGAGGGTGCGTCCCTGTGACTGCACTGCCGGCTTGTGAAGAGCTCCCCTTTCAGGGGAGCAGTTGGCCCCAGTGCTCTGTGACCCCGGTGTTAGCAGTTCAGGCCCTCTCCTTGTTGGAAAAGAAGGCGATAGAGTTTTTTATTGCTGGGCTCTGGAGACTGTTGGCTTTGGAATGCTGGAGGGCAGAACGAGTGGGAGGGAGATGCCAGGCAGATGGTTCAGGGCAGCTGTTGTCACATGCTGCTGCCAGGTGTCCTGTGGACAGAGGGACTGAGGATTGAGGGCTAGATGGCACCTGAGAGAGAGATCAACAAGGGCAGACCCATTATTTTACAGAATAGGAAACTGGAGTTTCACATGGCTCATTTAAGTAGTAGATCTGGGATGTGGACCCATTTTCTCAGACTCCAAGTCTAGTGTTCTTCATCCCATACTACCTAGTGCTTCTTAAGGACCAGGTTCAAAGGTGAATGGGAGAAAGGAAACCTCCCCACCATAATTTCCCTTTTGTCAGGAAAGCTTTGTGCTCAGGCCCAACCCCAGGCCTGAAAGGGACCGTGGGCCATCTATTTCAACACCCTCATTAGAGGAGGAAGCTGAGACCCATGGGAGTGAAGTGATTAGTCCACAGTCACACAATTTGTAAGCAGCAGAGCCGGGATTTCAGACTGCAAATGCAGGCTTCTTTCCACTTTGCCACACTGTCTTAAAGGAAGAAGACTAAGAATGAGTGCTTGAGGAGAGAGAGCTGAGAGGTAAATGGATGGCCTTCTTTTTTTTTTTCTAATGAAAGTTTCACTGAAGTTTGTTTACAAGAAAGAAGAAATTAGAAGACCAAATTCCCTTGAGAGCCAAGGAAGGAAAAGAGTGAAGGGCCCAGCTTGTGAAGCCAGAGTCATGGAAGAACTGATTAGCCTAAAGCCTGGCCCCCCTTTTCAGTTGTGGACTGGATTTTCTTTCTCTTTTCTCTGAGTTATTTATGGGTGCAGAACAGTGCACTCTGATAATTACCTGAGCAATTAGCTGAGGTTGCCTCATTCTCAGGGTGCTGGGGGGTGATGGGAGCCATGATTAGATGCGATACAATTGAAGTCTTTATGTAAATATATATGTATATACATATATGTGTATGCGTGATATGTCTATATCTGTTATATCTTATCTATATCTGAGGAACTGATGGCATTTGCAGATAAAATAGGGTCTTAGCTAGGAGGCTCCTTTCTCAACTCAATACTAAAAGCCTCTCATCCATTTTACAAACATTTATTAAATACCTTTTTCCAAGTACAATTTTAGATGCCAGAGATAACAAAGCCACAAAATAGTTTTTGCCTTCAAGGAATGCATATTGTATTGTGCAGGGGTGTGGGCAATATTGCTTTATGGGTGGTTTTCCCCCACTTTGGTCAAAACATATTAGTAGAAAATGTTATATATTTTTAAAGTTCATAACATTTAGAACCACAAAGGACCTCTGAGACCATTTAATCCAGCTCTCTCATTTTACTGGTGAGAAAGCTGAGGCCCACGAAAGGGAAGTGACTTGCCAAAGGTCATACAGTCAGCAGCCAAGCCACAAGTTCCAGTCCAGGTCCTCTGATTGAAACCAATGCTCTTCTACTTTCAAATCAACCCAAGTTCTGTGCAGGTCCGGCTGAGTCTAAACTTCCTTGGCATAATGACACCTCCTGCAGAAGGGTGGGGAGGGCTAGGAGCTTATAAGCCGAAGGGAAGTTGTCTACTCTTATTAAAACAGAAATGATAGTGCGTATGTCCCTGCCCAGTATGAGTATGGAGTTTAGGAAAAAAAAATCTAACAGTGGAAGTAGGGAAAAGAAAACTGGCATCTAAAAGTCTTGATGTTAATAATTAAGACAATTTAAAGTCATGGCTCCCTTTCTGTTCTCACCTCCGTATTTCCTTTGGCTCCCACCCTGAGGTGGGTCGTTCTTGGTCCTGACCCTCCGTTTGAAATAGGTCTTTCAGCTCCAGGGCTCCCAAGCCTGTGGAGGGCGCATCTATAGTAATGCTGTATTTGTACACTCCCCAGCTGTTTGACACAGCTTTCTTATGGCAACACTGTGAGGTAGAGAGTATAAGGGTCATCTCCTTTTATAGATGATGAAAATTGAGGCTCAGAATGGGGGAGACATTATAACTTAGGAGCTCTGAATTTGAAGTTAGAAGCCTTGGGTTTGAATCTTAACTCTTTTGCTTATTACCTGTGGGACCTATGGGAGTCACAATTCCATGGTCCTATGTCCTCATTGGTCAGAGTTGAGGGAGGTGGGTTCTTTAGATCAAATTTGAGGTCCCTTTCTGTCCTATCAATCTATGACTTACCCAAGATCACAGGGCCAGCCAATACTGGGACCAGGACCCTAATCTAGGCCTCTTGACATCCAGTTTTGTGTTGTTTCTATACTTTGTGGTAGCTCTTGTTGCAAAATCACTTTGTTTTATTAGAGTTGGATATGTCATGGTAGAAGAGCACCATATTGGGACTCAGAGGTCCTGGTTTTGTATCCTAGCTATATATCCCTGGGTAAGTCAATGGACCTCTTTAGGCCTCAGTTTCCTTTAAAGTTCTGGAGTTGGAGTCCTTTGACAAAATGGGGCAATGAGGTGGCACAGTGGATAGAGTGGATAGATAGAGTCTGGAGTCAGGGAGACCTGAGTTCAAATCCATCCTCAGATGCTTATTAGCTGTGTGACACCAGGTAAGTCACTTAACCTTGTTTGCCTCAGTTTCCTCATCTGTAAAATGAGTTAGAGAAGGAGAGGGCACCAGTCCAGTATCTTTGCAAAGAAAACCCCAAATGAGGTCACAAAGAGTCAGACATGACTGAAATAACTGAACAACAAAATAACCCATGACAGATGTCAGTCCTGTGGAGCTATGACTTTCTTGCTCAGAGTCACAGGGTCAGGGTCAGTGTCAAAGATGGGATAGGAACTGGGTCTTTTAGATGTCAAGTCTGGTGATGTAGCTCCTTCCACTCTCATCCCACCAGTTATTGAGGCAGATGGCTCTCTCCAGTAAATCCCTGCTTCGAAAGCTCTTCCTGGGATCAGAATTTGAGAAGCTCATTACCTTGGGGACATATTGGGATGAAACACCCATTCCTGGGAGAGATTTCAGCTGGCACAAGGAAGGCATTGCTAGCAAGCCTTGCTGGCCATACTACAACACTGGGAGTGGGGGTGGGAGTGCTGGGCTGGATTTTCATGTGACCCCCTTTTGGAGAAATTTGTGCCAAGTAGATTGGCACTTTGTTAGATTAATACCATGTATTTATTAAGCTCCTAAATTGTCTTGGGCAATTCAGTTCAGCAAATTCAATAATTACCTATTGAGAATGGTGAAATGATGGGGCGGCTAGGTGGCTCAGTGAACAGAACACTGGCCCTGGAGTCAGGAGGACCCGAGTTCAAATTCGGCCTCAGACACTTAACACAAAAACTAGCCGTGTAACCTTGGGCAAGTCACTTAACCCCAACTGCCCTCCAAAAAGCAAGAAAAAAAATAAAATAAAAAAAAAGAGAATAGTGAAATGAAAAAGCACCCCAGACTTGGGCTCTATTTTTGGCCCTGATATTGATTCAGTACCTGTTTGATCTTACCTTGTGTGAAGTAACTTCAGTTATCTGAACCTCAGTTTCCACACCTATAAAATGGGGATAACAGTCTTTGTACTACCTGCTTTGAAGGGTTATTATTCTCTAAGTCCTAGAGGAGCTGTCATTGCTTACTCCTCTGATCTTGGGCTGTGGGAGAAGTATGAGGTATGGTCCTTGCCCACCAGAGAGCTGTCTTACTGGGGAGATAAAACTGAGGCATAGGAAATAGTTATGTACCAGAGGGTGTGAATAATTTAAATCTATGAATGAAAGCCTTGAATGCCAGGTCAAGGAGTCTGGATTTCTTTCTGTAGGCATTGGGAGGATGGAGAGTCTAAGTAGAGAATAGCCAGGGCATATTGCTTTCTAAAGCAGTAACCACTGTATCTCCCCCTCTTGCTTCTCCTCTCTAGAAATTCAATAAGGACTGCAAGTGAATTTAGGGGATATTTAGGGGAAACAGTCTTCTTCTCCCTAATCTGGCTAATCAGGGAAGGCTTCCTGAAAGAGGTAGAATCAGAAGCCAGTTTGAAAAGAGAGACAGGAAGTAGCCTGGACAGGAAGCAGAAGGCAGTTGCCAAGCCTTCCACCTCTTGGCCTGGTGAATAATTCCTTAAGACCAAAACAACTGTTAATTTCTTTCATGAAGTCTTCCCTGATGTTGTACATGTCTGCCTTCTCCCCTTCCCCCACCCCCAGGATTAATAACTATCTTCCCCCCGAGTCTCACACAATACTTTCGTTTGCACCTTTCAGTTTATCTTTGTTGGTGTCTTATTCTGTTAAGGTCCATGAGGTCAGGGACTTCTGTCCACCCCAGCACTGCCCACTGTGGGTACTCCATAAGTGTTTGTTTTGAAAGTTTCCATTGTAAAGATTCTCAACAATTCCAGAAAGTCCTTGAAAAATGTTCTCCATAACCCAGCCTGGGCACGGACTGTGGCTTTATTCTGACACAACTGAAATAAAGTTCACAACAATAACAACAATGAAGACAACAACAGTAAAGATAACTCATGTTTCCATAGTGCTCCAAGGATTACACAGCCCTTAATTCTCTACCACTCTTTAAAGGGCTGTTAGCTCCCCTAAATGTTCACCCTTAGCAGTATTCTAATTTTACCATTAAGGAAACAGGTTCGGAATTATGATGCCATCAGTCCCCGGGCATTCTGTAAGTGTTGGCGCTAGGATTGGGCACCTGTGATTCCAAGTATAGCTCTCCTTCTCCCCCAGTGTGCTGCCTTTGGATTCACTTCTGCTGCATTCACAAGTACCAGGTTTGGGGGTGGGGGGAGAGGCCCACTTTGCTGTGGTCACCAAAGGAATACTTTTGGAATACAACTTTGCTTTCAATAGAACACAAGCTACTTGAGGGCAGTGACTATTTCATTTTTTGTTTTTGTCTCTGTCTCCAGTGACTTGTATTCAGTAGGTACTCAGTAAACACATTTGTTGAATTAGATTGAATTGGAAGATCATTCATGCTGTCCTTTTTGTGGGGCATTCCTAGAAGGAGACTAGCTAATCTCTATGGTCTGCTCCAGGTCCAAATTCTCAGCATTTTCAAGCTAACTCACACAGGACATAATGCCATGCACACAGCAGGCTCTTAATAGATGTTGGTTTATGTGATTGGGATATGAGATTATGAACTGTGGCCTCTGCTAGCAGAAGCACCGGCTCTTTTCAGAAATATCTCTGTAAAAAGTCTTCCTGGAGTGAATGAAGCTTCCCCTAGCCCAAGATGGAAGGGGTGGAAGCTACCAGAGATAATATATTATTGAGTAGTGCCAGGAAAAGCCAGCCAGCCTTATGTGTTCTTTTTCTTTTTGGAATGATAGAGGATCCAGGGCTGGTGATGAGCATGGAGGGAAGTGGTTGGTGAGATGTGGGGGTGAGATGAGGTGGGGGTTTGTTTGTGCTCTATTATTCATAGCTAGGTCAGGGTTTAACTCTTTGGAGAAACTGAACAGTGTGTTCACTTGAGGTCCAAAGGAATGAATGATGAAGTGTAAGAGCTTTTTAGTGTGAATAGAAATCTGAAGGACTGTGATAATTTCAGAGAACATTTTCATGAAGGGCAGCATGTTCCCTTGCTGGGAAGAGTTGTTCTTTGGGGAGAGTCTGAGTATGTAAAGTTGGGAGGATGTACTCTCTAGAAAGGTTAGTTCTTAGGAGGGTGTGTGTGTGTGTGTGTGTGTGTGTGTGTGTGTGTGTGTGTGTGTGTGTGTGTGAGAGACTCTCGTACATTCCTAGTAATTCAGCACACAACAGTGGAAAGGGAATCAAAAGACCTGGTTTCATTCCTGGCTGTGTGAGTTGGGATCATAGAATTTAGGTTTGGGCAGTACCTAGGAAAATATTTGACGGAAAAAGAAACTGAGGCTCAGAGAAGTAAATGACTTAATCCTAGGTTACACAGGTAGTAGGAGAGCTGATATTTGAACCCAGGTAATTTGAGTCCAACTCTAGTATGTTTTTTCCCTACCTTATTATCTATGACTGAGTCATTAAATTTCTCAACCGAAGTTTTTCCATCTGTAAAATGGAGGGTTGGTTAGATGAGACCATCTCTAAGTTCCCCACTAAACAATCCTATGATTCCAGTGTAAGGCAGAGAGTTGGGTGAATAGTGCAATTCCCTCCAAAGGCTGGACTGTCCAGTGGGAGGAATCGAGAGGCAAAATCTGTAATTCTCGTTTCTTCTCACTGACTTCTCCCTCCAACACAGCAGATATGTGCCTGCTCTTCAGAAGGGACCAAAGAGAGTTCAGATTAGTTTTTATAGATGTTTAGTCACTATTTTTAAAAAAAAGGCTGACTGATTCAGCCCATGTGTGAGGTGAGGCTCTCAGTGGGAGCAAAGTTGTGTTGACTGTATTTTTTTCCCCAGTCAAGGGAGATGTAGCCAGGCCCTGAGTCTGGAGAAACCCATGACATGATGAGGTTCCACTTGTCCAACTGGCATTCTATTGCTGGCTTCGAAACACCCTACTTTATTTTTCCTAAAAGATGGCATTAAGGGAAGAGGCTTCTTCCAGGGGCAGGAGGTTGGAGTCCAATGACCTTCTTCCCAGGGTTTTCCAGACAGCAAGAGAATTGGGACAGAGACCATGTGCACAGTCTTAAGTGGTTAGGGTGGGTGGAGAGCTCTGAATTCGGAATTAGAAAGACCTGGGGATTTTTTGAGAACCAGTTCACTGCTAATTCAGTATTACCTATGTGGCTTTGGGTAAGGCATTCAGCCTTTCTGGGCCTCCAGACCTATGTCCTTAAAATGAGGGGATTAGATGGAATATGATCTCTTAGAGCCTCTACCAGTCTCAAATCCCATGTTCTTCAATCTTGTGCTTGTTTGTAGTGGGTAGCAGCTCACTGGACAGGACTCAGTCCCCAGAAAGAGGTTGTAACATTTGATCCTTTCCAGAAGTCTGCCTGTTACTATTGCCTTTCTGGAAGGACAGATCCAGGAGACTCCCCTCACCTCCCTGGCCCCTTTTTAGACCCCCTGTTTTTGTTCAGCTGTGAACCTCCCACCCCCTTCCTTTCTTCAAAATTCTGTGGCTGACCTCTTTGGCTCTGGAAGCTATCCAAGTGCCGTATCTCAGAAACCCAGGAAAGGTTAGGAAGGAGGAAGAGAGAAATGTCTTTTTGGCTGGGGGAGTGGGAGAAAGGAATTCCATCTATGCTGCATGGGAGTTGGTGGTGTGTCGCCAAGCGTGGTTTGCAGTGGCTCTCCACACAGTCACTGGCAGCCGGAGAGACCCAAGCAACCTCAGGACTCCCAGCCCTGCTGGAGCTCCCTGTATCCTGTTTCCTTAGCCCAAAGCCCTAGCTAAGCCCTCTTCCCGAGGCTGGGTGGGGAGGCAGGGTGGTGCTTGTTTACAGGGCTTGCTTCAATCTTAGTGTTGACTCCAGGCTCTGAAGGGTAAGAGCCAGAGAGTCCTGCCATCCGCCCCTCCAGGATGTGAATCCTTGTAATTGTCCTCAATTATAGGCAGGGCTGTTCCTCAGCTCTGTCTTCAAACAGGAAACAGAACACTGGTCACTTCTTTGGGGGAAATGTTATCCAGCATGGCCCCTGCCCCCAGATGATTTGGGAGTTGATGGTGGCTTGTGTGGTGTCTGTCCCGCACAATATCTTTGGCACCAAGACTGGCACAGGAGACTGTCTTGAGGTGACGATGGTGTATTAGGGGTCATTTCAGTCTTCCCTCTGTAACACTGTTCTTTTGGTTACTCTTGCCCCCAGGATGAGACTTCCGTGAGCAGCGAGGATTTTGATATGAATGACTCCACATGGATGTCAGCTGATCAAAATCTAAGCTCCAGCTTGAGCCCCAGCCAGGACGAGAGAATGCGGAGCCCACAGAACCTCCCTAGCCAGGAGGATGGTGAGTGCCTGTTTCCCTTGCCAGGAGCCCCTTGGATGGAGGTGTGGGGGCAGGAGGAGAGAGTCCTGGACTCAGTGGTTGACATTAAGATTTGAGATCATAAAGTCTGCTCTCTGTTAGATAGGCTTGTCTTTGTGTGCCATACAATTTCTAGCCCAGCCTGCCATGTGGAGAGATTTCTTTAAGGCTAAGAAATGGGGGTAGGGCAGCATCTGAATTCATAGGTCACAGCAGGCAAGCTACCCATAGACTTGTCTGAGAATCTGCTTGGTAGGATGGGAAGAGAACTGGTCTGGGACCAAAGGGTCCTGGGTACTAGTCCTGACTCTGCTATTACCCAGATGTGTGACCTTGGTCAAATTGCTCTTCCCCTCTCCTGGCATTGGTTCCTTGCTCTGTAAAATAAGGGAATATGTTTCCTCTTATTATTTATGTTTTATTCTATTATCTTCTTTTGTCCAATCTGGCTGTGATATCTTTGAGCTACTACACCAAGGAAAAAAAGCTGGTGGCTTTTCTAAAATATAGAGTTATTTTGATTTTGGGGGGGCAGTTTTGGTCCTTATAATAACTGGTAGATTGTTGCTTTGAATAGTTGGACTCCAGAGAAGACAGAATCAAGGGGCTGGGGTTTCAATGTCCTGAGTCTTGCCCAAGGAATATTAAGAGGCAGACTTAACCTTGGAAAAACCACCCTTTTGAATCCTGAAGAGTGAACCGGGAACGTGCCTAAGTCCCAGTTTCTTTTTTTTTTTTGCCTTTTTTTTTCTTTTTGGAGGGCAGTTGGGGTTAAGTGACTTGCCCAAGGTCACACAGCTCATTTTTTGTCAAGTGTCTGAGGCAGGATTTGAACTCAGGTCCTCCTGATTCCAGGGCTGGTGCTCTATTTACTTCGCCACCTAGCTGCCCCTAAGTCCCAGCTTCTAACCCTGATGGAAGGAATAACTTCTCAATGATTAGAGTGATCCAAAAGTGGGCAAGGAGATGCCTTGGAAGGCCGGGAATTACTGATTCAACTCAACAGACATTTAATGAAGATTTTAATAAAAAAAATTAATAAATATGTATAAGGCACTGTTCTCTGTGTGGAGAATGCGAAGATGAAAAATGACACAGCCTCTGTTTACAATCTAATAGGAGAGATTGATTACACGTGTAGAAAAAAGTGTAACACAGAGTCAAAAATGAAAGGGCGGGGGCAAAGGAGAGGTCTGGACAAAGTTCTCTGGCTGAATGTGAACCCTTTTGCCTGGAGGGAATGAGGGAAGGCTTATGAGGAAGTGGCATCTGTGTAAGGAAGGTCTTGTGGGAATAGGATTTCACCATGAAGAGATGAGGAGGGAGTGAATGCATTCTAGGTGGGTGGGATGGCTCATGCTAGGGCAGCACTAGATGAAGGAACAGATCCCAGGTGTTTGACAGGAGCATTGAGTGAAATAAGGCTGAAAAGGCAGGTTACAGCCAGATTGTGTAGGGCTTTGAATGCCTGATTTAAGAGTTTATATTTTATCCATATTGGAATAGAGGAGGAATAGGATGAAGGCCAAGTTAAACAGTCTTGGGGTGGGTTTTTGTGATGATAATACTGTGATTTGGGCCTGGGCCCAGCCAAAAGGGAATCAATCACTCTTCTTTCTTCTAAGGTTTCTCTCTTATCTGCTCCCTTCTCCCCCAACCTCTCCCAAGTAGCAGCCAGCAGCAGTAAGGCATTCCTTCATCCATTAAACATGTATTAAGCACTTGCTGTGTGCAGGTCACTGCATTCTTTTCTAGGGGAGAGGCAAAGTTTACAGAAAGCATGGTGCCCTAATAGAATCTGCTGGCTGGCAGGGAGATAAAATCCCCTCACATAAAACTTGAAAACATGTTAAATGCATTAGAGGGTTGCAAAAAAAAAGTTTTATGAGTTTTAAGGGAACACTGTCACTGAACAGGGGGTTTCAGGGAGGCTTCTTAGAAGAAGTAACATTTGAGTTTGGCTTTAAAGGCTGAGTAGGGTGAACAGGAAAAGACAGAGACTGGAAGAGAGAGCACAGAGGTAGGAAGAATGGTTCAGGCAGCAGAGAACTGGGGACCTCCAGGGTAGAATATCGTGCACATTTTGGGGTGCGATCACTAGGACAGGTGCTTTTGTTTAACTGTTCTTCTAACCCTTTAGAAGGGAGGGTTCAATTCTGAGGGGGTAGAAGGGAGAAAAGAAGTAGTACTGGAAATGATTGGGATGTAAAAACAAAAGGTATCAACAAAATTGGTGGTTGGTTTAAAAAAAAATAAGTCTGAAGGTCTGCACTAGGGTGGTAGCAACAGGAACAGAAAGGGAGGTGCAGTAGCTTGTTGTTAAGTCCGTGGGAGTTGCAGCTTTAGAGTGGGAAGCAGCCCTCAGCATCCTCTTTGCCAGGGGTTCTTACACTGGGCTCTGTGACCTTGGATGGGAAAATGATTTTGATAGCTGTGTTACAATATAATTGCTTTCTTTTGTAATCTTATGTTTTATTTTATGCTTTTAAAATCACATTGAGAAGGGATCAGAAGGCTTCACCATGTTGCTAAAGGGGCCCATGACTTGCCTACCCCTTATTTTACAGATAAGAAACCCTATAGTAACTTGTGAACCAAGTAACTTGTGAACCAAGATTTGAACTCACATCCCCTCATTGCAAATCTAAGACTTCTTTTCAGTATACTGCGATCCCTCTCATGGGGCGCTGTTATCTGATCCCTCTGGGTACCTTTAGACGTCTCAGGGGAATAGCCACTGCTTCCCTGTGGCCTGCAGAGGACTGTAGGGAACAGGAGAGCCAAATGAGCATTCATTCATCCACTTGTCTGCAGTCAGCTTGGCAGGTCCAAGCTGGCAGAGTGAGTGTCAGAAGTGAGTTCCTGAGGTGGCTCAGAAAGTCCCAGCTTTAGATCTCCCACACAGAGCTGGCTTGTACCTGGGGGAGATGTGGGGCCGCCGTGCTTTGAGGGTTTAGCATCTGGGGAAAGCTTTGAGAAGGCCCAGGATGTGGGGTTTGTAGCCAAAGCATCTGGGGTCATGGTACACTCCAGCATTGCTTTTGATCTGCAAGCAAGAAATGGGATATGTAATAGGCAGCAACGGGTGATGAGCTCAGAGTCGGGCTCCAGCAGGGACCTGGGGGTGTTGAACAGGTAATTAGGAGGGGTTGAAGGTCAGAGGCCTGGAATGTGGGAGGAGGCGCTGGATCTAAAAAGGGGTGTAATGTTAACTCTGCAAAATGTGTTAGCTTTAAAAAGTAAATAAGGGGTAGATGTCTTGGAGTTTGGGTCAAAGTTCATCTCCATGGCAGAGTTGGTGTGGTTTGACTCTTGGGCTGTTTTTCTCAGGCGTTTGAATCCCTCTTTGTCTCCAGAAGCTATGACCCAGAAGCAGCTGGAAATGACCAGGCCAGGCAAGCCTTGAGAGTGTCTGGTGTGTTTCTCTGAGGAGTGGGGCTAGAATTGGAGAGCCATCCTCCACTGAAGGGAAGAAAGGTCCTTTGTGCCTACCCTGGCCCCAGTGACTCTTCCAACCCCCTCGTGCCTCGAAGGCTTCCCGGGCGTCGGCCCTGCCATGAGGGGTTCCCACAGTCTGAAGCAGCCAGGTGCCCTGTGGGAGCAGGAAGTCCATGTTATCTAAGAGAAAAACCACTTTTGGCGAGTTGTGCCTCGTGACAAGAGCCCTGGATTGCCTAGAATCCTGGGTTTGATCCACCAGCTAGCACCAGCTGTGTAACCTTGGGTCCCCACCCAAGTCCCATTTAGATTCTTTGAGGCTCAGTTTGCTTCTCTATAAAATGGGGTCAGTCGACCACTTGAACCACATCCTGCACAGAGTCACTCAGCAGACCCAAAAGGGCTGAGTTGATCACTGCTACCCCCAGCATCACCTGGTTTGGGCCGACACTCAGCAGCACCCTGAGTTAGTCTGGAAGACACCGATTGCCTCTGTGTGGTCCCTCTGGACACCTTTAGACCTCTCAAAACAGAGAGGGTCTGAGTTTAGGAGATTTCTATTCCCTGGTCCAGGTGACCAGGAAGATAGGAAAAGTCTGACCAAGGGGCAGGGCCAGGGGGGAGAAAGCAAAACAACAAATTAAAATCTTAAAACAGGATTAGTGCCAATCCACTGATCCTTAGAAAGTTCCCTAAGATATTAGCTTGCAATTTTCTGGTGGTTGAAGGTTCACAGAAGCAACAAAAGAATTATCATACCCATTTTCCTGAAGAGGGAACTGGAGCCCAAAGAGAGGAATTGACTTATCAGGGCTTATAATTTCTAGAGTATCTTAAGTTTTATAAAGTGCTTTCCTCAGCAGAACCTTATAAAAGACTTAATTCAAGTATTATTATCCCCATTTCACAGGTGAAGAAACTGAGGCTCAGAGAGGTTAAATGACTTTCCCACGGTCACACAGCTAGTAAGTGGTACAGCCAGGATTTGAACCCAGGTCTTCTGATGCCAAGTTAGTGCTCTTTCTACCACACCAACCACACTGCCTCCCACATTGTTACTACATCTCATATGTCAAGGACCTGTGAATTCTCTAGTCTGGGGACTCCCTACTCCCTCTGCTGACATAGATCGCAACCCATCCATGACTTATTAGTTTAGAGCTGCCTGGGGCTCAGGGATTAATTCGCTTGCCTGTGGTTACACAACTAGTAACAATATTTGTAACCATATTTTACTTGACCCCAGGTCTGGTATTCAGGTCACTATACTGTGCTGCCGCTAGAATTATTTACAAAAATAATATGATTATGAATAACTCCCTTTGGAGGCACAGTCACTATTTAATATTGATACCAAGTACTTTGGTTGCTTTAATTTCCCTGTGCTCAGTGAAACTGATCCTATTAGGCCAAGGGAACCACTAGCCTTTCCACTCTCCAAGCCAAGCACTAGGTCTAGCCTTTCTACTCTCGCTGGTCACCTGGACCAGGAATAGAAATCTCCTCTTTCTGTCTTTGAGAGGAGTCCCTATCATCAGACCCAAATTAATCGACCGTTCGTTGTACCTATGGAACCCTATGTAAAGGGCAACCCACCCTTCTCATCTGGCCCTCTGCTGTATGTGGTCAAGGGCAGGAAGCCTGGGACTGAACAGCTGCAAGGACAGGGAAGTTTATTGGGGCAGGGTAGGCAGGCAGACAGG
>CM053585.1:254997741-255026203 GCA_028646515.1 Pseudochirops corinnae | reverse complement strand
TAGTCCTTAACGTCTGTGGTACTTTGCAATTCACTTAATGTCTCTGACCTTTGTATCCTTCTTTGTGAAAAGAGGGGGTTGGGCTAGATCTCTAAGAATCCTTCCAGTTATAAACCTTCTATTCCTGTAAATGGCACAGGGTTTCCACATCCTGTCCTGACCACCTAACATTTTTGTCTTTTTTGTTTTTGTTTTTGGAGGCAATCAGGGTTAAGTGACTTGCCCAGGATCACACAGCTAGTGTCTTGAGATCAGATTTGAACTCCCGTCCTCCTGATTCCATGGAGTGTGTTCTATCTACTGTGCCACCTAGCTGCCCCTCACCATCCATCCTCCTAACCTATCATACACTAGGGCTGCCAGAACTTCCCTGCCCTGCTGGATTAAGGTCATAAGCAAAGATATTTGAGTGTATCATGAGTTACTAATTGGGTAAACCTTCTAAACTTCAGATGTATGTGACCCACTTGATGGTTGTGTATGGGGTCACTGGACCTCCACGTGAGAAAACCCTTTTGGAAATGTGCACTATCACCCAGGGGAGCGTTACCTAGCCCCATAATTCACAGGATGGTACTTTGCTAGCTCCTTCCTCTGGAGCAAGCTCAGTCTATAGACCCAAGAATTACTGTGGGAGGCAGCTAGGTATCTTAGTAGGTACAGCATTGGACTCAGACATAGGAAGAATCACATTTGAATCCTGCCTCGGACGTTTACTAGCTGTATGACCCTAGGCGAGTCACTTCCCTCCCAATGCAACAAGCATCTATTTATTTTAAATACGTATTTTACTGAATGCTTTTGTTTTTGTATCACTGAGACTTCTCCCTGTATCTCTTCTCTTCCCTTCCCCCTTCCAGAGAGACATTCCTTATTACAAAGAATTTAAAAAGAAAGAGAAGAAGAAGAAAAACAAAATTAAGACTAATCATTATAATGAAAAAAAAAATCTGACCTTATATGCAACGTTCCACAGCCATGGGTCCCACTTCCAACTTGCAAAGGGAGAAGGAGAAGTATCTTTCTGAATCTCTTTTTTTGGATGGGCAAGTCAGTTAGTCACGCTCAGCCTTTGTTTCCTCATCTGTAAAATTGGTATAATAGTACCTCCCTAAAAGGGTCGTTGTGCGGATTAAATGATATAACCTATGTAAAGTGCTTTGCCAGCCTTCAAGTGCTATATGACTATTAACTCTTCTCATGGTCATCCTCATCATGAGTCAGCGCAGCTCAGAAGAAAGCACTGGATGGAGGCTGGGTGTTATAGAAAGGACTGTGTGATGAGATGGTAAGAGAGTAGAATCTGAAGTCAGGACACCTGGGTCCAGATCCCAGTGCTGCTACTTGCTAACAACATGACCATGAACATGACACTTTCCTTCGCTGGGCTTCAGTTTCCTGATCTGTAAAATGGGGATAATACTCACACAACCTCACAGGGTTGTCATGAGAAAACTACTTTGTGAATTATTTAAAAAAAAAAAACAACTATATAAATGATAGGAGAAGGTAGATTGGTCATGTAAGAAGATTGAAAGATGACAGAAACATAGCACTGGTGTCCACAAAATATAAAGAGAATTAATGCATGGGATAGATCCTTTGTGGAGGCTTTTTGGGAAGATATAGCTGAGAATCGTATGTGAAAAGATGGCATGGATGAGTGGCCATGTGTACCAGTGGAGGGATTCACACTGAGATTATGGCTCGATCAAAGTAACAATAATAAAAATGATAATAATTATGAACAGCTGACATTCATATACCACCTTAAAGTTTATACTATGATTTATGCATATTATCTGTAATATCTCTTTACAGCCCAGTGAGATAAGTTCTATGAGTGTTATTATCATACCCATTTTACAAAAAATTAAGTTAGAAGTTAAATGACTTGGCCTGTGGTCAAAGGGCTAGTGAGTAGAGGGAGTGAGATTTGCAGCCAGGTCTCCCTGGCTCTGAGTCGTCACCCGAGGCAATGGGAAAATGTTCACGGGAGAATGTGAACTGCTTTGGAGAGGAGATTACAATGTACCCATCTTCCTGATGAGACAGCTGAGAGCTGAAAATCTACAACTCTTAAGATAAGATAAAGTAAGGAACTCCAGGACCTGGAATAAATCAGCAACAAGGCAAAGATTTCATATCCAGTCTAGTGATTCCAAGGATAAGGCTTTGCCCTCTGGATCAGTGACTGTCAAATTTAGACACTTATGGGGATAGCTGTAGTCTGTTTAGCCAAGCTCAACAAGATTGTTCTCTAAAGTGAACCTGCTGGCTGTGATAGTGTTCCTTCTAAATGGGTCCCTGATGTTAGGCTGGGTGGGTGGGTCAGCAGAGCCAAAAAAGATTGGAGAGAGAACATTCAGAATTCTCTTTCCTCCTTTCCAAGAATGCAATTGGATTATATCTTTAGGGCAGCATGATATGGCAGAGGGAGCATTGATCCTCAGAGTCAGGAGCTGTGAGTTCAAAGCTCAGGTTTTCCCCTTCCTAGCTGTCTGACCTTGAATGAGAGGCCTTTCTGACTTGGTCTCTGTCTGACTTTGTGAGAGGTGAGACTCTCCCAGTAATACTTATCATTGTAGGGACAGTGCTTTGTGAAACTTTAAAATGCTATAGAAAAGCGATTTACTGACTTCCCCTAACTTACTTGGGAACCCTTGCTCTAGAATATATTGTTCACCACGGGCTCCTCCTCCTCCTCCTCACCTTGAAGAGTTGTTTGTGAATCTGGGATAATCTCAAAATAAAGCTCTCCCAATCCCCTTCTCAGACTTGATGATCCTTATTGTGTCTATATGTGAATGTCTGCCTTTATATACCATTCATACAAATCAGGCCCGCCCCCACTTCTGTCTGTTGGCATCCTACAAGACCCACCTCAAATGCCACCTACACCTGATTTCTTCTCCTTCTCCCCCCCCACCCCCATCCCTCAATCCAAGCTAGAAGTTTTATTCCTCCTGATCACATTGTAATATTACCTCTAGTTTTAGGGTCTTTTCTATAGCCAAGGGTTTTGTTGTGACAGATCACCCCACATCCTAGGTGACTCCTCCTCCAAAGGAGAGAAGAGGCAGTCCTCTGGGGAAGCTTAGATTCCCAAGAGGTACAAAGCCTCCTCAAGCAGAAGTGCCATAAAGGTCTGGATGTGGGAGAGGACACCCATCCCTTCCATTTCCCTTTGGGTGTTATTCACCAGACCTCCTCTCTTAGCAGCTTCCGCACCGGAAAATGTGAGGTCCTGCTTCCCAAAAGGACGAGTGGGGGAGGGGAGAGGATGTTACTCACCTCCAAAGCTGCTTGACAGGAAGTCAGAGCCTTCACCAGAGAGCAGAGGAAAACTTTAGGGCTCAATCAGTTCCCTGGGATGGGAAGGAATGTCCCAGGTGATTCAGCTGGGCACACTGGGTAGTAACAGACTTGGCACACTTCGGGGGTTTGGGGGGGTCTTTTACCAAGACCTTTTTTACCTAACTTGGAGTTTGGCATCCCCCCAACTCTCTCTAAGGATAGATGCTTTGGGGGTGAGGATGTGACATGCAAATTCTGTTGGAATTCAGTTTTTCTTCAGATTTTAAGATTTAAAAAAAAATCCTTTTCTTGATGCCTTTATTCTTAATATCATAGTCACTTCTGGGAGAAAAAGCCACCCACTCTTCTTCCCCTCCCTCACCAAATTTAACTTTTGCCATAACAGAACAATGAAGCAAAAACACCAGGTACAGTAACCCCACCAATGTGTCCTAGTAGCCCACCTCTCAACCATGGGGAGAGAAACATATTTTTAATCTATTCTTTAGGATTTATCATTGGCTTTTCAGTCACTCAGAATTTGGCCTCATCTTAGTGACCTTTTCATTTACATGGTTGTAGTTGCAGATATGTGTGTGTGTGTGTGTGTGTGTATACGTGTGTATACGTGTATACACCCCCACACACATATACATATACATTGAGGGGGGTCTGTTTATTTCACTCTGTATCAGTTATATAAATCTACTCAGAGTTTTCTTTTTATGAGGGACATAACCATGGCCTCTTCCTGCCCAGGGGTGAAGAGGTTTTCCATTAGCTTGGAGCACATGTGGACCAGAACAGTGATGTCAAACTCAACTAGAGCAGTACCACTAATCCTTACATTCAGATCCCTGAGGGCCACATAATAACTTAGTTTTAAAATGTAATGTTACCTATGTTTTATTGTATCTTCATTTATAGTTAGATATTTCCCAATTCCATTTAGATCTAGTTTGGCTGCACTTGGGAGTGCTTAATGTTTGATGCCCCTGGACTAGAACATCTCTGAATTTGAAGGAAGGGGCCCTCAATTTATATCCTAGCTTTCCAATTTACTAGCTGTGTCATTTCTGGCAAATCCCTTACCCACTGTGGGACTCAGTTTCCTCCTCTGTAAAGTGAAGAAGCTGGGCTAGATGGTGTGTAAGGTTCCTTCAAGATCTAAAATTCTGTGGTCTTTTCTTCAGCTGCAATTCCCATATTTAGCAGCCATATTAGCTATCTACTACCATGGTGGGTATTAGGTTTGACCAATAAAATAAGAGCCCAGAATCTTGAGTTCTAGTTTTGAAGTTAACATTTATCTGTTTGTCATTAATGTTTATTTTAAAAATTAATATGGTTTACAATATCCGTATTTATATAGTACTTCCAAGGTTTTCAAAGGATTCACGTACATTAATCAGAGATTCATAATGATAACTATTTTATAGATGAAGAAACTGAGGGTCAGAGTGGTTAGCTCACTTCCGGACACAGAGCTAGTGAGCATAGGAGGCGGGATTGGAACAGCTCTTTCTATGGCTCTTCACGGTTTATAAAGTGCTTTCACATACAGTCACTTTTTTGATCCTTAGTTCAGTTTTTTGACCACCAGACCATAGTTATTATCCCTACCTGATAGATGAGGAAACAGAGAGCAGTGCCTTGCCCAAGATGGCAGAGCAAGTAAGGGACAGTGTTGGAATTTCCACCCAGGCTTTCTGCTTCCCATTGTAGTGTTCTTTGTGCTGTAATAGTAACAACAGGCTCCATTTACATAGCACTTTAAGGTTTGTGAATTACTTCATATACATTCTCTCATCTTATCCTCACAAGAGCTTTGTGAGGCAGATGATGCTATTACCCCATTCTGAAGAGGGCAAACTGGAGGCTCACTGAGCTGGAGGGACTTCACGAGGGCTCGAGGTGGGCTTTTAACCTGGGGTTCACTCATCCCAGGTCCCTCAGGATTTTTCTCTAGTTGGAAAGAATAGAACAGACGTCTCATGGAACTTGCTTCAGTACATCTCCTAAGGTTCCCAAAGGAAAACTTCAAAGGACACGGTAGTACTGTGGTTAAAGTAGAAAGAACCCTGGAGTCAGGAGACATGAGTTCAAATGCCAGCTGCAAAACTTACTAGCCAAGTAATCCTAGACAAGTCAGTTCTTCTGAGCTTCAGGTTTCTCCTCCATAAAATGGGAATACTATAAAATCCTTCTTCTCCCTTTCTCAGTGAGTTGCTGCAAAGAAAGTATTCTGTAAACCTCAGAGCCCTGAGGAGGAGATATGTTGTAGTTGTTGGTAAGGCGACAGATCCCTACTGAATCTTGCCTATAAATTCAGGACCCAGCCTCATGAGCCTGTTTCCTTCCATAAGGTAGCCATGTGCTAATTCCGTCCCTCTCTAAAGAACAGGAAGCAGGGTCTGGTCTTGGCAGAATGGTTACATCTACAGCCTTGTCTGGCTGCAGACTGTGGGGGCAGTAGTGTTGGCACAATCAGCAAGAGGGGCAGGGATCCCTTCCCACCCAGAAATAGAAATCTGGCTCCAGAACCAGTAACCTGGGGAACAGGTTTGTGACTCAACCTTGCCCAGGGCTCAGTATTTACAATATTGTAGTGGTTTCATTTATCCACATCAAGCCCATAGGCACCTCTTTCACCAGGCTGCCCTGGGCCACAGGTGCTGCCCTAGACTTAGACACCAAAGGGTGAGGCATAGAAGAAGCTTTCATTAGAAACTTAGGCATTTAGTCCTTTCTCTTCTAGTATCAAGGGCTAATTTTGGTACCACTCATTTGCCTACCACTCCCCAGTTTCCCTCCTTCCTTCCAAATATCTCAGCCTAGATGTGGTTCCAGTCCTTTAGCTGGTATAGTATAGGCATCTGGGTGATGGGAACTGAATTCTAGTCCTGGCTAAGTCAATCACTTATTGTTCTTCCTTGGGCCAGTTACCTTCTGAGCTGTAATTTTCTCCTCTGTAAAAGGAAAGGCTTGGATATAGTGAGGTAAGGTTTCCTTTAGCTGCAAACCCTGTTAGTCTGTAATTTTAGAATTCTTTGGCTTGATCTGTTGCTTCCCTAACCTGTTTATAGTCTAGGATGGGTTCCTGAACTTTAGAAAACATAGACCCCCTTCCACCCCACAGGCAACCTCAGCACTGGCACATGGACAGCTGTTACCTCTCAAGACTTTGTGCTGGCTGACGTTAAACCACTAGACTCATAGAATCAATTATTTTCCCTTCCAATATAAATCATTCTTCTCCTCATCTCATTCCAGTTCTTGCCAGTTCCTTTCCTTTAAAGCCTCCAGATTTATGAGTCAACCTTCTGCCCTCTCTTCCTACATACTACTGGCACAGGACCGCCCAGTATGGCATGCCTGCATCAAAGAAGGTGCGGTGCTCTGTGAGCAAAGCAGAACTGCAGTAGCTCAGAAGAAACATGAGCTGTACAAATTTAGAGCCATCCCCACTCCAAATGTTCATATGGACTATTTGTGCCTGACCTATGGAAGAGTCTTCTGGGCTCATATTGGTCTGATCAGCCAATCAGACAACACTGTACCTTGACCCCAACATAGTGATGTCATTTGGATCCTCTTCAAGAACAAAGAACAACAACCAACAACCAATCAACCATCTAATATTCAACAAACATTTATTAAGCACCTACTGTGTGCATTGGAAGTACAAACACAACCATGTTGTGCATTGGAAGTACAAAGACAAAAACTACCTTCAAGTTCTTTTGGGGTGGAGGTGGAAAGATGATATGTAGGCAAATCGTATAATACAGAGGATAAAGAAGAGGATGGGACCAGCACTAACAAACAGGATGTCATTGCAAGGTGAATTGAGGAAGGAATCCCTCCATGAACAGGTTAAACCCTGAACAAATGAATAGGAGTAGGAGATGGCAAGTTGAATTGGGGGCATAAATAGTGCAGTTTAGCTAGAATGTAGAGTGCATAAAACTATGTACTATAAAATGAGTCTGGAGAGTAGGTTGGAGTCAGATTAGGGAGAGCCTTAAATGACAGGCTAGAAGTTTGCAGTTTATCTGTTGAAGTAGGGAACCACCGAAGCTTTTGACTTTGGTAGTGACCTAGACATATACCCTGGGGAGATTTGGGAAGAGCTAGATAGATGTTCTAGTGGGAAATAAGGGGATAAATACAAAAGGTGTTAAGGTGGTAGAATTGACAGGACTTGGCAATGGTTTGGATGTGAGGGAAAGGGAAGTCAAGAATGACTTGGAGGTTTCGAGCCTGGATGCCTGGGGACAATGGTGGTGGCCATCCACAGAAATAAGGAAGCTGAGAAAGGGCAGACTTGGGGGTGGGGTGGGACTGATGAGTCCATTTTGGACATGTGAGTATAAGGTAAAGGGGAAGGTGGGAATTGGACTGGTGAGCTCTAGATCTCTTATTGCCCCAAGTCCTGGAAGCCTCTGAATCTCAGAAATAGAGCTAACAATTCCTGCTGGGGTGAGCCATTCTTGAACCCTTCCCAATGACCTCAGGATTTGAGGGAAGGAACAGTCCATGCCATTAAGAAGCAAAGGATTGTTGTGAGGATCTAATGAGATCATTTATATGAGAGCACATTTTTCAAGAGGCAGTAATAACAGCTCACATTCACAAAGCATTTTATGGTTTACGATTGGTTTTTCGTAGGGTTCGTTTTCATCACCCTGCATCTTTACTCTTAGAGACAGGCTACATGAGCTCTGTTCCCTATTCTGCCATTTGTCTGGTCTATGACTTGAGTGGGGTTAAGTCACACCCCCTCTCTCTGGGTCAGAGACTCCGCTTTGGTAAAATGGGGCTAATGATATTTGCACTACTTATCTCCAAACGGCTGTTGTGAGTGAAGATCTTAGTAGGTTGCAAAGCCCTTAAAAAGAGGGAGGAGGCTGTTTTTGTCATCATGGTGACAAAACTACCTGCTCTAGAACCACTTGCCTCTGTGTGGTTTGCCCCCGAGGGTAAATACTGAATCTACCCTCTCCAGAAGGGGATAAAGTAAGCATCTCTAAGCTAATGTTCTATGTTCTGTGTGCCCTGCCTCTTAACTTTAGCTCTGATCTCACTTAAGGGCAAATCTACCATCCTTCTATCATGGCAGGGTTTGTCTTTATCTTTGGTTTTCCTAATGCAGACTTTACAGTCAATAAGGTGAACTTTCTTTTATTTCATCCCACAGCATCCTTGTGCCCCATCCCACTCCTACCTCAAACTTTGTCCATATCCCATCAGCCTTTAAAGTTAGTAGAGGGGCAGCTAGGTGGTGCAGTGAATAGAGCACCAGCCCTGGAGTCAGGGGGACCTGAGTTCAAATCTAGCCTCAGACACTTAACACATTTACTAGCTGTGTGGCCTTGGGCAAGTCACTTAATCCCAATTGCCTTGCCCTCCCCCCTCCAAAAAAAAAAGTTAGTAGAAGTGGATGGGACCTCAGAGGGCATCTACTCCAAACCACTGCCCAGTTATTCGCTATCTTCCCTGGCAAGTCTCTTCCTGAAGAAGTCCAGTAACACGGGGCTCACTGCCTCCTAAAGCAGGCCAGATCATTGTCAGGCAGAGCTGGGTTTAACTTTGTTGAATCCATCTCGCTTCTCCTTTCTGTCACCAAGCAGAATATCTTTCTCATTGTCCATCTTTAGCTATTTGAAGACCACTATAACGTCCCTTTTCCCCCACCTAAGTATTGTCTTTTCCAGATGAAATTTCCCCAGTTTCTTTAAAAAAAAACAAACATCTTTTATAGCATAGTTTGGAGTTTCCTCTCTATACCTATCTCTAGACATGTTCCAATTTGTTGTTTTTCCACCTAAAACACAAGGCTCTGACCTGAACACAATCCTACAGATGTGATTAGACCAGGGCAGAGCACAGTGGGTTTGTCACCTCTTCCCTCCTTCTGGACAGGAGACCCACAGAACCTCACCAGGGGAGGGTGGAGGAAGAGGACGCTGGGGAAGAGGTGGAGGCAATAATCACAACAACAATAATAGTAATAATTTTGTTGCTGTTCAGTCATTTTAGTTGTGTCTGACTCTGTGATATTTTTTTTTAAACATTTGGAGTTTTCTTGGCAAAGGTACTAGAACATCTGCCATTTCCTTCTCCAACTCATTTGAAAGGTAAAGAAACTGAGGCAAACAAGATTAAGTGACTGCTCCAGGGTCACACATCTAGTAAGTGTCTGAGGTCAGATTTGAACTCAGGTCCTCCTGACTCCAGGCCCAGTGCTGTAACCACTGTACCACCTAGCTGCCTACCTCACCTTTTATATAAATGTTTTATGGTTTAAAAATACTCTCCCCTCAACAACCCTGAGCTGTACCTCTAAGGTTATATCAGTTTGTAAACAGCAGAGTCTGGATTCAAACCCAGACCTTCTGACTCCAGATTCAGAGCTCTTTTCCCCTCATCATGTCCCCTTTTGAGCCAAGACCTGTTTACCTCACACTGTTCCAGTCAAGACTTTAAAAGCCTAAGCCGGATGGAGAGGAAATGGTGCTGATGGGCAGCTTTCCCTCCTCTCTCCCCCCCAGGAACAGGCAAGCATGAGGGAGAAAGGCTCTTCTTCCTCTAGGGGCCTGGGAGGAGGAAGGAAAGCCAAGTCAGGGAGGTAGCCCCAGGAAATGGCTCTGGTTCTGGGGCAGCTCCAGGGACTTGGCTCCTCAGCCAACAGGAAAATGTCCATCAGGCTGAGCCTGCAGGCAGCTCACACAATAAGGAGCTGTCCCAGTCTCCCGGGCCAGGCCAGGAGAGGAGGAGCCTGGGAGACAGCACAGGGAGATACCTTTATCCCACCAGCCCAGGCCCAAGCTCAGCCGGACACAGCCCTCCCCTTGTCCAGCCCAGGCGAGTCACTGCTCTCGTACATTGTGCTGGGGCTTCCCAGATGGAGACGTTGACCCATGGCGGGGTTGAGGGCAGGCTTCTGGGATGAGGACATCTGAGTCTTGGAGCCTGATGAAGTTTGTTCATATTAACAAAGGAGAACAGGGAAACCTAACACCTCCTTGGGAAGTTAGCCAGCAGAACTGTGCCCCAAGCCCCACCCCCAGGCCCTAAGCAATTCTCTTTACTGGGGTGTGCATTTGAGAAATCACTCTACCAAAGGGGCTTCCTGTTTCCTGTACCCCCTCCTGAAAAGGATGACTTGGTCACAAAGCCCCTTTGGGGCTACATTTCCATTAATTTCAGGCCATTGGACATCCTCTTAGCCTTTTGCTAAATACTATCAATTCAGCTATGTCGGAGGTAAGGTAGCAAGGTCGCAAGGTCAGGGAGTAAGAGTGGGATTAAAGTTATAGAACAGGAGAAGGCATTTGAATTTGAGGGGTGAGGAGTGAACCCACCTGTAATACCCTCCTGTCCCCAAGGTTGTAATCTGGGAGAAATCACTTTTGTTTGTTTCAGAAATATGTGAAACCCAAAGCCTGTTTAATTTTTAGTTCTATTATGATTAGTCTAACATAGTCTTAGGAATTTTGAATGTAACCTCCTTAAGATCAGGGACTATTTCATATTTTACCTTTATAACCCCAGGCCTAGCACTAGGAGTTGCTTTAAAAAATGTTGATTGATTTGAATTAAGACTCTGAGGTGGGATTTAGCTGAGAAGCAGATTTAAGTTGAATAAGAACAATTTTCCAAGAAATCAGAGAACTATCCAATGACAGAATGGATAACTCCAGGAAGTGGCGAGCTCCCCATTACCGAAGGTAACTTTCTTGAACACCTAGATTTGACCGGGAAGGGAAGTGGCCTGGGAGAATTCCAGACAACTGGGAAAGTTGGCCCAGGATCTAAACAAAATATTTGCCACAGATAACTTCACTTAGAGATAGAAGATAGTTGTTTGTGTGCTATGATTTGTGTACTCCTAGCCATATTGGAAGTAGGATAATGGAACCCCTTGTGTGGATAGAGAAACTGAGGGCCTGAAGAGACGGAACAGCTCCGGTAAGTTGTGACGCTCGGCCCAGAGAGTCCTTCGTCATCAGAGATGTTAGAAGTTTTAAGTAAATAGCATGTCCCAAGTCATGCCCCAGTAAAATGGGGGAAAATCGATCTGCCTGTCTCATGAAGTTACTGTGGTGAAAGCAGCAGGAGGAGAGAAGGCTTGGGAGGCTGCGGTGGAGAAAATGATGATTGTTTTCAGGTGCTCAAAAGCTGCCATATGGAAAAGGAGTCAGCCTGATTCTGCTTGGCCTCAGAAGGCAGAAGGACCAATCAGTGGGAGTTGCAAAGAAGCAGATTTTGGTTCAATGTAGGGAGTAAAATTTCTAGCATTCCAAAAAGTGGAATGGGTTACTTTGGAAGGAGTTGGTGGGTCCCTTGTTCAAGAGTGGGTTAAACCCAGCGGCCTCTCTCAACTCTAAAGTTCTGTGATTTGGTAAACTATATAGTGCTACATAGTATTAGCCTCGTTATTATTTTTATCACTTTAAGATCAGCTATTATTTTTATTAATTATTATTATGAGCTATTACTATTTTAATTAATTACTATTATTATGACTTCCACATTCCCATGATTTTTTTCCCTCTCATGTGTCATCACATGACATGTTGAGATTCCACCATCCTTGGGTGGTTCTAGCTGCCTTAGCACAGCTGGGGCTCTAGGCCTACAGCTGGACTGGCCCAGGGCTTCTGCCTTCCAAGGATCCCCTCCTACTTCCTCCAGGAAGAAGTAGCCTCTGTGCCCCCCAAACCTGAGGCCCGCCATGATAACAGTTGTTACTCTCTGTGGATGTGACTGTGGCCTCTACGTAGGAGCAGTGGAGACATCTGAACCTTTCTCAGAAGTTGTACAGGGATGTGATGTTGGAGAGCTATACGAACCTGGCCTGTCTGGGACCTACAGTTCCCAAGCCAGCTGTGATCCTACTGTTGGAGCAAGGAGAGGGAGATAATTTGGGTGCTCCAGAGAGATTTGCCAAAACAAGTAGCTTTTGAGATGAGGAAAGTGAGAACCACAGTAATCGCAAAGTAAGAATTTGAAATTTTGTCTCGAGGTCCAAATCTTCATCAGGCTTCCATGGGGTTCATTATAATCTCTATACCAGAAATTTTCAGTGGCACAAATCTAGCTGCTTCCTGAGCTCTGTCTCCATCCCAACCTCCCAAGCCTTCTCTCCTCCTGCTGCTTTCACCACAGTAACTTCATGAGACAGGCAGATCGATTTTCCCCCATTTTACTTGGATGTCACATAGGCTCTTCAAACTCAACCTATCCAGAACAAGAAGGCAGATCTTTCCCCCTAAGTCTATATATGCCTCCTCCTAATTTTCCTGTTTCTCTTAAAAAACAACTCTACATCTAGTCACCCAGGTTTGCAGCATAGGAGTCCTCATTAATGCTCCCCTCTCCTTCACCCCATCTCCCCATAGCCAGTCATTTGCCACATGCTGTTGTATCTCATGTCTGTCCCGTTTTCCTCACTTACACAGCCCCCCTCTTTAGTTCAGCCCCTCATCACTTCTTGCCTGGACTGCTGAATTAGCCTCCTGATGATTCTCTCGCCTCTCCAATCTATCATCCACACAACTCCCTAAATAATCTGCTTGAGGCACAGGTTAACTGTGTTACTATGCTGCTCAAAAATCTTCAGTGGCTCCCTACTGCCAATAGACAAGACTCCTTACCTTGGCATTTTAAAGCATTCCACAGAACGGTTCCAGCCTATCTTTCCAGATTTATTTCCTATTACTCCTCATCACATACTCTACATTCCAGTCAAAGTGGACATTCTATCTCTCACATATGTGTCTTTGTACAGGTGGTCCCTTATGCCTAGAATACTTTTGAAATTAGTGGCTCTTTGCCAGGTTTAGTTCAACTGCAGCCTCCTATATAAGACTTTTTCTGACACATTGCCTTCCTTCCCGCAAGACCAAAAATGTGAAGCCACTGTCAGTTTTAAAACTTGGTGCTGTTTCTCATAGGTTCCCAGGGAGTGGATCAGGTACTATGCTAAGACCAGGCTAAGCCACTGACTTTCTCCAGAACATCCCATGGTCTTGGGATCACAGAATGTCAGAACTGGAAGGAACCTTAGGACATGGAATGTTAGAACTAGGAAGATGAGATATTGACACTTGGGAGGGGCCTTAGAGCATAGAACATAGAGTATTAGAGCTGAGGGACCTTAGAACACAAAACACAAATTATTAGAATGTAGAATGTCAGAGTTGGAAGGTGCCTTAGAGACCATCCTGTTCAAGTTCCTTAACTTGCATATGGGGAAACCGAGACCCAAAGAAGGGAAGTAATATCCTAGAGTTCGTGCAGAACTAAGACTAGAAACCCAGGTCTCCTGATTCCCATGTTCCTTCTATTGTATCTCACTATATTTTCATTTGCTTTTCTTACATTTCTTCCATATTTTTGAGGGATCTAACAATCTCTCATCCTTCTTTTCCTCCCTCCCGTGCAGAAATGGAGATATGAGGCCTGTTAGGAGTTTGGAGTATTTCAGAACTTTGTGTTATGTAAACATTATCTAAAATATCCATAATCATCACCATAACAAACTTGGTTTTGACTGGACCAGAGGATTTGTTCCTAAAATTCAGAACAGAGCCAATTCCCTTGGGACCAAGTCTAAGAATCCTGTTTGAGAGGGAGTACTCCAGCTGACCTCTGTTGTGAGAACTCAGAAATCCATTAGATCGCAAAGGAAGCCAATTACATTGAAATATAGTTATAAAATTTGTTTTTTCAAAAACAAGTTCACAAACCCCAGGTGAAGTAGCCCTGATCTAGTTCACCCCCACCATTTTACAAAGAGAATAAAGCCAAACCTGGGAAAGGAGGGCCTTGCCTGTGGTCAGATAGGGAGGTAGTAGGCAGAAGAGCCAGGGTGAGACCGCTGCTCTGTCTGCCTCCTGAGGGGGCTCCTTCCACCACACCAGCCTGCCCCTGGTCTGGCGGGCCTGCCTCCTCCCCACCTCTGCACAGCTCCTGGCTTTTCTTCTTCCTGATCCCCATTCCCTTTCCCTCCCCTAGCTTAGCCTGGACTGGCTCATTAGCAAGCTTTCTTTTCTCCCTCTCCCTCCTCCCCCTTCTCATCTCTTTTGTGAGTGAATTATTGATAGGCTTTCCCCATTTCTCCCTGCAAGGCTGGGAGGGCCATTCTTGCACCCCTCTACCCTCCCCAGCAGCCTTGGAAGGCTGTTGCCAGGAAGTCAGCTGGAGCTTCCAAGCTGTGGCTGGTGCTACCTGGCTTGGATTGTGTCCTAGTGCTCAAGCCCTTCCCAAGTGCACCTTCTCACTTCTCCCAGCCTTCCCCACCTCCCCAGAGGCAGAGCTGGAAAAAGAAGAAACTTCTCCTACAGGCCTTGCTTGCCTGAAGGTTCCCAAAGCAAGGGTGTTCTTTGGTGGGGGAGAAGGGAAGGAGTGGGTAGGCCAGACAGAGAGACAGCCAATTCCTGAGAAAAGAAGTCCTGACCTTTCTCAGATTGGCGCCCAATTTGCAGAGAAGTGGGGAACCCTCCAAAGTCTCGGGGGCTCCTTGGTAGAAGGTGGTTGGGCAATTGATAGATCTCACAGAGCCATGCTTGTGCAGCTCTGCTGGCTTTTACATAAGGTCATTGTTTTCAGAGGTAAAAGAGGTTTTTGTCTCTGCTCTGGAGACGTGACAGAGGGAGGAACAATTTCCCCCATTCATCTTTAATTCCCTATTTGAATTAGGGCCCATTGCCCTAAGTTAAAAGAGACATTAATGGCACCATTTCCCTACCCTCAGATATTCCAGTGAGCAGGTGGTGGAACTTTGTCTGTGGCTCACCAAGTTGCAGGGATTGGGTTTGTTGTGAATACTCTGAGGGTACAGTTACAGGTCACATGAATAGTCAACGCTCCTTGGGCCTGTGCCTTATGAAACAAATTGTGCCCCCCCCCCCCCCCCCCCCCAGTCCTTCTCACACCTTGGGTGGTCAAGGAGGATTTTTGTAAGGTCCCAGAGAGGCGATGGCTTTGGGTCTTGTCCTACTGCTGTTCGTCTGTCCCTCTGGTCCTTTGCTCACCCTTTGGAAGCTGAAGGACACTTTGGGAAGCTGGTCTGAGGAGGGGGAGTGGCAGGTGGGGAGGTATCTGGGAGTGATAAGAAGATGGACACACATCTCAGTTGGTGTCCACTTTCCCCCCTGCATGTACTCTGTGATCCACTAGACTGCATATCTATCTGATGCTCCTCGCACAAGACACTCCCGTCTCAAAGTCTGCATCCTCCATGCCTGGAATGGTCTCCCTCCTGTCCTCTGCCTCTGACTACCCCGGGCTCTCTCAGCTCAAATCCACCTTCTGCACGAGTGTCCCTCCCTCAGCTATTAGTGCCTTCCTTTCTGATATGACCTTTCATTTACATTTATATGTCATGTATGCACCTGGATATTCCTATATTGTCTCCCTCAGAATGGCAGTTCCTTGAGGGCAAGGACTGTGTGTTTCACCTTTCTCAGCATCCTCAGTGCATAAAACAATGCCTGGTATGTACCAGGTGTTTGATGAATGCTTTTTGGCTGACTTAATTTAAGTATTCTAAAGTACTTTGTAATATTTCTTTTCTGTGAAATATGTAGCACCAATAGTATCCTTATCCCATTCTCCAGATCAAGAAACTGAGGTTCAGAGAGGGAAAAACTTGGGTAGGACATTTCCCCTGCCCAGGATTTAGTTTCCTTTTCTGTAAAAATAGTCAATTGGCTTTCTTAGGTCCTTTCAAGCACTAGACCCCTTGATCCTGTGACTTTTCCATAGGCCACACAAGTGGTCAGAGCTGGGGCTAGGGCTTAAATACTGGTCTGGTCCTCAAGTCCAGCATGATCTCCCCCGGCCAGAAGAAGGCAGCCCAGAGCAGCTGGGCACCTACTGAAAAGGCACTGGTGGGGGGGGGGGAGGTTGGGGGGGGGGGCGGCAAGGACAGGACTGGGAGGAGTAGGAAACAGAATTACAGATTAACACCAGGTAACTGGCTACAACCCCTTTGGCAGCTGCAGGCCTCCAGGGGCAGCTGAAAGGTCATCAAACAGGCCCTGGGGCAGAGGGTGTCAGGGGGTGCAAGTCTGGGAGTCCAGTAGGTACCTGCTCCTGTGTCCACTGTCTGAGTGAACAAAGCCTCAGGTCACAACCGTATCCTGCTGTACTAGAGGTTTGGGCGGGTCTGTCACGAAGGGACCATGTGCCCGGAAAATCCCAGCCACCAGAGGATTAAATCTGACTCTGACGTCATTTGTGTGAATGAAGGAACTGACTTGTTTTAACTGTTTGGTGGGGTGGTGGTTATGGGTTTGGCTTTTTTTTTTTTTTTTGGTGGGAAAGAGTCTGACTTGCTTTGTGGAAAGCTAGGTAGGAGGAACTTTACTTCTTCCTCTCTCCCTCACCCTCTGCTTCTGGCCTCCTCTCTGGACTGGAATCCCTCAGTCATTTCTAAGTTTTATAATTCTTATCCCCAAATCTCCTATAGATCCCTTGGATCCATGCAGCTGCTTTTAAATACAGAACTGGATTCCAGAGGAACCTTATAGGTTGAACTTGAGTCCTGTGACACCGAAGTTTACTGTGGCTTCAAGGGCCTAGAAGATCTTAGAGCTAGGAAGACTCTTAGAATACAGAGTATTAGAATTAGAAGAGTCCTTAGGATAGAACACATTAGAGCAGTGGTTCTCAACCTTCCTAATGCCGCGACCCTTTAATACTCCACTCGTATGTGGGTGGACCCGCCTGGAGACAGAGGAACAGTGTCTCGGTTCCTAAGACCATCAGAAATATGTGTTTTCCGATAGTCTTAGGCGACCCCTGTGAAAGGGTTGTGTGACCCACAGGTTGAGAACCACTGTGTTAGAGTGTAGTCTGTTAGGACAAAGGATTATTGAGTTAGAGCTTGACCTCAGGGATCTAGTTCTGATCCCATATTTTCATCAGGGCCACTCAGGCCTAGAGAGGCTGAGTGATTCGTTCATATAGTAGTAAGTGGCACAGTAAAGATGTGAACCCAGGTCCTCACATTCTAAAGCTGGAACACTTTCCAATGAACCACAAAAGTGGAGGGGACCATGGAACATAGAACTTACATTGTTCTATATGCCTTAGAACAGTGATGTTGAACTCAAATAGAAAAAGAGAATAATTTAGAAAACCGCAGATCAATATTATCTATGTTGTACTGCATTATCTTTTTGTTTATTTTGTTAAACATTTTCCCGATTACATTTTAATCTGGTTTGACTGAAGGGAGTTTTACAGGCCTGGGCCTTGAGTTTGACACCTGTCTTAGAACATGGAATGTCAGAGCTGGATGGAAGGGCCCTTCACCATCAACAATACCTCACTGTCATCCTGGCCAACATTTAGATGGTGTTTTCAGTTTTTTGGAGCACTTGTTATGCAGCGTCATTTAATGAGAAAGCCAGACCTTGAGACATGGAATGTTAGAGCTGCAAAGGAATACAGAGGTCATCTAGTGACCCACTTATATTATAGAGGGAGAGACTAAGGCTGAGAAGATTGTGATTTCCTTGCCATCTTTGCAGAGGCAGAGGGCTATGAATATGGAACATTGAATACATAGCCAGACTCTCTTGATGCATTGTTTTTGTGGAAACATTTTTTTCCTTCTCTTTAAGAATTCATTGTTACAAGAAAAGTATTTAGTATGTATTTGGAAATAAATGTGATGTAATGACAAAATATACTAATAAATTTTTAAAGCCAAAAAAAGAAAGAAAGCAATTGAATCATTGAAAAAGCCAGAACTGGAATCCATGCCTCCTGACACCCAAGTTTGGGAATCTGTCCACTCCCCATGGCCTTACTTTATATAGAAAATGAATGGATATTTTTTTGAGACTCCCAGAAGCAACCTAGATTTGAAGCAAATATGGGATAGGGAGGAAAGAGAATCAGAGCTAAGCTGGCTCTGATCTGTCTGGTAATTCCCCTGGATAGTCCAACAAACAGGTTCTGAAACACTTCAGTGAAATGCATCTGGGCTAGCATTTAGCTTTAGGGATGTGATAAAGCCATGGGCTGCTCTTACCTCAGATAACATCACAAGAAGCAAGGACCTCCCAGCTGGTCCCTCCCAGCTCCAAAATTCTATTTGTTTTCTTTCAAGTTTCCTTTAAGTTCTAAAATTCTATGTTCCAGAACCCCTTCTAGTCCTACATTTGGTCCTTTCTGCTTCTGTCCAGCTTTGGAGTCAGAGGACCTGGGCTCATATACTAGAACCCAGTTAGGCTAACGGTGTTGGTGCTGCAGCAGCCATGGAGAAGGGAACATTCCAAAAAGCCAGGAGAGATCAGTACCTCAAGCAGTTATTGCTCTGTCCCCAAGGATTAGATATTATCAGTACATCAGATTTCTGGATTTCCCACTGTGACCATGACATTTGCAATGGGCACTTAAAGAAGACCATACAAAGACTCTACCAGTAAAGATTCAGTCTGGTCTCAGTAGCTCCAGCATTGACCCAGTGACCCAGACATACCCACTAGCTTAGATGCTAGTATTGCTAGGCATATAGAAATAGTAAACCATCCACAAGCATTTATTAAGAGCCTACTATGTGTCAGATATTGTGTTAGACACTGGGAATACAAAGATAAAAGTGAAACAGTCCCTGCCATCAGGAAGCTTACAATCTAACAAGACAGATATTATGAGTAGCATTGGATAGAGTGGTAGACTTGGAGACAGGAGGACCTGGGTTCCAAATTTGACCTCAGATACATACTAACTGTGTGACCCTGGACAAGTCACTTAGACTCTCTTGACTTCAGTTCTTTCTTTCTTTTTCTTTTTTTGGAGGGGGGAAGGCAAGGGAATTGGGGTTAAGTAACTTGCCCAAGGTCACACAGCTAGTAAATGTTAAGTGTCTGAGGCCAGATTTGAACTCAGGTCCTCCTGACTCCAGGATGGGTCCTCTATTCACTGCGCTGCCTAGCTGCCCCAACTTCAGTTCTTAATCTGTAAAATGAAGGATTTAGATTAGATGGCCTTTCAGTTCTAAATCTATGATGCTGCAAGTACATAAAAGTATTTCTAGATGTTCAAAACAGATTCAAGGTAATTTTGGAAGGGAGAGAATAAGCCTCTGGGAGCTAGGAAGCATTCATATAGGAGGTGGTACTTGAATTGAGTTTTGAAGAAAACCAAAGACTTCAAGAGTCAGAGCCGGGGAGGGAGAGCCAGACATGAGGGACAGCCAGAGCAAAAGTTCTGAGATGGGAGATGGGGTGTCATGTGTGAAGAACAGTGAGTAGGCTGGTAGGGCCAGAGCACAGAGTACACAAAAGTAAGGTGGAGCCTGACTGGGATGGCAAGGAGGGGCAAGGTCACAGGGAGCTTTAAATGCCTAACAGGAGCCTCCATTTGATCCTGGAGTTAATAGGGAGCCACTAGAGTTTATTGAGGCAGGGTTGTAACAAGGACAGACCTGCACGTCAGGAAAATCAACTTGGCTAAAAGGAACCTCAGAGTCTAGGAATGCAGAGTTAAAGGGACTTTCTGATAGAATGCTGTAAGCTCCTTCCCTTCTTGGCTGAGGGGGGCACAGGGCTGGTAGAATGTCTGTCACCCACACTGTCAGACATAGTGCAAGTGTTGGTTGTTTTTACTGAACCACTTTTATCTTCTTTTTAAAATTCTTTGTTGGACTTTCCCTTAAGGTTTGGAAACGAGCACAGAGGTCCCGTAAAGCCAGCCTCTCCTTGAAGCATCAGCTCTGGGGCTGTTCTGGGAGTCAGAGGATCTGTGTTTTCCGTTAATCCTCCTCATAGCTTTTTGGCTTGTTCCCTGTAAGCTGTCAGCTGTGTGACCTTGGGCAGTTTACTTGATGTCTCTGAGCCTCACTTTCCTTCTCTGTAAATTAAGTGGGTTTGCCTAGAGGATCTTTAAGGTAACTTGCAATCCAGTCTAAGATCTACAAATCTTTACAAAGCATCATGACAGGTGGCCATCCTGTTGCTGCTTCAAAGACCTTGAACTTGATACTGCTTTAAAGGTTATGATGCATGCAAGAAAGATGGACCTGAGAGAGGCGACAGTGTGTTGGGTTGTGGGGTTTGGAGAGGCCTGGGTTCTAATCCCAGCCTGTGGGATCACAGACAAGTCACTTCGCTGAGCCTTGGTTTCCTCCTCAGCTTCTTCATCTATTCAAATGAGAACCGATCCCTAACTGGGCTATTTTAAGGATCAAATGAGACGTATGTTAAGTGTTTTACAAACCACCTTTGTGAAGCTTAAGTCGTTATATGACTGTCCAACACTGTTATTGTCCTGATAATCATTTAATTCAACAGTATGAGCCTGTGGGGAAGGGTGATGAGGAGAAAAGGCCCTGAATTATCCCCAAGGAATCTGAATCGGATGGCTTTGTCCTCTCCCTCATCTCTCCTAGACAGTCAGTTTTCAAATCTTATCACTTCCACTTCTGTGGTTTCTCTTGAATCTCCTACCCTTCTGTAGTCCCACAGGGAAGGGTAGGAGAGCTGGCCACAGTAAGCAGAACCATTGCTACAGTCTCCTTATGGTTCTTCTCACCACTTACTCTCTTCCTCACACCTAAAACTTTCTTAGGCATATCTAGTTATATACCACCTCTGCTCCAAAATCTTCAGTGGCTACCTATTACTTTTCCTCTCTGGCCGCAAAAGGCACTGCTTATGAATATTTTTGTAATAATTGTACATTTTCGCTCTGTCTTTGACCTTGGGACATATGCCCAGTAGTGGCATCCAATGCTTCCAGCCTCATTTCATATTATTGTCCTACATACACTCCAGCCAAATGAAACTTTTGTTTTGTGTTTGTCCCTAAATAGACTCATTTAACTTGCAGCTCTCCATTTTGGGGCCAGTGTTATCTCCTTTGCTTGAAATATCCTCCCTCCCTTCTTCCCTGTCTTTACCTGTTGAATTCCTACCCATTCTTTCAATTCTCACTTAAATTTAACTTTCTTCCTGAAGCTTTCCCTGGGCCCATTGTCCTTCCAGTACATGCTCTTCACCCTCAACATATAGAGTACTTTGTGCTGTGTGTCTCCAATTCAACAAGCATTTACTGAGTGCCTACAATGTGACCAGCATTGGGGACAGAAAGACAGAAAGAGACAGTCCCAGCCTTCACGAAGCTTACCTTCTTCCACCAGGGGGGCGCTAATGCACTTACCAGATAATATTATTTCTGTTAGAATCCTCCTTTGAAGCCACCCTCTAGTGGAGAGGTGAATTCTAAGTTCTCAAAAGCTGGACCAGCAGAACCTACATAAGCTCAGGCAGCCAAGCTAGGAAAGCTGCATCTAAAGGCCCAGTGATGGACTTTGTCTCGCAATCTGAGGACCAGTCTATCTAGACCAGTGGTTCTCAACCTTCCTAATGCCACGACCCTTGAATACTCATATGTGGGCAGATCCGCCTGGAGACAGATTGAGGAGTGCTGTCTGGGTGGTTTCCGATGGTCTTAGGCAACCCTTTTGTTCGACCCCTAAGGGGGTCATGACCCACAGGTTGAGAATCACTGATCTAGACAAAGAGGTTCGTTGACATTTGGCCACAGGGTGATTAATTTACTGGCCACAGAAACTCTAGAAGACCATCTGCTGAGGCAAAGGCCTGTGATCTACATCCATTGAGAAAGTATCAATGTGAAGAAAGGCACAGGTTCTTAACAAAGCGAAGAATGATCTCTGTATTTGTTTCTTAAACATGTTTCCTCCCCAGGAGGAAGCTCTCTTTACCACAGCTTCAGCTTAGCTTTAGCTTTGCAATGTAAAGGTTTAGAAAGTTGTCTGGGGGCGGCTAGGTGGCGCAGTGAATAGAGCACCAGCCATGGAGTCAGGAGGACCTGAGTTCAAATCCAGCCTCAGACACTTAACACACACACACACACACACACACACACACACACACACACACCCCTAGCCATGTGACCTTGGGCAAGTCACTTAACCCCAATTGCCCTCCAAAAAAAACCAAAAAAAAAAAAAAAAGAAAGTTGTTCGGACACTCAGAGGTTATATGACTTGACCAAAGCCAATATGTATGCATATGAGAAGTAAGATGTGAACCCAGATCTTCCTAACCTTGTAGCCTGCTCTCTATCTGCTATGTCTCTAAATTCTATTTTTTGTTTTTGAAAAAATTTATTTTTGCTTATTGTTGAGTCATTTCAGTCATGTCCTGCTCTTCCTGACTGCATTTAGGGTTTTCTTGGCAAAGATACTGAGTATTTTGCCATTTCCTTCTCCAGCTCATTTTACAGACAAGGAAACTGAGGCAAACAGGGTTAAGTGACTTGCCCATGGTCACACAGCTAGTAAATGTCTGAGGTGGGATTTGAACTCAGGAAGATGAGTCTTCCTGACTCCAGGCCTGGCACTCTACCATCTGCACCATCTAGCTGCCCTTAGGGCCTATAGTAGGAAGCCTTTATTGAATTGAATGGAGGATAGCTGAGCCTCACCTTGATGTATGAGAATTCAAATATACAAAGCAGATATGTTCAGGAATGATTGTCTGCATCATTGGTGCCAAACTCAAATAGAAACGGGAAAGCTACTATCCCTACGGACCCATACTGACTTAGTTTAAAAATGTAATCTTATCTATATTTTGTAGTATTTTTATCTATTGTGTTAAATATTTCCCAAATACATTTTAATCTGGTCCAGCCAACACTTGGGAGTATTATAGGCCAGTCTGTGTGTTTGACACCTGGTTCACATCACCAAACAGTCATAGAACCTAGAGCCAAAGGGACTTTTAGAATACAGAATAAATAGAGCTTAGAGATAATAGAACACAGAATGTTAGATCTAGAAGGAAGCTTGAATTTAAAAATGACAGATCTGGAAGAGACCTTGGAGAGTATCATCTGTCTGCCTCCTACATTTTAGGAATGGGGAGACTGAGGCAGAGAGAGAGAGAGAGAGAGAGCCTTGCTCAGGGGACACATGCTAAATGGTAGCAGAGCTGGATTTGGAGCCTAGTTTCTCTGACTCCAGTTCTCGAGCTCTTTCCATGTTTTTATAGGTTGCTGTGATGAAAGCCTTTTGTAAACCTCAGAGCTGTATAGAAATGTGAGGAGTGGTTGTTGTGCTTCTTTGCTTTAAATGGGTTCTACCACGGGCCACCTTTTAAGTGTCAGTTTCCCCTAGTGTAAGTAAAGATGTGATTTACAAAATTTCTGCCTGTGCAGAATGCTTCAGGAACACACCTGCAGTGTAAAGGGATGTCTGATGTAGACTAGTCAAAGATCTTTCACTACAGACCTCACTGATGAAAGCAGGGCAGAATGACTGTGACAGCTAAGAGCCAGGCTCCTTTGAGCTGTCAACCTGTCAAGACAGACCAGTTGGTCAGGCATTGCGCACCCAAGATATATTAAGTCCTTCAGAGATAGAATCAAAATTTTTTTCCTTTAAAATTTTTTCTTAATTTATATATATATATATATATATATATATATATATATTTTGTTTCACATCACTTTCTTCTCCAACTATTTCCCTTTCCTCCTTGTACTTAGAAAATCCTCACCTTGTAGCAAAGATGTAAAATTAACGAGTACATTAGTTGAGTGTGATGGTATAGGTCATGTTCCTTATCCAAAGTCTCTCACCTCTACAAAAAAGGGGGGGAGGTGCATTTTTTCATCTTGTCTTTGAGACCAAGTTTGACCATATAATCACACTATTTAATTTCCGTTTTTTTATTTTTCCATTTGAATTGCTGTAGTCATTTAAATTGTTTTCTGGTTCTGCTCACTTCATTCTGCATCAGTTCATTTAAGTTTTCCTTTGTTTTGTATTCTTCATATTAATTTTTTTCTTATGGTATGGTAAATAATCCATCACATTTATGTGCTCCAGTCTCTTTAACCATTCTCCATTTGATGGGTATCTACTTTGCTTCAATTCTTTCCTACTACAGAAAGTGCTGCTATAAATATTTTGGTGTGGATGGGACTTTTCTCTCTGTCTTTGACCTTCTTGGGTACTGGGATCTCTGCCTAGTAGTAGGATCTTTGCCTTGTAGTAGCATTTGGATATTTTAGAAATAAATTGAGAGGCAGCCTGGTATAAGGATAGACTCTAAAAATTCTGGACTTGGAATCAGGAGCCCTCAGAATCTTGGCCCTGCCCTTCGGTAACAGGACCTTGTACAGATCTTTTCTCCCTCTGAATCTCAGCCTCCTTTTCCATTAAAAATGAGAGTGACTGACTAGATCAGGGGCTCTTAACCTATTTTGGGTCATGGGCCACTTTGACAAACTGGTGAAGTCTATGGGCTTCTTCTCAGAATGATGTTTTGTTGCCTACATTCATAGTTGAAGGAAATGCTAAATTTCAGTAATTTCAGTTAGAAGTTAATGAAAATAAGTAATTTTTCCCCATGTAACTTCATGCCCCACCCCCTCTTCCCTCCCCCCCAAATCTAACCATGGATTCACTCAGGAATTTAAGAACCCTGGGTCTCTAGGGGGCAGGTAGGTGGTACAGTGAACAGAGCACAGGAAGACTTGAGTACAAATCCAGCCTCAGACACTTGACATACTTATTAGCTATGTGACCTTGGGCAAGTCACTTAACCCCAATTGCTTTGTGTTACCCCCTCCCAAAAAAAGCAAAAAAAAAACCAAACCCAAATCCTGGATCTCCAAGACACTTTAAAGATTTGACTCTTAGTATTATCTAATCATTGGACAGCTCTGGGAGAGGGAGCACAAGTCTATCAGTCAGTCAACAAACACTTGTTAAGTACCTACTATATGTCAGGCATTATGCTCTCACATTTATCTTATAATGTTAGTTATCGGGTTATTTATATATGGGTCTTCATATACCCTCTTACTAGGGGCAATATCCATAGGACTTAGGCGCTCCCTCTTATCAAAACTCTTTATCTCCCCCAATTAATTGATCCCTTACTCGATCAACAAACATTTATTGAATGCCTCCTGTATTACAGTCACTATGCTGGGTGCTGAGGATAAAAAGACAAGCCTGAAATAATCCTCCTCCTCAAGGAGCTTGTAGTCTGCCTGGGGAAACAACACGTACCCAGATAACCATATACAAAATCTGAGCAAAGCAAACACAAAGTAACAATGGGGAGTGGGACTGATCCCAGGGGGAGGGAGGCAATCAGAAGCCGAGCTGCTGTAGGAGGCAGAGTTTGAACGGAGTTCTGAAGGAAACGAGAGTTTTCCTGTGCCACCAGATGGGTCATGCCAACCTACTGCACAAGAGTAAACGTCTAAAGGTTTATTGAATGAAGGACCCGTCTCCTCCCTTTGGTTCTCGGTCGCCACTACATTAAATTCATTCAGCCTTCACTAAGCGCCTGCCCTGGGCTGGGTTCTGTTCTTAGCACCCGAGGAAAGATGAAGAGGGTGGGGACAAGCCCACCCTGTATTTCCATCATCACTGTTCATTTCAACCCAGCATCCATTTCTCGAATGCCCACCATGTGCACAAAGCATGTGGGTTGCAAAGACGTAAAAGAATAGCATTTGGGGGCCATTCTTAGACGCGAGTTTCTTTGTTGGGTTTCGTATTGTTGATGTTGCTGGTATTCTCATTAAGGGAAGTTGGAGGGGCTGCTGGGAGGATGGCCGTCACCCGCCTCGTGGCTAATCAAACTGTATCCATGTCAGGGTAGTGGAAACAGCCTGATTTTGGAGTCAGAGATTGGGTTTTATATCCCATCTCTGCTGTTTATTACCAGTCTGACCAGGGACAAGACACTTGAGCTTTCGAGGCCTCAGTTTCCTTCTTCATAAAATGAAAGGGTTACACTGATGACCTCTACGATTCTTTGCCACTTTTTTATTATTATTATTATTATTATTATTATTATTATTTGCTTTTTGGAGGAGGAAGGCAGGGCAATTGAGGTTAAGTGACTTGCCCAAGGTCACATGGCTAAGTAAGTGTTAAGTGTCTGAGGCCGCATTTGAACTCAGGTCCTTCTGACTCCAGGGCCGGTGCTCTATTCACTTCGCCACCTAGCTGCCTTCTTTGCCATTTTAAGTCCTATGATGCCTATGACACAGTCCCTACCCTCTGGGAGCTCAGAAGCTGGGGAGAGGGGCAGAAGGCTAAACTAAGGCCTGTGAAACAATTATTGAGGAAATCAGTCTTTGCTCCCACATTGCAAATGCCCCGGGAGCTCAGAGGAAAGAAAGCAGGTTGCTAAAGCTTAGGATGTCCAGGGAAGGCTTTCTGAAGGTGGTCCTGAGGCTAGATCTTGAAGGATGAATAGGGAAAGAGGAAAAAGAGAGGGCTTGGAGCAGAGGATGAGAAGGAAGTAGGATATGTTCTCTGGGCTAGTGTCTCTGCTGACCCCCCCCCCCCCCAACTCTAGGTACCTTCCCCTTCCCCTAACTTGCCCTGAGTAGTCATCTCCGATTTCAGGGCTAGGCATGGGTGGTCCAGGCTATTGGGAGAGGGTGTGTGTCTGTTCTCAGCCCTTCAGAGAGCAAAGAGAGGTCCCTAGGACTCATTTGACAGGCAGCCTGGGTTATCTCCAGTTGGCCTGTGGGGAGGCCCCTGATTGGCCACTTGCTGAGGAGCCACTCTGTTGCCGTGGCGATGCCCGGGCTGACTCCAGCCCTGGTGTGTTGCATGTGCCTGTGAGCTGGGGAGTAAGTCTCCCTAATCCTTCCAAGAGGGGAAAGGCGGAGGGGCCCTGAGGCTCCCTTGGGAGCATAGGCTGACCCTGGAAGGTGGGGAAGGGTAGTGGGATGGAATTGCCTCCCAGTGAATATCTCTCTGTCATGCTGATGCTTACAGGAAGACAGGCTATTTCCCTCTCGAACAGACACTAGCAGATTCCATCCCCCTCCCCAACTTAGCTGGGGGGAGTAGGAGGTGAGGACAAGCATGATTATATGTGCCAAGTGTAGCAGGCATATTGGTGGGGTGTGGACCCAGGCCAATGCAGATGAGATCCTCCCCTCTCTTCCCTCCCCCCCGCATTGTCCACAGGACAAGATTCCCCGTCTTGCTTTTAACTGGTATTTATCGAGGCCTGCTTGGTTGTATGTAGAGCGCAATGGTAGGCACCAGTGATGGCATCCATTTTTCTAGCACTCTAAGATTTACAAAGTGCTGTCTTCCTCACGGCCCCGTGGAGATGACAGTCTGTATAAATGTGAGTTGTTATCATTGTCAGCTCACGTTTATACCCACTGCCTGACTCACAGCATTGTAAGTTCCTTCCCTTCCTTGTAAACTTTTCAATTCTATCTAGCTGGGAAGTGTTTTTCTGTAATAGTTTGAGATTCACCAAGAGGGATGATACAGCCTATCCCCTCATGGAGCACGTCCAAGAGTACTGGACTTGGAGTCTTTGGAACCGAATTCAGCTGCCAGCGGTTATGTGCTGGTGGATAAGTCACCAAACCTCCCTGGCTGTTTCTTCATCTTCAAAAATTGATGGTTGGGATCCCTAGTCCACTGACCTTGATGTGTTATGTAGGATAAGGAGGTTTAGACCTGGAAGGGATAAGGCCCTAGAGATCACTCTATCCAAACTTTTAATTTTACAGATAAGGAAACTGAGGACCAGAGGGAAAGTGATTCGTGCAAGGATACATGGCCAAGTTAGAAGCAGAATAAATTTGAAGTCAGGTCTTCTGATTCCAAATCTAGTGCTTTTCCCACAAAATCTCTAGGTTGCTATGAGAAAAGCATTTTTGTAAATTATTAAATTACAGTATAAATGTGGGCTAATAATAATAACACCAACCTTGGGACTCTCTCCCCAATTCACACACTCACAACTCTCTCTCTCTCTTTCTCCCTCTCCCTCACCCCTCTCTCTTCTTCTCTCTCCTCTTCCCTCCCTCACCTCCAGGGACACAAGGCAGCCAGAAAGGATACCCATTGCCACAGCTAGCTGGAGTGGGGGAGGGGGTGGAGAAGGGGGGGGCACTTAAAGCCAGTGGTGGGCATCCGGCTGGCCACATTCGGCTGCTTAATCCGATCAGCACAGGGGGGATGGGAATGTGAAGGGAAGAGGAAGAAGGGAGGTTTTATAAGGTTGGGAGCAGGCAGGAAGGGTGGGGGGGAGTGCAGGGGGAGGGGAGCTTAAGGACCCAGAATGGGTACAGCTTATACAAGGGGGGAATAAAGGGGGGAATA